>CM062818.1:1553489869-1554689869 GCA_031772625.1 Pinus tabuliformis | reverse complement strand
TGAAAGGGAAAAGTTAGAGAGTAAGATCACAGCAATTCAGAAGGCCATTGGTCTACAAGTTCTTGACATTTCACCAGGAAATGCCATCCCCAAGTGCAGCTACTGTTAGGTTCCTATACCAATAGGAGTCATAATTTTTGAATGGCTAAGATTAAAACTGTAATATCTACATACGTTTGCTTTCTGCAAATGTTTTCCATATTAAAAAAATTAAAATAATGTAAAGAGGGTATGTCATAAAAGAAAAATCAAAGGGCAAAAAGAATAAAAAAGGTAAAAAAGGATGAAAAAACCAACACCAAAGAAAAAGACGATGAAAGTGTTCAAGTAAAAACACCACTACTATTTTCTCTTTGTGCAAAATAAATGATTGTGTGTAGCTTGTAATTTTTTCCACAATCCATGATAGTCAAAATGTTTAAACTTGGTTATTTCATGTTTTCAATTTCATGTTTATAGATAGAGAATAAAATCTAACCGAACTGTTTAATCCTAGCAAATAAGTAGATTAGGTAGAGTGAATAAAAGGAGCTCAACTGTTTAATCTGAGCCCTTGGATGTAATAATGCTAGACTTAGTTAGATTACTATTGTAAAATAAAAGAAAAATGTTTTGATAAGGGTTTGCCAGCTTAAGTGCACCGTAATAAAGAGAAGTAAAGATGGTAGGATGAGTAGATGGGTAAGTAGTAGAAAGGTTTCATAATTGTGATGATTTTTAGACAGAAGCATATTTATTACCCTCATCATGAAAATTCTAAGTATGGATGAGAAATTGGACTAGCATAAAGTTCACAAAGTAAAATTGATTAATTTCCCCTCACTCATTACACCTTTCACTTAACTAATTTCCCAAAATAAGTTTCAAGTACCCAAAATCTTAAAGTCAAAGGGGCTCAAAGCATTTCTGTGACTTCTGGAGGGACTGAACCTTATGCCCAATGATTTATAAGCCCTAAGTACTAAAATTTCCCCCACAAACATTACCTCCTTCATTCTCCCCCATTTTCCCAAATAAATCCCTTTTCCTAAGGTGAAACACCATTTTTCCTAAGGAAAAGCCATTACCCCCAAGTAAACGCCTTTCCCAAAAAACCCACAAATATAAACTTTAGCATAAGTTATAATGTGTTTATGAAAAGAAAATAAATTACAAAAACACATTATACTTAACGCTAAATCCATTCTTCGCAATGTTCATATTAACTTTTAATTTATTTATATATTAATTCCCGAAAAATAACCCTTTTCCCCTATGTATTTAATAAATCCCTTTAAATATTAATACCCCGTCCCCGAAGTTGAAATATAAACTTTATAAATACCCGAACCCAAAAAATGAATTAATTAATTGATCAATGATTAATTAAAAGTCAAATCCTTTGCCAATGAAATCACGCCTGATGCATTAATCTCACCCTAATCTAATATTAAATCTGAAACCACTGAGTTAATTGCCCACCAGGTCCCCCCACTATTGTCCACATATTTTCATCGATCGATCGCCACCCGATCTTCCGTCTTCAAATCCAATGACCCATGTTGATTTCGCATGGGCTTGAAACCCGAACTTTACCCACCCGAAATGGGTTTTTTCCCTTGGGCCTCGATGCGACGTGGCACCCGGTGAGTGAAATCGGGTGGCCTCTCCCCAAAACCACCCAACGCTCATAAGCAGTGCGAAAAAACCCTCTTACCGTCGCCCGCTAAACAGAAAACTATCACATCTCCCTGCTAACTATCAAAAGTACCAATATTCCCCAAACACCTGCCAAATGTTGACTTTGTTAATAAGGCCAAAAACACCATAATTTTGTTTCATTGTGAAACTAAAGTTCCAGACCTTCATGCACCCAATTGCACAATGTCCAACCACCAACCTATGTCTAGTTGCCAACTTGAAGAAGCCATTGAACTCACAGTCCACCCTCCAGTTCACACAGACTTTCTGCAACTATGCACAGTCACCCGTCAACCTGTTCAAAGTCAATATTCCCAAAATTCTAGTTATTTTATTGAAATTCACTAGAAACCTTTTTTCAGTTCTGAACCAGTTACTTGCATTGCTTGGAATTAGTAAGAAATTTAGTGAAAGAACTACACAACGACCCAAGAATACTTTCATTAGAATCCAGTTGCCCTAATTGACTGAAAGAGCCTTTTCCCCATTCTAAAATCCACAAGAACTATGAATGGTTGCTCCAATTACCATGGATGTCCAACTGGTTTCAACTCGCCATCTGGGATTAGACCATCTCCCTTTGGCAGAAAAAGACTTCCAAATCAAGGAAACCTCTGTCCATGAATCCCTGCTTAAATTATGCTGCCAGTACAAAGACCAATACCTAAACCATGCAGATAAAATAGGTCTTTGGGAGTCTAATTTACCCAAGTATTAATTTCCTCAAGTGCATATCTTTCTAGAAATTGTCCATTATTTCCATTCCAAATACATTCCTAGCCAAAGAGTAGTGATGTCTCTTGACCACACCATACTTTTCACCATTACTACTGAATTAATCAACAAAATGTTGCAGCTGCAACCAGGACAAAATTTGACCCCTATTTCCTGATTGGAGACCTACTAGGAAAATTCCCTAAGATTACCACTGCCAGAAATGTTGAAATATTCCAGACTTTTATTGTGGAAGAGAAACATATTCCAAATTATCCTCCCCCATATATGTGGACCATATTTTCTAAATTTGGTCAGGACATTGTGTCTATGATATATACTATCTTAGGCTATACTACCAGTGAATACATAGATGAAATAATTTTAGCCTTCATCTCTATCTTCACTCTAGGACATTTCCCTACCATCATTTATGATTATGCCAAATTCATAGCAAACAAAATGCATCATTAATTCTTGAGAATGAAAAATGAACGAGTCTTTATGTATTCCTCAGTTTTGTACCATCCTTTTCTATATTACCAAGCTGACAAGTTCCCCTTCATTTTTCAAAAGCTTGATACTAAAGGTCACCTTATGTCAGTAGTCATTTGGACTCCTTTGATCCACAAATTTGAATCACCATATCCATACACAGACTTCATAGACCTTTTTGTACATCCTATAGCAACCATACTGCTAGGAATTCCTCCTCCAAGAATCAGTTCAAACATCAGGAGAGTCCTGCGGCTATCAAAACAACACAAAGTGGGATATTGGTACTTGTACCAAAATCACACTGAAATTAGGATCTATAGCTATGAGTTTGCCCCATATAAGTTACCAAAATACCTCCCAATGAGGTTATTTTATTTGGAGTACTACAGGCAGATAATCAACTCATATGAGGTGCATTTTGTTAAGGCCAAAAAGAAGGCCCAGCTCAGAATCAAAGATCTAGGCTCCTTTGTGTGTAATAGTCGGGAAGCTAGGAAAGAAGCAGAGGAAATATTATAGAGACTTAAACCAAAACAGAGACTTTTGTTGAGATATGATCCCTTGGAATTCATTTGCAATAGAAGACAAAAAAGTAAAATGGCTCCTTACATTCACCATCAAATCCCAGAAATAGAAAAATATGAAAATCAATTGGAATGTGTGGAGAATACTCTAGTGGATAGAGATAGCACTGAAATTGTTGTTGAGAATGTACTAATTGATCTAGAGAAAGGGATTGATGAAGGTTCTTTCCTATACGTGTCGGGAGAATATCAAGCGCAATGAGAATCACATGCACACAGTGAACAAAAAATTGATGAAGAATCTCAAGTGCAAGAAGAATCAGAACAACCAGAGATATCAGAAGATCTTGCTCAAACAGGAATAACAGGGCCTAGTATGAGCACTCCTCTAGTCATGCAGACTCCTATAAATGAGGAGAAAAACCTCAAAAGAAGCAAAGAAGAGGCCACCACCTCACGCCAAGAACCCACACAGGCATATGTAGAGACCAACTTGGTCAAAAGGCAAAGATTAAATCCTTTTTCTGAGCAAGAATTCATAGAAGAAATAGTAGTAGCCACTAGCATAGAAAGGGAAGGAAGTAGGCCTCCTACTCCTTCTCTGGGCACACTAGGACCTTCCACATCACATAATCAGATGTTGGAAAGACAACAAAGTGCTAAAGTGTCCTAATTTAGCATGCCAGTTGATAGGGACCAAGATATCGGGGAAAGATACAAGGAAATAAAGGCCAGGAACGAGAGGCTAAAAGCCAAAACTTATGCACAATACCTAAAGATGGCACCTACCAATCAGACGAGGCTTATGTCAGCCTATGATGTGAAGGAAGGAAAAAAACAAATGACCTTCATGAAGCCCAACATTCAGCAACCAAGAACAACAAAAAATTATACAAAGATAAATTTTAAAGTACTAGTAAAGGACATACATCCTATTGACTAGATTGAGTTGCACAAATAGACAAGGGAGATGATTTACTCCACCTTGGCAGGGAAAGCCATCGTGGCCCACCAATTTCAAAACTCCCTTAATAATATATCAGCTCAGTTCCAATTGGAGAAGGCCTTTACATAGGCAAAGGACACCAGAATCAAGTCCTTAGAGGACTTATTCATTGAGTTGGGACACGATCCAAAAGATGTAAAAGCCACTGAAAAGTTGATAAAGAAGAAGAATGACGAAATAGGTTCTTTGAAAAAGAAACTAAAAATTCAACCATTGCATCATCCAAAAACAACAGAAGTCCTAGAAACACAAAAAGGACAAGAAGAGCTTATGGACTTGGTCCTAAAGCTAAATGACCAATGAAAAGAAACAAAGAAAGAATTAGACACATTGATCTAGTCAAAATAGAGTGAATTGGCCACTACTTCCACAACTGCCATTCCAATAGCAACAACAGTAGTTCCATCTACATTGGTAGCTTCATTGGCACCAACAGCTCCACCTGCCACAGCATTTCCAGTCACAACTAAGTCTACAATAACAGGTACTTCATTAGAAAAAAATAACAGAGCTAGTTAAGGGAAAGGAGGGAATGTCAATGAAGGCAAATGAGCTCAAGAGACTAAAGGAAAAGGTGGAAAGCTTAGAAACTAACTACAATCTTGCCCAAATACAGCAGAAAGAAGAAGCACAGAAAGCCCTAAGGGTGGGTGAGAAAATAAAAGTCCTAGAATAATATTTAACTCTGCAAAACCCATTAGGACGGACCAAAGAAATGCTTCGGGCCAATATCATTGACTCTATCAATGATATTTGGCCTTCAATTCAAGTTATATTTGAGCAAACGCATTTGGTAAAGGTAGTCATTGAAGCAATTTTGAAAGTAAAAGAAGAATTGGGTGATATGCCTCAGGATGCCAATCAAATCATCCAATTCCTGAACAGTAAGAATAGGCATGAGCTAAATGAGATTGGTATAGAGGATACGGCTGAAGCTATCTTAGAAGTTAAAAAAGTCCTTGCTAAAATAAATCTCATGGTTAACTTAGAAGAAAAATGCCAAAACATGCAGGTGGCCATTGACAGATTTATGGCCAAATTTCAAATTTTGATGGACAAAGGCCTTCCCAGTCCCATGGTCATTCATGAAAAACTTATGACCCCACTGGACTACACTGAAAAACTAAGAAAGTTGACCAAGGAACAAGAAAGCACTTCAGGCATCAATGCCTTGCCAACTGGGAAAGTGTTATATGATACTTTGGAAAATCTGTTTTTTCTCGAACATGAAGTGAAACACTTGTTTGTGACAAAGCCCAATTTTGCCAAATATATAGAAGCTGATGAAACTTATAGAAGAATGTTAAAAGAAAAATTACTTGAGGATGAATGGTCAGAAAAGATGACAGATTTACTATAAGTTACCACAATAAATCTGAAGGCAGGTGAAAGGATAGATAAACAAGGTCAAAGAGTAGCAGGTCAAAGAGTATCAATAAAAGATTAAAGATAAAGGTGATTCTAGTGTACAAATATTAGCTAGCTTAAAGAGCTCAAATTCAAACTGCAAATAGGCAACACTATCACAATAAAAGGAATAGCATGATGCAGTTTTCCATCTGTCTCTATCTTCATGCTTGAAGATATTTTGATTTCCTAGATTAATTCTCATATTGTTTTAAGATATTTTGTAAATATTTTTTTGTATAAATACTTCACATTTTGAAGAATTTTGTGTGGATTCAAAGACATTTCTATAGACATTTTCCTCTCAAGTTAAAGTGTTATTGTATCAAGACTAGTTTGGCTTGCTGGATTAAGGAATAAAGTAAAGACATTTCATAGGATTCTTGTGTAAAGCAGAAACCAAATAAGTATTTTCTCTCATGTGTATTATGTTTTTTATTTACGTTTATTAATAATTCTAGGTGTTTCTATGAAATATGAATGGTAAACTAGGAATGATATTTTAGAACTGGCTTTAGTGATCTCTGTCTTGACTGTTTACATTCTTAATGTTTTCTGCTAAACTATCTTAGTTAGGGAATTCTTAAATGCTCCCTTACTTCCGTAGTTTTTACCCTCGGTCTATAGCAAAGGATTCTTAGTTGCCCTTTGCTCATGATCACCTCCTTCTCTTCATCTTGATCTCGGTCTAAGGATTCTCCATTGCCCTTTCACCCTAGTTAGGACTACCTCATCCATTGAACTTGAGATTTGTTTTCTGCTTTGCTACCTTGCCTTGTGAATACTCCTTTTAGTGATCTAGTCTAGTTAAGGCATCCTTTTATTGACTCCATAGCCCAATGGCTTGAAGGCCTTGCTCTCTCCATCTATTTCTAGAATTCCACCACCCATCCAATATCAACACCTTATGAACACTAAGAACTAACCTAAAATCCCACGCAAAACAATGTTAAATTATAAAGAGAGAGCCCTCTTTGGACATGAGTTGGCTAGAATCTGAGTCTAAAAGATTAGGTTTGTGGTTACCTCAAATTATTCCTTCTCTTTATAGCTTCGAGGGAAGACTTCTCAATGATAATAGACGTAAAATTTACATCCATATTCTGGAAAATCCTCTTTTAGGATTGGGTACCCAGATCCAATTTAGTACATCTTACCATCCTGAAATGAACATACAAACCAAATGAGTCAACCAAGTGTTGGAGTACATGTTATGTATGTTTGTGATGCAACAACCACATAAGTGCGAAGACTATCTCCACCTAGTGGAATTTTCGTATAATAATGGGCATCATGAATCATTGGGAATGAGCCTCTTTGAGGTGTTGTATGGTAGAAGCTGTAGGGTGCCCATATATTGGAATAGTCCTATTAATAACTTAGCCTTGGGTCCTAAATTGCTAGCAGAAATGGAGGAGATGGTTAAGAAGGTTCGAAAAAATATAAGGGATAACGAAAATATGTAGAAAATGTATGCATAAAAAAGGAGGACATACAAAGACTTTCAGCTAGGAGATCACGTATATCTAAGAGTAAAGCCCTGGAAAAGTTCCTTACAATGGAGGGGTTGTGCTAAGTTAGCACCCTAGTAGTGTGGACCCATTCAAGTACTGGAACGAATTGGTCTGGTAGCCTATAAGCTTGTGTTACCAAGCCATATTTTGGTTCACAATGTTTTCCATGTTTCCTTGCTAAAAAAATATGTGTACAACCATCAACATATAATCAGCTGGGAAATATTCAGGTAATGATTTAAGGAGAATACGTAACTTTTGGATAAATTGTTTTGATGAATTTGTGATTGTGAATTGTGTATGTGCAGGCTAAACCAAAAGGAGAGTTTCTAGAAGAACCTTCTCATATTCTCAATCGGAGATAAGCCACCTTGCAGAAGCGAGCCATCACCCAGGTTAAAGTGTAGTGGAAGCACTTTGGCCTGGATGAGACCACTTGGGAAGAGGACAAGTTTAGGTGGAAAACCTATCTGACGTTATTTTCTTAAATTAGAAAGAACACCAAGGATGGTGTTCTTCATATGGGGGGGAGATGTAACACCCCAAGCTACATAAAAAATTTACTATAGTTACTAAATTTTATTTTTATATTTTACTGCATTAAATTTCTTACTTTATGTTGTTAAAATGATAATGACTAAGGCTGGAAGACTAGGATACATTTGGTTACCTAATTAATCGATAATTAGGAGTTCATATATGTTAATAAAAAATAAAAAATAGTTTGTAGTAGTTAAAAGAAACAGTTACCCATCCGCCCTATCAAGGGAGATATAGATGGGGAAAGCATCCAGAGAAGGGATCCTAGAGTTGGGTTAAATAAGCCAGTGGGAAAATAATTGAAGATAGTTTGAAAGGTACAGGACTTGATGTTGGATAGTGAGTCCTAAGGCCCAAGGTACCTGACTGTAGTTGGATTTATTCTAACTTTGCAGACGAAAAGTGCTTGGGGAAGAGTCTGGATGTGATTTCCAGGCTCGCGGTAGGGAGGAGAGACATTCCAAACAAAAATGGAGTTACCAGTTTACAACTATTAAACAGATAAGTAACAGAGATTTTATTTAGGAAATGATGTTTTATTATGAAAATTAATCGTTTGATTCGTAGAATAAATTAAAGAGAGAAATTCCTTGAAACTACATTATACTAGAAAAAAATTGAATTTGCAATCAAAGGAGCAAACAATAAGTGTTACAAGTAATGCATGAAGGACAATAAATGTACAAGCAATATATGAAAGAGTATCTCCATGTATCAAATAGATACTTACGTACTGTAAAAAAAAAAAATCATCTTGATAAATTGTAAAAGTAATCCTTATGATAAACTATACAATTAATCTTTATGGTAAACAGTAAAAATAATATTTATGATAATAGGTCCGAGAATCCCAAACAGATAGAATAAGAAGGAAATCTAAGTCTAACCTGTAAAAATCACTATCTTTTTACCAAGTTGTTACATTAAAAAGGAAATTGAAATAAACCACTATTGATCATTACATAGAAGACAATAATGAATTAAACCACACATTCATTCTTTTAGCATGAAAAACTGATTATTTGTATCAACTGTATCATAAAAAATTTCCCTGCAACAAAACAGGCTCAACGACCTGAATTTGTCCAACTAATAAATAACCCCAAAACCGTCGAGATCATAATCCTATTGGGAAATATGCATAATAGAGAATATTTGTTCAACATTTTCTTTCAAAGAAAAATAGACAAGTAAACTCATAACCGAAACTAATATCAACAGTTCAAAAACCCTTGTTAATGTCGAGCTTAAAGCTTAACATTTTTACACATGCATCTATATGAAAATGGAGCTCAACAAGTTTCGGCATAAAGCCTTTGCCGAAAAATACTTCTTTCATAGTGCATTTACCATATAACAATCAAACATTTATGAACCAGAGGTGAGTTTTCCTACCTATAAATAACCACAGAGAATATAAAATCTTTAAACCACAAAAGACATTGTCTTAACCACGCAAAGAGCTTGACGGATACAATGGAATACCTACAAACATATGCCATCGACCAACATAATCCATTAGGAGGGAGACCTACTAAGTAAACTAGGAAAATGATGCCAAGAGGGTGGTGACATTACCTGAGCCTGGAGGATTCCAACAGATGGAGATGCGCCTTTATTACAACAAATATTATCAATTAGCCAATTTTAGAACTACAAATTTGTGAAGGAATGTAAGAAGAAACCCATGGAATTTATGAACCTGATGAAACTACATGGTTACCTTCCAGAAACCAATGTCAGATCTGGCTACCTCCCGAAAAACCGGAAAACCATCGAGCCAACCCTAGATAATGAAATCAATTCGTTAAACACCGAACCAGATGAAATATTGAAGCAAAAGCTAAGCTCAAGCTGCATAGAAAACCGGAATAGTGCAAGGGCAAATACTTTTGGATACCTTCCAGTGAAAGGTGGATAGGTATCTCCATAGCACACAACAAAAGTGGTCATGGGCCAACCTAAAACCTGTAGGCAAACCTCGTCACAGAGCGGCAAAGACCTCAAACAACCAATAACAAATGACTCCACGACTAATTAGATGCGGTGAGGAGGTTAGTTGGAAAAACCTTAAACCATCCCCACCATCAGATTGCCCACCAAAGCTCAAAGGGTGAGGACTAGGCTAGCTATCAAAGGCAAAGTTAACCCTCTATTGGATGCACGCAGTAGAATAAACCATGGATATGCTGTGTGTATCGGCGTACTGGAGGCATTTAAATCGTACTCCAATTACGGGCCTAACACCCTGAGTGGAGCCATGTGAAAATTTAATGCGAAAAATATCAAACCTTATACACTACGTAACATAAATTAAAACAATCAACTCACAATAATGTGCCATTAAGGTCTACATCCGCTAGTGATTAAGGTCTACATCCGCTAGTGTTATGGTGACAGTTAATAATCTTTGTTTTACTATTTCATTTAATTCACATATTCCATATCAGCGTTTTTTTATGGTGTTACAAAAATAATTGATTATTAATGAAGTTGTGGTTATTTATTTATAGTAAGATTATTTTTCATTTGTTAAATTTTATTAAAAATATTCCTTTCTCTCAGCGTTACATATTTCTTCATTCCGTCAACATTTCTCATCATCATGTCATTTCGAGGGAGAGAATTGAACTTGTTTTCAAAGTCATAATAATCTTTCCACCTCTCACTTGCTCTTTTCTCAACGATATAGTTCATGTGAATGTTATGATGTACATTAACTTTGAGATACTTACATGGTGACATCACTTCCTCAAAAGTTGTCATATCATTTAAAAGATTAGGATAAAGTATCTTTTTATATCTTTTGATATTTAACATTTAGTTGTCTGGTTGTAAAATTGATAGTTGAATCCTAAAAAATTATTAATTACGTGTGAGGATCCTGGTGACACCTCCACATAATAACAACAAATTTTAAATAGATAGTAGACACTAATAAGCACATATTAATGATAAACATTAATAAAAATCAATTAAAAAAAAATTCTTCCTAAAAAAATAAGCAAATCTATCGAGTTACATTTTTATTTTATATTTTTATTATAAAATTTTATTTATTAATTTAGCAGTTGCAAATTTTAATTATTAAATTTTAAAAAAGCTAAAAAATTATTTATTTATTTTTTTAATTTTGTTATTATATTTTAATCATTATTAACAATTATAAAGACACACAGTTTTATTGCATAGTGAGACATCCATAGTGAATGCCAGAGGACCCTCACCGCTTTGCTGCTTTTCATAGAGCTGTGCGTATTGCAGAGTGAATGTCAGAGGACCCTCACCGCTTTGCTGCTTTTCATAGAGTTGTGCGTATTGCAGACTGTTGCAAGAGTCCAAGGACTGCAACCTCCCATTGACCAGATTTCTTCCCTGCACCGATTTCTAGGCAAAGGACCACTGAAATTGTTCTCTAAAACTTCAACAACCGAAAGATTAGAATGTGTACCCAAATTCTGTGGCAACAAGCGAAAGATTAGGATTTTTTTTCTTTCATGATTTTCATTATGTTCTTGTACATTAAATGGTTAGTCGTTCTTATGTGTTCAATTAGGAAAGACTCTTTTTCATCTGGAGTATTAATATTTAATTTAATTTAATTTA
This sequence comes from Pinus tabuliformis, assembly GCA_031772625.1. NCBI lineage: Eukaryota > Viridiplantae > Streptophyta > Pinopsida > Pinales > Pinaceae > Pinus > Pinus tabuliformis. Next base: position 1,554,678,380 of record CM062818.1, on the reverse strand, counting down.
ATGTATTTTTTTAATTTTAATTTTATAGGTTAAGAATTTTATTTGAATTTGTTTGATGTTTTTGTTAAGCTCCATTGATTTTACACAAAAGCTACCTTGATTTATGGAATTGCAGCTTTTCTTAACTTATGGAAACCAACTGCAGTAGTTTCCTTAAGTTAAGAAAATCAACTGCAATGACTAAATTTATAATTGGGAGCTACTAAAGTGGTCCATCACTTTGATCTGATCTCTACCTTGATTTGTGGTTTTTCTAACACATAGCTTTTAGAAGCTTGATGGAAGCTTAGCTATATGTTCATCTGTTTGGTCCCCAAGCTCATATCTCAACCCCCTTCAGTTTTACACCATCTAGCTGAGATAGCAGAGCTTGGAAGTGCCTTCAGAATTCTTGTGTTCTTTTTATTTCGCTTGGATTGAAGCTGGAGTGCAGAAGAAGTAGCAGGCAAGTGGACTTCATCAAAACATCACCAATGGCTGGAGGTAACTCGTATCCCTGGGTATTAAGTTTCAGTGATTCTTTTCAGTTCTTTCCGCATGCAGAATCGCTGTTTAAGTTTATTAGTTTTCTAACAGTTGATATCGGAGCAAAATTTACCTCTGCCTTGGTGTGCGATTCGAATACTTTGTATTTGTACTTTTCCAAACCGACACATAATGTTCACACATTTCAGACAAATCCCTTTCTCTGCTTCGTGGTGTATGTTTGTTAATAAAAATGACGGTTCCCTCGTATCGCAACATTTTTCTTTCACTGTGGTATGTTAGTTAATAAAAATGATGAAAGAAGTTGCAGAGGGTTCAATCACAACAGTGGAGAGCAGCGCGGAGGTGGCCATGGCAGACAGCGGAGTGTTATCCCACATCCTGACACGTCTGTCGGAGACGCAAGATCTCCTCTCAGCGTCCATGGTTTGCAAACAGTGGAACGATGTGCTCACATGGGCTTCACACACGCTGACCGTCAGGTCAACCAACATATTTACTGAATTAAATATACATGAAGAAAAACTAAATTATGAACCAACTATACGATAGTGATTTTCCAAGTAAAAATACCGAATGATCACAGTTTCACAGCCTTTGAATAAAGTGTGTATTTTTTCAATAAATTAATGTTAATGGAAGACGAAATTGTGAGTGTATGATATTGTATTTATAATTTATATTCTAATGGTAAATTAAGTGTGATATATGATATTTCATATCACATTGAACCATCCATAGCCAGTGTCCGCACTTAAAACATATATATGGAAGTTTTAACTCTTAATCATGTTTTTTCCCCGGACACATAACACAGTTTTCCATATATTCCATAGAAGGCCTAATGATAATTTATTCCCTTTACATTGAATCTCATGGAAGAGGGAATATAATTGATATGCAAAATACATATTTGTGAAATTTAGGCTTAGGATTTTAGATTGAAAATTCAACGAGTCCATGTACCCTTGAATTTTTTTTAGAGATGTTCTTGTACAAAAATCAGATCTAAACAAGAAGGAATACGATGTTAATCAATTATATTAACATGCTTAGATAACATTTTCTCCTTTTGAGAAAATTTGTGTGCTTTGCATTAATTTTTCTTTAAGAATGAGATATGGCTTTCTGTCATACCTTCTGCCAAAAATCAATATCTTAAATTTTCAAACGTTGTGGCTTCATAGAAAGTTATTCTCAATTGCATTACTGAAATCGACTGACAAAAATTAAAGTAAATATCAAAGACCTGGTTTGATCTTTCCTTGAATTTTTATTTTCAAATTTTACGATTTAGATTAAAGCTTCGTAACCTGGCCATTGTATATCTTTATTGAAACGAAAAGTTTCTGCTTCCGAATGCACAACTAAGTTACAATATAGGATATGCCAACCAATTGCCTGAATTACATACTTTGGGCTTCCCAGATTTGAGGTGCATACACAGCTAGGCTGCGAACTCGAGATATGCATTCTCAGACTGCATAGCTTCAAGCTGCATATTGGATCTGGTCGCAGATAGGCCTGCGTGGCTGTTTTTTTTATTTCCAATACTCCCATGAATGGATTTTAGGTCATGCTTATGACAATGCAGTGCTCATTTGTTTTACTTGTTGTAGACTGCAGGTTCCTTTTGATAGACAGAAGGCCATAATATATATATAAAATAAAATTTCAAATTTGCAGTTTTGTTTGAAAATTGTTTAGAGCCCATTTTGTAATTAATTTAAGAATCAGTCTTAAATAAATTATGGGACAGTTAGACTGAGGAATGTAAATTTACTTTTATCTTGTGAGAAAAATAGCTTGTTTGCTGGTCAATTTTTTTTTTTTTTTTTTTTATAAACTTAAGGACGGAGCCTGAAGTCAAGCCAGCTAGTCTTCGAACTGCATTTGCTATTCAAATGCAAAGTAGATCAAAGCTGATTCAGTCAATCTCCGGGTTAAGTTTATAAATTGAACAATCAATTTGTAGTCATTTTCGGTAATGCTGACTGCTTTTGATTTTGCTGGAGAATTATTACAGTTTTATGGAGTTTATTAAAATGTTATTTTGACTTACTCCTTTCAGTAAACATTATTTTTCTCTCTGGTTAAGTTTTGTTTATGCAACAAAACTAATGTCTAAAGTGATCCATATAATTTTAATTAATTAGAGAATAGCCACAACATCTTTAATTAAATAAAATTATATATTGATTGGCAAGATCACATAAAGATTATTTAGACATTAAATTGTAATTAATTACACTGAATATAATAAATTTTATCCCACAGGAATTTTTATTATATTTATGTGATTAATTAGGATAAAATTTCATAACCTAGCCACAGGAGTTACGAATTAATAAGTTTTATCATAAAGTTTTATTGAATCTGTTTGAATTAAAAATTTAGCCCACAGGCAATTTTTATGTCATTTGATTCAATTCTTTTTAGCATGTTTTACATTGCTAAAATGTGAAAGTTCATAAAGTTTTATTGAATCTGTTTGAATTGAAAATTTAGCCCACAGACAATTTTCATGTCATTTGATTCAATTCTTTTTAGCATGTTTTACATTGGTAAAACGTGAAAGTTCATAAAGTTTTATTGAATCTGCTTGAATTGAAAATTTAGCCCACAGACAATTTTCATGTCATTTGATTCAATTCTTTTTAGCATGTTTTACATTGGTAAAACGTGAAAGTTCATAAAGTTTTATTGAATCTGCTTGAATTGAAAATTTAGCCCACAGGCAATTTTCATGTCTTTTGATTCAATTCTTTTTAGCATGTTTTACATTGGTAAAACATGAAAGTTCATAAAAACAATGTAAACTTTGAAACGGGAACTATAAACTCAAAACGGGAACTCTGGCCAAAAAACCCCAAAAAAACATCAAAAACAGTGCTAAAAACGAAAAGTGTGTATACTAGAACGATGTTTTTATTTTTTAGGCGTTAATTTTGAACATGTTTTAAAAATGGCAGTAACTACGAACTTTACTATGAAATTTTCGTGCAAAATATAGCTTCAAAATGAAAGTGATGATACTGGAATAATGATTTTTTTTTTTAGGGTCAATTTTCAACATTTTTAAAAAATGCTAATAAAACCAAATTTTTATTTGTCAAACAAAGTTGTTTATGAGGAAAAAAAACACATTAATGTTTTTGGTAGAATATCATTTTTCTTTCCTAAGTATAAATTTAACATGTTTTCAACCATAACATGCTAGGGTGGGCGCCACAGTGCGACTTGTCCCCTACCTCTAACCCCCCTCTCGACACCCTTACTACCTTCACCCACAACCCACACCCCTGGCCCCTTTAATCCCTACCAACCCAACCCAACGCCTGCCCGAGCACCCTCACCCTTCCCCCTGCCTGGCCCGGGCGCCCTCTCAACCCCCGCCCCCCCAACCCTCCAAACCCCCCCCCCAACCCTCCCAACCCCCCCCCCCCCCGCCGGCCGGGGTGCCTTGCAACCCTCCCCGCCCGGGCGCCCACACAACCCCCCGTGCCCAAACCCTCTCAACGCCCCCCTCCCCTGGCCCGGGCGCCCTCACCCGCCCCCAGAACCGACCCCCCACCCGGCCCCGGCGCCCTCACCCGCCCCCCGGCCCTAGTGCCCTCACCCACCCTCACCTGCCGACCCACCCGGCCTGGGCACCCTGCCAACCCCCCCGCCCGGGCGCCCACACAACCGCCCACGCCCCAACCCTCTCAACCCCCCCTCCCACCAGCCCGGGCACCCACAACCGCCCCCCTAACCCGGCCCCGGCGCCCTCACATACCAACTTATTCCTTTCTTCCTTACAAACACTAGCACCACCTTCCAATGGACCATGAATTACATCTTCCATGATTTGGCTCATCTTATCCTTGCCTATTTGGACAACCTCACAATATGTTTTAAGAAGCGTGTTAACCATTTGGAGTATCTCTTCATGGTTTTTCAAATATGTTGACAATATAATCTACATTTTAACCCTACCAAGTGTGTGTTCTATGTCAACGTTGGAAGACTACCGAGACTTATAGTTTCCCAGTAAGGTATTAGAATCCACCCTCTCAAATTCCAAGCCATTAAGGAAACACCACCTCCAAGAACATTGAAACAGTTATAAAACCTTAGGGTAAGGCCAATTTCTTACGATGCATTGTCCCTGATTATGATACTTCTGTGCAATGATTTTTGTGCCTCCTTCCTTAGGATATTCTCTTCCACTGAGATGATCAGGCTTAAAATTCATTTGAAGCTTTAAAATATGCATTATCTAAAGCTCCTTTAATTAACCTACCCAACCATGATAAAGATTATACCCTATAATATCAGCATCTAATGTAGCCATTGCTAGGGTATTAGTCTAGAACAAACAAGATAGTAGGGAGCATGTAATTTATTACATCAACAAGAACCTATATGAGGTTGCATTAAAGTATGAACTAGAAGAAAAAATTTCCTTAACTTTATTACATTAAGTTCAGAAGCTTCGACATTATATCATCCTTCGAACCACTACCATAATAACATATATTAACCTGATGTGATATCCGCTCACTCGTTGTATGATGAACCACAAATACGCTCGATGGATTTTTATAATACAGGAATTCGATATACAACTTAATTATCTTAAAAAGAGAAAAGGCCCTCATCCTTGCCAATTTCATCACTACTCTCTGAACAGAGACCCCAAGTTCTCCCGTTAAAAATTCTCTCCGTGATGAACATATAATTGTAGTCTCAATGGACGACCCTTGGTATGGTAATATCCTCCTCTTTTTACAAACTCAAAAGTTTAAACACTAGCTTACCTACGATGATCGAAGGCACATACACCACCACACCCCCTGTTACCTTCTTCTGGGGGATGTACTTTGTCGACGAGGCATCCAAACTATCATTTGTCAATTTCTCACTCACGAACAAGCCGAGCAAGCCTTAAATGATTTCCACAATGGGTTTTGTGGTCACCACCTCTCGGGGATGGCCACTGCTCTGAAAATCCTTCATTCTAGTTATTTTTAACCCACCTTTTTCATGATTACATACAGGTAGTCAAAAGATTTTAGTGATGCGAACAATACACTCATAAGGTGTTATCCCCACCTTCTCCTATACATTCGGTTATCATTTTTGAACCCTTCTATGAATGGGGAATAGACTTCATGACTTGTAAACCCCCATCATCAAACAACCATAGGTACATTGCAGTTGCCATTGACTATTTCACCAAATGGGTAGAAGCAATGGTCACATATAATAAGCTCTCAATGAAGTTCTCAAAATTAATATTGCAGCATATGGTGAACAATCACAAAAGCAATTGGAACCACATGGTGTTTTCATCCTTGTGGTTGTATCGCACAATAGTCAAACTATCTACAAGGTTCACATCATGCCAATTAGTATATGGGGTCGAAGTTGTACTCCCCATCGAGTATGAGATGTTGACCTTACGCTCAACCATCGATCTTCTCATGGACACCAAAACTTTGGAACAAATGTTGGTGTAGCTATAGCTAGTTGACAAAAGCTGGTGAGAATCTCTCCAGCATAATGAAGGACACAAAAAGGCGATCAAAGCCTCATTCGATTGCAACATCATCCCTCATACATTTACCGAAGGTGAGTTAGTTCTTAGTTACGATGTTTCCCAAGAGGCGGTAAGGGCATGGGAAGTTCGAGACATTATGGAAGGGTCTATAAGTTATCTAGCATTTCCTCCTCAAGGGGGCATATATATTATCAGAGCTTGATGGAACTTGCCTAAAAATTCTCATCAATGGACTCTAACTCAAAAACTTTCACCCATAAAAATGTGTGAGTAGCCATAAAATGTACATATATGCACCATGACTTATTTTGTATGATGGTAACCTCATCATGGACCCACTCTAAGATCACTCTATCATCATGTGTCACAAACGGATCATCTGCTAGTCTATTATTATGGATTTTCTCATGGTGCTTCTCGATAGTTGCAAAACCTGGTTGATGTAGCCTGGGCCATATACTCTGGTGATCGGGCACCATGTCTCTTAAATGGACTTTGTATAATGCCAACCACCAATAATCAAGATGAATACGATGCCCCCATAGGTCTCTTGGTCAATGCCTCAAACTTAGGTATCTCTCACCTACATGTATTCCTTGATTCCTAGCTTGTTGTATCACAGTTGAGCAAAACATTTCAAGTTTTTGATCCATGCCCTTTCCCAAAGTATCCGCATGAAAAAAGGTTAGCTCAAAATTTGTATCATATCAAATTTGCACATATATGAAGCTTGGAACAAAATCACATAGTTGATTACATAGATAATCAAGTATTAAACTCACATGCATCACATATATATACCCATCAAGATACATAACTAATAAGCATAATATCCATCTCAAAGACTGCAACGGTACATCAAATATATAGAATCATAATACACATAATAAGAGCTTCCAAGAAATCTCATCTTATATATCCATATCAAAAAATATATATGAGTACAAAAAATAGTTGTACATCCATCGGCTCATGTCCACGTAAAATGTTAGGTCCCTATAATACTAGTGTAGCCCCTTATTGTTATTTTTACTGTAGCTCGCTTATTTTTATTGGTTTTCCCATGTAGTCCCTACATTGTTATTATTGTGCCTCATAGAAGCCCACGTTTTTTATTGTTGTGTCCTTACATTATTATTGTTATGTAGCCTCTAATTATATTGTGACTCCTTAGGCTCCTATATATAGAAAAATGTCTTTTCATTTGTATAATCTGGGAATTTGTCATTTATGTAATTTAAAGTAGGTTCCCCCCTCAAAGAGGATAATTTTAAAGGGATTGATCTATCTATTTGTAAGTTGGTTGCATAACATTTGGTATCAGAGCTTTGGATTATAGGGTTCTGCTAGTTCAAATAGGCCATCGTAAAATATTCACTATAAAAAATTTCTAAAAAGCTTCATAAGCTAAAATTGCAACCACATAGAGTTGAAATCTTGGCAAAATTTGTGTAAGAATATCTGATCTTTAATCGCTATAATTCGGATATATGATCCAAGGAAGTTAGGGTTTTTGCAAACTCTAGAATTCCATTTCAAATAGGTGACCTAAGTAAAATCATCATAAATTTCTCTCTGAGCATCGGATTTGAATTTCGTAAGCCAGGATAGAAGGAGGATGGAATTTAGTCATTTTGGTGTCATTTTTAGGGCCAAAGGTCAAAACACTGATACATGGCACTCTTTACATTTTTTCTCTACTGAACTAGTCTATAATCAGGTCATCGTGGGTGATTGAGCATAACTCTTTCTTAGAGAATCCAATCTTGGTCTAACTTGTTTGGTTGGAAAGAAGACCTAGATAGCTACTATAGGATGGAGTTTTAGGTCTTTGAGATTCACAATTACAAGATATAATAGCTAGAATATCTAGCTCCTAAAAAGCAAGAACAAAGTGTGTATTTTTTTAATTTTGCATAGCTTTTGTTTGAAAAATTAGTTTGAAGTGATTCAAAGGGAATAATGAAGAGTTGTTTTCAAAAATTCCTCAAAGCAAAAAAAATCGACACACCTAGTAAGAAACTAGAAATCTCTTCTATGACACATGAAAAAGAGGAAGAAATACCGCATGATATATCTAAATTGCTAGATTGAGTGAAACAAATTTCACACTCAAAAAGAGTAACCAAAAATGAAATAGGAGCTAAGATGGATGGCTTGACATATGATATGGAAGAAATTATGAATTTTAATATTGAAGGTTTTAAGGATGGTTTAAAAAAAAAATTGAAAACGGTCTTGGAAGGTTTGAAGGAAGGTTTGACAAAATTGGTATAGGAAATGCTTCCTAGTGGTGAAAAATTACTCCACGAATATCATAATGAGGATAAAAGGAATACAAATTATCATTTTAGAGACTCACGTAATGGGTTAAATACTAACCACATTCCAAAGATCAATATGAGGAAGTTTGATGGAAAGGATCCGATGACATGGATACTACAGATGGAGCAATTCTTTGATCTACATGATGTGCCGAACACACAAAAGGTACGCATTACATATTTATATTTAGAACAAAATCAGTTTGTATGGTATTAATGGATTTGTTCTCATAAATGACTTATCACTTGACCAATTTTTGCGGAGGAAATGATAGCACATTATGATGATACAAAGAGAAACACCTTCTTTAGCCAATTGATAAATATAAAAAAAAGGGCACAATGGAGAAGCACATTAAGGACTTCCAAAAATTGAATATAAGGGTAAATGATATTCCATAAGAGCATAGGATTGATATATTTATAGGGAATTTAAAAGATAACATCCAACATGAGGTTCACCTTTGGCAACCTGATTCATTGGAGATTTCATTCAAGCTGGCAAGAAAAATTGAATGAAAAATTATGGCAACAAGGAAATCTACCACTCACAACTACAAATATGTAAGTGTTTCTCCTAGCCTTCCACAACCTACAAGGTTGATACCACAAAAATTGTAAACAAAAAGGAAAAAAGGGATTTGTTTTGGATTTCAAAGATCTGTGGTTTGTGTTATTTGAATTTCTGATCGGAGAACCCACAGTAATGGAGTTTTTACACCAACGTTTCAAATCCCAAATGGGATCCATCATCAGGGAAAAGAGAAACATGAAGAGAAAGATGATAAAAAGAAGAGCCAGATGGAGGGAATAAATACTCATGAGGGCAGAATAATAGAGGCAAAGCACAGGTTGGCTGGAAATAAATAATGAAACCTAATTTTAATTTTAATTTTAATTTTATTTATTGATTTTAATTTTAATTTTATTTATTGATTTTAATTTTAATAAATTAATTTTATTTATTTAGTAACTTTAAAACAAAATCATTAAACTAAACATTTTAAAATAATTTTAAAATAATATAATTATCTAGATACTAAAATAAATAATGATAATATCAAAAAAAAAAATTTAAAATCTGAAACCCTAATGGAAATAATATCTAGAAACTAGAATATAAATTTTAATATTTTAATATTTAAATCATAAACCTAATAACATTAATATTTATATAACCTATCAAGTAAATACACTTTTGTAGACTAGTTCAGTAGAGAAAAAATGTAAAGAGTGCCATGTATCAGTGTTTTGACCTTTGGCCCTAAAAATGACACCAAAATGACTAAATTCCATCCTCCTTCTATCCTGGCTTACGAAATTCAAATCCGATGCTCAGAGAGAAATTTATGATGATTTTACTTAGGTCACCTATTTGAAATGGAATTCTAGAGTTTGCAAAAACCCTAACTTCCTTGGATCATATATCCGAATTATAGCGATTAAAGATCAGATATTCTTACACAAATTTTGCCAAGATTTCAACTCTATGTGGTTGCAATTTTAGCTTATGAAGCTTTTTAGAAATTTTTTATAGTGAATATTTTACGATGGCCTATTTGAACTAGCAGAACCCTATAATCCAAAGCTTTGATACCAAATGTTATGCAACCAACTTACAAATAGATAGATCAATCCCTTTAAAATTATCCTCTTTGAGGGGGGAACCTACTTTAAATTACATAAATGACAAATTCCCAGATTATACAAATGAAAAGACATTTTTCTATATATAGGAGCCTAAGGAGTCACAATATAATTAGAGGCTACATAACAATAATAATGTAAGGACACAACAATAAAAAACGTGGGCTTCTATGAGGCACAATAATAACAATGTAGGGACTACATGGGAAAACCAATAAAAATAAGCGAGCTACAGTAACAATAACAATAAGGGGCTACACTAGTATTATAGGGACCTAACATTTTACGTGGACATGAGCCGATGGATGTACAACTATTTTTTGTACTCATATATATTTTTTGATATGGATATATAAGATGAGATTTCTTGGAAGCTCTTATTATGTGTATTATGATTCTATATATTTGATGTACCGTTGCAGTCTTTGAGATGGATATTATGATTATTAGTTATGTATCTTGATGGGTATATATATGTGATGCATGTGAGTTTAATACTTGATTATCTATGTAATCAACTATGTGATTTTGATCCAGGCTTCATATATGTGCAAATTTGATATGATACAAATTTTGAGCTAACCTTTTTTCATGCGGATACTTCGGGAAAGGGCATGGATCAAAAACTTGAAATGTTTTGCTCAACTGTGATACAACAAGCTAGGAATCAAGGAATACATGTAGGTGAGAGATACCTAAGTTTGAGGCATTGACCAAGAGACCTATGGGGGCATCGTATTCATCTTGATTATTGGTGGTTGGCATTATACAAAGTCCATTTAAGAGACATGGTGCCCGATCACCAGAGTATATGGCCCAGGCTACATCAACCAGGTTTTGCAACTATCGAGAAGCACCATGAGAAAATCCATAATAATAGACTAGCAGATGATCCGTTTGTGACACATGATGATAGAGTGATCTTAGAGTGGGTCCATGATGAGGTTACCATCATACAAAATAAGTCATGGTGCATATATGTACATTTTATGGCTACTCACACATTTTTATGGGTGAAAGTTTTTGAGTTAGAGTCCATTGATGAGAATTTTTAGGCAAGTTCCATCAAGCTCTGATAATATATATGCCCCCTTGAGGAGGAAATGCTAGATAACTTATAGACCCTTCCATAATGTCTCGAACTTCCCATGCCCTTACCGCCTCTTGGGAAACATCGTAACTAAGAACTAACTCACCTTCGGTAAATGTATGAGGGATGATGTTGCAATCGAATGAGGCTTTGATCGCCTTTTTGTGTCCTTCATTATGCTGGAGAGATTCTCACCAGCTTTTGTCAACTAGCTATAGCTACACCAACATTTGTTCCAAAGTTTTGGTGTCCATGAGAAGATCGATGGTTGAGCGTAAGGTCAACATCTCATACTCGATGGGGAGTACAACTTCGACCCCATATACTAATTGGCATGATGTGAACCTTGTAGATAGTTTGACTATTGTGCGATACAACCACAAGGATGAAAACACCATGTGGTTCCAATTGCTTTTGTGATTGTTCACCATATGCTGCAATATTAATTTTGAGAACTTCATTGAGAGCTTATTATATGTGACCATTGCTTCTACCCATTTGGTGAAATAGTCAATGGAAACTGCAATGTACCTATGGTTGTTTGATGATGGGGGGTTACAAGTCATGAAGTCTATTCCCCATTCATAGAAGGGTTCAAAAATGATAACCGAATGTATAGGAGAAGGTGGGGATAACACCTTATGAGTGTATTGTTCGCATCACTAAAATCTTTTGACTACCTGTATGTAATCATGAAAAAGGTGGGTTAAAAATAACTAGAACGAAGGATTTTCAGAGCAGTGGCCATCCCCGAGAGGTGGTGACCACAAAACCCATTGTGGAAATCATTTAAGGCTTGCGCGGCTTGTTCGTGAGTGAGAAATTGACAAATGATAGTTTGGATGCCTCGTCGACAAAGTACATCCCCCAGAAGAAGGTAACAGGGGTTGTGGTGGTGTATGTGCCTTCGATCATCGTAGGTAAGCTAGTGTTTAAACTTTTGAGTTTGTAAAAAGAGGAGGATATTACCATACCAAGGGTCGTCCATTGAGACTACAATTATATGTTCATCACGGAGAGAATTTTTAACGGGAGAACTTGGGGTCTCTGTTCAGAGAGTAGTGATGAAATTGGCAAGGATGAGGGCCTTTTCTCTTTTTAAGATAATTAAGTTGTATATCGAATTCCTGTATTATAAAAATCCATCGAGCGTATTTGTGGTTCATCATACAACGAGTGAGCGGATATCACATCAGGTTAATATATGTTATTATGGTAGTGGTTCGAAGGATGATATAATGTCGAAGCTTCTGAACTTAATGTAATAAAGTTAAGGAAATTTTTTCTTCTAGTTCATACTTTAATGCAACCTCATATAGGTTCTTGTTGATGTAATAAATTACATGCTCCCTACTATCTTGTTTGTTCTAGACTAATACCCTAGCAATGGCTACATTAGATGCTGATATTATAGGGTATAATCTTTATCATGGTTGGGTAGGTTAATTAAAGGAGCTTTAGATAATGCATATTTTAAAGCTTCAAATGAATTTTAAGCCTGATCATCTCAGTGGAAGAGAATATCCTAAGGAAGGAGGCACAAAAATCATTGCACAGAAGTATCATAATCAGGGACAATGCATCGTAAGAAATTGGCCTTACCCTAAGGTTTTATAACTGTTTCAATGTTCTTGGAGGTGGTGTTTCCTTAATGGCTTGGAATTTGAGAGGGTGGATTCTAATACCTTACTGGGAAACTATAAGTCTCGGTAGTCTTCCAACGTTGACATAGAACACACACTTGGTAGGGTTAAAATGTAGATTATATTGTCAACATATTTGAAAAACCATGAAGAGATACTCCAAATGGTTAACACGCTTCTTAAAACATATTGTGAGGTTGTCCAAATAGGCAAGGATAAGATGAGCCAAATCATGGAAGATGTAATTCATGGTCCATTGGAAGGTGGTGCTAGTGTTTGTAAGGAAGAAAGGCATAAGTTGGTATGTGAGGGCGTCGGGGCCGGGTTAGGGGGGCGGTTGTGGGTGCCCGGGCTGGTGGGAGGGGGGGTTGAGAGGGTTGGGGCGTGGGCGGTTGTGTGGGCGCCCGGGCGGGGGGGTTGGCAGGGTGCCCAGGCCGGGTGGGTCGGCGGGTGAGGGTGGGTGAGGGCACTAGGGCTGGGGGGCGGGTGAGGGCACCGGGGCCGGGTGGGGGGTCGGTTCTGGGGGCGGGTGAGGGCGCCCGGGCCAGGGGAGGGGGGCGTTGAGAGGGTTTGGGCACGGGGGGTTGTGTGGGCGCCCGGGCAGGGAGGGTTGCAAGGCACCCCGGCCGGCGGGGGGGGGGGTTGGGAGGGTTGGGGGGGGGTTTGGAGGGTTGGGGGGGCGGGGGTTGAGAGGGCGCCCGGGCCAGGCAGGGGGAAGGGTGAGGGTGCTCGGGCAGGCGTTGGGTTGGGTTGGTAGGGATTAAAGGGGCCAGGGGTGTGGGTTGTGGGTGAAGGTAGTAAGGGTGTCGAGAGGGGGGTTAGAGGTAGGGGACAAGTCGCACTGTGGCGCCCACCCTAGCATGTTATGGTTGAAAACATGTTAAATTTATACTTAGGAAAGAAAAATGATATTCTACCAAAAACATTAATGTGTTTTTTTTCCTCATAAACAACTTTGTTTGACAAATAAAAATTTGGTTTTATTAGCATTTTTTAAAAATGTTGAAAATTGACCCTAAAAAAAAAAATCATTATTCCAGTATCATCACTTTCATTTTAAAGCTATATTTTGCACGAAAATTTCATAGTAAAGTTCGTAGTTACTGCCATTTTTAAAACATGTTCAAAATTAACGCCTAAAAAATAAAAACATCGTTCTAGTATACACACTTTTCGTTTTTAGCACTGTTTTTGATGTTTTTTTGGGGTTTTTTGGCCAGAGTTCCCGTTTTGAGTTTATAGTTCCCGTTTCAAAGTTTACATTGTTTTTATGAACTTTCATGTTTTACCAATGTAAAACATGCTAAAAAGAATTGAATCAAAAGACATGAAAATTGCCTGTGGGCTAAATTTTCAATTCAAGCAGATTCAATAAAACTTTATGAACTTTCACGTTTTACCAATGTAAAACATGCTAAAAAGAATTGAATCAAATGACATGAAAATTGTCTGTGGGCTAAATTTTCAATTCAAGCAGATTCAATAAAACTTTATGAACTTTCACGTTTTACCAATGTAAAACATGCTAAAAAGAATTGAATCAAATGACATGAAAATTGTCTGTGGGCTAAATTTTCAATTCAAACAGATTCAATAAAACTTTATGAACTTTCACATTTTAGCAATGTAAAACATGCTAAAAAGAATTGAATCAAATGACATAAAAATTGCCTGTGGGCTAAATTTTTAATTCAAACAGATTCAATAAAACTTTATGATAAAACTTATTAATTCGTAACTCCTGTGGCTAGGTTATGAAATTTTATCCTAATTAATCACATAAATATAATAAAAATTCCTGTGGGATAAAATTTATTATATTCAGTGTAATTAATTACAATTTAATGTCTAAATAATCTTTATGTGATCTTGCCAATCAATATATAATTTTATTTAATTAAAGATGTTGTGGCTATTCTCTAATTAATTAAAATTATATGGATCACTTTAGACATTAGTTTTGTTGCATAAACAAAACTTAACCAGAGAGAAAAATAATGTTTACTGAAAGGAGTAAGTCAAAATGACATTTTAATAAACTCCATAAAACTGTAATAATTCTCCAGCAAAATCAAAAGCAGTCAGCATTACCGAAAATGACTACAAATTGATTGTTCAATTTATAAACTTAACCCGGAGATTGACTGAATCAGCTTTGATCTACTTTGCATTTGAATAGCAAATGCAGTTCGAAGACTAGCTGGCTTGACTTCAAGCTCTGTCCTTAAGTTTATAAAAAAAAAAACAAAAAAATTGACCAGCAAACAAGCTATTTTGCTCACAAGATAAAAGTAAATTTACATTCCTCAGTCTAACTGTCCCATAATTTATTTAAGACTAATTCTTAAATTAATTACAAAATGGGCTCTAAACAATTTTCAAACAAAACTGCAAATTTGAAATTTTATTTTATATATATATTATGGCCTTCTGTCTATCAAAAGGAACCTGCAGTCTACAACAAATAAAACAAATGAGCACTGCATTGTCATAGGCATGACCTAAAATCCATTCATGGGAGTATTGGAAATAAAAAAAACAGCCACGCAGGCCTATCTGCAACCAGATCCAATATGCAGCTTGAAGCTATGCAGTCTGAGAATGCATATCTCGAGTTCGCAGCCTAGCTATGTATGCACCTCAAATCTGGGAAGCCCAAAGTATGTAATTCAGGCAATTGGTTGGCATATCCTATATTGTAACTTAGTTGTGCATTCGGAAGCAGAAACTTTTCGTTTCAATAAAGATATACAATGGCCGGGTTACGAAGCTTTAATCTAAATCGTAAAATTTGAATATAAAAATTCAAGGAAATATCAAACCAGGTCTTTGATATTTACTTTAATTTTTGTCAGTCGATTTCAGTAATGCAATTGAGAATAACTTTCTATGAAGCCACAACGTTTGAAAATTTAAGTAAATACACTTTAATTCATAGAAAATAGGTTATTGAGTGAAGATGCATAAACTTAAACAAAAATAAGGAAGAAGGAAAAAACTTAATAGATTCGATCAGAAATTGTCATTATTAGATTTAGGATTTAGTTATTGACTGTAACCGCTCTGTACGCTTAGCTGCAGGGGCTTCCATACTCAGTTGTAGATTACAAGGTCTCTGCACACTTAGCTGCAGGAACCTTCCCCTCTCACCTAAGTACACGAAACAATCTTTTCCTGCCTTAGCACCTTTCCCTTACAATGATTCTCTATCAAATTTTATCCTCTTAGACTTGCTATGACTCATCTATATATAACATTTTCATTATAATACCAAAACCTACAGACCATGGGTGAGTCTCAAAACTGACCTATCACCTACCCATACAAGGGGCTAAAGCCCCTTTGACTCTTACTTAGCTTCACACTCGACTTCTATATTTCATAGAGTATTTACATTCTTTCACAAAACTTATTACAAAACTTGTCTTAACTGTCAAAAATTCATCCTATGGACCCTATCACACTAAATTGTTATAGTTATGATAGAAAATACAATAAAGGTCATAAGTGTGCTAAGAAGAAATTATTTTACATAAATTGTGAAGAGGAGGAAGAAAAGGAACAAGAAATGTCAAACTAAGAGGATCCACACCAAGAACCAGGCTTAGAGAAAGAAGAAATGAATCTGACCATATATTGTAATGCATTGGAAGCAATTACCACTCCTCAAACTCTCAAGATATAAGGACAAATGAAGAAGAAAATGGAAGTAGTTTTGATTGATTCAGGTAGCACCCATATTTTTATTCATTGTAAGATAGAGAAGGAATCAAATTGCTTCCTATATCCAATACCAGAATGTCAAGTGATGGTGGAAAATGGAGGAACTACAATTTTTTCTGGAAAGTACCATAATATCAAGATAACCATGGGGGAATATGTATTTAATATTCCAATGTTTTCCATTCCAATGGGTGGTTCTAATGTTGTTCTAGGAGTCCAATAGTTACAATCTTTGGGTACAAAAACTTTTTAATTTCAAGATTTTTTCTTGAATTATTTTTTGGGATGAAAATAAATTGAATTAAGGAGTATCATGGGGAAAATAGGAAAGGTAATCAACTCTAATGGCATGACAAATATTTTAAATAAATAAAAATGAGGCGTAATTTCACAATTATGCTTACTAGAGTTGGAAACATCAAAATCATTTATTTCTCTAAATCTCCAAAAAGGCTTGGAAAATAATTCCAAGGTATTTGTGACTCCAAAATGTCTCCCACCTATTTGTGATCATGATCATACTCTTCATTTGATTCCAGTAAGTGTTCCTCCAAACATCAGGCCTTACAAATATCCCTATGCCCGAAAGAGTGAAATTGGATGTATGGTTGAAGAAATGCTAGAGGCCAATATAATTCAACCTAGTCAAAGTTCTTTATCTACTCCTGTAATATTGGTGCACAAAAAGGATGGAACATGATGCATTAGTATGGATTATATGGTTCTCAAGAATCTCACTATTAAATACAAATTTCCCATTCCTACCATTGATGAATTGTTGGATGAATTACATGGAGAAGTTTACTTCACCGGGTTGGATCTTCATTGAGGACATCATGAAATTAGAATGAAGAATGACAACATTTTGAAAACAACATTTAGAACTCATGAGGGTCATTATGGATTTTTGGTAATGCATTTTAGCCTTGCCAATGCACCTTCCACATCTCAAGGTTTGATGAATTCCATTTTCAAACCTGTCCTTATAAAATTTGTGTTAGGGTTTTTTGATGATATACTAATCCACAACAAGTCTTGGAAGGATCATATTCAACATGTTAACAAGGTGCTCAAACTATTGGAGGAGAACTGATTATATGAAAAAACCTCCAAATGTTTCTTTGCAATACAAGAGGTTGAATATCTAGATCATATTGTATCGCATGAGGGTGTTAAGGTAGACCCTAAAAAGATTAAAGCCATTAAGGAATGGGAAATCCCTAGAGCCATAAAGCATATTCGAGGATTTCTCAGGTTGATAGGATATTATCGCATGTTTGTTAAGAATTATGGGAGAATAGCAGCACCTATAACACAATTATTGAAGAAGGATGAATTTTCTTGGACTCCATAACAAACTAATGCCTTTGAACATCTTAAAGAGACAACGCGCCACACACCAGTCTTAGCTACGCCAAACTTCACAAAAACATTTATTGTGGAATGTGATTCCTCAAGAAATAGAATTGGTGTTATTTTAATGCAAGAAGGACAACCCATTGCTTTTTAAATTTGTCCAATCAAAGGAAAGTATTTACACAAAGCTATTTATGAGGAGGAAATGTTGGCAATACTACATGTAATAAAGCAAAGGAGACCTTACCTAATGGGAAGACACTACAAGGTATAAATAGATCATGATAGTATTAAATACTTTTTGGAAAAATTATTATCTTTAGAATATACAAAAAAATGGGTCCAATTATGTTAGGTTATGACTTTGAAATCATCTACAAAAAAGGGAGTAAAAATGTTGTTGCAAATGCACTCTCAAGAAAGGATGAGGATGTGGAAGAATTACTTTGTACTATTCCTATTATCCAAGAAAACTAGATAACCAAAGTAAGGGATGAATGGAAGAATGTTGAAGAAGTGTGACACTCATTCAAATGTTGCAACAAGATCCCAATATTTCTGATACATTTAGCTGGAAGAATGATTCATTATGGCACAAATATCTCTTATATGTTTATAAGGATTCCCAACTCAAACAAAATATTCTTCTGGAATTGCACACCTCTCCCTTAGGAGGTCACTCAATATTTTCAAAACTTAGCACATGGTCAAGAAGATTTGTTTTTGGGATGGCCTTAAATATAACATTCAAAAGATTGTGGTAGAATGTTTAGTTTTCTAATGAAAAAAAGTTGAGACAATTAAGACCCTATGTCTGTTACAAGCTTTAGTTATTCCAAATTAACGTTGGGAGGAGGTATCAATGGATTTTATCATAGGTTTACAAAAGTCCGAAGGAAAGAGTGCCATCATGGTAATAGTTGATAGACTTACCAAGCATGAACACTTTTGTGCATTATGTCATCCATTTAAAGTCAGTAAAGTCACTATCAAATTTGTGGAAATAATTGAAAAGATACATGAAAACCCAAATATTATTGTAAGCGACAAAGATCCCATTTTCACTAGAATTTTTTAGACGAAATTATTTTCTTGTTTAGAAACTCAATTGGATCATATCTCACCTTATAATCATCAATCTAATTGGACTTTTTTTTTATTGAACAAATGTTTGGAAGTATATATTCATTTCTTTGTATCTGATAAACGAACAAAATTGGTTAATTGGTTACTTGTGAATGAATGATGGTACAACACTTCCTTCCATACTGGAGAAAAAATGACCTCATTTATGGCACTTTATGGATATCATCTACTATCCATCACATTATCTTTAAGAGAAAATGAGAAGGTTCAAGTACTGGAATATCACATCGAGCATCAACGATTTCTCCAACTCTTAAAGGATAACCTCACTTTGGTGCATAATGAAATGAAACAACAAGATGATCAACATCACAATGAAATAAGTTTTGATGTAGGTAACTGGGTATTTTTAGAGCTAGAACACTATGAACAAATGTACCTCAAGAAAGAAAAGAAGGATAAAAAATTATCACCAAAGCACTATGTTCCTTACAATGTGTTGCAAAATATTGGTACTATGACATACAAATTAAAGCTTACCTCATCTTCTCGAGTTTACCCAGTTTTCCATGTTTCATGCTTAAAGAAGGTTATAGGTGACAAGCTCCTAGTTCAAATGATATTGCTAGAAATTTAAGAGAACGGAAAAATCATATTGGAACTTGAAGTAGTCACAAAAGCAATAACTCGATAGCTACAAAATCGATGAATTTCATAGTACTTAATCAAGTGGAAGAACTTACTTGCTGAAGATTCCACATGGGAGGATTAGAATTTTGTACAGAAGCATCTAGAACTACTCAAGCATTAAGGACAACACTTTTTTGAAGGAGAGGGGCATGTTATGTCCCTATAATACTAGTGTATCCCCTTATTGTTATTAGTAGAGTAGCCCCCTTATTGTTATTTTTGTGCCCACGTAGTCCCCATATTGTTATTCTTATGCCCCATAGAAGCCCACTGTTGTTATTGTTGTTCCCTTACATTATTATTTTTATGTAGGCTCTGATTATAGAGTCACTCCTTAGACTCCTATATATAAAAATGAGGTATTTTCATTTGTATCATCCAATAATTGTTCATTTATGTAATGTAAAGGAGGTTTTGCCCTTGAAGATGATAATTTTTAAGTCATTGATCTATCTCTTTGTGAGTTGGTTGGATAACATAAAGTAAGTCCTCAAAAACAAGGGATAATCCTCATAAAGGGTGCCTTCCTTGGTACATACATCAGACAATCTACATCTAGGAATGGGGCCCTTCTCCTCACTCCTAAGGTCCAATGTCAACATCAGGCACCAAAATAGGACCGGCGATGGCCACTGGCATCATGATGCACCAAAGAAATAGTTAGCATGCCTGATCATGTCCCGACATCATATGCACAACCACCTATAGCCATCCTTGGGCATTCCCGTGGTCAAGGCCTCAACTCAGCAATAGGCATCCTGATAGTCTTGGAGTTGCAAAGCCAAAGTTGTTGGCTAAGTCTATGCTACCTTGACATGCTCTCATACTCTCTCCATCTCCCTGGTAGTAGATGAGCTGGACCCCTACCTAGAGGGACCACCGATCTTGATTCGTCGGCACTGGACCAACCTCTTAAGTCCCTCCTCCTCTTCAACATCCCGTCATCATCAAGGTACAATAGGATCACTAACCACTCCTATTTGTTGTGGATAATTTCCTACTAAATAGGTTATTAGTCATCCATGTGGCCCCACATATGCAAGTACAAATAGATGATATAGAACTTGGTGAGAGCTTTCCAATAATGCTAATGGTTCATCAAACAGAGCTACAGTTTGATCACAATGGGCAATAATGAAACTAGGACCTTTCGTATAAAAGGGAGTTTTTCCTCCAAATCCAATTCATTTGCATAGTGATTTGTGGAGAATTTTGGAGAGGAGGAGAAGGACCTAAATCTTGTGGAGATTGTAGCAGACAAACTGACCATCAAAATCAGGATGTATGACTTTTAGGTGGGTGGCCTTGTCTAAAATAGCCTTAATGCTTCGTGGAAGAGTGGTTCTTGGTGAAGAATCAAGGGATGAAAGGGATAGAATAATGAACTACTAGATAAGGTCTAGGATCATCCTTTCACGCCATGTCAAATATGGGTACTTGGTCGTAACTATGGTATCACATATAACAAATGTTTCAAGATATGGTATCAAGCATCTACAATATACGATGTGTACATGGCTTGACAGAGAGACTGATAGGAACAACTATCGATGAAATGAGAGGATAATAAATGATACCTAGATCGTTGGGGTCTAGGCTGAGACTTATGTTGATCAAGTAAGAATGTACCTAAGGGGGGAACCATCTTGCCCCCAAGCATGGGATATTGCCCCCAAGCATATCCGATGGAGGGGATTGATTTGGTATGCAAAGGTGGTAATGATGCCCCCTAATATGAGGCATTTGTAGAGCATCATTGTGTTCCAAGTTCTCAAATACTAGATTCAAGCATTTAGCCCTAATGGCACAATATCCTGCAGAGGATCATGAGAAGATGTAGGGGCGTATGTGCCCCCTAGTATTTGTATGGATAGATATAGTATGCTATGGGCATACCATATGTATTTAGAGTAGTGGACTTCAAACACATTTTGATGATGTGGTTTGCCATTTGTTTATGTTATGGATGTCTTGTTATGGGAAGAATGGAAAGATACATTTAGGGAAAAGAAATGGTGGGTTACCAATCACATTTGGCACTACATATATGAAGAAAATGGAGTGAATTTATGGGTTCACATATATGTTGCCACTATACCAAAGAGTGGCTTTAGATATAATGAACTGATGCTGACCTACAAAACATGGTGGTTGAACAACATTGATTTTTAAGGGACTGGGTTTTTGAAGTAAGATGGAGGGATGAGTAAGTTGATCATCCAAAGAGTGATATAAAATGATATGAGACTCTAAAGGTTCTTTTAAATGGGGAAGAATAATGGTGCTAGAGTAGACACTGTCAGATCTACAAAAGGGTCTGTAAGTGCCCCTCTGTGGGATGGTTCCTTTGATATCCTTGATGCTTCAGAAAATTATTATCTCTCTTAATATCTGAAAGACCTAGACAAAATATGGAGAACTAAAATGAGATCTCGAAAGAAAAAAGATGATAATTGTGATGATGATTATGATCATGGTGAAGAATGAATGAAAAATCCTTCTATTTATAACAGAGTATTGAGTTAATCTAGAAAATGTTGAATAATAAATGAATATTAACCAAATCAAGATCTAACTATTTAGAATACTTTATTTATTTATTGGAGAGGGAAAATAGATTTAAAATGGTTAAATATCTTTATTTAGAAATAATTAACAAAAAAATGATTTATTAATTATTTCATGAGAATTAAGGATGACATGAAAACAAAATAATTATTAAATAGTGATTCCAATAACAAAATAAGGAAAATTAAATAAATAGTGATTTATTTAATTATTCGTAAGGGATTTAGTCAAATATGACAAGGAAAAATGATTTAAATAATGATTTAATAGTTATTCTGAGAGAAAATTAAATAAATAATGGTTGTCTAATTATTCTCTTGGGCTTTTTTTATTTAAATCAAAAAATAATTTAATAAAAGTTGTTTACTAAATTATTTTCCACAGTGAAAGTGATTTTACTATGGTAAAATTAAATCTACATGGTGTATTTCGATCCACTTAGTTTGAAATGGATAGGTGATAATTTTTGGTGATAACATGAGGTATAAGGGCTATCAGGGAGAAGAATGTCAGGGGTGAAATAAAATGAAGGTTCTGAAATTTAGCAAGGAAAGGTAAGCGAGGTACAGAAGAAGAGGAGGGCCATGTTGAGTGGGTCCCTACCACCTAATAAAACAAAACTAAACCCACTTTATTACAATAATCCCTAACCTTACAAAAACTAAAACCACTTTGTAATAACGAGATTTCAAATCTGGTAATTTTGAAATTGAGTTTTGAAATACACTTATGAAATCCGAAAACACATAATTTTAATTGTTCTAAAATTACCGTTGTAGTGGTCCTATAAAACTGTTAGCAAATAAAATAATAATTAATAAAAAACAGTATTTACATTTAATTTAGAAAAAATAAAATAATGTACATTTTGTTACATGGTTTAGCCCAAGCGGTAAAGAATCATTGAACTTCGAATAAGCACCATTTGCAAACTGTGCATCCAAATGAGGTGAAACAAAAACTGATGGAAATATAGTGAAAAAATCAAACCCAATGAAGCAATTAAAATAGAAATTTGAATAAAATTAAAATCTCACAAAATTGTCAGACACTTTCCGAAAGGAAAACATCAAAGAGTGATTTAGCTAAAATTTACGGAAATAGTCCCCATTAGTATTATGAATATAATAATTTAAAAATGGGGGTGTTGTGATTTCACCACAACACTTGGATACTATATATAATATAAAATAGTTAAAAAATTCTCTTAAATTATTTTTTAACTTCAATCGTTACATTTTACATTGTCATAATCACCTTATGCACAATTACAACACACTATTTTGTAAATATAAAAGGACTTAAAACATTTAAAATCAATATTTATGACGATAGATGATGTGAATTCCAACTCAAAAAATATCTTCAATATTTTGATGAGATACTAAACCAACAAAAAAACATTAACTTTATAATTATATTTGGATTATAAAATCCATTCTCTCGCTGATTTTTTTATTAGTTTCCTCAATAAAGATACCAAAATTATATTCTTAGATCATGAAAATTATTTTGACAAGTTATTAGAGAGAAAACTATTATATGATAGATGTTTCATGATAAAAAATAATACTCGATATGATGATAATATTAGAAAATGTGGGGAAATACCTTGTTAAGATATATGATATGGGACCTATCATTTTCATTTAATAAGACTTATTTTTCTTTTGATCCAAAAACGATTTCATTTCCTTAGTTCAAACTGTATGTGAATGGTTGAAATGAAATTCATGCTAGTTCACCTCAGTGAAGTGGAGAAACATCATTAAAAAAATCATATAAGTTTTATAATTATATTTGGAACTAGGATGTCCATTCTTTACGGGATGAAAATTATATCTTTTACATTCTTAACATACTAGATAAGATAGATATATGGAAGGACACGAAGTAAGTCCACTAGCTGAATTGTGTTTTGCATTAAGATGGATTATGAAGATATACATTGAGAGGTAGACAAATGGGCTTCATCTCTCAAGGTCTCTTTGTCTTCAAATTATCTTTATTTTCCTATTTACAATATTTACATGGATTTACCTAATCCCAAAGATTAGGTGTCAACATTCCCCCCTTAATCTGAAGGGATGTTGTTGAATCCAAGCATCATTTTGAGTCTTTCAAACTTTTCTCTTCCAAGGTATTTTGGGAAGATGCGTGTGATCTGCTCATTTGTGGAACAATGGTGTAGGAGGATTTTCGTAGCCTCAACATGGTGTCGAATCAGATGGTATTTTGTATTGATGTTCTTCATTCGATCATGGAACTTTGGGTTCTTGGCCAAATTTATGATGGTATTTTGTATTGATGTTCTTCATTCGATCATGGAACTTTGGGTTCTTGGCCAAATTTATGCATAATTGTTGTCAATCAAGAGAGGATTTGAATTCACCTGTTTCTCCTGCAAATCTTCAACAATTTTCCTGGGCCACATAACTTCCTTTGCTGCTTTTGCAGGTACCATGTATTCTTCCTCATTTGTGGAATCCGTTGGAACTGATTTTTTTGTGTGATCTCTAGGAGATAACTCCTGATCCAAGACTCATAACCTATCCTAAAGTAGATACCCCAATTTCTTTTCTACGTCGAAGTCTAAATCAAAGTATCGAATGAAGCTAAAGTCATCCACATGTGTATACTTAAGTCCAAAGTCTTAAGTTCCCTTCAAGTACTTTAGAACTATTTTCGTATTTGACTAATGACCCTCACAAGGCTTTTGCATAAACCTGGAGAGGATTCCAACATCCAATGAAATGTAGGGTATGGTAGTATTCATGTAGTTATGACTTCCTATGAGCTTCCTATACTTTGTTGTATCCTCAAATTATTTTCGTCCAGTGGATGTGAGCTTTAATTTTCGTTCTAATGGGGTAGTCAAGGGATTGCACTCATACATGCCAAACTTATTGAACAAATCTCCAATGTATTTTACTTCTTCTAAGAGGGGAATATAAAATTTGGATGTTGAGCTACTTCAAAACCAAGGTAGTAGTGAATGTAGCCCAAATATGTCATTTCAAAACCTTTCCTCAATTCCTTCTTTATGGATGTAATGTAGCTCCCATTTTTACCTGTCATCAAAATATGATTGACATACACCACAAGGTATACAACTCTTTTTCCATGCTTCTTGAGAAACAAAGTTGCATCATCAAGATCATAATGTTTGTTGTTGAATTTCAGAATATGCTCAATTAACTTCATGTATTATGCTTGCAATGCTTGCTTGAGAACATACAAGGATTTTATAAGCTTTTATACTTTATGTTCATGACCCTTCATAACAATCCTACTAGTTTGGACATACAAAAATTGTCTTTCTTATCTGCATTCAAGAAAGCAGGTTTTACATCAATTTGATGGATTTTCCAACCATTTTGTGCTGTCAAGGAAAAGAGTGTTTGGATGGTAGCCCATTTTTCTATGGGGGAAGAAGTCTCCTCATTGTCAACCCCTTCCTTCTCTGCAAAACCTTTTTCCACAAGCCTATCTTTTCTCTTTTCATGTGATCCATATGCTTCATACATGTTCTTGAAGACCCACTTGCAGTCTATTGGTTTGGTTCCCAGTCTAGGATCAACCAGCTTCTAGGTGTCATTCTTTTATCAAGGAATCATATTATTTTTGCATCACTTCTTTCCATTCATCATAATAAGTTTCTTCTTTGAATGAAGTTGGTTAAAAATAAGTAAATACATTTAATTCAAAATCATAATAAACATCCATATCAAGTGGTGAATTAGAATTTTCTGCATCACCTACATTCTGTATGGTTGAGCTTCTTGTCCTTTTCTTTCCAACCTCATCGGGATGAACACTTTCAAGTGTATATGTTAGCAATTTTGGAGGACCTTTCTAAGATGGCCCAAGTTGCTCAATCAAATGAGTTGGGGAGGAATCAAGATGTTTTCTCCCAATTCTATCAATCACATAGAACTACAGCATCCCAAAAGATTAGTTTAACATTCATGAAACACATCAATAAATGTACCATATTTAATATTTCTTATTCATTCTTTCAGCTATTTCATTATGTTGGGGATTATAAGCCACAATTGTTTGATGTTTGATCCCATGCTGGTGAATATAGTTTTCAAATTCATTTTAAGTGTATTATTTTCGATTATGAGTGCGAATAATCCTTCTATCTTTCAACAAAATTCTTCTCAAGGGAGTCAAAGATAATCTCTTTAAGGTTGCCACTTGTTAGAAATGACTCAAGATAATGTGATTATGTGGGATATAGTGCCTTGACATAAGCTATGAGAGGAATATATATTTCAACCAATGGATTTTATGTCATTCATAATCGATATTACTTCTAATTCTCATGAAACAGGGTCACCTTTTTCAACTTAAGACTGAACAACTCGATCATCAATTGAACAACTTCAAGTTCAAAGTGTGAGCCATACAATTCCCTCAACTTATTTAAATATTCAAAGGCATTTTAAAATTGAAAAATATGTCTACTCTGTTAAACTCACATGGATAGTAAAGACAATAGGAAAGATAAATCATTCAGTTCATTTTTTATTAACATAAGATACACATTTATAGTACAATACGTGACTCTTGGGATTCAGATCCCAAGGTCTCTTGGACTGCTTTTGTCCATTCGAATTCCACACTAACCCTTTAGGATTAGGTGTCCAACATTCCCCCCCTTAATCCGAAGGGTTATGTATGAGTCCAAGAAGAGAGCTGTAATACAAAATGTGCAAAAAAATGCATGGCAGCACTAGGCTGAATGTGCTCTATGAAATGTTTGTAAAAAAGGGCGGTGGTTTAAGGATGACCACCAACACTGGAACGCTTAGTGCAGTTCCCGGAACTCTTCCAAAACTGGCAAGAAACTGGTGTCTTCTGCTAGAGGAAGTGTTCTCAATTTGTGATGGTTTAAGGATGACCAACAACTCTGGAATGCTTAATGCAATTCCTGGAACTCTTCCAAAACTGGCAAGAAGCTGGTGTCTTCTGCTAGAGGAAGTGTTCTCAATCTGTGATGGTTTAAGGATGACCAACAACTCTGCTATTCTTGGAACTCTTCCAAAACTGGCAAGAAGCTGGAGTCTTCTGCTAGAGGAAGTGTCCCAGATTGCCAACTAAAGGCATGTTCATGCATCTTTGTCTCTGGCTACAACTCTTAAACTGGTGTGGCAGGTTGTGGCTCAGGCTCGCTTGATGTGACTTTGAAGGTTGTAGATGACCATCATTTCCCCCCCTGTCAGATACAAGGTGAGAAGATGGAGAAAACTCAATTGCAAGACTATTCAATATTCTGGAACACGTTCTAACATGTGTTTGGAATATCTTCTTGGCTGTTGATGCCCATTGCCAAGAAGCGATCCATCCAAGATGAATCTTTGTTCTTGCAGGACGTTTGTTTTTGAAGCATCTATGTGAAGAATGGCTAGTTTTATGACAGTGCTCACATGGATGAAGATCAAAACAATGATCTTTCAGATGGCCAACTCGGTCACAGTGTTGGCATTTCATGATCTGTTGTTGTTGTTGTAGAAGAGGGGCAGAGTCTGGAACAGCTGAAGCTGAACTGTCATGAGGAGCAGCTGAACTGTCATGAATGAATCCGGCACTCTGAAACTGAATGGGCTTGGCATAGTCTGGAATATGAAAGGACAAGTCCTTGTCATATCCAAGACCAGTTCTGTGCTTGTTGTGGACAAGTTGTTCCCAAGGTCTGATGATGGGCTTGGGAAGTGCAGACTGAACTTCTGCATGTGCATGTGCAACTTCTGCTTTATTTGAATGAACAGTAACATTATTGACTTGCTGTTCATGGGAGTTTGTTTCATTGTTCTGAACAGAAACAGGTTCAGAATGATGACTCCACTGCTGTAATTCTTCCTGCTGTAGCTTTGTTTCAAGCTGCAAAAATTCAATATTCTCATGTGCAGTTTGCAGAGAGGTTTGGATGTCAAAGAGAGTTTCTTTGTTAACTTTGACCATCTCATCAACAGTGGAATGAATTAGGATATTCAATAACTTTAATGCATCTTCAAGTCTGGCCATTTTTCTTCAATGTCACTTAAAAAACACAACTGAGGCAACAACAACAGAAAAATAATATTGTACTCTTACTACAAGATATTGTAAGGGCTTATCAAGTGGCTGGATGTTACCAAGTTAAACTACAATAAACATTTCTCGTCAAGCTACAATAAACATTGGTACAATTGGGCACATGGTAAATCAACAGTCCACAGTTCGTTTCAAGAATGAACTGGAGCATAACATCACCAATGCAAAAAAATATATAAATGTGAAGATGAGCGTTGTCCTCAACTTCAAACTTCAGAGCATTTAGCTGCTATGGAAATCATGCAAAATCTCTACAAGAAACTGCTCCAAAGAAACTGCAAAAAAATGACTTCCAAAAATGTCTTCAAAAATGCTTCAAATTCACTTCACAATGCTGATCACTTCTCCACAAATCACTTCACTCAGAGGTTGTTTCAAATTGTTCCATGGACAACACCAAATCTGCTTCGAGGTGGCTTCAATACTGCTCTTAAAATCTGCTTGAGCATGTGCCAAGTCATAAAAAATTTGACTTACAAATCATCTATCAGCGTTAACTCCAGTTATACGCAATATAAGTCTTTTATGTCTGCTAATCCTGGAGTGCACTAGGCCTTCAACGTGCAGGAAGATCTTGACACATTCTCTCACTTGTCAGAGAAGATTATCTCGCACCTTTTCCTCCTCCTCGTTTGAAAATGAGAGAAAGGGTGTCGATATGATTCTACTCCAGTCAATAGAGTAAGATACAAAGAATTTTTTTTTCTGAATAAAACCCGTTGGCTATGCAAATCCTTGAGAACGATACACCATGCCTATGTCGAGAATCAAGGCAGTGTCCACACTACATTAAATAGTCAAGTTCGCTCACGTTCTATGAATCCAAATGTTTCATAGCTTGAGTGCTTTGCCCACTAACTTTTCAACTTCAATGTCATGACAATAGATGAAGATGGAAGAATAAACATATACTGTGCTCTTATTTCCCATGAGCACCCATGGACAACTGTTTGTATTCCTTCTTACATGCCACCTAGAAGATATATACAAGGATCATGACATACAATGAATCATGGATTTATACATTTAAAACACTTCCTCAACACAAACTATTCAACGCGCACTAAACTTAGAGACCTCCAACGCAGCGGCAGCAATCTCTATACCTTCGTTGCAGAGAAAATTTCTGAAAGACTTAAGTGCTACAAAATGAAGAACTTGCAACTTCTTGATGTTGACATGAAAGAAGATCACTTGATATGCCTTTGGAGGGGTGGACTCACCAAATCGGCCCTTGAAAATCCTTACCGGGGCCTCATGAAGCACTGCACATCTCCAACACCGTCGCACGAATTCGATTGTCCCAAGTCGGCTTCAGGACATGCAGAAGCTAATAGACTATTCTCTGGTGCAGACCTATATCACCAACAGTGCTAGAGTGGTTTTCTTGAACCAGAGGCCACAGTCTCGACAATCGAAGGGCCTGGGGAATTCTTGTGAGACCTGTGACAGGGTGCTGCAGGAACCCTACCGTTATTGCTCTGTCAGATGCAAGGTAGACGCGGTGAAAAATCTTTCAAGTGTGCTGCAATCTTGCAATTCACTACAACCAGAAGAGTCATTGTCTTCAACGTCCTTTGATCCTGCTGTTTACAACAAAAGCTTCTCACACATTCACTCGGTTTCTAAGAGTATCGAGCTACCACTAGACAATCTCAGCAGAAAGTTTCTAGGGAGAAGATATCGGAGGGTCCGTGATGCCTAGGGTCTACGCTCTCAGATCCACAGCTTGCAGAGTATTTAACGTACAATCGTGCACCATCTTTCAATTCAGGCAGCGTTCACAACGGTTCTCAACAAAGTTTCAAGACTGTTTAATGCACCAGAGTCTTCAAAACACCGCACCAAATAAACCCTCTCCCCATGACAAACTTGATGCAGATGCGTTTGGAAATGATGCGTTATTCAACGTACAGATGCATTTTGAAATGATGCGTTATGACAGATACGTAGATGACAGATGCGTTATTCAACATGGCAGATGTATTTTGAAATGATGCGTTATTCAACGTAGCAGATGCATTTGAAATGATGCGTTATGACAGATACGTAGATGACAGATGCGTTATTCAACGTACCAGATGTATTTTGAAATGATGCGTTATTCAACTAAGTTTGAATTCAATGGTAGCTTCACCTGCAAATCTGCGAGGATTAAGATTTCACTTCCACAAATAGATGAGAAGAAAGTCAGAGCGGTTGTAGATGCCATGCCATCGATGCTGCAATAATCCGGAGAACAGAGGCTGAGCGTATATGGACAGTGAATGCAGAGCGTATATGGACAGTGAACGCAGAGGCAACATGTCAGGAGCGCTGGAAAAGAATATGGCAGAGGGCCAGGACTGACATGCACATAACAGGCCACAGAAAAACAAGTGGCTCTGATACCATGTTAAACTCACATGGATAGTAAAGACAATAGGAAAGATAAATCATTCAGTTCATTTTTTATTAACATAAGATACACATTTATAGTACAATACGTGACTCTTGGGATTCAGATCCCAAGGTCTCTTGGACTGCTTTTGTCCATTCGAATTCCACACTAACCCTTTAGGATTAGGTGTCCAACAGACTCACCTCTTCATAATATGTGTTGTTGTTCTTGTTTTCCCAAATGGCAAGCTCCTTACCTAAAGTGGGATTTTTATGTTCACTATGTCATTTTCTTTCACAAATCCCTTTCTGCAACTCATTGAAAATGAGGGTTTGTTTTATCTTATGGGACCACTTAGGATAGTTCTCTTTGTCAGTGAGAACTACTCCCACTATGGAGATGAGTGAATGCATTCTCAAAAAGGCTATCTACTTCTAATAAAAAATCACAACCTTCTTGATGTATTCTATTTAATTACGTAGATAAAAACAAAAACTTAATTCGACATATAACATTTCGTCTCTCCTTAATATATTAATGTCACCACTCCTTAATATAATATATATACACCCTTAATATAATATGTGAAATATCTATTAAATTCATTTTACTTCATATATTATATACCTATAATATATTGTATACCATAGTATTTTAAAAATGAACTCAATGTACTTCCATATTACACCATACATGCCATGCCCACTTTCAGTCAAATATAAAAATTTAACCCTTCACATACCATGGAATTTTAATACCCTTCAAATTTAATATATAAAAGGCAATTAATATACAAGAGAAAATGGAATTCAAACTCTATATTCAGTGCATATAATGTCAACGCATACCCTACAAGACTCACTCTCATCAACAAATATTGACCATCGAGAAGTAAGTTAATGCAAAGAGGATTTCAAAACACCACACCAAGTTTATATGCTCAGTTTACGGCTCTCATAAAAAAATTCAATTTAAAACAACACACCAACACATTTTCAAAGGAGACCAGTGTACATACTAGGGTCACGATCAAACCAAATTATAGTCAAGAGTTAATACTAGAGTCAATGTCTCTTCGATGGTTGATGAAAAGGAGAAATACACTAACAAGATATTGTTCCCTCAATCGCAGACGACCCATATACTCCAACTATTCCACGTTCACCACATGACGATTCGTGTAAATGCACCATGTACAAGAACCATATACTCAACGCACAATAGAGAGCAACTACAATATTCCAAGGGAACATCGATTCCATCGGACCATAAATCTTTGCTCATTTTTGTAGGCGTACATCCATATCTATGGTCATTAAACACAGTTTTTGGAAGAGTTTCTGAATCAATTAATTGTTACAATCGATTAATTGTTACACAGGTTAAAAAACAAAACAAAAAAAGGAAGGGTTTATAAGGGAAGAAAGGGATACAAAAAATTTAGGATTTGGCTTAGATACGATGTGTAACTTTACCAATTGAATTGTTTTTTATCTTTCAATATCTCTTAGTTTTCCATTTCTCTTTATTTTCTTATCTACAATATTTACATACATTTACCTAATCCCAAAACTAGATGTCAACATTATATATTTTTTCCACCAATAAATTTTTAAAAATGGTAAAACTGCTTGTTAAAATAAATAAGGGATAAGTCACATTCATCCAAAAAAAAAGTATTTTTCTTTATAACAACAAAATGCATTCTATATCATTGGCTCATATTGTAAGTGAATAATTTAATGACATCCTTAATAGTTAACCATCTCATTTTCATTTAAAAGGTTCATTCCAATATGGAGATGACTTTATAACGATATTGTAATGTAGTTTTGAAGTATTAATAAAATCATATAGTTATCTAAAAACTTTATGCTTCTTTATTGTAGTAAGCAGTTTCATAGCTTATAATTTGATAAGATAAAAAAAAAATCAAAAGTACATTAATAATTTTAATTAAAAAGTTAATCATATTTAATTAAAAAACATTTTATAATATATAATTTTTTTATAAAATTCCATGTCTAATTATTATGTTCTTTAATTAAATATCATCTTAGAAAGTTTCATCATTTTAGAGACTATTAACATTATGCTATGCTTTAACTTAAATTTTACTTTTGTGTATATGATGGTTTTTCCCTTCCAATGTCTAGATTTATTTGAGATATTTAAATAAGCTAAATTATTTTATTTTGTTGAGACTTTTATTTTATGGGACATGGATAATACTTTCCATTCTCAATCTTGAGTGGACACATATTTTTAAAATGAATAATAAAAATCTCTTAGTGATACTTGGAGATTGAGATTGAGTATTTATTAATAGGGAGAAGTCCTTTTATCCTATCTGAACAAGTCCATAAATACTACAAAAGAAATTCATAGCTACTAACAAAGAATTCAATTTTTTTTGGGGCTAAATGTAAAAATGAAACAATTCTTTCTTTCCATTACAATTTTCCAACCCACAATAGCCTTGTTTAGCTATAACGTTTGAAATATGATTGTTTCATGCAATCATAATAGGTTAAAATTTTAGAGACCTTGGAAAATAGCACAGGCTTTGGCTTCATTATTTGAGGTCCTTTCAGACGTGTTATTTTTAATTGCTCTCTATCTATTTATAAAATCTATATTGAAATATTAACATATTTTGAATATTAAAAAACATTATTTTGATTATTTTATTTACCTATATAAATTGTTAATATATATTTTTTAATTTAAAAATGATAATTTTAAAATATTTTTTCCATTTTAATAAAAAAATTTAATGGTTCCCTATAAATATAAGATGCAAAATTTATTATTTCTTTAATTTTAATACACTATTTATTATCAATAATTTATGTAGTATAATATTTTTTATTTTATTTTTTCTATAAATCCATAATTTTCTATTAAATTAGGAAAATGATACATTGTGAGGAGTTCTTTTGCAAACTAAAAAAGGCCTCATTCTGATTGGATTTTTTGTCCTATAGGTACATACAAAACATTTCAGAAAGTAGAATAGGAAAACAAGGTTTCGTTATATCTACTTCCCACCATGCACAAAAAATATCCAAAACATATATTTTGTCGATTGGCCTCTTAATTATTGAATAGGATTAGAGGTAGGTGCCTCGGTAGCTCTACCATTAACATCTAAATAGTGAAAGGCCTCATGGATGTGGTATTCCACGTAATACATGTGGGTCTTGAAATTATCCATGTGATCGTAGAGTTGTTTTTCGTTTTGTCGGAGCGATCTAGGTGGCTCCAGAAAGACATAGAGGACAAAGATGGCTCAAAAATAAAAGTGTTTGGATTGTGCTCAAACTAGGACCAGATCAAAGACCTCGTTGTCCTGATCGTGGTGGTGTGAACGACTCATCAAACCGAGCTTGTATGTGAAAGATGGAGATCTTCAAAGTTTGACATGACAGGAAAAGGTGGGGCCCACAGTGTGCCACATGGGATCCTAGTAAGTAGGTGGGCCCTGCATGGCAACCCATCAGCCATTGACACTTGGAATTCTCTCATTTGTCTCAAAACCTACATAATAGACAAAATCATTTTTAAATGGTTAATAAATAACCATATAATGAAATTTGTTTTGAAAATATAGTTATTAAAATAACTATATAAAACCATCCAAAAACATGGTTTCGGGATCGGCGGCAAGAAACCTTATCGAACAATTTAAACAACCTAATCACAATACTATACATATATATATAGATATAGATATAGATATAGATATAGATATATATATATATATATATATATATATATATATATATATATATATATATATATATATATATATATATATATATAGATGTTGTTAAAACAATATATTAAGGGCCAAGCACAGGCCATCGGCAGTGGACCCGGCCCCAACCCCAATGGTCCACCCATATATATATATATATATATATATATATATATATATATATATATATATCCCCCGACCCACAATAATAGTGTCGATGTCTATACCGAAACATCTATTAAAGCGCTGATTATCGATCACGATAGACATGCCACCCCATCCGATCACCGATTTTGATACATCGTCGATAACAATATTTGCGGAACCCATGATATTACACCGATTTAATCAATGGTAATCCTCGTTGACCACCGATTGCGATAAGTGTCTAAAGGCGAACCCGATAGGGTTTGTAGGGCCGATTTAAAATGTTTCGAAGTCCAGCTTTCAAGGATTTTGGTCGGATTTATGAGTTTTTAGTGTATTTCTATTTTAAATGGAAAGAAGGCTATTTGTTACACCAGTCGATGCTTCTATGAAAACAGCTTCTATTCTGCACAAAATCGACCTATGATTTTTAAGCGCGGCTTTGATCCAAACGTGTTATAACACACTATGGGGATAGAGAGCCGAGGGGAGAATGGGAATGTTGTGTAACAGTGGGTGAGAGAAATATGACAGAAAGCCCAAGAGGTTGCATGGAAAGAATGCAAAGAAGAGGCCTGAGAGAATACGTGCCAAAGAGAGCTTGAAAGCCAGCGTAGTGCTTGAACCCCATAGAGCCACATAGCTTGATCAATCCAGAGCACAGATAGCCATAAGAGTCATAACGCTTGAAATTCTGGCAGATCGCAGAGCTGCAGTGATATGCTAGAGCACTATAGGGCCAGATCGTCATAGAGTTGCAGAGAAATAAGTCTAGAGCAATTATTCTTTTGTGATCAATTCTTCTTTATGATCGATTCTTCTTCATGTGATCAATTCGTATTTTGATCAATTTTTCTTGATTGATTATTCTTTGTTCGATTCTTCTTGCAATTGATGCTATGAAATTGATATTTAGCAAGCTTCAGCTTTTTATTGAACAACTATGTGTCAGATGTCCACATTCTTGTGCGAGAAGAAATCTTCTTTCATCGATGCCTTGAGGTCGATGGTCTAAGCAACTTGAGCAGTGAGACATCCACTTCTTCAAATGGCCCGTGGTGAAATGTATTTGGTTATGTCCATGTACTTCTTCTTTTTCATTATGCTACATGGATCCTTGATTGATATTGATGCGGAATCTTGTTTATTTCATGTTGTCATGATTCCTTGATTCATGTTATGCAGAATATTCTATGTGATGTACTTGTTATCATAAATCTTTATGTTATGCTTTGAGATGCCTTTTTGTATGTTGTTGGGTTACTTTTGTTGTTGTCATTTATGTGATTTGATTTGACATCCCTTTTGTGCCATGTTGGCGGGATGCACACCATGCATGTTTTTGTATCATATCGATATGAGTCTTTTGATTGAGAGTTCTAGTTTTGGAATATCTCTTAGAGCCACTCTTGCGTGAGGGAATTTTTTCTTGTATGATTGAGACATCATCTCTTGTGTACATCATCTTTATTGATAGCACTTAATGCAGCGGCCTACACCATCTTGACACTGGGCTCAGAGACGTAGTCCCTCGTGGACGAACTCCATTATCGACACTTATGTTTTCATGTGTTGATGATTGTTATGTTCCTCTTATTTTAAACATACAGATGTATTTGTTAATGTTCTTTTAAAAAGAAATTTTAACATATCACGAAAGTAAAAGGTCTTGGAAAGGTCCTTCTTCACACCCGTTCCTAGATCAAGTTGTATCAGAATGGTCTTTCCATGTGTGTGAATTGCAGTGTGAAAAATGGAACATGCAATGACAGAGGATGAAAGAGAAATGCATGAGACCATGCTCGACATTTCCAAGAAAGTGGAAATTGCGTATGAAACTCTACAAAAACAAACAGAGGAAAAGGACCAATTATAGCTTCAGTTGAAAGCCATAGAATAGGCCAT
This sequence comes from Pinus tabuliformis, assembly GCA_031772625.1. NCBI lineage: Eukaryota > Viridiplantae > Streptophyta > Pinopsida > Pinales > Pinaceae > Pinus > Pinus tabuliformis. The sequence continues at coordinate 1,554,641,928 of CM062818.1, read as the reverse complement.
TGAAGAACTGAAGCAGAACAAACATAATATTCAAATAGATAATGATGAATTGAAGATGCATCTACATGAAGAGAAAGAGGAGAAGCAGAGTTTTCTACTGCAGCTAGAAGCAAAGGACGATGCCTTCAAAAAGCGGCAACGAGACTCATGTGGAGTAAAAAGTAGTTATCCATCTTCATGTATATTTCTTGATGATGATTTCACTATGTTTGAAAATCACACCACAGGAATTGGCTCCAAATTGTTGAAGGGAATGGGGTATGAAGGAAAATGCTTGGGAATTAATTGCCAAGGCATTTTCAACCCCATCCAAGTAGAGGAATTACCGTGTCGAGCAGGACTTGGGTATGTCAAGAAAGAAGTTGGGGAAGGCACTAAGACAGTTAGCAAACCACCAACAACGGATGTTGAGAAGCCCTCATTAGTTCTTTCCAAATTGAAATAGAAGGTAAAATATGTTGATTAACTTTCGGTTTCATCTTCTCATAGTATGATGTCTATTGCAGATTTGGATATCGCAATTATAGGGAAAAACATGAGGCTCCTTACAAAGACAAGGCACAAGGAGAAAAAACTTGGTGCTAATAACCAAGGCATCACTAAACCTCTAGAGGTTTTGCATGAGAATCAATTTGCAGGCTCAAGATACACCAAAGGAGAGTGCTCAAAGGTGTCAGAGTCATCCGAGACATCGTCGAGGAAAGAGAATGATGGGAAAACATCCCCACCATCCCATGGAAGTTTCCATTGTAGGGAGAGAGTGGAGGCAAGATCTCATCGCCATACTGACATCAGAGACATCAAAGGAATGTATAACCACTCTCAATCTTCAAATTATCATTTTGATTATGATCATGTTGTTAATGGTGAACGAAGATCAAGGCATCAGAAAACATGCACCTTTTGTGGTTTACCTAACCATACCTTTTCTAAGTGATAGAAAAGGATGGAATCACTCATGAGGCGTGAAAGACCCTCTCAACAGCATGAAAAGAAACAGGTTAAGTAGGTATGGTGGAAGAAAGCCTACTACAGTCATTACGATAGAAATGGCCATCAAAGAGCCACTTGCTGGAAGCTCCATCCAGAGCAGCACCTTAGAAACAAAGCATCGGTCTGTGAACCTGGAAAAGAAATTGTTCGACAAGAAAAACCACCTCAAGGAGGTGACCCATTCACATTGATAAGTGAAAAATGGTTTTTAGACATGTTGCCTTTTCATGGTCATTCTTTTGTAAATCATTTGTTGCATTTTAAAGTGTAAAAGTGATGAGATGTTTTCCATCACTTGGTCAACAACAATGATGTCTGGTCATGTTTTGAGTCGTATTTCAAGTTGCATATTAAAAATCTGAAAGTGATGCTATGTTTCCATCACTTGTCAAAACAATAATGTTTGGCCTTATGAATGTAAATCATGTGTTGTAGTGATGATGTGTTTTCCATCACTTTTTGAAGCAACCATGATAGGTTGGCGTTGTTGTCATAACTGGGATATTACATCCATATTGTTGTAAACTTGACCACCAAGTATGGGATGTTTGGGTCTTTAGTTGGTCATGTCATTCAAAGCATGTAATTTGCAAAACAATGTACTACAGGTTGCAGAGATAGCAAGTGTCGGCTCATTGCTTAAGGCTCTGAAGAACAAAGGTGAAGGAGATGGAAGCAAGATCTTTTCAGGACATTTGTCATGCATACAGGGTACAAAGAAAGATGCAGATTATTTTCCATGCTTTTGGAGGACCAAAAGCTCCTCAATGGGGAGGATTGATCTAGGTGGCTCCAAAAAGACACACAGGACAAAGATGGCTCAAAAATCAAAGTGTTTAGATTATGCTTGAACTAGGACCAGATTGAATACCTCGTCGTCCTAATCGTGGTGGTGTGAATGGCTCGTCAAACCGAGCTCATATGCGAAAGATGGAGCTCTTCAAAGTTTGACATGACATGAGAAGGTGGGGCCCACAGTGTGCCACACCGCATCCTAGTAAGCAGGTGGGACCCACATGACAGCCCATCAGCCATTGACACTTGGCATTCTCACTTGTCTCCTAAACCTACATAAGAGACAAAATCATTTTTAAATGGTTAATAAATAACCATATAACGAAATTTGTTTTAAAAATATAGTTATTAAAATAACTATATAAAACCATCCAAACACATGGTTTTGGGATTGGTGGCAACAAACCCCGTGAATCCCTTTAAGAACCTAATCATAATACTAGACATATATTTCTATATATATATACGGGATCGGGATCAGTAGCAATAACCCCCGTCAAACCTTCCTCAACATATACCGCATATAGGTTAGACCATATATATATATATATATATATATATATATATATATATATATATATATATCCCCCGACCCATAATAATCGCGCCAATGTCTATTCCAAAACATCCGTTAAAGCACCGATTGAAAGTACCGACCGCTGATCACGATAGATATGTCGCTCGATCTGATCGCCAATTTAATTGGTGCTGATATGCGCCGATTTAATTGGTGTTGATCCTCGCCAACTATCGATTGTGATAAGTGTCTAAAGGAAGACCTGATAAGGTTTGTAGGGCCGATTTAAAATGTTATGAAGTCTGGCTTTCAACGATTTTGGTCGGATTTATCAATTTTTAGTGTATTTCTATTTTAAATAGAAATAAGGCTATTTGTTACACCAAGCAATGCTTCTAAGAAAATGGATTCTATTCTGCACAAAACCGACCTCCAATTTTTAAGTGTAGCTTTGAACCAAACGTGTTATAACACACAACGGTGAAAGAGATCCAATGGGAGCATAGGAAGGCTATGTAACAGTGGGCGAGAGTAGTATGATAGAAAGCCCGAGAGGCTACATGGAAAGGATGCAAGGAAGAGGCTCGAGAGCCTGCGTGCCAGAGAGAGCTTGAAAGCCAGTGCAGCACTTGAACCCCATAGAGCCACAAAACTTGATCAATATAGAGCATTGATAGCCATAAGAGTCACAACAGTTGAAATTCTGGCAGATTGCAAAGCTGTAGTGATAAGCCAGAGCACTATAGGGCCAAATCGCCATAGAGCTGCAGAGCGAGAAGTCCAGAGTAGTTATTCTTCTGTGATCAATTCTTCTTTATGACTGGTTCTTCTTCGTGTGATCGATTCATCTTTTGATCAATTCTTCTTGATTGATTCTTCTTTTTTCGATTGTTATTGCAATCGATGCTGTGAAATTGATATTCAAGAAGCTTTAGCTTTTTATTGAACATCTATGTGTCAGACGTCCACATTCTTGTGCGAGCAGCCATCTTCTTTCATCGATGCCTTGAGATCGATGGTCTGAGCAGCCTCAATAGTGAGACATCCACTTCTTCAGGTGGCCCGTGGTGTGAGGTATATGGTTATTTCCCATATACTTCTTCTTTTACATTATGCTGCATGGATCCTTGATTGATATTGATGCAGGATCTTGTTTATTTCATGTTGTCATGATTCCTTGCTTCATGTCATGTAGAACCTTCTATGTGATTTACTTGTTGTTACAACTCTTTATGTTATGCTTTGAGATCCCTTGTTGTATGTTGTTGTGATACTCTTGTTGTCCTCATGCATGTGATTTGCTTTGACATCCTTTTTGTGCCATTTTGGTGGGATGCGCAACATGCATGTTTTTGTATCATACTGATAGGTGTCTTTTGATTGAGAGTTCTAGTTGTGGAATATCTCTTACAGCCACTCCTACATGAGGGAATTTTTCCTTGTATGATCGAGATATCATCTGTATTGACAACACTTAATGCAACGGCCTACACCATCTTGACACCAGGGCCCAGAGACATAGTCCCTCCTGGACGAACTCTGTTATCCATGCTTATCTTTTCATGTGTTGATGATTGTTATGTTCCTCTTCTTTTTCACATAAAGATGTATTCATTAATGTTATTTTAAAAATAAATTTTAACACGCCACGAAAGTAAAAGGTCTTGGAAATTTCCTTCTTCACACATGGGCCTAGATCATGGAGGGTGGCTTGAAGATCAAAAATGTGTCTTTGGTTGTGTAGGATATCGATAAGAAAACCAACCAAGTATTCATGGTCCTCGTTCTATAATTGGGCATATTGATGTAAATTTTCCAGGCAAGGAGTTATTTCTCTGTGATCTCATGCCCGATTGAGATGACCAAATAGAAAAATAGAATGACTAATACAATCCAATAAAAATCCCTAATCCCTATGGGCATGCATGCAATTTCGATGCAATTTCTAGTGATATAAAGTACCAACAAGTACCTTACCTCCTCGCAGGTCGATGAAAGGTTTTTGGCCTGATTAAGATATCTCTTTCATCCACTCCCAATCCAAATCCTGCACACAAACACAACAAAATAAAGTTGACAAGTGATCTTCGAGAGAAGATTGTCAGCTTTCGACTGTAAAACTATAACTAGCTTGAACCTCTCAAATGACCCAATATAAGTAGGAAGAAGAGGAATCCTAGGACGATGAATGTAGATGATTAGGACAAAGAGAAGTTAGAGAAGCTTCTAAATAATGAGTCCCACCTAGCTCAAATGGATAGGATAAAGTGATGATTAAAACTAATCTCCTTAGAACCAAAAGCCTCTAAAACAAGTCTCCCAACCTCAAACACAAATTAGTGAAGTTTAGGTTATAACCACATGGACAGGGTGTGCTTCCTATAGTCGGAAGATTCCAACTACATGCCCAAGCCACGATCCATGTGGTTGGGGCATAAACTAGGAAGAATATTGGTTAAGGCCCAATGAAACTTCAATTAACATAGTATCTCATAGGTATTAACCCTGAGGAGAAAAATATGCCAATAACATGGCTAGTTGGTAAACCAAATGTTGAAGTAGATGGATTTTCACTTCTATGGTGTCAAAAGGTGCTTGAAAAACTACTTGCCCAGGTGATTCCCTAAGAGGGACTTCCATCTCCTCATACTCCTTATGAATTCCTTCACCATGATTGCCTCCTCTACTTCTAGGTCGCTATGTCTTTTGTTGCATCATGTGACAATTACAATAAGCACATGACCCTTATAATATGTAGGCACTCCTTCTACCCACCACTGGAAAGCTATGAAGTCGGCTAACCTAGACACCAATGAATGGATGTTCGCAAGGTTGGGGGTAAAACATTCTCCCTTCAAAACCATATTACACTAGATCTAAAGGTGTAGCTCTACAATTACACAATCATTCTTTAACATTCTTGCAATCACGAAGAACCCCAATGGCTAGGTAACCAGGGTGCTCAACACCTAGTTTTGCTATGAAGAATGGACCAGTCCAGTCTGGACTTTACACATGAACCGAAAAGCTAAAATGCAGCAATTTGAAAAGCATACCATAAACACAGGAATAAAACCATTCACCTATAGTAGCCAAGGAAATGGAGGGACACTCTAGAACGAAGACAACACCACAAGTAAATTTGTCCTGACCTTCCATGGGTGAGAGAAAATCATGTACTGGAATTCCCTCATTGCTGCAATCCTCTTATGAATCTTCCTAGGATAACATGCAATGAGAACCTGTTGAAGCTAAGGAATTGTCTCAGTACTACACTCTGTTGAGTTTGAACACCAACACTGGCCTCCCAAAATGAACATGGAGTGGAAGCTAGCATTGATTTCCTGCTCACGACCACTTATGGCTGAGAATTCCAAGTTCATTTTCATTAGCACCACGTTAGCATCCTTTTCAATTCCCCTAATGCTTATAATTCCTTCTGCATCGAAAACATTCCTTAGTGACCTTATCGATGCCCATTTACACTCCACGTTATTCATTTTAACGATGCGTGTGTGGGGATTAATGCTCGCTATCCTTCTTTGAGCCTAAATACTCACCCCTAGAGGGGATCCTTGATATTTGTAAAGGATATCTACAAAATTTTCGCATTAAGAATGCATGTATGAGTGGAGGCCAATTCGAGACCAAGTCTATAGCATTTTCACAGTGCCTTGGTATGCTAGCTAATCCGCTACTTTATTTCCTCTTCATCCTGTAGGAGTTAGAATCACATACTAAAATGATCATAGGAGGTCTTTGATCCTGTAGCTATGGGCCTCAATTCTCCAACTTATAAGCACCCATTCCACGAGGACCCCGTGAAGAATTTTCTAAGTCATTTCGATCACAATTTATGAGTCTCTAGTTATTTGGACCTTAGGCATATTTTTCATTTGAGACATCCTTAGACATTTTTCAATGGAGGTTAACTTTGTGTTTTTTTTTTGTATGTCCATATGGACCAAAAAATATGCCTAGTGGTTTTCCCATCAAGTTTCTTAGGATTCCACCGAACCTAGATGGGCCGGAAATCCCTTTCGAGGCCCAATCAAAGTTGATTTGAATAAATCCTTCAAGACGGGAATGAATGAAGAAGGGGATGGGACTCAATGCTTTAGGTTACTAACACTCTAGGAGAAGAGCATAGATTGAGAGAGATCAAGATTTTTTTAGACCCAAGCTTCCTGTTGATTGGATTTATAGTCCTTTTCCAACCATTTATTTGAGAAGATGGTCTCTCTTATGTTTTCCTTAGTGATATTCTAGATCTGACGTAGCGTGTTGCTTTGGTATCTAAAAATTTATTTGTTGTTTCTTTTCTAAAGATTCCACAAGAGGAGACTTGAGGTCAGAACCCAAGCACGATTAACTATAGGATTCTTGAAAAATGAGAGCTTCTATTGCTCCATCATTTTAACTACAAAGGTTGGAGAGGGATCTGAATGCCAAAAAGCCCTAAAAACCCACTTCCATACAGTGTTATCCATTTAGAATGGACTCATTAAATTTTTTGTGTCTTCTCCATTTTTCAGAACAGAAAACATTTAGACAGTCTGGCCAACCCCATTTTTATCATATTATCCCAAGTTAGAAGGTGCTTCATACTAAGTAGCCACAGGATGTGTCCAACCTTGGACAAAGCCTTGCTATCCATATCTCAATGTATTTATATTCCCTAGGGAGAGATTGGTGATTTTTTGCCAAGGAATATGCTTCTTTAATTAAGAACATTCATGTCAGCTTGTACCCGTAGCGTAAATTATCTAAAATTTTGGAGATTAAGATTCATCTCTCTCTGAGCATATCGTCGAAAGGGTTCCAATTTTCTATGATTGTTATTTCTTTCCAGTCATCCTTGGTTTTACATTGACTCCACTCTACATGGGGATGAATGTTCCTCAAGTAGTCCTTCACTCTATAAGAAATACGAGATTGCAAGTTGTTGTTGAAGGGGATAAAATTGGGATCGTTCATTAGTTTGGGTAATTTCTACCAAAAATACTGCAAAAAGAGAGCCTCCTCACTTCTTTTAATTTCCCACAACATATGGCCTTTGACAATCTCACTATTCCCCACTGCCAAATTCCAAATTTTTTATCCTTGGATGAGGCCATTCACTCGTAGTATCTATTCTTGCTTCTGACCTCCAACATATTTCTTCTTCCATATTTGTTTCCATAATTCATTTCTCCCTTGGATCCATCGCCACAAAATCTTAGCACCCATTACTCTCCTCAACGTTTTAGGATCTTTATGGTCCAGTCTGCCACTTAATTTTGATAGACATAAATTTTCTCAAGAGGCCAATTCCCATTTATGACGGGAGTTGGGTTCTTTCCATAAAAATTTTCTAAAAATAGGCACCAATTATTGATATATGAAACAAGGTTCTTGCATGAACAAAAGTTGATAAAGTGGGATAGATTAGAAGATGACTTTAAAAATGAACTAGTCTATCAAGAAGATTGAGTGAATGAAAATTCCAAGATGATAGATTCTTGAAGACCTTATTGTAGGTCTCCTTCCCACATGAAATCCTTAAAGGATTGACAACTAGAGGCACACCTAGATACATTGAAAGGAGGATGCTAATTGTAAAATCCAAGATTCTAGCTAGATGTCTCTAGATCTGATCAGGGGTGTTAAAGAAAAAATTTCTTGATTTATCTTTGTTGAGGGACATACATGTTGCAAGCTCAAAGGTTTCTAGGGTGACATTTATAGCTCAAGATTCGTAAATTTTTGGTTCCCCAAAGAGTCGATTGTCATCCACAAATTGTTGGTGAGTCTCTTATATGTCTATGCATGGGATTATTATACCCTTAATTTCACCTCTTTGATTGATCTCATTAATCATTTTGTCCAAGCCTTATAAAATAATGATGAACAAGAATGGGATAATGATTCCTCTTGTCTCAAGCCATGATTGGAGAAAAAATCTCTCGAGGGTGATCCATTAAAGAAGATTGAGAAGAAGGGGGTAGTGATCATAAATCTAATCCAATATTCAAAGAAGACTAAGGATGTTAGAATTTGGAATAGAAATTTCCATTTCAAGTGGTCAAAATCTTTGGATAGATCTAGTTTCATTAGCATCCTAGGGTGTTGCTCAAATTTTAAAGATTACATAATTCCATGTGTCGATATTATTCCATCCAAGATTTCTTGCCCCTCTACAAATATCGTCTACTATGGCCTAATGATTAGGCTTCAGAGGGACTTTAGTTGTCGAACCATGAGAAAGGAAATCACTTTATATGTTACATTACATAGTTTTATGGATAAATATTCATTGGGGTTTTCTACTTCTTGTCATTTGGGGATCAATTTTATGAACACCATATTCATCCCACACCATATCTATTGCTTTCTTTGTGCCTCCTATATTAACTCCACAATATATTCACCTAGAAATGACCAACATGCCTTATATAATTATGTCATACAACCATCTGGACTCGAAGAATTGTTGCTAGACATATCGTTGATGATGGAATCTACTTCTTGCTTTATGATTGGTCGCATCAAAGCTTCATTTTTATCTTTAGAAATATTCTTTGGAATGACACTCATCATTTTGTTGATAGATTTAGAATGATCTTGGTCCTCATTTGTCAGCATATTAGAAAAATTGGAGATCAGCTCCTTCTCCATGTCCTTATGATCTAGAAGTCTCTCTCTTGAGGAAGTTTTTAAAGAGATTATACGGTTTTGTCGTAAATGGCTAAGCATGGATCAGTGAATGAACTTAGTATTACTCTCCCCATCCTTCAACCATTTAATCATTGTTTTCTTTCTCCATAGTATCTCTTATTGTTTACATCGTTCTTCTAGTTTCAGAATGATTTTTTCCTCCTCAGAAGCTACTCCTATGATCATCCTTCCATGATAATATGGCTTTGTAGTTTCTCCATTCTAGCATCCAATATCATTTTTTCTCATATAATGTCCCTAAACTCCTCTTTGTTCCATGATTTTATCTTGTGTTTCAATTATTTTAGTTTGCTTTAGAAGTGTTTCATAAGGCTTCTCCCTTCCACTTCTATTTCTCCCCACCATTACTTTGGTTTGGTAAAAAAATTGTGGTTTCTCAATGAGAAGCTTTCGAGTCTAAACAAATGGTTTTCTGGCAAAAATTTGAAATCTATTTCTAATTATATTGCCTAATGATCTCACATCGTACTTGGTAGAATCATGACCTCCAGAAATTAATCTCTACTAATCACTTCTTTTGATAATAGATATTGATCCAATTTGTTGTCTATACTCTGACCTTCTCCTCTACGGTTATTCTAGGTGTGGATCACGTTACCCATATCCACATTTACTAGTTAAATCTCTTGAATTGTTTCATTGAAGAGGTGAGAGGAAGGATCCAATATGTGAACATGTCCTCTATTTTCCTCTGGATCCCTAATTAAATTAAATTCTTTGCTGATAATCCAATCTATTTCTTCCAACGATTCCTTAACTCTATGGTGTTCCCTCAAAAAAAATCTTTGAGGGAGAGAAAGTGTGGTCCATAGGTTGTTGTGAGATAGGTCTACTTCTTAGACTCGAGACAACATAAAATTCCTATCAAGTTATAAGTGGAACCTTTATATGCTCGAAAGTCACCCAAGAAGGGTCTCAAATTACTTCTAGCCCACCATTTATGCCCCGAGCATCCACTACATTGTAAGTATAGTGGGCCCAGTATTTGACCTATGATTTTCACCTGTGATTTTAGTCTCATGTAATAGAATAATCTCATGCTTTTATTTACTAATTTTGGAATTTCGATATTGGAGCTTACCTGCGATATTTAAGTCACAAATGTTCCATCAGATGATCTTTATCAGCTAACGAGTGGGCTGGAGGGGAAATACATTGTAAGTTTTCTCATTTGCCCCAAATTCAAAAGGAATTTATCTCCCTGCTTCGGGACGTATTTGGTAGTTTTTCAGCCTCGTTTTCCCCTCTCCACTAGAATTAAGGTTGATTGCGAGGAAAATTCTTGTCTGCCATCTTTGATACTAGTTGTTTAAATATGATGCCCTTCCTTCTAGGAGAGACCCCGACACCATTGACTCGAGATATTTACGAAGTGGGTCAATCGGTTTGAGGGGATATATTTCGCCTCTCCTCTTGCCTAGGCTCTCAAAAGTTCAAGCATTGTCTTCTCTTCTTGGTTGATTTTGTTTTGTTTCTATTCAATTTCTAGGGTTTTCCTAGTTTGAACTAAGACTTCATTTAACATGCGGTCTTCATCTAGATCCTTCAGGGATTTCCTTTCTAGAATGACTCTCACGCCATCATTTTCTGGTAGTTTCTCTCTCTGCATTACTAGGACTATCGTCTATGTCTCTATTTGGGATGCTGATTCCTTCATCTCTAGATCTTTGAGGGTCACAAAAGTATTTGCATCGGAAGATTTGGGCAAGTTTCTTTGACTTCCATTATTCTATGGTTGAACCGTTGTTTCTATTGACCATGGCTTGGCCTAAGAAGCTTGAGCCTACTTATTATTAGGTGGAGGATACTAGGGTATTAAGGATTTCCCTTTATGAGGTCCCACCATTTGAAACCCCTTAACATACATTTTATCCTCTCCCTCTGTTATTCAACAACCTTGAGTGGGAAATCCCAAAAGAAGTTCCTGTATTCATGGCATTTTCAGCATTTGAGAGGAATGTGATTGTAATCCAATGACCAAGTCCATATGGAGTCATGGTACTCTAGATCTATAGATTATGGGAGTGGTTGGGAATAATTCATGTGAACATAGATTCAGACATTAGCTGCATGCCCTCTTATTTTGGTAACTTTCAATATCTTTACAAATTTTCCAAAGGATTTTCCTATTCCTTCGAGGATATGAGCATCCCAATAGTCCTTTGACAATGAATACAAGTGAACCCATACTGGGGCTTATAGGAACTATTGCTTCTCAAGTTTATGTCATTCCTCTCAAAAAATTATAAAAAGCCCAACATTATTCATAAAATAAGGCCCATTTTCAAAAACATTTTTCAGATCAGTGAAAACCACTCTAAAGAAACATTTAACTCACAAGCAAAATTTGATGGGTTCATTAGGTTTCCATTTTACCTAGATCTATTCAAAGATTTTGTCCTCATTTGGTTGAATTCCCATTTACTTGCATATAGTTATGTGGTCTTTCATGTACTTCCTTGTTTCCATGAGGCGATTTTCTGGAATAACGAATCTTAGATTTGTTGCAACTTTAGGGATGCACTGACCTCTCATCCTCGCCTTCCTTTGTACCCCAATGATAAGTACTTCTACTGCTCCCTTCGAACTCATTGTTGCAGTTTTCATTAGATTAGAACCCTTATGTTTTCCCTTAAGAGCGCTAGAATATGAGGAGGGCCATCCCCTCCCCTCGAGAGGCCGCTCATTGGATGGGCAAGCCTGATGTTTCCTGTGGATATAATTCCTTGCTAATGGATTGGCTCCTGAGCTGAAATTTACCTAAAAAATTTGACCTTTTATATTGTGGGTGTAAAAATGCAAATTGGTTCAAAACCAGCCTAGAGCCATCTTAATTCAAGAGACATCAAGCAACCATAGAGATCCATTCTCTCGAGGTGAATTTTTGAGTGCAAAACTTGAGAAAATGTTTTCACCTAGAGATATCCGATTCCTCTTAGTGCTTGATTGTGTTGGGTTGTGTTATATTCTTTCCACCACTAGCCCACGTATTTAACCAGGGGGTTATAGGGGGACAGATCCCCCCACTTCGTTGCATCGATTGTGTAGTGGGGGGGTCATTGGGGGGCGGAAGGCCCCACTATCTGGGAGGTTTGAGGGGGAAGGCAACCCCCCTCTATGGATTCCAGTGCCCCGCATCGGGGAAATCTTTCCTGGATCATATATTAGGTAGGGTGGACCTACCTATCGTTTTTTACATGGTTTTTGCACATGGTTTTGGAAGGGATGGTTTTCGGTCCATGGTATTGGATGCTTTAGCATGTATAAATATGTATTATAACATTGAAAGGAATATAATGAAAAATCAATCTGGTAGTCCCGGTTTTGGGATCCAGGGCAAAATCTCTATGTATATGTGTTTTATGTGTTATTCTCTCGCATTTTTTGTTTTTTGTGTTTTAGAATTCATATGCAGGTAATTTTTGTGCGGGGTTAAAACCCACATTTGGTATTAGAGCTATTTTGGCTTCAAGGGGATGCCTTTGTTGCTGAGGAGTTTTGCGCGGGCTTGTGGTAGACCCTGTTCAGTGGGAGTTCTGCGGGATCGATTGAAAGAAGATGGTGAGTAGTGGAAATATAGAGATCAAGAAATTTAATGGTTAGAGTTTTGAGTTGTGGAAACTCAAGATAGAAGATCTGTTGCTGGATAAAGATCAATGGATCGAAGTAGATCCGGGTACTAAGCCAGCAAGAGTGTTCGATGAATAATGGAAGAAGTTGGATTGGAAGGTAAAGAGCACAATATGATTGTGTGTCTCAGATTCAGTATTGTTGAATGTATCAGGGGAAGCTACGACTAAGGATTTGTGGGACAAGTTAGGGACTTGTTGAAGCCCCGAAAATCAGGTCTATAACAAGGGGGATACCCACCCGGTCTGGACATTGGTTAGCAGCTCCTTTTTCGTTCGGTATAGTGGTTCCGACTGGGGATATGGGACAAGTTTCCCAATTTATGTGTGTGTGTGTGAAGGATTGATATTTCTCTTTCTAATAGTTTCTAAATGGAACACTTTTATTCTAACTCTAATCTAACAATATGGAATTTGTATTCTAATAAGCAGAAATATCTAATTCTACACTAACCAAGGTGTAATCTTTCCGTTATGCGATCTAAAATGATTTCAAACAACAACTGGTAATAAAGATCATTCAACTGTTATGAGAAAAGAATTCAATAAGGATGAACCACTTGGTATAAAAAGTTAGACGAAACAGTTGTGAAAAACATATCACATAATAAGCTATTCATACATTAAACATAAATAAGTAGCTATCACCGTACAAAAGTGCCAAATGATAACTCAGGAATTCACGCATCAATATATAAAAAACTGAACTTGAATATCACTTTAACATAAAGGTAGAAATAGTTAAGAGATAGAAGTACCATTTATAAATAGTCCTACTCATGAGCTTCAAGCGATAATGATTTATCTCTTCTTGATCTAACATCCACTAAGAGTACAAAAGTGCAACATCAGTAGCAGATATTAAATGCAAATATCAATAAATCTTGTTCCATTCACTCATCAAAACCTCCTCAGAGGGTACAGAAGTGCATGTTCTGGGGATAATTTTTTGACAAATTTCAGGACCCTTCTCTAAATGCATGAGAAGGGTTTAAATACTACTAAATAAATCAAAAAATAACTTATTACAAAAATGTAGGATGCGGTTTAAATGACCGTCCTCATTTCAGGAAAAATGTGTAGGAATTTACAGGGTAAGTTCCTCAGAAAGAACACCAAAAGGACACCGCTCACAACACCAGTATTTTTGACGTGGTTAAAACCCTCAAAGAGGGAAACAGTCCACGGCCTGCGCCAACGTGGCTACTACAAGAAATTTATTAATCAAAGAATGAAAATTTACATAAGCTTCTCTCATGCACGGATTACCCGAACAATGACCCTCCATGCGCTTTAAATAGAACTCATGGACCAATCGGGTGTCAAGCCACGGATCAAGTTTCGGTAATACCGAGGAGAGAGTGAACCGTCGGATCACTACATATCGTGACCGTCGGATTGTAAGTTACAAAATGTACAACGGTAAAGAAACACACTTTACCTAACTCTATACCTAACTCTACACTAGACCAAGTTGAACTTAACTATATCCTATGTGTCGGAATATCCTAACATCCCCCCTTAAGAACAACTTGGGATAGGATTGAAGGATTTACAAATATGACACAATAGGAGAAGGAAGGAGGCACTAGAGCCTATCCCCCCTTAGTGACAACTTCCTGAACTCCAAGCATATATCGAAGTTTAGTGAACTTCGCCTCTGTGAGAGCCTTTGTGAAGATGTCTGCAACCTGATCATCTGTTGAACAATATTGCACTTCAAGAACATGGTCATGAATGAGCTTTCTGATGAAGTGCATGTGTAGTTCAATGTGTTTGCTGCGCTGATGCTGGACTGGATCTTTGCACAGATGAATAGCACTTTGATTATCACACCAAAGTGTGGTTGGATGCTGCTGCTCAAAGCCAAACTCTGATAGGATCTGACGAAGCCACAAGGCTTCCTTACTGGCTTCCACGGCACCACGATACTCTGCTTCTGCTGACGAAAGAGAAATGGCAGCCTGTTTCTTACAAGCCCATGTAATAGGTCCTGAACCAAGAGTGAAGACATAACCGGCAGTAGACTTCCGATCATCAGGGTCACCAGCCCAATCACAATCAGTGAAACCAACTAATAGAGGAGCTGCTTTGGCACTGTAATGAATCCCAAACTGTATTGTACCTCGAACATAACGAAGTATTCTTTTAGCTGCTTTCCAATGACTTTCACGGGGGTTTTGCATAAAACGAGCAACAAGGCCAACAGCAAAGGAAAGGTCAGGACGAGTATGGGTTAAATACAAGAGTTTTCCTACAAGTTGACGGTATAAGGTAGCATCAACTTCAGGAGAAGTACAAGAGACTAAAAGTTTGATTCCAGACTGAAAGGGAGAAGGGGCTGGCTTACAGTCTTCCATGTGAAAATGACGAAGAATATCACAAGCATACTTGGACTGGGAAAGGGAAATACACTCCTTGGATTGCAAGACTTGAAGACCGAGAAAATAGTGTAAGTGTCCTAAGTCTGTCATTTCAAATTTCTTTTTAAGGCTGGACTTCACATGGTTGATAAGGTTGGGATTACTACCAGTAAGAATAAGATCATCAACATAAAGAACAAGGATGATAAGAAATTTGCCCACTTTCTTGGTGTAGACAGTATTGTCAGAATAACACCGAGAAAAGCCAGATTCTAAAAGAAAGCTATCCATTTTGGCATACCAAGCCCGAGGAGCTTTCTTGAGACCATAGAGAGATTTCTTGAGTCGACATACAAGGCTGGAGTCTGTTTGGATGAAGCCAATGGGTTGTTCCATATAGATTTCTTCATGCAAGTCCCCATGCAAGAAGGCAGATTTAACATCCATCTGATGGACTTCCCATTTTAAAGAGGCAGCAAGGGAAAGAACACAGCGGATAGAGTTCATTTTGGCAACAGGGGAGAAGGTTTCAGTGTAGTCAATGCCTTCAACCTGTGAAAAAACCTTAGCAACAAGACGAGCTTTATGTTTATCAACTTTCCCATCTGGTCCATACTTGGTTCTGTAAACCCATTTACATCTAACAAGTTTGCGTCCCTTTGGTAGAGGAACAAGATCCCATGTATAATTTGTCAACAATGAATGATATTCTTCATTCATAGCTGCTTCCCAATGTGGATGGCCTGAAGCTTCTGCAAAAGTGTCAGGATCATGATTTACTGGAGCTTGAGCCAGTAAAGAAGAGGCTCTTTCAAACTGAGAACGTGTACGTCGCTGATCTGTAGGATCACCGGCAAGATCACCTGCTGCATCCCGAGTAGCACGGACCCATCTTGGAAGTTGAGGATCCTGAGAAGGTGGGGGAGGATTTTCATCCTCACTTTCATCATCTGAAGAAGAAATGTTTTCAAAAGTAGAAGAGATAGGAAGAGGTGGCACATCCGCTGGACTAGGCTCGCAGGCCGATTTATTTTCATCAAATTTTACATCTCTTCTAATGATAACATTTTTGGACTTAAATGGAATAAGTCTATAACCTTTTACATCTTCAGAATATCCAACAAAAGTACATTTCTCACTCTTAGGTTCTAAAGCTTTATGCTTTTCATCTGGAATATGGGCCCATGCTTCACTTCCAAAAACACGAAAGTGACTTACATCTGGTTTAATGGAACTCCAAGCTTCTTCTGGAGTGATATTCTTTAGAACCTTAGTAAGAGTGCGATTGATTATATAATTTGCACAATTAATTGCTTCGGCCCAAAAACTAAGACTGAGTCCTTTAGATTGCAACATACAATTAGCCATTTCCTTTAAGGTGCGATTTTTCCTTTCAGCTACACCATTTTGTTGTGGAGTGTATGGAACAGTATGTTGCATTTGAATTCCATTTTCAGTGCAAAAGTTGATGAATGTGTTTTTAACATATTCTCCACCATTATCGGTTCTTAGCTTATGAATTTGATGTCCAGATTGTTTTTCAACAAAGGCTTTGAAGGCCAAAAATGTGTTAAATACTTCGCTCTTGAGTTTTAAGAAGTATACCCAAGTGCGTCTGGAGAAATCATCAATGAAAGTTAAGAAATACTTGCAGCCAGAGAATGAAGCAACATGAAGTCGACCACATAAATCACTGTGCACAAGCTGTAAAGGGGCTGAGGCGTGCCAAGAGGCACGTTTTTCAAAATTGTCCTGATGATGTTTTCCGAGTACACATCCGGAACAAACACCATCTTTGCAAGATACCATAGGAAGACCTGTCACCATATTTTCTTTACATAGATGCTGAAGGGAGCAATAGTTTAAGTGACCAAATCGCTCATGCCAAAGTTTGCTCACTTCATCATTATGAGAAACAAATACTGAGGGAAGATTTGATGACCCAAAGTTGTGAAACTTATACAACCTTGTGGAATCATCAGCAATACCAGTAGCTACAATCTGTTTAGGATCTCTTAGATCCTTGATTACAACATCATGAGGTGAAAATTCAACAATTTTACCTTCACCTGAATGAGTTATCTGATATACAGATAGAAGGTTGCAGGATAAGGTTGGAACACATAATACATCATTAAACTGACCATTGTCTAGATGAACAGTTCCAGTCCCTACAACATTAAGAGATCTATCATCACCAACATATATATTTTTGGTGTTACAATCATTTAAAGAAGAAAACATGGCTTGGTTTTTGGCCATGTGATAAGAGGCTCCAGAATCAATGAGCCACTCATGAGAAGGAGAAGAATAAGATACATTTAATGCATAACCAGACTGAGATAATTGACAACGACATGCAGAAAGTGCCATTCCGGAAGTTGAAGTTGAAGTATGCTCCACATCGATGTTATGTTTCTTCATTGCGGCTTCCAAGGCTTCCATCTTCTTAAAGCATTTAGATTCTAAGTGGCCATCTCGATTACAAAAGTTACAATGTCTATCAGTCTTCTTCCATTTGTTTTTATTGGTCTTATCATTTTGCTGAAATGATCTTTCATTTTGAGGCTGAGTTTGCTTAGGACCCTTGTTTGGTTTAGGACCATTCTTTTTAGGATATGACTTCTTAGGATTCTTTGAATTTGGTTGTTGCTGGGCGGCTAACGCTTTCTTGGAAGAGTTCCCAAGATTAAGAAGACCAAGGTGTAAGAGTTTTTCTTGTTCTCTTATTAAGGAATCACAAAAGGAGTCAAAGGAAGGGGCCTTGTAGTCTTTTCCTTGACAAATGAAAGCTTCCCTTGTAGAATGGAAAGTGGAAACAAATACAGAGTAGGCTGGTCCCAACTTAGTAAGGATGGAATAAATAAGGTTACCATCTTCTTTCTTGACCTTAACACCTTCCAAGAGATATCTAAGGGTCTTGAATTTGGACAAGAAATCTTCAATGCAAGAAAAATTATTAGGATCCAAAGTAAGCAACTCATTTTCAAGTTGATGGGCTCTAATTTCATTTTTAATCCCAAAAACTTTAGCGATTTTTTCCAATGCTTCATGAGGAGTCTCAAGTTCTGAAATATGGAATCTAAGATCAGGAGAAATAGACATCCCTATCAAACCACGTGCTTGATCTTGTCTATTTTCCCATTTTGCAGCCTTGTCTTCATCTTTTGGTTTCTTCTCTTGGTCTGTGGCTATTCTGTAGAGACCTTTACTTCTAAGTAAATCTTCCATGTAGGCTATCCATTGGAAGTAGTTAGTGCTGTCAAGAATGACTTGGCATGGACTTTCCATTTAAAAAAAAAACTGAAGCTGAAGATTCTGAAATTAAGTGTTTCAATGGATAGATCTCGAAAAATTAGGCTGTTTTAAAAAAAACGGCTCTGAAAAAGGCTTCCGGATGAAGAAGTTATGGCTTTTTGAAACAAATTTGTTGAAGTTGCCGGCAAAGTGCGCGAATGTGCGGTAATGAAAAAATCCGCCCCCACAAAATGGAGACTTGAACCCAAGACCTCTACTCTCTTAAAACATCTTTGAACCAATTGATCTATACAAAAAATTTGAGAGAGAGAGAGAGAGAGGGGGGGGCGCTTGGTTTGCGTGCTTGCCTTGAGAAAGCTCTTTTTCCCTACAAAACACAAAACACAAAACCCAACACGAATATGCAAAGAAAAATGAACCTTGCGGCTCGAAGTTAGCTTTAGCCAAAAAACTAGATATTTTTAAAAAAATGAACCTTGTCGCTCAAAGTTAGCTTTAGCCGAAAAACTAAATATTTTTCTCAATCTTTCTGATTTTCCGAGATCACACTAAGGTGCAGGGAAAAGAGCATACGCATGAGAAAAATCCTTCCTTTCTGTTTCTGATTTGCCCAGATCGCACAGAGTCGCAGGGAAAAGAGCATACACAGAAATGAAAGGTATAGATCTGGTTAAAAAAAAGGCTAAATAAACCGAAACCGAAATAAGCAGAGAGAAAATAACAGTAAACTGCAAAAACACTGTATACCTCCCGATCTGAAGAATGACGCAGCTAGGGCCACCGGAAACCTTTTCGCATGAAACGAAAGGGGTTCCTCACTGGAGCAGATGCTCCGAACGCAACAGAGCAGTCCTCTCGGCCCGAAAGCAGTCAGAAACAACAGATCTAGGAAACGACATTCGGATGCAGTTCTACCGGCTTCAGATTTGGATCACCAACAGACGCGGCCCTCAAATAGCTCTGATACCATGTAGGAATTTACAGGGTAAGTTCCTCAGAAAGAACACCAAAAGGACACCGCTCAAAACCAGATCACAGATCAATACACCAGTATTTTTGACGTGGTTAAAACCCTCAAAGAGGGAAACAGTCCACGGCCTGCGCCAACGTGGCTACTACAGGTAATTTATTAATCAAATAATGAAAATTTACATAAGCTTCTCTCATGCACGGATTACCCGAACAATGACCCTCCATGCGCTTTAAATAGAACTCATGGACCAATCGGGTGTCAAGCCATGGATCTAGTGTCGGGTAATACCGAGGAGAGAGTGAACCGTCGGATCACTACATATCGTGACCGTCGGATTGTAAGTTACAAAATGTACAACGGTAAAGAAACACACTTTACCTAACTCTACACTAGACCAAGTTGAACTTAACTATATCCTATGTGTCGGAATATCCTAACAAAATAAACAAAATTAAAACTAAAATTAAATCTAAAATTAAAACTACTTCTGTATTTGCTCCTTGAAATTGCATGCATTCAGCATCTGTTTGAGAAGAGTTGGCTGGCCGACTTCCGATTTTAGCTGAGCTGAGAAAACAGAATCGGTGAGATCTGGCGCCACCTTCTTGGTAGAATTGATGATACAGTTGAGAGTCATCCACTGGCTTTCATATTCAAGTTTTACTTTTTACCTCTATTATTGCTTTCCCACAAGTTTTTTTTTGGGCTTACAGGTGACTGAGCAATTAGAAGCTTTCCTTTTCAAGAAATTTTTCTCAGTGATGCACAATTAGCGCTAGGCGCTAATCACACATCGAAAACTGCCTCTGTTTCTTGATCCGGGCTTCCTTGGTGCATTTTTTGCCTTTTGTGCGTTTTCTTTTAGCGGATATAAGGTTCAAATTTTGTGAAAATAACGAATTCGTAAGCTCCTGACCCTGAGTTTTGAACTATCTATTTCTGATATCAACGTTTTCCAGTATCCATTTAACCATGTCCGTGTATGGGAGAATTTATGGCCTTACTACTATCTGGTGTAAGAATGAACAAGCTAGCACTGTGATGGATGCCTCAGAAGAACTATGTGAGCCCACAGTAGCAGTAACTTCCATTACTCTGGGATTCTCCTCCTCAAGTAGATTATACATGCCTTCCCACGTAGCAATACCAGCATCTCTGTTACAAGCGGTGTCTGTATACAAGGGTGCCATTTCTTTCTCTTCGTAGCTCGGAGCTTTGCTTTTCTTTCCCATAATATCTTGCATATTGCTTTGTACCGTTCTCTGTTCTCCATTTCTGCAATTCACAAGTGAAGTGAAAATAATGATAAGGAAGGGTGATGGGAAAGTTTTAAATGCCAAAGACATATAAAATATACCACATTACGTGAAATGATTTTTCGATAAGCATGAAACCATATTCCATTAATAACTGGCACCCAACTCATTGATTAGCATTAAAGCGCATAACCAGGTGTCGGTTTATGGAAAATACTTTTTTTAACCACAAGCCTGAAAGATCTACGATGAAGCGATTTTGTGATTTTCTTCACAATATCGCAGATCGCAACATCATGGAATCACAACATCAAAAAGTTGATAGCTCGCTATATCGCATTATCACATTGCCACTCTATCGCGAAATCGCAATATTGCAGAAACGTCATATACGACAATCTTTGTTAATCTGTTTTCTGCGAAATGCGATTTGCGATATGCGTCATCGCATATCGACAATTTAAGGTGTTTTAATGTTAGTTGTCTTTGATGTATGCGATGCGATATTATCACATGTCGTGATATCGCAATGTTAGAATTTGGCTTTTAAGGTGGTATCATGTTATCCTTTTGCGATGCGATATTTCCTAAGGAAGGATTTTTGTCTTACCTTATCATAAAACTTAGATTTTTAGAATTTTCAAGGGGGTCTTCCTAAGTTTATGATGGTAAGTTTTATTGAAAAAGGAAATATAAGTGCTAATTGATTTTTTTTAAATTTTAACTAAAGGTCCCCACTTATTTAGTATTAGGAATAACACTAAATAAGAAGGGGGTTTGTTGTTGGCCACAACAATTGGTGATTCACTTGGAAGAACCAGTTATCTCTGCTGCTCTTTTGAATTTTCAAAACTTCCAAAACAGAAAATTTTCTAGAAAATTAAACTTTATTATAGAAAGACTAAGTACATTATGCTTTTACCCATCAATCATATCTCGCTTCTTCTTTTTTCAACTTTGATTATTTACTACCTCAATCTAGTCCTTGTATCTACATCAGTCATTTCTTATTTTATAAAGATAAAAATAAATTATTCTCTGTAAATCAGTTTTAAATATTCTCATTTGTCATAGGTAGAGCCTCTACTGCCAGCAAGCGTTTATAGCTTCGACAGGGTTACCAGTTATCCAGCAATGATCATGTATCCTTCTTAGAGAAATTTACAAGTTTCAAAGAAAAATCCATTTCCACACTTTTCACTTTCATTTTTTTTTAATCCTTAAAGAGCAATGTCTGGGTTTGTTAGCCAATCCATGACACAGTCACTCACTGATTTATTAACTTTGCTGAACAAGCTGGCTCATGATGAGACCCCTTGTCTTATGATTGCAACAATCTTGAGTCATTTCCCTGTTGTGGTATGCAGTATTGGCAAAGTCAGCAAGCTATAATATCTATTATCATGATAAGTTGGCTCGTGATGAGACCTCTTACTCTTTAAGTTAAATTGTATCTTTGGATCATTCTCTGAATATTGTAGTTTCCTAGGTGGGGAGGAAGTCATTGTTTCCCTAAGACAACTCTGGATGACAATGATAGAGTTTTTGGAAAGAGATTTTCTACAGAGAATCTTATTTTCGTTATTGATACCTTTCATTGGACTGAAATAAAACCATTTCTAACTAAAGGTATTTTTTGTCAAAGTTTATAATTAGTATCATTTCTAGGTCTAGAGTTTTTAGCTGTATCTTTCAATAGTAATGATCAATTTTTTAGAAATATTTCTATTTATACAAGTGAAAAAACAAAATCTAAAAGAGAATTTTTGTCTTTTTCATGAATCTCAAATGTAGCCATTTACAACTGGTTTTATTATGGAAAGAAAAACAACTAATCTACAAAAATAGAAGAATGATCTTCTATGGAAAATATTTGTTGAGGATCTGACCATTAACATGTAAGAATCTCTTTTCCCTGTTAAATCCTGTAACATGAAAGTAGATGGACCTATGACTTCTATGATTTGAAAAGGACCAAGCCACATTCTTTAAAATTTTGTATCTTTCCCTTTTTCCTCATGAGCCTTGTCCCATTTTAAAACTAGATCTCCCATGTGAAAATATTTTTTGGATATCATGTTTGAATCAAAAGAAGCCTTCACTAATGCTTGGTGATAAGCGTGAGTTATCTTAGCCCGTTCTCGTTGTTCTTCTAACTTAATTAATTACACCTGCCTTAGTTGTAAGGAAGAAGTTGGTGCTTCATCAATATATTGAACCAAAGCTAAAGAGGGAATTTCCAAATGAGTTGGAAGAACCACTTCTTTCCCATAAACTAAATTAAGGGGAGAAGTGCCGATAGAGGCTTTCTGTGTTATTCGATCTGCCCATAAAGCATATATTAAAGACTTATTCCAATTTTTATGATTATGGTCAATGGTTCGCTTAATGATTCTGATTAAATTCTTATTTGTAGATTCAGCTAACCCATTCCCTTGTGGGTAATAATTGGTAGATTATTTAAGCTTGAAACCGCTTTTGAGAGCAAATTCAATCATTGCATTACCAGAAAAATATGATGCATTATCAAAAATTAAAGTGGAAGGCAACCCAAACATGGTGATTATGAACTGATCTATAAACTCGATGGTATTTTCAGCATTAGCCGTCTTGAGTGGAACTGCTTCTATCCATTTAGCAAAGTAATATGTTGCTGTAAGGATATATTTATGCTATTTAGAAGAGTGAGGAACGATCTCACCTATTACGTCCAATCCCCACTGATCGAAAGGATGTTCAATGTTAACTGGTTGCAGTGGCAAGGATGGTTTCTTTTGTCTCCGAGCAGCAGTTTGACAGACTTGACATTTCCTTATGTAGTTATCCGCGTCTTTGAATAATGTGGGCCAGTAATAGCCTGTGTGTAAGATTTTATGAGCAGTAGCATCTCCAGCGTAGTTTCCGCCCACTGGCCCATCGTGGAGTTCCTACAAGACTTTTTTAGCTTCAGATTTCTAAAGACATCTAAGGAGAACATAATCATAATTTATTCTAAAAAGAACATCATTCATGAGCTGATATTGTTTGGCTTTTAACCTTAGAGATCTTTTCTTGGTATGATCGAGGTTTGAAGGAGAATATCCATTCTTTAGATAAGAAATAATATCAGCGTATAATGACTCAACATCATTTAGGCTTACCTCATACATTTGTACCTCTGCAGATGGATTTTCGGACATTAGCGATGCTCCGGCCAGCATTTTGCAAAAGCCTTGACCTTTTACAATACCTGCTGGTTTGATTTCTACATCATATTCTTGTAAGGAAGTAACCCAATTGGACCTTTTCTCACCCACATCCTTCTGTACTAGAAGATTTCTTATTGCTAAGAACGTTACTATGATTTTGGTATGTGTTTTGAGTAAAAAAGGTCTGAAATATTTAATTGCTTTGAAAACAGCATAAGCTTGTTTCTCCACATCTAAATAATTCAACACAGCTCCTTGTAAATTGGAACTGAAAAAAGAAATTGGGGCTTCCGTCTTTTCTTGATTTTCTTGAGTGAGTATCGTAGCATATGATCTATCCGAGGCGAATGTATACAAAATAAAAGGATAGGAAAAATTTGGAGTTGCTAAAGATGGAGCATTAATAATTTCTTGTTTCATTAGATTGAATGCCTCATGTTCATCTTCGCCCCATTTAAAGTTTGCATTCTTTTTAATCATTGCTTGTAAAGGAGACACAATTCTTGAAAAGTCTGGAACAAATATCTTTAAAACGTTAATCTGGCCAAGAAAATATTGCATGGCTTTCTTGTTATGAGGTAGGGGTACTGCGGAAATCTCCTTGATTCTGTCAGGATCAATGTGAATTCCAGATTTTGACACTATGAATCCGAGAAGTTTTCCTTCACTTAATGCGAAAAAGGATTTTTTCGGGTTAAGTGAAATCCTATACCTTAAAAAAAGTTGGAAGATTTGTTTTAAATCTCTGAGATGGTTGTTTCGTTTCTTGGAATACACAGTTATATCATCCAAATAGATTACCACTGATTTATTAACTAACGCCTTGAATGCGGTGTCCATGGCTCTCTGAAATGTGACACCCGTGTTAATCAAACCAAATGGCATCTTTTGATATGCGTATGTGTCCCATTTAGTTCTGAATGTACTTTTTAATTAATCATCGGGATGTACCAACACTTAATTGTATTCTGAGAATCCATCCAAGAATGACAGTAATTCTGAGCCCGTAATTGCCTGCAGTATTTGTTCCATGGGGGGCAAAGGAAAATTATCCTTTTGGCAGGCTTTGTTAATATTTCGAAAGTCAATGTAGATTCTAATATCTCCATTTTTCTTTCTAATAGGTACCATATTGGAGACCCATTTAGAATGTCTAACAGAAAAATTATTTTGGCTTTCAATAACTTATTGAGTTCAGTTTTGATCTGGCTTTCTAAATTGGGATGGATTTTTCTCAACTTTTGTTGGACAGGTTTTTCATTATCTATCATTGGAATAGTATGTTGGATGATGGAGATGTTTTATGTTTTGAGTTCATCGTAATTCCAAGCAAAGACGCTTTTGCATTGTCTCAAGAGACGAATATACGCTAATTTTTCTTCAGGGGCTAGGCCAAGGCCTAGGTTGATATTCTGTGGTTTGGCATCAGTTTCTAGATTTACTAATTCATAATTCAAAGTTGAACTTTGGAGTTTTGAATTGGTAGATCTTTTGAATCGATATTTCAAATCATAAAGGTCTTCTAACTTGACTACTAATTTAGGTATAGCATTGTTAGTACTATCCTGTTGCAATTGTTGGTCATGTTGGTCTTCATCAATTATTTGATTGGTGTAGGATCCTTCAGATGTGAGGAAACTCACAATATCAATATCGTCGTTGAAAATCCTCCAATTGGTAATGTTATTAGGAAGAGATGGTCTAAAAATTAACTCAATTGAAAATCGGTCAGGGCTAAAATCTTCAGAAGGAATGAGCTTGGAAGCTACGTTGGCTAAGAGGTCTACACTAGCATTATGGAGTCTGGGAATTGATGAAATATTAAATGCTATAAAGTGTTCAGTCATATCTTGAACTAAAGATTGGTAATGTTTTAAATGACCTAATAAACAGTGTATAGTATTACGCAGCTGTCAGATTACAATTTCAGAATCTCCGAAAACTTGAAGGTATTTGACGTCTAATCTGATTGCTTTGTACAACCCTTGGGCTAAATCCTCATATTCTGTTGTATTGTTGGTGCAATCAAATTCGAGCCTACAAGTTAGCATAGTTTTATCTCCCTCTGGGCTTATTAACATGCATCCTGCTCCTGCTCCTTCGTTAGCCTTAGAACCATCAAAAAATAATTTCCAAAATAAATATTTATTTACAGGACTATCTATAAAATTAATACATTTAGAACTATCTGTTTGAGAGAAATTTTCTACATGGGATAAAACAAAATGTTCTAAGTAAGGTGAAGTATGAGCATAAAAATTTACTAGGAAAGAATCTATTGAATAGTTGCTAATGATGTTAGAATTATATGCTACTAGTTCATTTTCTCCCTCTAGCTCTGTTACTATGTATTTCTAATGTCTTTCCTGCTCAACTTTTATATGATTTGGTTTACCATTGTAAGGGAGCCACATGTGAGACTAGTCAGTTGCAAAGTATCCATGAAGTTTTTCTAACGAATCTCTGCTAAGAATTAAGCCATAAAATTCTGAATATCAGCAGCTAAAATGTCGATAACTTGACATACCTTTGGGTTGGAGGACAACCTTATGGTAACCTAATTTAATTCACCAAACACTTTGACTTGCGATCGATGTAGCTGAACTATGCGCACATCAGATTTCTATGGTTGAACATTCAATTTTGCACATATTGATCTTGGTAAAATATTCGATGAAGCTCCAGAATCCACTAAGCAATTATGCACATTTTTATTAAAAATTTCTTAAGTAAGGAGAAATGGGGGAGTATGAGATCTCGATCTTCCTCCAATTAAGGCGATATCGTTTGGATCAACTTTATTCATCGCATTAGTTGGAGGTCTTCCCATGTCATGGGAAGCTTGAGAGATTATAGTGGTGGGCAAAGGTACAACTGGTACAACATGTAATTCTTTCAAAAGTACTTTTTGCTGGTGTTTTAACTTGCTCAATTCCTAAAAAGTGATATTGGCCCTAGTATTTTTCATGTCTTCTATGATATTATACTCCATTTCATCCAAAATGATTAGCGTTCTAGATGGAGTTGATGTGTCTGTTTGGACTGGGTTGGTTTGAGTCGCTTTAGGTGATGTTTCCTTGGCTGCGACTTGATCCTTAGTCTTCAAGCTTGCACTCTTTGGCTTAGGTGTAGGTTGAGGGGGATCAAGTTTATTTCTACTGTGAGCACTAATCGGGAATGCCACTTGATCCTCTTCATATGGGAGGATGAAATCCCACATACCTTGCAACTCTACAACTTCTTCTTCATCGGTATGTTCTTCAGTAGTGATTTCCTCTTCTTCTTCTTCTGATTCAACATTTGTAATAGCGTTAGGGGGTTTGGAGTCTGTCGAAGGATTTCTTTTAAAAGGTTTGTATGGCTTTTTAGAAGAAGTTTCTGCCACTTGTTTCTTAATGTCGACCATCTCGTTAGACATGGTCTTCAAAACTTTTTGTAATCCTTCTAAATCAAATGGATCTTTCGATTGTTTCTCTTGGGATCTTCTTTGAAAGAAACGTTCTTAGATTTTCATTCTTCTATCGCGTTTTTCTTTCCTAGGGCCATAATATGTTTCTCTACTACTATTGCTTCTTTCATATTTTCAACTAACGTTGTTTTTTTATCCCTATCAACAAAGATTGCTATGTTTGATGGTAAAGTAGTGATGTACCATTCACTTCGCACTTCTTCGCTAGGCTAGGAAGCAATAGGAATTTTGTTTAAGATTTTGTTGAAATGTAAATTGAAATCTTTGATAGGTTCTTTTGACTCAGCCCTAAGGTTAGACAAGTCATTAATCAATGTCGCCGTAGACCTGTCATCACAAAACTTGGTCAAGAATAGTGCTTGGAAGATGTCCCAACTTGTAATAGATCCAAATGGTAATGAGAAATACCATGTTCTGGCTGTTCCTTGCAGAGTATAAGGAAAACTTCAAACAACAACGTCTTCGTTGGTAACTCCATTGCGATTTATGGATAGCATAAAGTTATTTATATGTTCTTCCGCTAGCATGCCTACTTCAAGATTAAACTTAGGCAGCCATTTTTTAGGACAGGTCGGTAGCTGACTCAAGGGTGCAGGCATTAAGAATGCCCCTGGGTTATTCCATGGACATTGGGCCATCGCTGAGCTACTAACAGAGGAAAGTGCGAAAGATGATCCCTGCGGTTGAGAATATGAGCATATTACGACTCCAGATGGTTGAGAATGAGTTGTGGAAGTTGTAGTGGGCTGATGGAAAATGATCTGAAGTGGAGGAGTGGATGGTTGACTTCATGGTGAAGAGGTTGAAATGGATGATGATGGTGAAAGAGTCTCGCTATTGAAC
Organism: Pinus tabuliformis; assembly: GCA_031772625.1. Taxonomy (NCBI): domain Eukaryota; kingdom Viridiplantae; phylum Streptophyta; class Pinopsida; order Pinales; family Pinaceae; genus Pinus; species Pinus tabuliformis. Next base: position 1,554,613,927 of record CM062818.1, on the reverse strand, counting down.
CCTTTAGGAGACTTCCTTGCTCTCTTCCTTGTGGGTAGAGGTAACTCGGTTGGCTGAACACCAAACTTTTCTCTCTTTAATTTGGTAAGAGGATGAGCAAGGTTATATTGCGAAGTCACACTGCGTTGAGATTTATCAAATTTTTTAGGAGATATAGAAAATCACTGAAGTTTGTGAATCAAAGATTCAACTTCAGGAGGTTCAATAGTAGATTGTTCTGAAATGTCAGGGTTTGTAGTAGTGGCTGTTGCTCCAACGACTTCTGACTCTGGATTTAAAGATTCTAAATGCAATGGAGAAGTCGGGGGAGATGGTGAGGGCAATTTACTCTCACAATGGTATTTAGATTTACATTTGCTTGCCATTCACAGTTCAGGCCCTCCTTCTAGCACCAAATATGTTGAAGCTCCGAAAATCGAGTCTACAACAAGGGGCATACCCACCCGGTCCGGACCTTGGTTAGCAACTCCTTTTCCATTTGGTATAGTTGTCCAACTGGGGATATGGGACCAGTTTCCCAATTTATGTGTGTTTGTGTGAAGGATTGATATTTCTCTTTCTAACAGTTTCTAAATGGAATACTTTTATTCTAACTCTAGTATAACAATATGGAAATTGTATTCTAATAAGCAGAAATATATAAGTCTACACTAACTCAGGGTGTAATCTTTCCGTTATGCGATCTAAAATGATTTCAAATAACAACTGGTAATAAAGATCATTCAACTGTTATGAGAAAAGAATTCAATAAGGATGAACCACTTCGTATAAAACGTTAGAAAAAACAATTGTGAAAAACATATCGTATAATAAGCTATTCATACATTAAGCATAAATAAGTAGCTATCACCGTACAAAAGTGCCAAATGATAACTCAGGCATTCACGCATCAATATATAAACAACTGAACATGAATATCACTTTAACACAAAGGCAGAAATAGTTAAGAGATAGAAGTACCATTTATAACTAGTCCTACTCATGAGCTTCAAGCGATAATGATTTATCTCTTCTTGATCTAACATCCACTAAGAGTACAAAAGTGCAACATCAATAGCAGACATTAAATGCAAATATCAATAAATCATGTTCCATTCACTCATAAAAACCTCCTCAGAGGGTACAAAAGTGCATGTTCTGGGGATAATTTTTTGACAAATTTCAGGACCCTTCTCTAAATGCATGAGAAGGGTTTAAATACTACTAAATAAATCTAAAAATAACTTATTACAAAAATGTAGGATGCGGTTTAAATGACCGTCCTCATTTCAGGCAAAATAAAACAAAACTAAAACTAAAATTAAATCTAAAATTAAAACTACTTCTGTATTTTCTCCTTGAAATCGCACGCACTCAGCATCTGTTTGAGAAGAGTCGGCTGGCCGACTTTTGATTTTAGCTAAGTTGAGAAAATAGAATCGGTGAGAGCTGTCGCCATCTTCTCAGTAGAATTGATGATACACTTGAGAGTCATCCACTGACTTTCGGATTCAAGTTTTACTTTTTACCTCTATTATTGCTTTCTTACAACATTTTTTTTTGGCTTACAGGTGACTGAGCAATTAGAAGCTTTCCTTTTCAAGAAATTTTTCTCAGCGATGTGCGATTAGCACCTAGGCATTAATCGCGCATCGAAAACTGCCTCTGTTTCTTGATTTGGGCTTCCTTGGTGCAATTTTCGCCTTTTGTGCGTTTTCTTTTAGTGGATATAAGGTTCAAATTTTGTGAAAATAATGAATTCGTAAGCTCTTGACCCTGAGTTTTAAACTGTCTATTTCTGATATCAACGTTGTCCAGTATCCATTTAACCATCTCCGTGTATGGGAGAATTTTGGGCCTTGCTGCTATCCATTGTAAGAATGAACAAGCCAGCTCTGTGATGGATGCCTCAAAAGAAATATGTGAGCCTGCAGTAACAGTAACTTCCATTACTCTAGGATTCTCCTCCTCAAGTAGATTATACATGCCTTCCCACGTAGCAATACCAGCATCTCTGTTACAAGCGGTGTCTATATACAAGGGTGCCATTTCTTTCTCTTCAGAGCTCAGAGCTTTGATTTTATTTCCCATAATATCGTGCATATTTCTTTGTACCGTTCTCCGTTCTTCATTTCTACAATTCACAAGTGAAGTGAAAATAATGATAAGGAAGGGTAATGGGAAATTTTTAAATGTTGAAGACGTATAAAATATACCACCTTACGTGAAATTATTTTTCGATAAGCACGAAACCATATTCCATTAATAACTGGCAAATAATTCATTGATTAGCATTAAAGCGCATAACCAGGTGTCGATTTATGGAAGATACTTTTTTGAACCACGAGCCTGAAAGATCTGCGATGAAGCGATTTTGTGATTTTCTTCACAATATTGTAGATCGCAACATCGCAAAGTTGATAGCTCGCTATATCGCATTATCGCATTGCCACTCTGTCACAAAATCGCAATATTGCAATATTGCAATATCGCAGAAATGTCATATATGACAATCTTCGTTAATCTGTTTTCTGCGAGATGTGATTTGCGATATGCGTCATCGCATATCAGCAATTTAAGTTGTTTTAATGTAAGTTGTCTTTTATGTATGCGATGCAAGAGTATCATGTATCGCGATCTCGCAATGTTAGAATTTGGCTTGTAAGGAGGTATCTTGTTATCCTTTTGCAATGCGATATTTCCTAAGCAAGAATTTTTGTCTTACCTTATCATAAAACTTATATTTTTAGAATTTTAAAGGGGGTCTTCCTAATTTTATGATGGTAAGTTTTATCGAAAAAGGAAATATAAGCGCTAATTGAATTTTTTTAAATTTTAACCAACGGTCCCCACTTATTTAGTATTAGGAATAACACTAAATAAGAAGGGGGGTTGTTGCTGGCCATAACATGAATTTGTACCAATCTAAGTCTCTGGTGAATAAATTGTTCCTACGGAAAAAGTTGTATAACCTGAGGATGAAATATGAGGACTAGGTGACAAAGCATCTGAATGCATTTAATACTGTGGTAAGTCAGTTATTATCTGTTGGTATTAAAATTTCATCTAAAGATAAGTGCATCAGTTTGTTGTGTTCTCTACCAGATTCATGTGATAGTCTGGTTATTGGAATAGGTAGCAATGCAACTGCCTGGCAATTTGATGAAATAGCCTCATCCTTGCTAATGAAGGAGATGAGACATAAAAATATGGAGAGCCACAATGGTGATGTCTTGTCTACATGAGGATGGTCACAAAAAATAAACAAAAATGAGTAATCGAGTGGGAGATCTAAATCTAGAGGGAGATCTAAATCTCCAGGAAAACCTATAAAGGTGGTGTGTTGGAAATGAGGAAAGGAAGGGCACTACAAAAGAAACTATAAATCAAAATCTCCTGACAAAGGAAAGAGATATGATGATGCTCCTTCTGCAGAGGTGAAAACCACCTCAGATGAAGGTGGGGATGTGTACTTGGCCTCTTCAAGTACACATGTAGATCATGAGGCATGGTTGATTGACATAAGTGCATCCTTTCACTTCACTCACGATAGAGATTGGTTCTGTGAATATGAGAAATATGATGGTGGTGATGTCTTCTTGGGGGATGACAAGAAGGCTAGAATCTTGGTCACGGAAATGTAAAGTTGAAGTTACAAGGTTGATCCAAATTGGATCCTAAACCACTCTCTAAGTTTTCATGAACTCTTTAAAAATCATGGCAAAATTTACAAGTCTTATAAGGATCGAGCTTATCAGATATATCCTCATAACAATTGCGATTTTTTATCAGCGCAGAGCAAAGAGGACCCTCGGTCAAGCATGCAGACCGTTAGCTCATGGTAACGCGCACTATCATGAATTAGAAGAATGAGTGGTCATTTCAAGAAACAGGGGCAGTTTCTGATATGTGATTAGCGACAAGTCGCTATTGCAGGTGTTAGCACCTAAGTCTGCCCTAGGCTGAAGGAACGCAAAATTCAGGGTAACCACAAACCACGCTCAGTCTGTTAGCTAGCCCTACTAGAACAGGAGAGGGCTCTCTCCGTGTCATGCTCAGTGAATAGATAAGCAAAAAAGGGTCTGAGATGACTTCCAGTGAAATATTTATCTTAGGCTAGTAAGTGAATATGGATACATGAAACAATTTTCATGAATGACCAAGCTTCTGGGATGGTATTGGGCCAACGGACAGCAATGAACAGAGGATTTAATACAAAGGCCAGATTATTTCGTGAGGCAAGGCAGGCGGAAAGTGTAGCAATTTAGTTTGGGATAACGCGAAACGGAGAGATTTCTGAGGAGTGTGAAAATGGCATCGCAACATGAATCCTTTTCAACAGAAGAAGAACATTGAACATGAAATTTTCCCACTGGAAGAGCAATAAAATTGAATTCTACCTAATCTCACTCAGAAAATTTCACTGGAGATGAACATGAATTGAATTATGAAACATAACGAAATACATATGAAAACATAAGAGACACATTTGCTACACTCACAACCACAAGAATCTCATGAAACAGAGCCGCTGCCTTTCATTAATTCTCCGTCAAAAATATACAGTGAAGAAACAGAGTTTCTTTCCCACAGTCTCCCAGAAGTTACAAACCAACCAACCCTTTGCAAATAGCTTACATCCAATATATAGAATGTTCCATGAAGAGATAGAGCACCCAGGGGTTGGGGAGTTACTCGAATCATTAGAAAATGGAGATGAAGAGCCAACCATCAGCTACAGGTGTAGTGCTACAAACATGACATTTGGCTTGGGTGACCGTTTTCCTTCCTTCACCACTTGGATAGAAGCCCATATGGAGAGAAAATTCCCTAAGTGTCACCTTTGGTGACAAAAAAATGAAGTGTATATGAGCGGGCCCACTTGGAGAAGTCGCGAACAGAAAATTCGCGAAACAGAAGAAAATTTGGCAATTTTTCCTTTGTGCTCTGCACTACTTTGGGGCCTATTTTGAGGCACTTGTAGGTGTCAAAAATGTGTGCAAGTGGGCTTGTTAGAAAGCCTGTCCTATCTACTTTCTAACCCCACTGGAATTTTTAAATTTGGTGCTCATTTACCCCTCCAAATCTCCATTCTCCAAAGACTTCTTCATGCGTGTCAAAAAGGGGGCAGAGAGGCCATGTTTTGGGTGTTTTTTACCTCTAGGAGACTCAGATCTTGCCCAAATTTCTTGTCCGGACACCAATAGTCATGATTTTCCATGATGAATCCAAAAATTCAAACCATTCCTCATTTGGAGCTCTAGATTTGTTTTTTGTACAAAAAATTTCAAAATTTCAAAATGTTCTCCAAATTTCTTGAAATTTGGTCAGGAGCTTCTTCATTAAGTGTTATGGTGGGCCAAGGATTGCCTCAGCCAATATCCAAAGTCGATCATGCTCTTTTTTCCTCTTTTTCCTTTTTGATGCCTTCTTTAGGTTTTCCTTCAAATTCCTTATTCGTGCCTTGCAAACCTTGTTTCGTGCCCAATAGTGGTTTTTCATGTTCCTGAGCATGTCCCTGTCCTTGTTTTCTTTCGCCAACAGATTCTCTAAGTGGATGTGGATCCTCTCGAGCCAAATGTCTCAATCAGCCTCTATCTTCCGCTGAATAGGTATCTTATCATTTAGGCTTCTTTGGGCAGCCTGCTGGTCTTCACGGATGTTTTGCAGCTCCATGATCTCATGCTGGTCCTCAAGCTACTTTTTTCTCTACTCCAAATACTTGATGATCCATTTGGCCCTCTCCACATTGAGTGACAAATTTTGGATCTCCGTGTTCTGCTCCTGAATAGTCATCCTAAGTCGGGCGCTCTCCACATCTGCATTATCATCCTGAATGAGGATGAAATCAGCCTCCTATTCACTTGATGGCCCTTCATCATGCATGGGTTTCTTGTCCTTTTCCTGTACCTATGTTGTTGATGTAGGAAGCGAGGCCCCTTCCACCCCGGGTGGAGATAACACTTGCTTTGCTGCTGCAAACAAATGCCTACTGCCTCTCTGATAGGTGATGAATTCTAGCAAACTAGCAGTCTCATGGCGCTCATAACCTCATAGTTTTATGAATGCTCAGATGCCATGACTACTATATAAAATACCTTGAGGACAAGAGGACTACTATTTATGAACTGTACTTAGGCTGTCTTTTGATGATGGTGAAGCCGGGTGTTGTTTTTGTGATATCTGCCACCAAGGGGAACAACGAAACAAAGGGAGTATTAGGAGGGGAGTAATGTGATGGGAGTAGGGAAGTTTGTTTAGGGATATGTAGGGGGTTCTGGGTATTTGATAGGGTAGGGTTTTTGGAGTTTTGATAAGGTAGGGTTTGGGGTTTTAATAAGGTAGGGATTGGTAGTATTTTAGGGTAGTGAGAATAGGAAGTAATGGCATAGGGGGGATAAGGAAAAATGGTAAGGAAGGAAAATGGGACCTTGGCATCAACAACACACTTATACAACCCTAGCAACAATGATTTTTTGGTATTTTCTTGTGGTTGGTTTTATGAGTTTGTTGCATTCAATCATAGGCATAAAACCACCATATCATTTATGAAATTTGAGGAACAAGAGATGTTATAAAGCCTACCTTGCAATTTTATGGGCTTCACAGAAATTTGAGGAAATTTGGCACAATTTCAGGCCCTTTAGCCCTGTGCACCGTGCTCTCTATGTGCGCCGCACTAGTGTAAATTTACACTGGAAATTTTCTCCCAGTGCGTCGCGCCCCCTTTGTGCGTCGTTCCCTTTTCCAAGTTATTTTGGAGGCCTTCCCGATGTCCAAATTTGGTGCAGAATAGCTTGTTGGAAAATTATTTGAGTCTAATTTCCAACCAAACCATAATTTTTCAATTTGGATTTCACTTTTGCTATCAAAAATTAAATCTCCCAAGACTGGTCAAAATGTGCCAAATGAGGCTGCCTCAAGGCAGAGTGCTATTGCAGTCAACATTTGAATGCCTTCCTCAACTCCAAATTGAGCTCATGATAGCTCATTGGCAAGCCCTTTGTGTCTAGTTATCATTTGACTCATCAATCAAGTCATTGTGCCAACCAAGCTAGGAGAAAACTTGATTTTCCCAAGCTCACTTTAGAGGTGCATCAATTCTCCCGAGGCAATTATATTTTTGACATTTCCTCAAAACCATGACACCTGTGTAAAAAGTGAAGGAGGTTTTTCTTTCTTGATCTATTGTGGACAAAATCTCTCTCATGTTTTCCAAATTCATATTTCCTTTGTCAGAAACATCATTTGAGTGAAACCTTCCCCGATGTGTGGAACAAGAGATTTGTCGAAATGAAGCGAAATGAAGGGGATAGGGAGCTTCTAAATTCTTGAGGAAATTTCGGAAAGTAGGGAGGGATGTTAGGAAGTAGGGAAATGTGGAATCTCAGAAATTGAGTGAGGGGAAGGGGTCCAAAAGGGCAAAACACAGGCCCAACCTAGAAAATTGCCAAGTTGTAGCAAGAAACTAACGTTTGTGCGAAAATGAGGAATTTGGGGGATCTCAGTGATGAGAAGTGTTTTATAAGGTACTTTAAGGATAGGTGAAGGTGTATGAACATCAGGATACAAGTTTTTCTGATGATTTGACCGTCCAAGAGAAATTTCCTTTCAAAACCCTAGGAGAGGGAAATGACCTTACCTAGGCGCAACTGAAGCATGAACAAGGTGTAAAATGACCTAGTGGAACTTGACATGATAATGAAAACCCTCTGAATGATGGTACACTCCGCTGAATAGTGACATAGACCGACATTTGGGCAACTTTGGAAGGAGTGCAAGCAAACCCTAGACCTAGTGCCTAGTGATCAGATTTTACTTGAAGACTCACTGAAATGACAAAATTTGACCTTGACACCTTAAAATCACTTTGTAAGAGCATGTTTGATCACTGGAGGAAGGTTGGAAAGACTGACACTAACAGCAGGGAAAACCCCTCAAAGAAGGAAAAGGCCCGAATGCCGAGACCTGAAAAACCATAAAATGCAATGGGTATCGTGTTGATTCCCTCAGAAGCGGGCCCCACAAAAATCGGAAGAATATCTGAAGGGTTTCGAGCGGTAAGTGGTTTCAACCAGGTCCCACCCGATGCCACATAATGGGTGCCACACATCCAGCGAAAGAAAGAGAAAATCGCTCACATCGGACAGGTAAACATCATGTTACTTACCCGCCCGATATGGATGGAGACCGTAGGATCTAGAGCGCCCAAATCAACGGCGGAGATGCATTCCGATGGGTGACCAGACCTAACGAGGTAAATAGACAGAGTTGTGTAGGATTTGAAGTCTGAGGTGGATGATGCATTGGCAGAAGGTTGTGTTCATGGGCATTCTTGGAGTTAACAGAATAAATCGTCATTTTGAAAACACCCAAGAGAACTAGCACGCAATTCATAATGAAACAGGTGGCGACCTCCCTGTGAGGCATTGCACATGAGTCTGTAATACCTTAATTGTTTTTCTTAGATCAATTTTGGATCAAGTAGTATCAAAGCTCTATGTTGTTAAGGTTAGACAAGCTTGTGCTGGATTTTGTTGTTCAATGCTAACTAGGGCAAAGCTCAAATTAGGAGAAGGATAATTGGTTGATGCTAACCCAGAAATTGGAGCAGTCTACCCTAAGAGGAAAAGGGTAGAAGAAAGTCCCTTGGAATTAGACTCCAAGTTCATGGATAGTTTCATGACAATGAGAGCCATGGTAGAGGTAATTTATAGAGAATTTAAGAAAGGTAGAGATGAAGATTCATCAAACTCCAAACAACATAAAGGAGTAGAAGAATCTCTCCTCCATGACCATTGCAAAGGCAAATGGAAGGAAGAAAAGCTTCCCACACCTCCTAATAGCCCTGAAAATAAAAAGAAAACATCTTTGATCAAATTAGATGTTAAATTTGATTTGCCGATATATGATGGAGAGTTGAATGCAAAGAAGCTAGATAATTGGATTAGACAGATTGATGTATATTGCACGGTGCAAAGCATTGATTTAGGCAAAAGTAAGATTCAGCTGGGTAGCATACACCTTGGAGTCATTGCCTTGGTACGGTGGGAAGGCAGGACAAAAGCTGACATGAAGAAGCATGGTAAAATTCTTTCTGTCTAGAGTGAATTTGTTTCTGCAATTAAAAAGCAATTCTATCCACTAGTGTATATGCAGCAAGCCATGATGAGCCGGCAAACTCTTCACCAATTAAAAGGGAAAAGTGTATAAAGTTACACTCAAGAATTTAGAAAAAGAGCTTTGATTCTATGAATTTGTTTAGACTCACATGAAACTCTGTTGAAATACATAGGTGGTCTACACAGATATTTAAAGCACACCATTCTCATGTTTAATCCCACTATCATAGATGAGGTATCTGTTCAAGCTACACATCTAGAGGCTAGGGGCAAGAATGTGAACCCAAAAGTTGGGGGATCATCAAAACCCACTGTAAGAAAGAACAGGGAAAAGAGAAAACAGAAATGGAAAGAGAGGAAGAAAAATGTTGTACAAAAGACCAAGCCTTCATGCACTCACTACAAGAAGGATGGGCATCATGATGAACACTGCTAGATTCTGCATCCGGAGATGAGACCCAAGAAGTTCGATGGCAAAAATAAGACGGTTACTGCAGCTATTCAAAAATATTTGGGGTCAGACTCAGGAGGTGAAACAACAATCGCAACCACAAGTATAAAAGGTAAAAATTCTGAAGCATCTACTACTAATTCTACACAATCTACTGATAATGAAGAAAATGAGAGGAAAAAGGATGAGCTATTTCATATTCGAGTTATTTCCAAGCATCGAAAGATTGATACTTTGTTTGATAGTGGCTCACAAGTAAATTTAATTTCTGAAGAAATTGTAAAGAAGTTGGGATTACTAACCACGCCTCACAAGAAACCATATCTATTAGGTTGGTTATGTGATAAAACAAAGCTGCAAGTGACTAGACAATGTAAACTTAAGTTTTCTTTTGGGTTAGCATTTGTAGATGAGGTTGAGTTAGATATAGTTCCTTTGGATATATGTGGAATTGTTTTAGGAAGTCCTTAGTTGTATGATAGGAAAGACACTTTCTATAGAGCTGAGAATAAATATCAACTCGTTAAAGATGGAATCGAATATATTGTAAGAGCTCACAAATTCAAGAATAATTATACTCTCATAAACTCAGGGCAGATGAAAAGAATTGTAAATTCATGCAAACAATTTTTAATGATGGTTGTAAAGGAAAAGAAACCTGATAAAACCAATATATTTGAGGGCTGTAATGCTAAACAGCAAGCTGATTTACAAAAAGTTGTTTCAGAATATCATATACTATTTCAAGAACCTAAAACTCTGCCACCCCAATAGGAAATAGTACATGATATTAATTTGTAGCAAGATGCTCCATTTCCTAACATCAGAATGTACAGGTTGACTGGTTTAGAGAATGCAGAAATCAAGAAGCAGGTACAGGAGCTGCTCGAGAAAGGGTTCGTAAGACCTAGCACATCACCATGTGGATCTCTAATTGTCTTGGTGAGAAAGAAAGATGGCTCGCGGAGAATGTGCATTGATTATAGAGCATTGAATAAGATAACAATCAAAAATCATTATCCCCTTCCTTGAATAGATGATCTATTAGATTAGTTGAAAGAAGTTGTTTACTTCTCCAAGTTGGACTTGCATAGTGGCTACCATCAGGTCAGAGTTTCGGAGCAAGATGCATGGAAGACTGCTTTCAAAACAAAGCAGGGATTGTATGAGTGGTTCGTTATGCCTTTTGGCTTAACTAATGCTCCTGTTACTTACATGAGAGTAATGAATGATGTACTCAGGCCTTTTATTGATGATTCTTTCATTTTATATGTAGATGACATTCTTATATTTAGTAAAACATGTGAAGAACATTTGAAACATGTCAAGCAGACTCTAGATGTTTTGAAAAGAGAAAATCTATATGCTAAGCTATCAAAATGTGAATTTGGAAAAACATCTTTGAATTATTTGGGTCATATTGTAGGGGGTGGTGAATTGAAGATAGATCCCTCTAAGGTTGAAGTCATTGTAAACTTGCCTAAACCCAAATCTGTTATGGATGTTAGAAGCTTCCTAGGAGTAGCACAATATTGGAGAAAGTTTATTGCTAACTTTTCCTTGATTGCAGCTCCCTTACATGCTTTAACAGGATTGAAAAAGGTGTTTCAGTGGGGTGGAAAATAGCAGAAAGCCTTCGACACCTTAAAAGAAAAGATTAGTACAACACCAGTACTAGCACTGGCCGATCTTCAAAGACCATTTGAGATTGAAACCAATGCTAGTGACTATGTCATGGGAGCAGTGTTGATGCAACACTGTAAACCCATATGTTATCATTTTGAGACATTTAATTCTACAGTAGTTAATTATCCTACATATGATAAGGAATTGTATGCATTAGTACATAGTGTGAAAAAGTGGAAACATTATTTAGTGGGCAAAAAGACAGTTATACATACTGATCATCGACCACTTCAATATTTACACTCCCAAACTAAGTTGCAACAATCAAGACACTATAGGTGGATGGGTTTTCTATAGTAGTTTCATCTGGTCATTAGATATAAAAAAGGAATACACAATAAAGTTATAGATATGTTGTCCAGACCAATCATAAATGCATCTACTATACTTAAGCATAATTTAGTATTGCATGAAAGCTACATTGAACATTATGTTCAAGATATATATTTTAAAGATGTATATGCAAATTTAAGTTGTGGCAAACAAGTAGAAGAATTGGATTATCATGTTAAGGACCAACTCTTGTATCATTTCGGAAATTTATGCATTCCACAAACTGAAAGAGTAAAGATAATTCAAGAAGCAGACACTTCTCTAATATCAGGTCACTTCAATGTAAGTAAAATAGTTTCACAACTGCAAAGGTTTTGTTATTGGCCAAAAATGAATGAGACAGTTTCTAGATATGTAAGAGGGTGTACTATGTGTGCTAAAATCAATCCCAGCAACAGAAAACTAGGCTTGTAAACTCCAGTTCCAGTTCCTTTTCATCCTTGGGAAAGTGTTTCCATGGACTTTGTTGGGGGACTGCCTAAATCTAGAAAATTTCATGACTATTTATATGTTATTGTGGATAGGTTCAGCAAAATATGTATTTTAATACCTTGTAACAAACAAATTACAGCTGAACAAACAACAAAGTTGTTCTTTCAGCATGTATGGGTTCATTTTGGATTACCCACTTCCATTGTATCTGATCGAGATTCCCTATTTGTTGGGAAGTTTTGGTCAAGTCTTTGGGAATTGATGGACACCAGACTGAAGAAGATCATAGCCTTTCATCCACAAACATATGGCCAAACAAAAGTGGTCAACAGGACAGTGATCTAGTTTCTCAAAGGCTATTGCAGCAAGCATCCGAAGCTTTGGGATGAACATTTATGTTACGTGCAGCATGCTTACAGCTGTGCTAAACATTCTTCTACATATAGATCTCCTTTTGAGACCTGTTTTGGTTTCACACCAAGGTCTTCCTTGCATTTTGTCTTTGGTAAAGAAATAGCTGTTGATGGACACACTAATGTGGATAAGGCACCCATATTCATTGAAAAAATCCAAGAGATTCACCAGGCAGTATAGGAATAGCTAGAAAAGAGCCAAGCCAAGTATAAGGCACTTAGACATGACCACCATCGAATTGAGAATAGTTTCCAAGTTGGTGATCAAGTCTAACTGTATATCAGCAAAGACAAAATGCAAGGCGAAGGTAAGAAGCTAAAGCCAATAAGGTATGGACCTTTTAAGATACTTGAGAAAATTAATGAGAATGCTTTGCACCTTGATTTGTCAATTTACATGCATATCTATTTGGTAGTGAATGTAGAAATCTTAAGACTATTTGAACCTTCATTGATTGAAGATCCTGAAGGTTACCTGAATATCTCAATGAATTGCAGGAAGATATAGTTCTGGACAGGAAGGTGAGAACTATGCGTAGAGGTGATGTTGAGTACCTCAGGATTGGACTCAAAGGTTCAAAGCCAAGTAGTGCAAAATGGATAGAAATTGGGCAAGCGAGGAATCTATACCTTCACTTGACTGATGCTTAAAAAAAAAAAAAACCAACTTTTGGTCGTCCAAAATCTTTTTCAGTGGGAAGGTCGTGATCCAAATTGGATCCTAAAACAGTCTTTAAGTTTTCATGAACTCTTTAAAAATCATGCCAAAATTTCCAAGTCTTATAAAGATCGAGCTTATCAAAGATATCGTTGTAACAATTTCAATTTGTGTTCAACGCAAAGCAATGAGGACCCTCAGTCAAGCACACAGACCATCGACCCATGGTAACATGCATTGTCATGAATTCACAAAACGAGAGGTCATTTGAAGAAACGGGGGCAGTTTCTAGTATGCGATTAGAGACAAGTCGCTAATCACATGTCGCAGGGAAAACCCCTCAAAGAAGGAAAAGCATCGAGGGCCCGGACCTGAAAAACCATAAAATGCAACAGATATCAAGTCGATTCTGTTAGAAGTAGGGCCCATAAAAACTAGCATAATATTGGAAGGGTTTCAAATGGTAAGCAGCTTCTACCGAGTCCCACCTGATGCCACACAATGGGTGCCATGTGTCCGGTGGAAGAAAGAGAAAACTGCTCACATCGGACGGGTAAACATTCATGTTACTTACCCAACCGATATGGATGGAGACCGTAGGATATGGAGCCCCTAGATCAATGGCGGAGATGCATTCTGATGGGTGACCGAACCTGATAAGGTGAAGAGACAGAGTTGTATAGGATTTGAAGTTCGACGTGGATGATGTGTTGGCAGAAGGTCATGTTTGCGGGAATTCTTAGAGTTAATGAAATAAATGGTCGTTTTGAAAACATCCAAGAGAACTAGCACTCAGTTCATTATGAAACAGGTGGCCACCACCCTGTGAGGTGTTACACAGTGATGATTACGCAGAAGACAGGAATTCAAACAAGCAGAGGCAAGGGCACCGGAAAGCCAGGAAGCGAAAACAAACATTCAGAAAGCAAATTGGCTTTAAAGCCATGAATTGACAGAGAGAGAGGCAAGTAAGTTAGAAGCAGAAAGCTAAGAGCAGAGAATAGAGAGAAGAAGTCAAGCTAACCTGCAGAACCAAAGGCAGCATTGAGACAGAGTCAGAGGGAGTCAGAGAATCTGTGTAATCCAGAGAGGGCTGGAGAGGTTCAATCGAAATCCTCTGTATATGCCTATCATGTATTGAGTCTCAGATTGGACTCATACTATTGTGACCAATAGAGGTCGAGTTTCAGTAAGGAGAGTCTTTGTACTCCAGATACTTGGGGAATTCAAATATAGTCTTGCTAATTTATATATGTTGAGTGAGACACATATTGAGCTCAGTGTTGTAAAAACTCTGATTTGAAAACATACTAGAGGCCATCACTGAAGGTTGGATCAGGATACAGAGCCCAGGAGTATTGGGTGAACTCTTTATTAAACTTGTTGTGTTTATATGTTTGTCTGTTGTCTTTTCTTTAACTACTTCAGTGTCTGTGTATTTTGCAATCTTATCGATCCGTTGCCTAAAATAACATATACACATCCATGCACATGAGTCTGTAATATCTTAATTATTTGTCTTAGATTAATTTCAGATCAAAGGCGGAAGGGTTAGAACACTTCCTATCTGGTGTTAAGAGGGCGAAACTGATATTATAGCCTGTGCATAGTGATGTGTTTGGACCTGTGAAGGTTCCATCACTGGGTAAATCTATGTTCTATGTATCATTTACAAATTACTTCTCAAGGAATACATGGATATATTTCCTTAAGAATAAATCTTAAGCCTTTGACAGGTTTAAAGAATTTAAGGTTTTGGTGGAAAACCAGACAGATAAGAAGATAAAGGTGCTTAGGACAAATAATGGTGGAGAGTTTTGCAGTAAGGAATTTGAAGAATTCTGTAATAAGTGTGGTATAGCATGGCAGAAGACTACTCCATATACACCTGAGAAAAATGGAGTTGCAAAAATAATGAACAAAATGTTGATGGAAAGGGAAAGAAGCATGCTCAGTGGTGTTAGGTTAGGACAAGAATTTCAGGCAGAGGAGGCGGAGACAACATGTTACCTGGTCAACAGATCACCTTCATCACTGTTGGAGGATAAGACTCCACAAGAGGTAGGGATTGGTAAGAAACCCTCTCTTTCACATCTGAGGGTCTTTGGATGGGATGCATATGTACATGTTCCAAAGGAGAAAAAAACCAAGTTGGATAGTAAATCTCAAAAGTTCATCTTTATTGGGTATAAGGATGGTTTAGAGGGTTATAAGATTTGGAAACCAGTAACAAGGAAGGTTGTGTACAACCAAGATGTGTTGTTCAAAGAGGTGAAAGATGTTATTAAACATGAAGTCCCAATAAACGAACCTCAAAAGATAGAGTTTGAGTTAAAGCAGGAAGAATCAGACTCTATAGCAGAGGAGGAATCAATAGATGAAGAGACACAAACTCTGGGTGTGAGAAGATCAGTTCGATAAAGAAGGCAACTAGAAAGGTATATTCCATCTACTTTCTGTTCAAATTTTGCTTTATCTATTACTGATGATGATCCCAAAACTATGAAGGAAGAAGTAGATTCAGAGGATGGAAAACTCTGGAAAGAGGCCATGGTTGATGAAATGGCATGTTTGCACAAAAAATAGGCTTGGGATCTGGTGGACCTGCCAGCTAGAAGGAAACCCATTGGAAAAAAATGGGTGTTCTAGAAGAAGACAAATGCAGAAGGAAATGTGGAGAAATACAAAGCTCGTTTGGTAGCAAAAGGTTATTCCTAGATCCCGGGAATTGATTTTGGTGATATTTTTTCTCCTCTTACCAAGGTATCTTGTATTATATTACTTTTATCTGTTGTTGCTGCTTTTGATTTTGAGGTTGGATGTGAAGAGAACATTTCTTCATGGGGATCTCGAAGAGGATATCTACATGAAGCAACCTAAAGGTTTTGCAGTGAAGGGTAAGAAATAACTAGTATGAAAGTTAAATAAGTCTTTGTATGGGTTAAAATAATCACCAAGGATGTGGTATCAGAAATTTGATACATTTATATGCAAACTTGGCTTCACCAAATGCAAAGCAAATCAGTGTGTGTATTTCAAATTAATTGGTGACCATGTTATTTATCTAGTCTTATATGTGGATGACATGTTGTTGGTCGGAGATGACAAAGAAATTATCCACGATTTGAAGACCCAATTGTCCTCCAAAGTTGAAATGAAAGATCTTGGTGCTATAAACTATATATTAGGCATGGAAATTAAAAGAGATCGGGAAAAGAGGAATCTCTCATTAAACCAGAGGAAGTTTGTCAAGAAAATATTGCACAGCTTTAATATGCATGATAGTAAATCGGTAGTCTGATGTACTAGACCAGACATTGCACGCCCAGTGGAAGTATTGAGCAATTTTATGTCAAAACCAATGAAGGAGCATTAGACATCAGTGAATTGGGTTTTCAAGTATTTGTGTGGTACTAGTGATTTCAATTTGTGCTACAAAGGAAGATCGTGATTGGACAAATTCTTGGATATTCATGGCTTTGTTGATGTAGACTGGGTTGGAGATCTAGATCAAAGAATATCTACAAGTGGGTATGTGTTTAACCTATTTGGAGGTGTAGTTAGTTGGATGAGTAAGAAACAATCTATAGTGTCACTATCAACTACAGAGGTGGAATACATGCCAGGCACTCATGCAAGCAAGGAATGTTGGCTTGCATTATATTATTTCCACGACTAGCCCACGTAGTTACCCAGGGTGTTAGAGGGGGGGCAGAGCCCCCACCTTTTGATGCATCGATTGTGTAGTAGGGGGGTCACGGGGGGGCGGTAGGCCCCCCTATCCAAGGGGTTTGAGGGGGGTGGGAAGCCACCCTCTACGGGGTCTAGGGAAACACCCCAGGGAAATTTTTTTGGACACTATTTAGGTTGGGTGGACCTACCTATGGTTTTGTGCATGGTTTTCACAGAAGGTTTTGGATGCGATGGTTTTCGGTCCATGGTTTTGGACGCAATGGTTTTCGGTCCATGGTATTGGATGCTTTGGAATGTATAAATATGTAACATCGAAAGGAATATAATGAAAAATCAATCTGGTTGTGCCAGTTTTGGGATCCAAGGGAAAATCTCTGTGTATATGAGTTTTATGTGTTATTCTCTCGCATTGTTTTTTATGTGTTTTAGAATTCGTATGAAGGTAATTTATGTACGAGGTTAAAACCTATAGATTGATATGGGATTAAGATGGATCTAGCTTGGTTATATAATACTATAAAGTATCTATATTTGTATATATGTGTCTCTTTCTTATTCCCTCTCTCTATCTCACCCCCCAAACATATGCACGCTCTCTCAATATCTATCTACATCTATCTCCCTCCCTTTTCCTCTCCCTCTCTCTCTTCCTCTTCTCTCTCCTTTTTCCCCTTCGCTCCCTCTCTCTCAATTTTTTTTGTCTCTTTCCTTCCACTCTCCTCTCTCCCTCATTATATCTCCATGGTCCCCTTGTCACTCCCTCTCTCTCTCTCCAAGTTTCTCCCTCTATGTATTTCTTCTTGTGTATTTATTCTTCCCTCCCTCTCTCCCCCTCCAATTCCACCTCTCTCTTCCACCTCCCTCTATCCTGTCAGGCCAGGCAGTAACTCCATTAGGCAGAAAAGATGATTCGATTTATTTCATTAGGTATGCTATTGTTATATACAAAGGGTGTGACTGCTCAGTTCATCTCCTAATGATTGTTCACATTCCTAATTTAACTATTTACATAAATCCACCCAATCACAGAGGATTAGGTGTAAACATTCCCCCCTTAATCTGAAGGGATGTTGGTGAGTCCAAGCATCGTTCTGAATCTTTCAAGCTTTTCTCTTCCAAGTGCTTTGGTGAAGATGTCTGTAATTTGCTCATTTGTGGAACAATGACGGAGATGGATTGTTTTGGCCTCAACATGATGTCGGATCAGATGATATATAGTATTGATGTGCTTTGTTCGATCGTGGAACTTTGGGTTCTTGGCCAACTTTATTGTAGAGGTGTTGTCAATCATGAGTGGAGTTGATTGTACTTGTTTTACCTGCAAATCTTCAAAAATTTTCCCGAGCCACACAATTTATTTTGTTGCTTCAGCTGCTGCCACGTATTCTGCTTCTGTTGTGGAATCTGTTGGAACTGATTTCTCGCGTGATCTCTAGGAGACAGCTCCTGATCCAAGACTCATAGCATATCCTGAAGTAGATACCCCAGTTTCTTTGTCTCCATCGAAGTCTGAATCAGAGTATCTGATCAAAATGAAGTCATCCACCTGTGTGTACTTGATTCCAAAGTCTTGAGTTCCCTTCAAGTACTTTAGAACTCTTTTTGCAGCAGACCAATGTCCCTCACAAGGCTTTTGCATAAACCTGGAGAGGATTCCAACAACAAATGAAATGTCTGGTCTGGTAGTAGTAAGGTAGTTGAGACTTCTTACAAGCTGTCTATACTTTATTGCATCCTCAAATTCCTTTCCTTCAATAGATGTGAGCTTTAAGTTTTGTTCCATTGGAGTAGTAAGAGGATTGCACTCTGTCATGCCAAATCTATTTAACAAATCTCCAATGTATTTCTTTTGAGAAAGAAATATGGATTTTGGATGTTGGGTTACTTCAATGCCAAGATAGTAATGAACATAGCCCAAATCGGTCATTTCAAAACTTTTCCCCAATTCCTTCATTATGGATGCAATGTAGCTTTCATTGTTCCCTGTCATTAAAAGATCATCTACATATACCACAAGATATACAACTGTTTTTCCAACTTTCTTGACAAATAAAGGTGCATCATCAAGATCAAAATGATTGAAGTTGAGTTTCAGAAGATGCTCAGTTAGTTTTTCATACCAGGCTCGCGGTGCTTGTTTGAGGCCATACAAGGACTTCACAAGTTTGCATACTTTATGTTCATGTCCTTTCACAACAAATCCTTCATGCTGGGACATAAATTCATTCTCTTTTAGATCTCCATTGAAGAAAGAAGTTTTTACATCCATTTGATGGACTTTCCAACCGTTCTGAGCTGCTAGTGCAAACAGTGTCCGAATGGTGGCCCATTTTGCTGTGGGGGAAAAAGTCTCCTCATAATCGACCCCTTATTTCTGTACAAAACCTTTTGCCACAAGCCTAGCTTTGTGCTTGTCAAGTGAGCCATCAACTTTGTACTTGTTCTTGTAGACCCACTTGCAGCCAATTGGTTTGGTTCCAAATGGAGGATCAACCAGCTTCCAAGTGTCGTTCTTTATGAAGGCATCATACTCCTTTTGCATCGCTTATTTCCATTCATGATGAGAAGCAACTTATTTAAAGGAAGTTGGTTCAAAATCTATAGACAAGTTCAATTCACAATCATAAGAAACATCCATATCAACAGGTGAATTAGAGTCATCTACATCACCTCCATTTTGCCAGTTTGAATTTCTGGTTCCTGTTTTTCCAATTTCATCAGGATGAACACTTTCAAGTGTCTTTGTCAGCCACTTTGGGGGACCTTTCTGAGATGGTCCAGGCTGCTCTGTTGATTGAGTTGGGACCGAATCAAGATTGAGTCTCCGAATTCGATCAATTACATAACTTAAAGCATCATCCGTTGTTGGAGTTTCATTCAGGGGAGAGTGTTCTTCAGAACAAGATTCCACATGTTGATCTAGAATAGGAAACCCCCCTTCAAGATGTGGAATCTGATTATCCAATTCTTGAAATGATTTTGTTTTTGCGAATCTATCCAAGCGATTAAGTTGCCGCTCAACAACATTGTCAGATTTGGATGATTCAAGAAAAATTACATCTCTAGATACAACAAACTTTTTATTTACTTCATCATAGAGGAGGTATGCTTTGGAGGTGTTTGAAAACCCCAGAAAGATACACTTACGACTTCTAGCACCAAGTTTGTTTCTATGTACCTTTGGTATCAAAGCATAACAGGTGGAACTAAAGACCCTGAGATGTTTTACCGAAGGAACATGTCCATACAACAATTCATAAGGAGTCTTGTTTCTTATAGCATTAGATGGACGTCTATTCTTTATATATGCAGTACATAGAACAGCATCAGCCCAAAACATTATCTTTACATTTTTGAAGAAAATCATGGATCGTACCATATTCAAGATTTTTCTATTCATTCTTTCAGCTACACCATTCTGTTGGGGATTATAAGGTACAGTTGTTTGATGTTTGATCCCATGTTGGCGAAGATAGTTTTCAAATTCATTTGATATGTATTCTTTTCCATTATCAGTTTGAATAGACCCAATATGAGATTGTGCATCATTTTCAATCCATTTATGAAAATTATTGAATGTTTGAAAAGCATCTGATTTGTTCTTAAATAAATAAACCCAACACATTCTGGTGTAGTCATCAATAAATGCCATGATATATTTATTTCCATTTGCAAAATGAACAGGCATTGGACCACATAAATCTGAATGAATAAGTTCAAGCTTCCTATGTGCTCTTGAATGTGAATCATAAAAACATTGTTTGCTATGCTTTCCTAGAATGCAAGCATCACATTGCTTATATTTCCTAGGAATTGTAGGCAAACCAGCAACACCATTTTTCTTCAATAAGCGGAGACTGTCATAGCTTAAATGTCCAAGTCTAGCATGCCATAATAAGCTTCATGGAAGTGTACCTTCTTCATGATGAGAAATAGATGAGAAATGTTGTGCATGAGCAGAGGTTCCTTGCAGTTTGAGAAGCCTTTATTCTTCTATTCCCCTCATGACAAGTGAGTGGTCAGATGCTTTTCTTACCTCAAGCTTGCCATCAAACATATGAATGGAGTGACCTTGCTGGCAGATGTGGACCAAGGACAACAAGTTTCTCTTGAGCTATGGGAGATATAGAACATGATCCAGAAGAAAGTCTGGAAGACCAGGTAGTTTAAACCTGATTGTGCCAAGCCCTGATGGCTTGATTTTCGATTGATCTGCAAAGTATACTACTCCATCAACATTGTCAGTAAAATCTTCAAAAAAATCTTTTCTATGAGTCATGTGACAGGTTGCTCCTGAATCAAGCAACCAATCGTTTTTGCAAGAAGCAAGTGAAGCATTAAACAAATCTTCATTTACTCCAATGTTACATTGTGCCTCAACATAGTGAGAGGATTCGGGTGCTTTACCTTTGTCTGTATCATCAGTTTTACCTTTTTGTTGGTTTCTTTTCTGCTCAATTTTGTCCCATGGTAGATTGCATGTAGAGGCTTCATGTGATCCATTTCTTTTGCAGCGAATGCAATGCAGATATGCCTTTCCTCCTTGATAATATATGCCCCCCTGCCTCTGAAATATCTTCCTCTTCCTCTTCATCCACCTCTTCCTCTTGTAGAATCTTGAGCATGATGCTTTTCTTTATGAGCAAGGCACACAGTATCTTCAGAAGACTTAGGGGTTGTCTTCTTTCCAAAAGATTTCTCTCTTTCAGCAAACGTTTTCACAAGAGAGTCAAAGGTTATATCTTTGAGATTTCCATTTGCTTGCAAAGACTCAAGATAATTGGAGTAAGTAGGATAAAGTGCCTTGAGAAAAGCAATAAGAGGGATATCCAGCTCAACCTTAGTGGATTTGATATCATTCATTATAGATTTTACTTCAGATGCAAGAGCAAGAGGATCATTATTTTGTAGTTCAAGAGTGAAGAGTTTAATCATGAGTCGAACAACTTCAAGTGCAGAATGTGAGTCATAGAGTTCTTTCAGCTTTTGTAAGGCTTCAAAGGCAGTTGAATATGATGAAATATGGCGACTCACATCTTCATTTACAGATGTTGTGATTAATGCATAAGCTTTGTTGTTCTTGTTTTCCCAAATGACGAGCTCTTTTTCTGAGGTAGGTTGTACTGCGTCATTGTCTCCTTCTCCGACACACACTCCTTTCCACTACTAATTGAAGATGAGGGTGTGTTTTATCATACGGGACCATTCAGGATAGTTCTCCTTGCCATTGAGAACTATTCCTACCATGGAGATGATTGAATGCATTCTGTAAAAAAAAACTCTTGCTGATAGAAAAGAATACTTCTGCCAATGTACTTAAAAAACATTCTCAAAGGATTTCAAATCCACAATGTGACCCATATAAATCCATCATTGTATAAATTCACCTAACATAAACCTCATATAAGTTTTATATAAGTCCATCATATAACTCCCATAAAACTTCACCATATAAATATTATATAAATCTTATAAAACTTCACCTATAAATACCATGGTCATGCACATTCTTTGAACTGTAATTTACAGTGGTCAACTTCGGCAAAGCATCAAACATATGAATGACACCAACAATCAAATCGGATCCAACTATAGGGACAGAAGAATAGAATCTCGGTTGTAAATGGAATTCGAACTATTCAAAGTGTATTTGAAACCAATCACCATACCGTTGGATCGTATACCATTCAGGCCTCATACGAACTTATTTAAAAACAACAACTTCAACGTATTTCAGGCAGTATTAAAACATTGCTAAAACATATGGAACAACGTTTTAAAAAATATGGGACAGCGTCTTAAAAAATATGGGACAGGGACAGCGTTAAAACATATGGTAGCGTTAAACAGACAAGCTTAAGTGTTCAAGAGACGAGCTATAGACAATGGTTTCTCTGGGCTTGTATACATTGTCAATGATGCCGAGTCCTCTAGCGTGGAGGCACCAGCAAATAACGTCTCCTTCGCCTAATATCTGTGCCTGAATGAAAACTTGAAGTCTCCTTACTCGGGTTGTCTCAGATTTGCGCCCAACCGAAAAAGAATGCGGCATAAGGACACATACACACACCTCCCAAATGCCCAAATGCTGCCCTACTCTGTTGTGATAAGCACAGCCTCGTCCTCACCTCACAACTTACAAGAATGAATGAATGGAAAATTAAACTCTCCCTTAGACTCGGGTTGTCTCAGATCTGCGTTCAAACGAAAAAGAATGCGGAATTCTCAATAGCACACTCAGGTGCGCATTAGCGAGATAGAGATTAGGAAAATCGTTCCATCGATTTTTGAAGGAAGCTTCTTTCTACCTCCAACGCCTACTGACAAATCCTCCAATGCCTCTACCAACATCCAGAGGGTATTACCAGATGTTCAGAAGGTGAGCAATGCAGCGTATTATAGGTGAATATGAATAAAAATTTCAGTATGGCAGTATGGCAGCACTATTCACAAAAAAAATTAACGTACAGTGCTTCTGTCTAGACAGAATGAACAAATGCATTATTAGGCAGTGCTGGAAAGGAGGTTATTTCAGGACAGAGGCAGAGCATCGCTGGAAGGTAACTCAAGACTGTATCATGTCAGGATAGGACAGAGGAGTTACAAGAGAATAATAGCTCAAACGAGGAGATGGCTCTGATACCATGTCAAGCGAGGCAGTAACTCCATTAGGCAGAAAAGATGATTCAATTTATTTCATTAGGTATGCTATTGTTATATACAAATGGTGTGACTGCTCAGTTCATCTCCTGATGACTGTTCACATTCCTAATTTAACTATTTACATAAATTCACCCAATCGCATAAGATTAGGTGTCAACATATCCTTGTCCACCTCTCGCTCCCTCTCTCTCTCTCCCCTCCATCTTAGTGTCTCCCTCTATCTATCTTCCCCTTGTCTCCCTATCTCTCTCCCCTCATTTTCTCTCTCTTCACTCCTCTCCTCACTCCCTCACTCTCTCTCCATCTCTCCCTTGTCACTCCCTATCTCTCCCCTACGATATCTCTCTATCTCTTCTTCTTTAGTCCCTCTCTCACCCTATCTCTCTCTCTTCCTTTCTTACTTCCCCACCTCCCTCTCTCGCCCTATCATTCTCCCTCACTTTCTCTCTCTTTCTCCACCCTCTAGATTTGTCACTGTCTTCCTCCCTTTGTCTCTCTCCTCCCCCTCTCTCTCAAATTTGACTTAGTTGTATTGTGTTTAAGAAATTATATAAATTGAAATAACTCAATTAGTTGTATTATATTAAACCTATGTTTTGGATCAATCATGTAAAAGAAAATACAATAATGGAAAACCTTAAAAAATCACTCATTATACTTTCTCTCTATCATACAAGTATTCTAATTTTTTATTTTATTTCTACTAATATTTTTAGTAATGGTGGGGATAGAGGGTTTAGATATATCTCTAAATTTTATAGCATTTTTTTTATTGAATCTATAAGGAAAAAGGTTATAAAATTAAATTAAATTAATTTTTTTATTGTAAAATAAGTTCTGGTTTTTTGGGCATGTGGTATTGATAATTATTGTTATTGGCCAATGGTATTGTAACAAAGCATATTTACAAGTTAATAATATTCATGGGAAAGTGGGAGTGAATATCCATGGTTAAGAATCTTGTCATATTGTTATAACATATTTTGATTATGAAATAAGTTATGATTTTTGGGCATGTAGTATTTTTAAGTGATGGTATCGATCCATGATATTGTAACAAAGCCTAATTCCATGTTCATAATATCCATGGAAAAGTGGGGGTGAATATTCATGGTTAAGAAACTTGTTATATTCTTAAAAACTATTTTAGTTATGAAATAAGTTAAGGTTTTTAGGACATCTGGTATTGATAAGTCATGGTATGGGCCCACAATATTGTAACAAAGCCTATTCACAAGTTAATAACTAGATGAGGTTTTATTATTTTTATTACTTTAACTTTTTATTATTAATTGAGGTAACATTTAAATGTTTACACTCATACTCACCTTTATGTCACTTTTAACTTTTTACTTTTTACCTTAACTTCTGGTTTATTACTATTAACTTTTACTTTTTCATTTTATGTTTTAAATGAGCCAACATTGAAAATTATTTACATACTAACATTACACTTACACACATCTACCCTATACTAAATTGTAAAACACGTCTCCGCCTAATTATTTTATAAAAATATAATTACATCACAACCTTATAATATATATATATATATATATATATATATATATATATAGTTATTTTATTTTTATTTATAGTACTTTATTGTTATATAGAAAGTTATAAGATATATGAATATGGGCATTTTCTAAAGTCTTTAAAGTCCTTGGTGTTAGAAACTATATAAAACTTTAAAATAATAATATAAAAAAATTTATATATGAAAAATTTTACTTTAATTTAATTTAATGTTATATATATATATATATGCGGTGTTGTTCGACGAGTACTGAGATTTAATTGGAGGGCTAAGGCTTCCTTTTTGGTTCTGCTAAACTTCGGCTGCGGTAGCTTCTTCTTCTTCCGCAGAAGCAAATAAATGACTTAGCGCTCCACCTAAATCTCCGTACTTGAAAACACCGCATATCATAGCCTAAGATTCTTCCTCAAACAACCCCCTTCTTCTACATCGTTGAATACCCTTTACCAAATTTCGCCATTCTCCAACTCCTCGACACCACCCCGTTTTCGCTTGATCTGCGCATACCCGTTCACTGGGTTGGTCGCTTTGTGTAAAGTGCAATGGCATGAGTCGCACAGGGCTAACAGAAGCAAACCTAACTATAGAGGAGGCCCATTCACATTTCCTTGAGAATAATCCAGACCTAGAGAACGCCCTGCACTACTATCCTCATCCATATACCTTTGCTTCATTGAGGTTTGAAAAGTGGAAATGATTGAAGAGCGTATAAAATAGGAAGGGATATATAGGATTAGATAATGTGCGATGGATGAGGAATTAGCATTGACTTCTCAATCTTTATTAATGATTATTACAATGAATTTGGACTCTTAAAACGATAAAAATGTTGACCATGTAAGACCAAGTTTACATTATTCCCAATAAAATCCTAACCGCAGAATGTCAATGTTCTGGGGCTAACTGAAACAAACCTAACTGCAGAGGAGGCCCATTCACATTTCCTTGAGAATAATCCAAACCTAGATAACGCCCTGCACTACTATCCTCATCCATATACCTTTGCTTCGTTAAGGTTTAAAAAGAGTGGAAATGGTTGAAGAGTGTATAAAATAGGAAGGGATATATAGGATTAGATAATGTGCGATGGATGAGGAGTGAACCCTGACTTCTCAATCTTTATTAATGATTATTACAATGAGTTTGGACTCTAAAAACGATGAAAATTGTTGACCACGTAAGACTAGGTTTACAGTACTCCCAATAAAAACCTAATTGCAAAATCTAAATGTTTTGGGGCTAACTGAAACAGGCCTAACTTCAGAGGAGGCCCATGAACATTTCCTTGAGAAACATTCCCATTCACATATTTTCCTTTGGTTCCTATCCCATTGCCAATACCCACACCTAATGAAAGTTTCCCTCCATTGTGATCCTGTTTCACACCCAGACCTGGAAATAGCAATCATTATTACATAGCAATCAGTCTTAATGTGTGATAAACAAAGAAAAAATATACCAATTTGTGGCGAGGTCTTCTCCATTACAAAGTGTTGCACCCTGAGTGAGGAAAAGCTACTGGGACTAATGGAAATAAATCTAACAGCAGAGGACTTCCATTGACATTTGTTTGTTAAATATGACAGTCTATTTTTTTTCACACGAAAAATACTTTCATTCTTCATTAGTAAAATGAAATATTACATATGAAATTATAGACAACAGAAACCAAAGAGAAGTAGGTAAATCATTGGATCAGACCAAAGCCAGACCAAGGAAGCAGAGAGAAGATCACTAAGAATTAATGTTCGTAACACTAGAAAAAGACAGATAGGGAAAGACAAAGGAGAAAAAGATATAACAGACTAAGAAACAAAGACATATGCAAAAAAACAAAACGGACGATTAGAAACCCAGAGGGATTAATGTTCAATCTAAGACAGGGATTAATGTTTAATTACTCCCTCTAATTCCTTCAGTGATCCCTCTCTTAGATTGAACATTAATTACCAAGTTTTACTCTCTATACATATGCATGAAGGAAATATCAGAAAAGGAGAAATGAAGAGCCTTGATGTTAACAATCCAATGGCGAAGCTCGAGGGAGTTCCTCCCCTAATGCCAATCTATAACCACCTTAGAGTCCCTACTCTAAATGAATCAATAGCAAGCCACACAACATTATCGAGAATTCCCCAACTGACCATGACTTTGATCACTATCTCATCTTGGCTGTCAGTTCCTCTGCCACCATTTGAGAAGAAATGATATTCCCTACTAAAGCAGAGACCTATAAAAAGCCAACATGTGAAAAGTGATTGTCCCCTTACCAATACCCAAATCTAAAGAGAGCCCTGCATCCACATGAAACAGGAATATTCCCTTACCAATACGCAAACCTAAAGAGAGACCTGCATCCACATGAAACGTGACTGTCCCCTCTTCCAATACAGAGCCCTGCACTGCAATCCTGATTCATACGCCCTTTGTTTCGTCAAAGTTTCAATGTTGTGGAAATGATTAAAGTGCAGGGATTTATTTACTTTTGGTTATTGATAATGGGACAAACGAAGTATCGGGGTTAACAGAAATAGGTCTAACTGCAGAGGAAACCGATTCAATTTTTTTTTGTAAAATGTAGATTTCATCATTTTCCCTTGTGATTGTTTTTAAGAAAGGTAAAAATATACATAGATTTATTCACATTTTTTTTTGTTGGGTGAAACGTAGATTTCATCACATTCCCTGGTGACCCTTTTTTTTTTAAGATAGGTAAAAACATAAATAGTTTTATTAAAAGAGAAATAGTTATGATTGAATTTGGAACATTTGTTTTTAGTGATAAAAACATTGACTGTCCCATTCTATAGCTAAAGAGGTCTATCAACTATTTTTAGTATAAACTATTTTTTTCGAGTTATGATTGTTGTCATTAACATTATCTATTGAGTTCATTTTAAACTAACGCATGTGTTTCAAATATTTTTAGATGGCTAAATAACTTTAAAAACATTATCATGTTTGAGATCATTACATACATTTTTATTCACAACTTCACAAAAAAAACCTTCATATTTGAATGACTTCATTCTCCATCTATGAGAACTTGATATTTTCCGGCTCCATGATACAATGTTCTTGTGAGAGGTTATTAGCTAACTAATTTTGTTCTCTATAAATGTGAGAGAAGGAAATCCTCCTGAATACCATGATCTTCAACATGATATTTTCATCAAATTAGAAATACTCAAAAACACATCTCCTCGAGACCATAATGACTTTAGAATCTGTGAGGATATCAATCTCCTCTATTTGATATCCTCTATCAATATCATCTATTTCAAACCACTTGTTACAAAAAAATGACTCCCATTGGCTCCTCTCTATTATTAGTAACAACTCCACTATTCCTTTGGTGACCATCTCATTACTGTTGGAGTCATGATTTCCGTTACACCAAAACCCGTAGGTGTTAGTAAACAAACACATCGCTAGATTTAAGCACATGCCACGGAACACATGGGGATCGTTCGTTATATTTAAGCACATGCCATGAAACACACATGGAGCGTTGACCTTCTACACCGCCATTAATGGGGAGCCAACAATCTCTCCCCCCCCCAACGCAAGCCCAGTGTGTTTCGAACTCGAGACCTCTGTCTCTGATACCAAAACCAAAACCCGCAAGTGTTAATAAATAGACACATCGATAGTTTTAAGCGCATGCCATGAAACACACGGGGAGCATTGACCTTCTACACTGCCATTAATGGGTAACCAACAATTACTAATACCCAAACTTAAAGACATTCCTCAATTGAAATCCTAATCAATAGGTTTAGGAATTGATAATGGTAATTATTAATCCCTTTCATCAAGGTTTCAATAAACTCGAAATGGATTGAAAAATATATAAAACTGAAAGGTATGAAAAGGATGATGGAGGAGCAAATGGCGGATGAATTGGAATATGGGATGGACTTCTTAATCTTTAACAGTGATTATAATTATCAATCGATATCAATCTTAATTTTGGATCTCCGAAGGATATAGAGGGATCAAATATCTTGATAGAGCAGAAAGAGATTTAATCTGTGTGGCCCTTGGTTGACCAAGAGTAAGATGGATCTAGGACAATTTCATTTCACCCTTTAAATAATTCCACATGAATACTATGGGTCAATACCATGGGTTATTATACCATGGACCTATAACATGAGTGAATACCATGAAGTTGTGTTTATTTTAAATTCTTCTTTTTTATTATTTCAAGTTTAATTTTGTAGTAAAAATATTTTTAGTTAGGGTTACATTTATCTTTAGGGTTTTATATTGATATTTAACTCTATATCTACTAAGGGTCAAGAGGACCATATCTCTTTTCACTTTAAAAAAGGTTTTGGACCGTTGGTAAATAGACATATTAATTTAATATTTTTATTTGAATAATAGAAATAAAATATTAAAGAATCTCGATTGATATCCTATTTTCTTAATGTCTCATAGACCATATTGGTTTTAGTAGACATTAATGGTCATCTTAATTTATTCTATATGAAAACTTTCTAAGAAAATATTTTACAAATCTTCCAATTTTTGACACCAACATTTATCATTTATGTTCAAGTAGTGAGGTAATAATGTAGATTTAAATAACTAGGTTAGATCTATTTTAACTCAAGATCTACTAAGATGAGAGAGGATCATTTTTTTGTACAAACAAACATATTTTAAATTAAGAAGAGATTTGATCCATATGCTTAATGGATCTAGAGTTAAGATAGATTTAAGTTGGTTTAGTTATTGACTATAGTTATTTATAACTATAATTGTAATTATAAATATTAATTTTATATTTTGTATTTTATTTTATTTTTATTTTTATGTAATTTGACGGAATCAAAATGCTTGATTGATAATTATAATTATTCTGATATGTTTATTTTATTTCATTTTATTTATATTTGTTTCAGTCTTATCTACAACACATTACAACATCATTACCATATCAGGTGGATAGCTTGGCCCAATCAATTTTTGAAATAAACCAATCTAGATCCATCTTAACCCCATATCTATCAATCCCCAAGAGATACCAAATCTCTTAATATACAAACCTCTTTTAAATATTTGATCCCTCTTAGCTATAGAATTAATATCGATCTAGGTTGGTTTAATTATTAATTATAATTGATTATAATTATAATCATTAACTTTATGTTTTAAGTTTTTTACTTTCTATTCTATGTAATTTGACTCAATCAAAATGTCTCATCAATAATTATCATTATTTTTTTTTTATTTTTTTTTAGCGAGCTAAAGTGTTCAAATCTATCATCTAACATACTAAGCTAGAATGCACCTCCTATTACAAAAGAATTCTTCTTTGTGAAGGATAAAATCTAATAAATCTATTCAATATTTTATTACTTCTTTCAAAAAATATATTATTATTATTATAAAATTTTATGTATTAATTTAATATTTAAAATTTATTATTATTTATTTCCATCGGGTCTTGGATATAATCAGGTGCTATGTTAAGGAACTCCTTGATGTGAAGTCGTGAGTTCAATTCATTGCCCCAATTGGGTTGATATATTGGACATGATGAAAATATAGTCTTACCAAGCTTACACAAGAAATATATATATATATATATATATATATATATATATATATATATATATATATATATATATATATTATTTACATTTTTGTTTGCTAGGTTATGTGCATCATGAGATTGTTAACACACCTAACTTTTGACTTGAGTAGTGGTTACCCACAGCCATTTAAGTCAATGACCTCTAAGCTAGTGAACACGTGACCCTTTCACCACATAGTTCCTTAAGAGACCTGTTGTCAACATCCCGTGACTTTTTTAGCACACAGTGCCTTAAGGGACATGTTGTCAACATATGTTCTAGGCCCTCAATGAAATTTCAAATATATTATTATAATGGTATT
Organism: Pinus tabuliformis; assembly: GCA_031772625.1. Lineage (NCBI taxonomy): Eukaryota > Viridiplantae > Streptophyta > Pinopsida > Pinales > Pinaceae > Pinus > Pinus tabuliformis. The sequence goes on along the minus strand of CM062818.1, from coordinate 1,554,583,047 downwards.
GGTTATTAATTTTAATAAAATTAATGTTGTGTTTTTACATTATTAATCTCATAATAAAATTTTGACCAACATTATGATTTCTTCTTATTTGAAATGAACATTTAAATGCACAAATGGATTATAATTTATTGATAAATTAACCATTAAGAAGGCTATCATTCCAACACATATTTTACAATTAATATTTAATGTTGATTTTCTTTCCACACTAATTTAATTTAAAATAATCTTAGCTTTTTAAATCAAAATTAATAATTTTATTGTAATATTTTAATTCTGTTTTATTATTTAATTCTTTAAAGCAACATAATTTACCTTTAAATTTAAATGAACAATATTTTTAATATTATCTATAGTTTGTCCCAAGTGTGCGGCTCAATTTAGTTTTAAGATTATATAAGTTAATAAAAGTGTTTCAATTTACATGATATTTCACTAAATGTTGCATCCCCAAACTTCATAACCATATAAAATGATACAAATAATGAGTCTCAAAGAAGAGTTTCATTTTCTTCCATAGTCAAAGGTCTATATATTTTCAAATTGTTTCAATGGCAATGTAAGCTCTCCTCCCTACAATTATCCATTTCTTAGTTATATATTTATTGTTAATCATATGATCTACATTAACTTATGATATTTGCATGATGTCACTTACTCTAAAGTATTCTTATCATTTAGGAAACTAAAATATATACTTGTAATGTGTGTTGAAAAAAAAAAATGAAATTAAAAGCCTAACCCTACTAAAGAACTATGTTGCGATTAGTTACAAGGGTGCCACCATATCAACTGTAAGTATAAATATATATTGATTAGAGATTTTGTTTCAAATTAACCACATCATTAAGTTATTATTGACATTTCGAACCATCTAATGTTGTTCATACATATATATTTACACAATATTTGATTGAGTCATAACTAATTATCACTTCAATAAAAAAATTCAATTTATTAACTATTGTATGCATCGTTAAAGTTGGAAAAGACATCAAGCTAGTTCACCATTGGTATACTCAGTATTTATTTTATGCTCATGAATTTGACCCTTATCCAACCTTCCTCCGAGCACCTGTTGGATGAAAGCCAACGACTCTTTTTTGTGGTGATTTAATTTGTATTTCACTTGCACAATCACATTGGTACAAGTCATAATCCTTCGCTTACAATTTTACTGCACCTAAAAGGGTTTCAACATTCACTTTCATCAAGTTCTAACAGGTTATATGATAGTCCTGTCGTGAATCCTAATGGCATGGCTTGTTTCCAACTTCATGTCAAATCCCTTGACACTTTTCATCTGTGAAATAAATTTGACATGTCCTTGTAATGCATTGATAATGGTTGGTGTACCATTTATCTGATCCAACGAATGAAATGACACTATCAAGCACTCATCCCACTGTGCTCTAGTGTTTACTATCTCAACAACTCACTAAATCTTGGTCATCTCAAACCCACTGGTGGAATTCTCACATTGCTTCATCACTGAAGCCTCTCTGCAACCATCATTGAGGATTCCATCTACATGTTAAGTATTCCCATAAGTCTATGTTTGTTTGTTTTCTATAGATTTTCTACAAGGCACCAATGTTGCCACTAAGTCATTGATGGGATTTCCTGTTGCTTGCACCAATTTAGTTGTGAGGGCTATGTTCAATCTTTGGAAAACAATCAAATTTCAAGTGTGGCACCATGCATAAACAGGTAAATTCTTTCACAATTTTTGGTCGACATTCATAAAATTTTCATGAGTAAGGTTATCATATTTTCGACGTTTTGGGGTTGATGCTAACCACACCTTTTTTTTCTACCATTCTCCTTCTCTTGATTAGGATCATGACCTATTCCCCTAGGTATGTCATTAATTGGACTAGAGTACATAGTTCTTTGGTTTGTTATTCATGAAATTGTGACTCATAAATTTTATTATGGTTGCATGTGAAATTTCTCGACTCTGGATAGGGTTTGTTGGCTTCCTAATTGGAACTATTTGGTGACTAACTTCAAGGTTTTTCTTGGTCCAGTTTTTTCATGAGCTCTCAAACATGAAACATACATTCCTCTTATGCATGGCCATAAATCACTATGTGTGGCGTATTTTATATAGGTTTTTATTTTTCTTCAGTTCTTTTTAGAGATATATAGAGCTTAAATCTCTTCAGATATTGGAAAGGTTTTTTATGAATATTTGTGCTTTTATATGTATGTAACAATACATTGGTAATTTACAGTCACACTGTTGACTCCTGATGAATTTTTGTATATATATTTTTTGATATTAATAAGACTTGTTACTCTCACTCAGTTTTGTGATAAGTCCTTCCACTGCACCTTAACCTAGGTGGTAGCTCGCCTTTGTAGCATTTTTTACATTAAATCAAGAATACTTAGAGGGTCTATCAGGAATTTTTTATTGGGTTCTACCTATCCACAGTCAAACAATATCATTATTTTATCAATATTTTATGAAGATAATAATTTTTTATAAAACATTATTAAATTAAATATTTAGTTTCACCTCCTGCTAGTTAATTATGTGTATAGAATCATGTACATATGTTTTCAATAAAGACACATGAAACACATTATGGACTCACATGTAGTTGGGTAATGTCAGCTGGTACACAATAGGTCGACTCCTCTCTAAGATTTTGAAAGGTCCAATTTATTGAGGAGACAGTTTCACACAACCCTTCTATTGTGAAGTGATTTTCCTCGGTTTCACTCTAACATACAGATGATCCCCTACTAGGAATTCCTTGTAAGTTCTTCTCTTATGTGCATATTCCTTTTGTCTGTCTTGAGAATCTCCCAAATTTTGTTGAAACTTCTTCATTGTAAGCTCCATTTCTTCTAACATGTATGGTATGAGCACTACTTTTTCTTTTAGGATATTCCAATTAATGGGAGTTCTACATCTCATTGCATATACAACTTTGAAAGGGCTCATTTTCAGCGACTTGTGATAACTGTTATTGTATGCCAATTCCACTAGGTTGAGACAATCCTCCCACTTTAGTTGTTGCATTACATACATCCGCAACATATCTTCGAGTACTTCATTTACCCATTATGTTTGTCCATCAGTCTGCGAGTGATAAGAAGTATAAACTAAATATGAGTACCTAAACTTGTGAAAAGTGTTTTCCAAAATGTTGATGTGAAATTCACGTCGCTATCGGAAATCATAACCTTAGGTATGTCATGTATTTTAAATATCTCCCACATGAATATATATGCAATTGGGATAGTTTTGTAAGTAGATTGAATAGGAATAAAATAGGCCACTTTACTCAACTTATCCAATACCACCATAATGGAGCTATTATGTCTCTTGAATTTTGACAACCTGGTGATAAAATCCAAAGTGATCACCTCACATTTCCATTCTGGGAGGGGTAGTGGATGTAACAACCCATCTGGATGTCGGTTTTTAGCTTTAAGTTGCTCGCACTCTGAACACTTGTCCAAGTATTCAATAATATCATTTCACATTCCTTGCAAGAAAGAATTCTTCCTTATAGACAAAAATAATTTATGGTATCCAGGGTGGGCAAGATAAGGTGTTCGGTGAAATTCATCTATTGTTTAACAACTATTTGATTAGGAACATATATCCTTCCCTTATAAGTCAACAAGTTATTTTCATTTATATTGTATTATGTTTGCTATTGGTAACTATTTAATTGCTTAGTTTGCTTCCATAAAAAAAAAAAAATATTTTTGGTCCTTCATTAGAAACTCCTTAATCTAATTTAAAAATTCTAGTTTCACTTGTTTGTAGTAAATTTCATATATATGATGTATGTTCCTACTTAAGGCATCAGCTACACAATTTTCATTTCATTGCAAATGTTTAATATTGAAATCGAATTCACTCAAGAAATTTGTCCATCTGGCTTATCATGCATTAAGATTAGGTTGCTTAAAGAAACTTGTTAAACAACTATGGTATGTCATTAGCAAAAAATTTATTACCTAAAATATTGTGTCTCCATACTTTCAAGTCATGTACCACTACAATCAGCTATAAATCATAAGTAGAGTACTTTTGATGATGATATTCTATTTTCAAGAATTCATACACAATCACTTTGCTTTCCTACATCAACACTCCTCCCACTCCTTCCTGGCAAGCATTAGTGAAAACAACAAATTCCTTTTCAAGGTTTGCAATTTTTAACACTGGACATTTTGTTAGTAAATGCTTTAATAAATCAAAACTGTGTTGACAATTAGTAGTCCACTTGAATTTTTTTTCCTTTTTTCTGTAGGGAGGTGATAGGATAAGCTATATGGGAAACAAATTCTATAAAAAAATCCATAGTACCTTTCCAAACTCATGAAAGACCACATATCCGCGACACTACTAGTGAGAGGCCACTCCATAATTGTTTTGATTTTCTTAGGATCAATACTTATCCCTTTGGTATAAATTATATGCCACAAATACTATATTTGATCCTTATAAAAATCACACTTACTATATTTAACGAACAGTTGGTGTTCCCGTAAAGTTTGCAACACTATCTCCAAATGCTTGTTATGTTCTTCTAAATTTTTGGAGTATATAAGAATATCATCTATGAGGATGAGGAAAAAATTATCAAGAAAGGGATGAAACTTTCTATTCATAAGGCTCATAAATGTTTTCAGGGCATTGGTAATGCCGAAGAGTAAAACAACAAACCCATAATGTATATAACGTGCTCTAAAGGTTGTTTTAGGGTTGTATTCCTCCCTGCGCCTTATCTGATGATACCCATATCACAAATCAATCTTCGAGAATACAGTGGCTCAATTGACTTAATCGAATAAATCATTGATTCTTGGTAAGGGGTACTTGTTTTAAATGTTCAACTTATTAAGCTATTTATAATCAATACACAGCCTCAAGGTACCATATTTTTTCCAATGAACAAAATATCTACTCATCATGGGGATGCACTCAGGTGAATATAGCCCTTATCCAATAATTCTTGCAGTTGCATCTTGAATTCCATACATTTAGGAACACTCATTCGATAAGGGGATTTCTATATACGTACAACTCCTACAATTAATTATATATTAAAATCAATGTCCCTCTTGGGAGGTAACCATGAAATTTCTTTTGGAAACACATCATTAAAGTCTGGAACAATTGTTATCACAAAAAAATGATCATCTAGCAATAATTTACTAGATGGCTCGATGTACACCATGTAAAGCCAATTTTACCAAATTAAAATTGCTTTCACTATGAGAAATCACTTAATAAACCACATTTATTAAGTCATTTATAATTAAAACCATGACGAATAATTAAATAAATCATTATTTGTTTAATTATCTTCTCAACATAATTAATTAAACCATTGTTTAATTAATATTCCTTGTCATATTTGACCCAATTATGAGAAATTCATAGATAAATAATTAATTATCTTAGTTTTCTCTAGGAAAAATTAATTAATGAATAATTAGTTATTATTCCTTGTCAGGTTTGACCAAATCCCTTAGGAATAATTAAATAAATCGTTATTTGTTTAATTATCTTCTCAAAATAATTAATTAAACCATTGTTTAATTAATATTCCTTGTCATATTTGACCCAATTATGAGAAATTCATAGATAAATAATTAATTATCTTAGTTTTCTCTAGGAAAAATTAATTAATGAATAATTAGTTATTATTCCTTGTCAGGTTTGACCAAATACATTAGGAATAATTAAATAAATTATTATTTGTTTATTATTCCATTTATTATTCACTTTCGATTATTTTCATTATTGCACTCACTATTATAACTCTGATTATTATCACTGTCACGCACCATTTTTGTTTTCCATTTGAGTTCTCATTGAGTTCAAACATTTTGTTTGTTGGGCTTTACAAATTATAGAGGAGAGAAACTCTACAAAATTTGAAGACATTTGAGGATAGCCAACAACCCATCCCATGGAGCGGGACTGGAAATGTTATTTGTTCCCTTTACAGTTGTTGTTTAATAAAATATATTCTTTATATATCTAATTTCCATTCGATTATTGGAGTTACTTGCACTTATTTTACTATTCCATTTTGTTGTTTAACTATGATCATAGCATATATCAAGGCTTTGGCAGGATTTGTTTATATCATTTGTTGTGGATCTACAATGTTTAGCATCCATTTTTATTGTTAGGTTTATTTGTTATCCACAACCTAAAGTGGATTCTTTTTGTACAAATTCAAGAAGAAAACACAATAACAATTTTCTGACTCAAGTGCATTTTTAATTATGATATGAGAATCTGGGTGACCCTCAGTTTTTAGCTTAAGGTTTTTTCTTTTCAGTCCCTTATTGTTGTTTACTAGTTTTTTCACCCTAGATCAGTCAAATTTCAAACCACCGCAATTTTTCCAGTCTTTTCCATAGGTCACAAGAACCAATCGTGATAGAGACAAGGAATTTTTCTGAGACTTGCTCATTGAGAAACAAGGAGAATAAATCACACTTTTCTGACCCAAAAATGTGATCTGGAGGTCCAGCATGCACTTTCTGGCCCAACAATTCTAGTATCCCAGTAATCAGGTCAGTACCTGCGATTTTAGGTTTTCTGGGATTTTTTCCAATCTATTTCTCGATTTTGCCGAGAGCTATCTACTCGGTTGGTTGATCACAATCTTATCCCTCTTAAGCCTTGCTCTACTATGTTTCTTCTCATAGAAGTGGAATTTTTCCTCTTTAGGGCGTCTAGTATGTTTCCACCTTTACAGGAGGAGTTCAACTAAGTAAGAAGTCTAAGTTTTTGCAAAGCTTTCAACCATATTTTCTAGATTTGTACCTTCCTATTTAAGATCTTCAAAGATAGGTTGTTTCCATCCAAAGTTTCATCTTCAACCTTGTTTGGTCATTTTCCTTAGGGTCCCATTGGTTACCCTAGGTTTCACACCCATCTCCTTATCTTTTTGCAGTGGTTCCCCCCCGGTTTTTTGTTGTTGCTGCACCACTTTCCAGCAGCATAGTGTCACTTGATCCTAGTCACATTGACGCTTAGACATCTTAGAATTTTCTCCATATTTTCAATTGATCTTGCCACCAATGAGCATATTGTTTGCAAACCCAGTTTGGGTGGGGCTTAGAAAGTTGATTTTTTGTTCATCCCATGTTTCTGTTTGGGAATATTACTCCCCCTCATAGGATTCAAGTTCATATTCCCTCGATTCCCCATTAACTCCTCTTTTAATTCATCTGATTCCTCATCTAATTTTGAACCTCCTTCACCGCATATCATCATCATGTCAGGACCCACTGCAGGTGCAGGAACCCAACTTGGTGTTCGCTCTGGTTCTACCCTGGTGGTCACATCTAGCGGAACTGTCTCAGGAACCATTTTTGAATCTCCCATAGTACCTTTCATGGTTGGGTTAATCCTCCCATATTTTAGGTAGTTGATCAGTGACCCTATACACCATGATTCTGGTTGGCCATCTATGTTGACTAAACTTCGCTCCAACATTCCCAAGTTTGAGGGTAATTCTGAAGAGGACCCTACCAATCATGTCTGCTCCTTCCATATGTGGTGTTCATCCAATTCCATCGTTTAACATTCCATTCCTCTTCAGTTGTTCCAACACACGCTCACTGGAGATGCTATGAAGTGGTATGTGGACCACCCCACTGCCTCTCATTCCAATTTTGTGATGCTTGACAAAGCGTTCCTCTCATATTTTCATTTACATCTCTGATAACACACTAGTATAGAGCTCTTTATCACATTTCATTAGTCCTCTACCACCCGTCTTTTCGATAATGCCTAGGAATGGCGTAGAAGGAGGAGAATGTGTTGTGCTCCACCCTTAGAAGACCATGTCTATCTTGATTGATTTCTTAGGACTCTTTTAGTGCCTATTGCCAAAGATGTTTCATCTCATTTTCCTTGGACAAGGGAAGATGCTCCTCAGACTGCTCTAAGATGTCGAAGTAGCTTTTAGAGGTCAAACACCTATACAACAATCGCTTTACAATCCTTCGCCATCTCAAAAAAAAATGCTCACAAATCATTTCCCTCAACAAGGATTTGTTGTTGCTCAAACTCAACTAGATCAATCCACTAACCTTCCCCAACCTTCTGGTCCTGGTGACTACCAGATCCTCATGATTAATTCCAATGAGGTCAATACCTCTCATGTCAACTTGCAAACTCGGTTGTGTCAATATGACAATCTATCGAATTCGTCCTCCACTGAGTCCAAAACCAAAGCATATACTGAGTCTCTTACAACACCAAATGGTCTGCTACAAATCTGTGAACTGAAAGTTGAAACAATTCCTAAGATCCCAAAGGGACAATTACACCGTAATGTGGCTTCTAACTGAGCTGCCCATACATAAAATATAGTAGATGACTTGGCACAATCATGTACTACTATGTCAACGATGGAAGTCCTCCAGTCATGCCCATTTCAAAAGAAAGTTCTACTAACCACTTTGTGCATAGTAGATCGTTCGGACGATCATTTCATTGTCTTCCCCGTTGACACATGAGAACATCCTCCATTACCTCCATCTATTGCTTTCTAGATACCGGTAAAAGTCCGTAATTCCATCATCTCCTGATGCATTATTGATAAAGGTACATCCACCTGTGTGATGTCCGCTGCTTCTTGAAAGCAGCTCACGTCACCCAACCTATCCTCGTCCACTAACACTTTGCGTTCTTGGGATGGTCACTCCTCCTAGCCTCTTGGAAAGTATTGCAATTTTCCAGTGACTCTTGCATGCAATATTATTCATGTCGACATTGAGGTTATTGATTCCCATCTAGATTACAACATTCTCTTGGGTCATAGTTACACTTATGCCATGTTAGTCATCGCATCTATGGTTTTCCGTAAGACATGCTTCCCGCATGTAGGGAAGATCGTCACCATCAACCAGTTGACATACTACGAGACGACATCCTTGACCTCCCCTGAGTCCATTATCTCGCCAATCTCTAACAAGCATCTCTACCCCTGTCATGGTGTCTCACCCAAATTATACAAATATATCTCCTTATTAGGTGCTTTCCCTGGTCATCCTCCTCCTATTTCTCAGCCTAGCTCTTTGAGTGTTTTCATGTTAAAATATGCATTACGAGCATCTTAAAAGTAGCCTGGTACATTTGATCTGCAACCATCTCCACAACACCCCATGGGTACCATCCCAAATGAGCCATCTGGATCCTACCCCAAGACCTCCTCCTTTTGTGGGTGCCTCCTCTTTGTTCCCACCAGGAGTTATTCCTCTAGGTCTCAACCATCGAGGAGTTGTTCCGTTGAGACATTACCCTGCCAAACAAATACCATTTTTGTGTCCTCCTCCAGGAATCCTTTTTGTCCCTCTCATGGCTTCACTAGTCCTCCCCAATATGACTTTGGGGATCCTAGTGTGGTACATTGACCCCCCTGCGAACACTCTACCTAGTCAGCTAAGACGATATCATGCTTTTACCCCAGTTCAACTCATCCCTACGACCCCTGTAACTTCTCCATTTCCATCACCACCTCAACAGGAACCCACTCTTATTGTGAATTCATCTAGAAAGGGGGGCAAAGCCAATAAAAAGGAACCTAACGATAAGGCTCCCAAAGCTTAAAAACCACCCCCTTTGTGCGCTGTGTGTGAGGTTGTTGGGCATGCCACGAATAACTGTCTTGAGCTCCCTCATCTCAAACATTTAGTTCATGAAACATTCCCTGAGTCAGAGATTCCTATGGTCCAAGTTACCTTACCATGACTAGCCAAGAAACTCAAAATGTTACACAAAAATCACCCTTGTGACTTGTGCCATCATCATCGTCATTATTCCCATTGTTTCCCTCGTCTCATTGAATTTCATGATTGGATTCAAGCATTTTTCAAATACGAGGCCACTCGTAGTCGATCGTCTACTCCTCTACTTATGGAGTTTGGTACCCCTAGTGTACCAAAACAAGGGGACTTTGATCATACCATTCTGATCCCTCCCCCCAATGTTTAGATGATGGAATGACCCATATCCTTTACCTGTGATCATTCTTGAGTTCATCATAGACAAAAACTTATGAGGTTTCTGCATGCGCCTCTACCGAACCTCCTTCGTCAGAATCCCAGGTCTCAACATAAGTGGATTTTCCATCTATTAGATCGTCATCTACCAATTCATATGATGCATATGCGAACCTTCTTTCTTAGGGTGATGCACAAGGTACCGTTGCTACATCATGTAGTCAGTCTTTCTCCTTCCTGCCCATCTATAATTCTGATGGGGACATCATAGAGGCTATGTCTACCACTAATTACCCTTGCACTTATGTAAGGAGGCATATTTTTTGGAGGATTTTTAAGGCCACCTCCTTCCTAATTCTCCCAGTGCACTCTACCTCAATAAATTTCACTCATAGCATATCCCATTGGTTTGCGTGTATTTATTTCTATCATTCACTTAGGTAGGTTGATTCATCTCATCTGTTGTCCTTTAAACCTTTCAAATGGATCCATCATCCACACCATGTATCAGTTATGGTGGCAGTATGAGTCATTTCAATAGGAATCTAGCCTCTGCAACCTATGCCATTTTTACTCCCTTGCATACATTAGTCCATTCAAACAACGTGTGCATTGGATATTCCACCAATAACCAGGCTGAATATGATGGAGTGATAGATTTTTTAGTCAATTCCCTTCCCCATCACAACCGTCATCTTAATGTTCATTTAGATTCCTTGCTGCTTGTCATGAATTTGAATGGTGTGTATCATGTGCATAACCAAGTCTTATTTAGAGAATATCTACGAGTTAATCTATTGGTACATGAGTTTGAAACCATCACTTTTACTCATCTTACTAGAGCACAAAATAACTATTTGGATACCATTGAAAATAACATTATAGATTTGCAATTATCACATGTATACCACAGAAGACACCCATAGACAAAACACATGTCGAACCATCATTGTTATATAAAAATGCATAATCATATTATGTATCACATAAAACATATAAGTGTTTAGAGGCCATCACTCTAAATACATATGACATGCCCATAGCATGTTACAATTATAAAAGCAAAGGGGAGCCACATGTCTCCGTCCCTAGTCACTGTCTAGCGGATCTCATGCCAAATACTTTGCTCCACCTACCCGTAGATCACGTACCGCTTGACCAGCCATCACCATGCAGCGCATGATCCCTAACAACTTAGAGGGAAGGCTTGTACACTCATCTTTGTATCGATCATCTAACTCATGTCGCCCGCGCTCAACAACTCCAGTCAGGAGCACATCACATCTATGACATAGGTCAACAAGTAGAGCATTGTTGCATGAACCCTGGCATGATGATGATGTTCCCCAATATACAGCCCTTTGTGCTACAGCTCGGCCTCAATATCATTTCTATATTACTGGTGCTATATTTTCATACCACATATTTTACACTCAGTACCATATACATGTGATAAAAATATTAAATGCACCATAAAAATAGCAACTTAAAACTTACTATCTAGTACCCATGCTCGTTCGGGTGGAAGTCGTAGGTCAGGATCACCCTGATAGTTCATCCTACAATAAGGATAATCATCTATATAAAGGGGCATCTAATCCCAATTTGTGAAAAATTATGGTCGGAACACCCACTCAACCCCCCCTCTTCCCCATCTCCATAGTAGCTACCCCAGTGGCACATCGTGGGCTCCTATGGGCTCCCATCTCAGATCTATACATGAGGGTGAATGGTGGGTATCTTCTCAAAGAATAAAGCACATAGCACTATACCAAATGAAAAATTGCAGTTCACATGTCTCTTACATAGACTCAGTTGTAGTTTGAATGATGAAAACACCATTTGAGCCCAACCATAGCAGGTCCCTCTTAAAACACTCTCAACCAACATCATCTACCCGCCAGTGATGTCATGGAACACCTGGCTTCCCAAGACCCGTAGCACTGTTGCGACAACAACCCGTGTCTCTAGCTTATCTAGATCACCGATTCGGATGGTCATTCCCTTCACACAAAAACCCCTTGGACAATGGCACTCCAAAAACTCTGTAATGTTCCTCCCACAAAGCAATACTACATGAATATCCCCTACCACCCCTAGGGGAGGAAGTCTAGTAAAAAAGTAAACATCTTGTAGCATGAACTCGATCATGTGCCCCTGCACCACAAATATCTCCTAGTTGGGATTCCAATAGCTCACGATCCTTGGTAAAAATGGCTCGCCTTCCCTCATCAATTCATTCTCTACCAACTTGAGAACCTTGTAGCGAGCCAATGCCCCTCAAACCCCCTGATCCCTCTGAATCTCAAATCGAAGGGTGTCCAAATCTTGCTGGTGCCAGTTGATTTTCAAGTCTGCTATACCTACAAAACACCACATGTCATGTCAGTTCAGAGAAGAAAACACTGGCCTACACTAATCAACCTACAACCCCCACCAAGCCAACAGATCACACTCCCTCTCAGGTTGATCTCACAGATTTCAACCGGAAATGTACGAGCTCACAAGTTTCTAACCATTTCCTATGAGCCAGATCACACTTTAGGCCCAAAAATGTGCAAGTTGACTGTGAGGAGTAGTAGGGGTGTCCCAGGGAGCTTTGGGGCACTAAAATCACAAACTGAACCACTGAAACTGAAGATATAAGTAAGTCCACCTACCTGAGAGTCGTTGGTCTTGATTCTGATTGTTGGTTTATCCGCTATGATCTTCAAAATATTTAAGGCCTTTTCCTCCTCTCCAAATTCACCACAGCTCACTTAGTAAATTAATTCAAATTGGAGGGAAAACCTCCTCTTAAAGGAAAACCCATAGTTTTTAAGTCGCAACTAAACTGTATCTCAATTTTGTGAACCATGAACACCATTGGAAATATCTCATCGAGTACTATAATGGGTATCTCTTATTTTTTGATGATTTGACACTTCACCAAGAATCCAACTTTCCATGAAGGGTCACTTAGTCACCTCTCAAAATCGAATTTCTTCATAAATTGACACTTGTACTTTGATTTCCACCCCCTCTTAATACTTGTCATCTCACGTGTCAATTTTATTCATGAATAACCATCATGTGCCCATGTCTTCATGGTCCCCACCAAGTCTATTTTGTGTGGTAGCTTTATCAAGTCACTCTTGTTTAGAGCATCCACAATGAGTTGCCTTTGCATCCATGGAGTATGTTTCATGTCTCATTGTATCATGTCATAATATTCCATCCATATTTGCATATTATTCATCCCGTGTTTCCCATTTTTTCCTTCAGTCATACTGTCCACCATCCCCTCCAAAGTCAGGTAAGTCATTGTAAGGTCAACCATGCAATTTATGCTCTTACAAGGGTAGTCGTTTGTTTGTCCCACAATCCCATTTTTCCATTTTCCTTGGTGTCAGTCCTCCAGTAACATTACTATTTTCCCTCATGCCTTAGTTGAGGATCCTCATTGCTTCACCTATGGCGGGCATTATTCTGTCGACATCAGCACATGTATTCCAGAAGAAGGACCTAGAGGGCGATGTATCATGGTTCCAACTTACACTCTTGTTCGGTGCCTCAGATCAAGCAAAGGGAATCATCATTTCCCTTTGACTTGGTTGTTTCATGCTCGCGATTCATATACTTAATGGTCCAGTGATGCAAAAGATTGTACCAACGATTCCTGGGTGTGTGTGAGATGTTTCAGACCTCATGAGGGGCTGGCCCTTCAGGTAGCCCCCCACATGCCCAAATTCCTTCCTATTATACTACAGCCTGAGATCCATCTCCACAGATTTGATGGGTTCAGTTCTTTCCACTTGCAGCGTCCATAACATGCACGTCTCCTTTAGATGATCCATTCAGTTTTGCAGAGCCCTTTCTTGTTCAGCGAGGATTATTTGGTCGATATACCCTCCCTCCCACCCATTTTTAAAGGAAAGGGCCATTATATCTCATGTACTCAGATATTATTATATTCAGTCCTGGCTCATGTTTTTCTAAGAACAGTCTATATATGGGACACATTGTATTATTTTCTTGCTCAATTATGCCATCATTTCATGTACCATTCAACATGTATTTTATTGCTCAGTTTTGTGTTTTAGAGCACATCATTATTTTGTGCTAAGTTATCTCAGCGGGTGTGGGTATACCTCCCCTACCTCACTTAGATTTGGTACCACAACAAAAAAGGAGACTTGCATTAGTTTCGCCCTCTCTGTCACTATCCTCTTTCACTTCATATCTACTGCTCTCTCTCTCTCTCTCTCTCTCTCTCTCTCTCTCTCTCTCTCTCTCTCTCTGACTCCACTTTGTTGTATAGTGATTGTTTCATTACAACGTACTTCAGTCAACGTTTTTCTCCTAACACTCGTACATTGGGGGGCAATCTGTTATCACAAAAAGTTGATCATCGCCATAATTTACTAGATGGATAGAAGTACACCATGTAAGGCCAATTTTACCATAGTAAAATTGCTTTCACTGTGCAAAATTACTTAATAAACCACATTTATTACGTCATTTAAAATTAAACCCATGAAGAATGATTAAATAAATCACCATTTGTTTAATTATACTCTAAGAATAATTAATAAATCATTGTTTAATTAATATTCCTTGTCATATTTGACCCAATTATGAGAAATAAATAGATAAATAATTAATTATCTTATTTTTCTCTATGAATAATTAATTAATCAATAATTAGTTATTATTCCTTGTCAAGTTTGACCAAATCCCTTATGAATAATTAAATAAATCATTATTTGTTTATTACTTCTTAACCATATTTCTTGAGTTGATAAATAAATCATTTATTTATTTATTATTTCTAAATAAAATTTTAAATACTTTTTCCCTCTAACAAAATATAGAAAATTATTCAGAATAGTTAATTCTAGAATGGGGTTAATAATATTTTATTATTTCTCATTACTTGAGGATAACCTAATATTTTGTTATAAATAGAAGGGTTTTACATCCACTATTCACTTTGGATTATTTTCATTGTTGCAGTCATTGTTGTAACTCTGATTGTTATCACTGTCGCACACCATTTTTATTTTCCATTTGAGTTCTCACTGAGCTCAAACAATTTTTTTTGTTGGGTTTTACACATTATAGAGGAGAGAGACTCTACAAAAGGTGAAGACATTTGAGCATACACAAGAACCCATCCCATAGAGGGTGACTGGTAACATTATTTGTTTCCTTCACATGTGTTGTTTAATAAACTATATTCTTTATATATCTGGTTTTCATTGGATTATTGGAGTTACTTACACTAATTTTACTATTCCATTTTGTTGTTTAACTATGATTGTGGCATAGATTAGGCCTTTGGCAGGTTTTATTTCTATCATTTGATGTAGATCTATAATGTTTAGCAATCATTTTTATTGTTAGGGTTGTTTGTCATCCACAAACTAAAGTTGTTTCTTTTCATACACATTCGAGAAGAAAGCACAATAACAATAACCGACAGACTTTCCAAAGTGGTTACTTATTTTTGGAATTGGTAAAACCCACTTGCACTACATATATTTTACACCCCTTCCTAATACATTTGCCTAACTGAGAAGTAATAATAGGTCTTTAACCCCTTGGATTTATTTCCTAACATCGTCCTTAGGAAGGTAACAAATGGTTTTGTCTTTACAGTTAACTAACAATCAATGGTTTTCTAGCCAATCCATCCCAATGAGAATTTCATAGCATCCTAGAGGCAATAAATTTAAATTCACATTAATTAACTGAACTACTATCTAAATAGGATTCATGAACATTGGTTGTCACCCTTCTTTTTTCCCATGTGGCCTACTACACCAGCCAGGGTTTTCTGAATCTACGAAGTTGCGAATGGGACAATTCCACAATTTTAGGACCAATATAACTTACACTAAGTCTTGTGTCTATCAAAAGTGACATAGGATTATTAAACATCTTACCTCAAATTCAATCATAGTGGGCTGGTATTTGGATTAATGATCATCCAAGGAAGTGTTAATCTTAGGTATATTTCGAGTGACCTCACCAACCCTAGAAGCCTCTTGAATACTAGTGTTTTGCTATATTCTCTTGCGATGAGGGAAAAAATTTTAGTAATGAGTTTCTCCACATCCTCAAGAGTGAAATGGGGCCTTTTGTGATTGACCCAACTCTGGCTTACTAGAAGCTTCCATTTGTTTGGATTCATTTTAAGGTTTAAATTTCTATTGAAACTCTCATGAAAGTTTATTATGCTGATTTTAGTGTAAACTCTTGGTATTTTTTCCTTTCATATTTTTCATGTGTTGTAAATTTTTTTGCATCTTTTTATTAGCCCAAATGTTGTTACCCCTCTCCCTTCTATCTCATTTGTTGATAATAAATCCTCACCTTTCTTATGGCTTCATACATGGTTTTTGGATTATCAAACTCAAATCGTTCTTTCATGAATATGGGTAAGTCGCTCATAAAATGTCGTACTTTGGACTTTTCTTCCCGAATTTAATGTGCATATCTCAACAAAGAGGTGAAATTGGCAAAAAACTCATCCACAATCATTTGTCCCAATCAAAGGTTTTAAAATTCATTTTCCTTATGAACATAAAATATTTTGGTCAAGTATTTCTCTTTAAAATATCTCTGGAAATCTTTCCAAATCATCCCTTACCCATCAATTGCATGAACAGTCTTACTTCTTCCCACCATAATGTAGCTTTCACTTGAAGTTGATAAATGGCCAATCTTTCCTTTAGTTTTTTGTTATAATCATAAATTTTGAAATATTTATTAATATTAATCAGCCACGCTTCAACTGTTTCTTCCACCATCGAAAGTTTGGGGTTTAATTTTCTTGAACTCCCCTTTCAAATCAGTCTTATGTTTATTGTTTTTTTATGATCTAACACATTGTATTATTCCTCTTCATTTTCTTATTCCTCTTCATTTCTATCCTTACCTCCTTCCATTTGCTGAATGTGACTTCCTTTCGGTGCATTATCAACCCTATGCCTATTTTCATCATCCTTATCATCATTGTCAAAACTAGGGGCAGAAGTTCTATGATTCTAGGGATCAGAGAGACTCTTCAATATCCTCTCTTGATCTCCCATTAACCGCTCATTATCTACTCATAGACTAGCCATGTCAGACCTTAATTTTGGCACAGTGTCTAATAACATGGTCATGGGGTTGTTCTCACCACCTTCTAATTGAACCCAGAATTATGGTATACAACCAGATTCAATAGATTTCCTTACTAACTCTGTACTTCCAGCTCTTGTTTGCATCTCTCTTCCCCTCTGTGATCACAAAATATATGTATTTGTTATTCAAATTCCCAGGAGGCTTCCATTTTTCAACCTTGGCTCTAATACCCCTTGTAACAAGTCTCGATCAATTTTTTCTTGAAATTAAAAATATAACCTTATTAAGAAAGTGTATTCATATTATTTACAATGGTGCCACCATATCAACTGTAAATACATATATATTTATGCAATATTTAATTGGGGTCATGATTAATTATCACTTCAATATGACAATTCAATTTATTAACAACTCTATGCATTGTCAAAGTTGGAAAAGAAATTGGGTTGGTTGATCATCAGTATACACCATCTTTTTTTTATACTCTTTAAGTCGACCCTCATCTGGTCTTCTCCATGTGCCACTTGGATGAAATTCAGTTAGTCTTTAGCATGGTGATTTAATTAGTATAACCCTTACATTGTCACATTGTTATAGGTCATATACCTTCAGTAAAAATTGTACTACACCTACAGGGGTTTCAACATTCATTTCATTAAGTACTAATGTGCTATATGGTCATCTTGTCACCAATGCTAATAGCACGACTCACCTCCTCATGTATGTCAAATCCCTTGACACTTTTCGTTTGTGCAATAAATTTGACATATCCTTGTCATGCATTGAGAATGGTTACCGTAATGTGTATCCGATCTAGAGAATTAATCATCATTGTCAAGAAATCATCCCACCATTTTGTAGTGTTTATTGTATGAACATCTAGCTAAATATTGACCATCGAGGGTTAGCGTTTTGATCGAACAGTTCAAATTTGGACCAAGTGGTTAAGGGTAACCACCTCCCTCCCAAACCCACTAACAGAATTATCACACTACTTCGACACAGGAGCATCTTTTCAACCATCATTGAGGGTTCCATATACAAGTAAGCTATTCACACATGTCTTTTTTTGTTCATTTGCTATTGTTTTTCCATAAGGCACCGAAGTTTCCAATAGGTCATCGATGGGATTCCATGTTGCTTGCACCAGTCCATATGTAATAGTTGTGTTCGGTCTTTGGAAAATGATCAAGATTCAAGTGCGGCACCATGCATGTATAGGTAAATTCATTCACCATACCTTATCGGCATTCATAATATTTTCAGTGACTAAGGTGTTGACGGTGCTGGACCCACCCACATTCAGGGGATCTCCCAGGTATGAAGTCCAACCTAGACCTCACATCATTTGGTGTAGGAGTCCAATCTAGTATGATGGCTTGGTTTCCATTATCTTAAATTCTTTCCTTACCTCTTGCTTTTCAGCACATGAGAGTGGTCTACACTCTCTTAGAACAATGAGGTTCGCGTGCCTTATGAGTGCTATTGTTACTTGTTTCAATATTCTTTCACCACAGATGGAGAGGGTGGAAGTGAGCCTCCAATCGAAAGGGAAAACTCCCATCTCTGTCAGAGACGCACAAAAAAATAGCAAATCCACAACATCTGACGAAGCAGTCCACATGGATGCGGTAATCACACATACAAGAAGCAATAGCACGTACACCACTCAATGCAATAGTTTGTGCAAGTGTAGTAGTCATTATAACAAGCTTATGGTAAAGTTTTTGTCTGATGTCTGACGAGGTATCCCACACGGGAAAGGAAATGTTAACAACTTATACAACACATTTTTATAAACATATGTATTAGAACAACCGAAAGAGTTAAGTTGTCTTAACACATGTTAAAGCAACATGCATTACAAAAGTTCCAGTATTAGCCTTACAAACAATTACAATACATGTGTGAAAATGTGCTAACCTATTATCACGCTTCTGAATTAAGTAAAAGTTCTAGGACACATCGGTACACCATACATCACTAACTCCATAGATGTGCATTGGAGCCACTGCTCACTCCTCAAAGAAAAGGCTACAGACTCTCAAGGCTATGTGTTAAGAGCCAAGATGAAAAGTATTTTTCATGTACATATGAGGGTTATTTATTGCCAAGTGTAAAAATGGACCTTGTGACTGTTTGACTTCCCTCCTAATTCTTTGACTTATTTGACTCTTCAACTTTACATGACTCAAAAAGTAAAAGCATAATGACATATATAATGAGATATATCTATTTGTATACGATATATAGGGTACGATCGATTATGAGAGCCTAAAGCGTAATTACATATATAATGACCAGCCCCTTCAATTAAGTCGTTAGGTGAGGAATGAAAATCGCTCGACTAAAAGGAGAGGATGCTAACGCATGGCTCGACTGAAAGGCCGCCATCGATTTCTCGCTCGACCACCCTTTAGTTACTTATTTGAGAGGGGCCACCCAATAAGCATCAAGGACCGGCAGGGTGAGGGATTTATCGCTCATCCATCATATGGATGAGGGTGAGCCTGTCGAACTCTCGACCTATGGGAGAGGTACGTGGGAGGAAACGAGCAACTCTCTTTTGGGGTAGCTTGTGCTTACTCAAACAAAGTATGCTCTTGAGCTACTACATCGCACTAATATGCTTGCTGCTAAGCCCCTCTCTACACCAGCTCCTTTTGGCTTCAAATTATATCAATTTGATGGTGACCCTTTGTCTGATGCGACCACTTCTCGTAGTATTGTGGGTGCGCTTCAATACCTGACCATGACTCGACCAGACTTTTCCTACGCCGTGAATCAAGTCTGTCAGTTTATGCATGCCCCCACTACTACTTACTTTGAGGCAGTCAAGCGCATCTTACGTTACTTAAAAGCAGGGGTATGGTCTTCGTTTTCGACCAATCACAAATGCTTCTTGCTTATTCTGGTGCTTTTCATATTGCATGTGGGTATCTTGGAATTCCACATTATATTACATTGATTTACAATAGAATGGTCCCTAGTAGTGATGTAGCCGAGATGACTCATAACAAGACTCGACACAATAGTGCTATTATGTTCATGTTGATGGTGTTGTCCATGTCAAGATGCAGTGTTGCTAAGTGATGGATATGCTCTTGGTGTATCACAGCTTCACCTCTCCATGGCAAGGTGTGTAGAGTCTTCGATGTTCTTTTTGTTCACTTTATGTCACATGTGCACATTTCTTGCTTGTTTGTACTTTGGCATGCTTCGCACATTCGCCTATTCGTGAAAAATTCTCCTCACATGCATCCTTCATTCATCAGTTCGCTAACAAATTTCCTTGCATGTGCTCTACTTGTTCATCTCGTTCGTCGTCACATCATGTCTTATCCATGTACCTGTATCTGCAATCACTCATGGCGAGACAACATCAACTCCATAAATCTCCTAGTCTACCATGATGCATTGTTGTTCACTTTCGAATGTAGGTGACTAGGAGAGAGGATAAGGCTCTGAAACTGCAAGGCATATTTTGAGCTAGGATGCAGGCTCACTACCAATGAAAATGATGAAAAAGTCACTAGGAGACTAAGACGAAAAATCAGGATCAGCAGTGACTATCCATGGGATTTGGCTCAGTTGGAGGATTGATCTACGCAATTGCTTAAGGGCAGTAGTGCAAGCAGCAGAGGGGGGTTGGAAGTAAAAAGTACACCATTCTTCCCAGGAGCTAGCAACTAGCTGCAAAAGGCTTGCAGGGAAAAACTATGCATTTTTATCATGTATATGGCAGCGAGTTGTGACAGTGTTGGTGACAAAAACTATGCAATTGATGAGAGGTTGGATTGTTGAACATCCCTATGCAATTTATGAGATGAGAGGTATGTTAGGTAGCTGGGGGACTTCTCATGACATCTACACAAGTTTCCAGGTGAGCAGGAGGTCGGATGACTACGAGACTTGCTGGAAAAACTTCACAATTTTTTTAGGGAGACAGTGACAGAAACTGGGTGTATGTTCAGCATGTCTATGCAGTTTCCTCAGTCAGTAGAGTAGGCATGCTTGGCAGATTTTGCATAATTTTTTAGGGGAGTGAGTCTCGGGATCACTGTCATGTCAAACTCTCCAGTTGACCAGCTAGAAGCTTGGTTGATCTGCTTGCACGTAGCGCAGATTGAAATGTCTTTCTGGGAAACGTCTGTGTTGTTCTGGGTGACAGTCAGTCCAATCGATTTTAGGGTGGAGGTCCAGTTGTTGGAGGGTGATCTGGTCTTCAGAACTTTAGTAAAATCACTAAGTGTGTGAGCGAGTGAACTTGTACATATGCGGCCTTGCAAACACACACTCAACATGACTCTATGACAAGGCACCTCAAACCATCAAGACAACATATAATCTACGTGATGGACCGACGATGCACCTGACAAGCGTGACACTTGTGATAGATCGTTGAATGACTACAACGATGCTTGCATGATAGTACACAATAATTCATGTGTGAGTGCGATGAATGTTTACATAGTGAATATAACTTGTGCACATGAAGCGAGACCTTCTGTGTAGCTAGAACATGACTGCAAGCATGATATTGTGACCAACATGCAAAAAAACAATCGTTGAATGGTCAACTGAGGAGGGTACAAAGAATCACTATGAGCTCATGTGATGAGCCCGAGTACTTGCAAACATCAAGGAAAAAACAAAGGAAGGATTTGAAATTAGATGCGGGCCAAAATTTTGGAGGGTGTTGAAACCACTACAACACTTGGGGACACACTGGTTGAACTCTAGATTCTCTGTTTTGGTCCATTTACACCATAGGACCTTGGTCTTTTAGGGAGTATTGAATTGTTGTGTGGGTTACTTCGGCTTCACTACTTACCCCATGGACAAACATGGTTCACCTTTTGCTAACTCAGTCAAACAAAACAAAAAGTTTCAGGTTGATCACAATGTTTTGAAATTAGGAACGGTAGTTTGGATCGTGAGTTAAAAAATTCCATAGTATAAGTTTTCATCACTGGTGTTTTTCCACTGCGAGTAGGCCTGGGCAGTACCCTGGTGGCGTCATGTAGTAACACAGACATTTCTCCACTTCTAGTGAGCATGGTTAGTACCCTAGTGGAGTTGCATGCTTCACCTCGCTACGCAAGAGCCTTTCTCTTCTTTCGCCTTTGTATTTTTTAAGAGGAATATGCATATGCACTTATTTATTCTTAGTGTGGAAGAGGGATCCCAACTTATTGAGAGTAAAAGAGGTTTTTCCTTCAGAGAAGCATGTAAGACCTCTGACATAGGTTTTCTTGTTTAGATTTCCCCTTCTCCGTTTCTACTAGTTGGATGAGCTTGATCACATAGAGTAGAAGGCTGAGTATAGGTATGGGGTTTCCCAGTGTGGACACATATTCATGGTTAGAACCAAGCTTCCCTTGCAGACTCATAGTTTTCATCAAGTGTTCATCGACCGAAGGTTACAACCAAGCACAGAGAAGATGGACGCAGGACAGGCCATGTGCTGCAATGTCACAAGGCTCTTTAGATCTCAGCCACATACTTATTCAAAAGGCAGAACTCAGTAAAGGATAGCACATTTTTAGAAAAACTAAAAATATGAGGATACTAAACAAAAAAACCAAAAATGAAACAAAAATAGTAATAAAAGAGAAAAATACAAAATAATAAGCAGTAAATATACTATGTACATAGCGTGGAGTGTGGGCCCATCATGTGATTGCAGACGTTATGTGTGTGGGCCAAGCTTCTTATGTGCAGTGTACAGACCAATCCATAGAGACTGAAACTGTGTATGCTTGCCTTTGTCTCCATGGGGTTTATCCCATTTCCATACTAAGTCACCAACATCAAACTTATCTTTCCCTTTAGAATTCTTGTCGAACCATCTCTTGATACGATTATGGTGGAGTGTAAACTTATCTTTTTCTTTCATCCTTTCTTCCTGTAGTTTGTGAAGTGTATCCATCTTATTCTGAACTAGCAAACAAGCCTTGGCTTGGGATTCTTGAGACAACTGAAGCATAGGCAACTAGATGTTGGGTGGTAGAATGACCTTTTTCCCGTAGACGAGGAAGTATGGTGAGGTATTCATAGAGGGTTTAGGTGTTACGCGGTTAGCCCATACGGATTTTTTCAAGGTAGCTTGCTTTTTATGCTCCTCATAGTAAACCATCTTATTGATTATACAAATAAGTTTTTTGCTCATGGATTTTGCGAGATCGTCTCCTTGTGGGTAGTAGTCAGATGAGTTTTTCAGCGCAATACCATATTGCAATGCAAAATCATAAAGCTTCAAAGATGAAATGTAAGTTGGATTTTCAAACACAAGTGATACCAGGATGCCAAAGTATGAGATGATGTTCTATTGGAGGAAGTTGATGACTTCCTAGTCATTTACTTGCTTCAGCATAACTGTTTTTGTCCACCACGTGAAGTAACCAATCACTGTCAAAATATAGCAATGTTTTTTTACAAATTTTGGAAAATTTCCTCGACCATTGCCAAGCCCCATTATTGGAATAGCTCAATCACTATAACAGGGTGCAGTGGGGTTGCTAACCTTTATTTTCTACTGGCACATCACTGACAGACTGGGAACTTGCGGGTGTAAGTGTGTGCATCCTTGAATAATGTGGGCTAGTAGAAATTGGCTGGCATAACTTTGTGTGTAGTGGTATTTCCCACAAAGTGGGCCCCAGTTGGTCACTCATGCAGATCTTGCAAAACCTTCTCTGATTCATGTTCCTCCAGGAACCTCAGCAAGATTTTGTTATTATGCTTTCTGTAAAGCACTTCGTGCACCAACTAATAGGCTAAAGCTTTGACACATAGTGGCCCCTTCTATCTGATGGATAAGTGAGAGGGTATGGTGTCTTTCTCAAGATACTAGCGCACATATTTTTACGAAGAGTTTCCTCTTGCAGTGGGTGGTGCTCATACTACATCTTACATTTCAATTTCCTGCTCCCAGCTAGTGAGCTCTGCTTCTTGCTCCTGTGAGTGTACTACCTCAACTGTGAGCCTAAAAAGACCATGACCCTTGATAGTGTGAACTAGCTTGATTTCAATATCATACTCTTGCAATCCTATCATCCAGTTCACACGTCATTCACCCAACTCTTGTTGTACAAGCAGCGAGTGGACTGCTAGGTGAGGCACATACACTATGCAATGGTTCTTCAGCAAGTAGGGTTTAAAGTGTTTCACTACCTTGTATACTACATATGTTTTTCAATGATGGGGTGGTTGAGTTTGAGTCCCTGCATTCTTGCGCTCATGAAGGAGATGTGACGACCGTTGTTTAGTTCGTCATTCTAAGTGAGTATTGTAATGAGCGAGTTGTTGGAGGCAAACATGTATAGAAGGATGTCTTTATTGAAATATGGGTTATAGATTGCAGGCGCTTCTGCAATAGCCTTCTTGAGACAAGAAAATGCACACTTTTTCCTCTTTCCCCAGCTATAGATTGCATCCTTCTTGATCATGTCTTGCATTGGTTTCACTATTTGCACATAGTTTGAGATGAACTTCTGAAGGAAGTTTATCTTTCCCAAGAAGGACTACATTTATTTCTTGCTGGATGGGTGAGGGATCTGTGTAATAGTTTGGACCCAGTACAGATCAACCTTGATGTTGCTTTTGACAACAATGTGTCCAAGGAGGTTCCCCTCAGACACTGCAAATATGCTCTTTTTGGGATTCAAGGAAATCCTATATTTCTGGCATCACTCAAAATTTTTCTTCCGATGGCATATGTGGTCTTCTGGTTTTCTTGAAAACATAGTCACATCATCAAGTTACACCAGTACGCTATGTCCGATGAGTCTGCGAAAGGTGATTTGCATGGCACGTTGAAAGGTTGCACCTACATTCACAAGCCCAAACGACATTCATCTGTATGTGAACATAACCCATATGGTATGGAAAGTGGTTTTCAATTCATTAGGTTCTGCTACCAGGACCTGATTATATCTTGAAAACCCGTCATGTAAGGAAAAAACTTGTGCCCGAGATACTGTCTGCAAAATGTTCTCCATAAATATCATGGGGTAATTTTGTTTGTCTGAGGCATGGTACAAGTTTTGAAAATGAACACAAAAGTGGATTTTTGTCAAAATTCTTACATACAAGAACAAGGTTTGAAACCCATGTGGAATGATGAACCTTGCATATGATCCGTGCATCCAACAGCTTGGTGAGCTCTTTCTGTATGAGGGGTTCAAGTGACGAATTTACTTTTCTCAACTTCTATTCATATGGCTCGACCCCTTCTTTGATCATAATGATATGTTGGATTATTCATGTGTCGTAAGTTTTTAGATCATCATATGTCAAAGTGAACACATCCTTGTACTGTTTGAACAAGCAGACAAATGCTTTCCGCTCCTGCTGCGTGCAACACGTACTGATATTGACAAACTTCAGATCTTGTTCTATTCCCAGGTTAATTAGTTTATGCATCATGGTAGAGTTGTGGGTTTTGTTGTTCCTCGGCCCCTGAAACCATTCTTGTAAGTCATAAATTTTTCCCAAAGATACCACACCCTTGGGGATGAGGTTTCCTTTTTTGTTGTCAGCCCCATGTTGCAGAGACTATTGGTGCCCGTCTTCATTGATCACTGCATACTTGAAGATATCAGTGTTGGCCATGAAATGCAGTATCTATTGATCTTCATCAAACATGCACAAATTAGTTATGTTATACAAGATAGAATGTCTATAGAAAATTTCAACAATGAATATATCCCTAAGTAGTGACAGTCAATAAGTTGTGTTTGCTAAAGAATTGGCATCTGTATTATGCATTCTTGGTACAAAAGTGATATTAAATTCTTGGAAGTTAGAGATCGGTCACCATACCTCTTACTGGTAACCTTTGACATGAGGTGATAAATAGTGTATGGTGTTATGTACCTGCCATACCACTATTTCTGAATCACCTACCAATTTGAGCGTAACCACGTTGAAGCTAATGACTTTTTACAACCCCAACATGAGTGCTTTGTATTCAGCGATGTTATTAGTGCACTCGAACTCCAAGTCGCTTGAAATCAAATGTTTCCTATTTTTTAGGTCAAGCAAGACACTCGTGGCTCTAGATCCATCATGTTTCTTTGATCCTTCAAAGTACATGGTCCACAACTCATCTGTATACAGACCATTCGATGCACTAGTACTATTGTTACTGCTTTCGCTACTACTACTGCTACTAATGTTGCAATGGACTGTACAAGTTTCGTTTCCATTAGCTGGGCAAGGAAAGAGACCCAGTTGCGTGTCTAGTGGGGTCAGAGCTGGTTGTGCATGATAACACCCGAGTGTTATTTCCAAGGCTAACGGTTCATTTTCACCATTGATGGGAGTCACATTGTGCCTCATCTATCTCTCGAGTAACACATGGATTTGATTTATTTTTCCCTTGTATGGAAGCCACAAGTGTGATCAGTATGTAGCAAAGTATCCATTCAGCTTGTTAGACTAGTCTCTGTTGAGTAGTAAGCCATACGCTTCTAGAATATCCACAACAACAATGTTTATGGACTAGTGAACTCGACTTCCATGAGAGAGTCAGATGATCTAGACATCTGATAGAGTTGGATGATCTGCGTGGATGTCTTGCTCCATTGGGTATTGATCTTTTTCACAATGGAGAGTGACATGACATTGTAACCCAAAACCCACCACACCAATTGTAACACCATTGATGGTGCAGACCCATCCCATCTACACATTGTCAACCTCGCATGGTTCTACGACATCAACCAATGAATCATATTATTACTTGTCGACCATCACAACTAAGTCCGAACCCCAACCTCAAGGCCTAAAACAACCTAAGTTAATGCTACATAACATTTTTCATTTAGATGAATATATTTGAGAGGCCATAAAGGAATCTTAATTTCCATGGGACACCATGCGCCATCATTCATTTTTTCTACCCAAAAAGGTATTTTTTCCTACTAGTGCACCAACCCACTATATATGTGAAACAGAGTCAAAATATTTCCTAACACCGGGAAATGTTGATTGGTTACAAATTCCCATACCAACACTCAATGATTTTGAGGAAGGTAACGTGTCAAATATTTCACCTACCATCGAGGTAAATATTTCGAACAAACCTGAAAATGTCAAAGAAATATCATTGGGTGTAGCATGCTCTCTAGAGGAAATGACCACATACACATGCTTGTTCCAAGAATACAAGGATATTTTTGCATGGGATTACTCTTAGATGTGACACATCAATCAAACCATTATGTAACACCATATTAACACATGGCATGATGCCCATACTATTAGGAAAAAACAATATCAATAACATCTTTGAAAGGCAGAAGTAATGAAACAGGAAATCGATAAACTCCACAAAGTTGGATTCATCTATCCTATTGCCTACACGCCATATATTTCTAACCTTTTACCCATCATGAAAAAATAGGGCACCATCTGTGCTTGTACTGAATTTTGAGATCTGAGAAAAGCTTGTCCCAAAGACAATTACCCTACAACATTCATGGACTAAGTCATTAACACTTGTGTTGATCACGAGGCCCTATACTTCATGGATGGGTTCTCTCACTATAACCAGATTAATATTTTCCATAGGGATCATTACAAAACTGCATTCACAACTCTTTTGGGTAGATTCACATACCAAGTTATGCCTTTAATCCTTAAAAACGCTAGCACCACCTTCCAATGTTCCATGAATTACATCTTCCAAGATTTGGCTCATCTTATCCTTGCCTATTTGGACAACCTTACAATATGGTTTAAGAAGCATGCTAACCATTTGGAGGATCTCTTCATGATTTTTCAAAGATGTTGACAATATAACTTACACTTCAACCGTACCAAGTGTGTGTTGTATGTCAATATTGGAAGACTACTGGGACTTATAGTTTCCCAGTAAGGTATTAGAATCGACCCTCTCAAATTCCAGGCCATTAAGGAAATACCACCTCCAAGAATATTGAAACAGTTACAAAAACTCTAGCGTAAGGCCAATTTCTTACGACACTTTGTGCCTGATTATGATACTTCTATGCAATGATTTTTGTGCCTCCTTCCTCATGATATTATCTTCCACTGGGATGATCAGGCTCAAAAATCATTTGAAGCTTTAAAATATGCATTATCTCAAGCTCCTTTAATTAGCCTACCTAACCATGATAAAGACTATACCCTATATATATCGACATCAAGTGTAGTCATTGTTGGGGTATTAGTTTAGAACAAACTAGATAGAAAGGAGCATGTAATTTATTACATCAACAAGAACCTATATGTGCTTGCATTAAAGTATGAACTATAAGAAAAAAATTCCTTAGCTCTAATACATTCAGTTTAGAAGCTTCAACATTATATCATCCTTCGAACCACTACCGTAGTAACATATATTAACTTGATGTGATATCTGATCACTCGTTGTATTATGAACCACAAATACAGTAGATGGATTTTTATACTACAGGAATTCAATATACAGCTTAATTATCCTAAAAGAAAAAAGGCTCTCATCCTTGTCAATCTCATCATTGATATACAAACAGAGACGCCAATTTCTCCCATTAACGATTCTCTTCCTAATGAACATATAATTTTAGTATCAATGGATGACCCTTGGCATGGTGATATCCTCCTCTTTTTACAAACTCAAAAGTTCAAACCCTAGCTTACCTACGATGATCGAAGGCACATACGCCATCACACCCCTCGTTACCTTCTTCTGGGGGATGTCCTTTATCGACGGGGCATCCACACTATCATTTATCAATTCCTCACTCACGAACAAGCCGAGCAAGCCTTAAATTATTTCCACAATGGGGTTTGTGGCGGCCACCTCTAGGGATGGTACAGCTCAGAAAATCCTTCATTCTAGTTATTTTTGACCCACCCTTGTCATGATTACATACATGTAGTCAAAATATTTTAGTGGTGCGAACAATACACTCATAAGGTATGAGCCCCACCTTCTCCTATACATTCACTCATCGTTGTCGAACCCTTCTATGAATGGGGCATAGACTTCATGACTTGTAACCCCTCATCATCTGACAACCATAGGTACATTGCAGTCGCCATTGACTATTTCACCAAATGGGAAGAAGCAATGGTCACATATATTAAGCTGTGAATAAAGTTCTCAAAAACAATATTGCAGTGTATGGTGAACAATCACAAAACTAATTGGCACCACATGGTGCTTTCATCCTTGTGGTCTTATCAAACAATAGTCAAATTATCTACAAGATTCACATCATGCCAATTAGTATGTGGGGTTGAAGTTGTACTTCCCATCAAGTGTGAGATCCCGACCTTACACTTAGCCATCGATATTCTCACTAGCACCAAACCTTTGGAACAAATGTTGGTGTAGCTGGAGCTAGTTGACAAAATTTGGCGAGAATCACTCCAGCATAATGAAGCACACAGAAAGGTGATCAAAGCCTCATTCAATCATAACATCACCCCTCATACATTTACCAAAGGTGAGTTAGTTCTTAGTGACGATGTCACCCAAGAGGCGGTAAGGGCCTGGGAAGTTAGAGACATTATGGAAGGGTCTATAAATTATCAAGCCTTTCCTCCTCAAGGGGGCATACATATTATCAGAGCCTGATGGAACTTGCCTAAAAATTCGAATCAATGCACTCTACCTCAAAAAATTTCACCCATAAAAATGTGTGAGTAGCCTTAAAATGTACATATATGCACCATGAATTATTTTGTATGATGGTCACCTCATCATGGACCCACTCTAAAATCACTCTATCATCATGTGTCACAAATGGATCATCTGCTAGTCTACCATTACAGATTTTCTGATGGTGCTTCTCGATGGTTGTAAACCTTACTTAACACAGCCTGGGCCATATACTCTCGTGACCGGGCACCCTATCTCTTCAATGGACTTTGTATCATGTCAACCACCAACAATCAAGATGAATACGACGCCACCATAGGTCACTTGGCCGACACCTCCAACTTAGGTATCTCTCATCTACATGTATTCCTTGATTCCCAGCTTGTTGTATCATAATTGAGCAAAACATTTCAATTTTTTGATCCATGCCTTTTCTGGAAGTATCTACATGAAAAAAGGTTAGCTCAATTTTTTTATCATATCAGATTTACACATATACAAAGGGATCAAAATCGCATAGCTGATTACATAGATAATCAAGTATTATACTGACATGCATCACATATATATACCCATCAAGATACGTAAATGAGAAGCATAATATCCATCTCAAAAATTTCAAAGTAAACATCAAATATATAGAATCATAATACACATAATAAGAGCTTCCAAGAAATCTCATCTTATATATACATATCAAAAAATATATATGAGTACAAAAAATAGTTGTACATCCATCGGCTCATGTCCACGTAAAATGTTCGGTCCCTATAATACTAGTGTAGCCCCTTATTGTTATTGTTAGTGTATCCCCCTTATTTTTATTGTTGTGCCCATGTAGTCCCTATATTGTTATTATTGTGCCCCATAGAATCCCACGATTTTTATTGTTGTGCCCTTACATTATTATTGTTATGTAGCTCTAGTTATATTACGACTCCTTAGGCTCATATATATAGAAAGAATGTCTTTTCATCTATATAATCTGGGAATTTTTCATTTATGTAATTTAAAGTAGGTTCCCCCCTCAAAGAGAATAATTTTTAGGTCATTTATCTATCTATTTGTAAGTTGGTTGCACAACATTTTGTATGAGAGTTTTGGATTCTAGGGTTCTGCTACTTCAAATAGGCCATCGTAAAATATTTGCAGAGCCAAACTCTTGGTGAAATTTGTGTAAGAATATTTGATCTTTAATCGCTATAATTTCAGATATATGATCGAAGGAATGTAGGGTTTTTGCAGGCTCTAGAATTCCATTTCAAATAAGTGACCTAGGGAAAATCATCATAAATTTCTCTCTGAGCATCGGATTTGAATTTCATAAGCCATGATAGAAGGAGGATGGAATTTAGTCATTTTGGTGTCATTTTTAGGGCCAAAGGTAAAAACACTGATACATGGCACTCTCTACAAGTTTTCTCTATTGAACTAGTCTATAATCAGGTCATCATGGGTGATTGAGCATAACTCTGACATGTTTGGTTGGAAATAAGACCTGGACAGCTACTATAGGGTGGAATTTTAGGTCTTCGAGATTCACAATTACATAGATATAATAGCTAAAATATCTAGCTCCTAAAAAGCAAGAACAAAGTGTGTATTTTTTTTAATTTTGCATAACTTTTGTTTGAAAAATTAGTTTGAAGTGATTCAAAGGGAATAGTGAAGAGTTGTTATCATTGTTCAAATTCAACATGCCTCAAAACAAAAAAATGGACACACCTAGTAAGAAACTAGAAATCTCTTCTATGACACATGAAAAAGAGGAAGAAATGTAGCATGATATTTCTAAATTGCGAGATCAAGTGAAACAAATTTCACACTCAAAAAGAGTAACCAAAAATGAACTGGAAGCTAAGATGGATGGCTTGACATCTGATATGGAAGAAATTATAAATTTCAATATGGAGGGTTTTAAGGATGGCTTAAAAAAAATTGAAAAGGGGCCTGGAAGGTTTGAAGGAAGGTTTGACAAAATTGCTACAAGAAATGTTTCCTAGTGGTGACAAAGTACTCCACAAAAATCATAATGAGGATAAAAGGAATACAAATTATCATTTTAGAGACTCACATAATGGGTTAAATACTAACCACATTCCAAAGATCCATATGAGGAAGCTTGATGGAAAGGATCCGATGACATGGATACTATAGATGGAGCAATTCTTTGATCTACATGATGTGTCAAACACACAAAAGGTACACATTACATATTTATATTTAGAACAAAATTAATTTGTATGGTATAGATGGATTTTTTCTCATAAACCACTTGTCACTTGGTTAATTTTTGCAGAGGAAATGATATCACCCTATGAGGATACAAAGAGAAATAACTTCTTTAGGCAATTGATAAATCTCAGAATTCCAAAGGACTTCAAAAAATTGAATATAAGGGTAAATGATATTCCATAAGAGGATAGGATTGATATATTTATAAGTAATTTAAAAGATAAAATCCAACATGAGGTTCACCTTTGGCAACCTGTTTCATTGGAGATTTCATTCAGGGTGGCAAGAAAAGTTGAAAGAAAAATTATGGAAACAAGGAAGTCTACCACTCACAACTACAAATATGTAATTGTTGGTCCCAGCCTTCCACAACCTACAAGGTTGACACCAAAGAAATTGGAAGAAAAAAGAGAAAAAGGAATTTGTGTTGGCTTAAGGGGGCCTGGCCCAGGTTCAGAGTTATTTGCGCCAACAAGCAAAACCTTAATTGTTAGCCCTTTCTGTAACAACCTGCATAGCGCAGGCTACAGTCTCACCCGAACAAGTATTGGGGAATGTTAGAACCGGGTTTCTACATCCAGAGGCCCGTCTGATGGTCTTACTGAGGATCTATAGCTTAGATCTTCTTTTGCACATATATATTCCTTTCCATTGTCAACTACTACAACTCTATCAAAATGACCTTCAGATATTTGCAAAGGTAAATGATCATACTTAACTTGCATAAAAGGTACATATTTACTACTTTCACACAATAAATCAAATCCCTAGATCTGCCTTCATGCAAATCTATCTTTTCTAAATAGTTAATTACAACATATATATATATATATATATATATATATATATATATATATATATATATATATATATATATATATATATATATATATATATCTATATATATATATATATATATATATAATACTTCGCAAGGGTAGTTAATGACCCTTATTGTGCATAAATATTATAGATCCCACAGTTTCAAACAGTAAATATACTTTAGTTCATAGAAAATGGGTTATTGAGAAAATATGCATAAACTTAAATAGAAATAAGGAACAATGCATAGATGCAATATATTTGATCCAAAATAGTCTTTATTATATTTAGAATTCAGTTACAAACTCTTTTCACCCGGTGCACTCAACTGTAGGGGCCCGCACACTTAGTTGTGGACTTACCAAGGTCTTTGTGCACTTAGTTGTAGGAGCCTTCCCCTTTCGCCTAAGTACATGAAACAAAGTTTTCCTGCCTCAACACCTTTCCCTTACAACAAATCTCTATCAAAAGCTATCCTCTTAGACTCGCTATGACTCATCTACATATAACCTTTTCATTACAATACCATGGCCCACGGACCATGGGTGGGTCTCAAAACCAACCTATCACCTACCCATACAAGGGGCTAAATCCCCTTTGAGTCTTACTTACTTTCACACTTCATTTCCATGTTTTTCAAAGTCTTTACATTATTCAACAAAAATTATTACGAAAATTGAATTAACTTTCAAAAATTGACCATAAGGACCCTATCCCAATAGACCCCCAACACAAATATGGTGACTCATCGTCGAGTCACTCGACTGGCTTCATTGCTTTCTTCCAGAGTTTGTTGAACTCCATATTCAATACTTCAAGGTCTGTAATGCTCTGAATTTCATCCTACTTTACTTCATCGACCAATTTCTCTATAGTTGGCCCCTTTGTTGCAAGGCGGATGGTCCTCTTTGTTTGTGGAAAAGTCTTCAACTGCTCCTAAATAACCAAAGATATTTGGCTTGCTTCCTCTTTCCATGGTTGAATTCTAGCCTTCAAAACTGATTCTTTATGCTGCAGCTCCTCAACTTGTGCCTACAACAGCTTCCCTTCCTATAAGTGCATGAAGCGCTGGACTTGCACCAAAGTGAACGCAGCCACCCTGACCTCTTGATTCTTCTTCTGTACTTCTCGGATATTTGCATGCAATCTTTGCAGGTTTGGGTCCTCCTGCAAATTAGTCCACAACTCCAGAGCGCTTTCAAAAACATGATGACAGCTTGTTAGTGTAGTATCCAATGTAGACATATGCTCCCTGATGGCTGCGCTGCATTGCTCCTTGACCTCTGGTGATGTAGTTGACTGTAGTTTCAATTGCATTTATGATATTTGCATCTGAAAATCAAAAGTGACTCAGGATATCTCATCCTTAGACTCTTGCACTGTAGCAACAAGTTTCCAAATATTTTCCGATGTTGTCACGTCCTCTAGAATGTGTAACTCTGGTACTGAATTACATACTTGTGTAGTTATGGCTTCCGTGCTCTCACTTCACACTGCTAGTTCTTCTTTTCTCTTTAAGAGCCCGAGCCTTCTCGACGAAGATCTATTCATTTTTCAATTTACCTTTGCTAATTATTAAGAGTCTGTGCTACTCTCTAATGCTAATCTTATCCGATACCCCATGATGAAGTGTGTGGAGGGTCTGAAGCAAGAACGTGGCTAAATTTAGACCCACGCCCTCAATCTTTCTGAGTTGGATGTGGTCTTCCTCTGATTCTGTGCATAATGTACCTTCTATCAAGGGAATGACTCTAAGGTCCAAAGTCTATTCTATTCCTAAGATGCTCTCGCTCGCTTGTAGATAGCTCACTTGAACCCTGTTCGCTTTTCCTACACTCGCCTAAATTATACCTCCTCGAATCTGAATCTCATGTAGCTCCTTCTGGACGCTGCCCAGTGTCTACATGTACTAACACTCAACTTGATTACATAGCTCTGTCTTTGTATCATGTACCTTATTCCCGATCTCATCCAGTTCCCCCTTAGTGACGAACATTGGATTTGTGTGTGGCTATTTATCTGAATTTATCTTTTTCCTCGGTCCTGATTTTGTCTCCTTGGTCCACTTCTTCAATTTGAAGGGAGTGATTTTCTTGTCACTTTTTTCTCCTCACTACTCGAACTGTTTATGTTCTTCAATATGTTAGGAAGCCAACACTTTGAATTCCACTGTGTGCTCTTTTTCGGTGTGCTCTTTCTCAACGTAGTCTTTTTCAGTAGATGCCTTAGCAACAATGTCTTTCTTCTTTTGAGCGGCCTTATCACTTACTGCTACTTGATCTACTTCTTTCTTCTTTTGCTTAGTTGTTGTCTGAATGGAGGAGTTCTCTCCTCCTTTACTGGTACCTGCGCCAAGGTATGTGGGCTCTCGCTACTCTGCAGGCCATAGTCCCATGATTTCCTACACATTGGCCTCCGTAACTAAGTATGGAAACTTGTGCCATGTCTTCTTAAGGTCTCTCCTTGCCCTAATAGATACATTATGGAAGTCACCCTTAAATTCTATGATGACCCGCAACTGCTCAAACAAGATTTGAGATAACCTTGGCCTCTAACTTATGACTATGTGGAGGTCCATGTTGACCAATATCTAGAATATATTTGACCCCGTGATCCTTTTTGGATCATTTTTTTCCCACAATGAAGCAAAATTTGCTGCCACTAGTAATTCTTCATCCTGTGGAGGGAACTAACTATCCTCTGGTAGTCACCATGCAACTAGTACAATCAGCAACAAGAGCCAAGCATAGTGAAATTATTTTCTTTCCTACTCTGCTTCACAGGAGTTTGCTAAGAATTCCTTGCAAAGGTATTATGCCATGGTGTATTGCACACCCTTTGCGCACTGTGCAACCAACGAAATTACTAGCATTGGAACCTCCTCTGTGCGACATTTTCTCATGATTTTCTTGGGCAAAATCTAAGTGGAAAACTACACCGCTTGGTTAATAATTGAGTGGATAGAGTAGCCACGCAACTTCTTAACAAGCCCAAACTCAATTTTCATCCTATCTGCAAGCTCCTTCTCTTTGCTCTTGCATCCAAACTTCTTGGCAATGTCCACCCGTTTATCGGGAAACTTCGTAATTCGATGGATGAACATATTTGTTATGGGGATGGGTTCGACTAACCACAAAAACGCATCACACACCAATGTGAGCAGTTTGTGCACACAAACATTATTGATAATTAACCGGTGGAAGTGTGGCACACATATTCTATGTAGCAGTTCAACCTGCTCGACACCTTTTACCCATTTCATCGGTTCTAACCTTTTGACCGTAGTATTTCCATAGTAAATCTTGGTCACATATTTATTGGTAGCTGAATGAGAAAATCTGTCATGGTCGACGAGATCCCAATCCTCCAGCTTTAACTTAGGGATATGCACTAAGAGAACACCTTTAGAAACTACTTCTTCTCATAACAGCAGTGTAGAGACCATTAATTTTCCCAAACCTAGGTCCTTGGTTACCTTCACTTTCACTTTCCATGGATGCATATACATTGGGAGCCTAATGAGAGGCCCACCCTCATCAAAATCCAAATCCTACTCTCCACTGCAAAGTTCTTCTGTGTCCAAATCCACGGGTTCCTCTGACTGCTTTGCCTTGTTCTTTCTTTCTTTCTGCTGACCCTTTGCAGTGTTCTTCCTCGGTGACTCCCTCACCAGTATGGGTTGTGGTTTCTTTTGCATCTCCTTAGCAACTAATTGCTTCAACCTAGGCAACCACAACGTGATAGGCACGGATGGTGTGGCTACCATTGACGCAATTTCAAGGTTTTCCACTTGAGAGACAATGACTTCAGAACTTACTGGCTTAGACATTTGTTCAAGGATAATCTTCTGGTTCCACTCTGGTAGTCGTGCAAATGCTGGAGAAGAAACTAAATCCTACCAAACCTATCAATTCATATACCAGGAAGAAGAGGGATTATACCAATCCTCTAGAAAGAAAAGTTTTCTTCAGAAGACCAACATGCCATATTTATAGGCGGTTTTCAATTCAAATCTGACTGTTCCCTCCATTTTCTGATCATAAATGCATCTTTGGCAGCATATATAAAAATATTTTCACCATAAATGTCGCCTACCTGCTCTTCCTAACAGGAATTTTTTATCCAATCATGAACAATGACTTCAATAGATAATTTTGGACCCAGCGCCTGGAAGCACCCCTTATGGCTCAACTCGTCCATCTCAGATTCATTTGTCATAGCTTCATCTCTCACAACTGCTTCTATTGTACCACTTGCATCTAGCCCACACCATCCTTACTACATTTTTTGTTTCTTCAAGCAGTGTAGTTTATAGTCTCGCTCTCTCTCGCAACTGCCTGGACTGCTAAGACCGTCCTACTACCATATAGTCATTGCGCAAGGGTAGTATCCCTTGTATGCAACTTGAGTCGATTTTCATTCACCCTTCCACGGAACAATTCACCATTCAACTCCACAAGCTAAACTGCGCCACCATCCATGATTTCCTTGACTACATAGGGTCCCAACTAGTGCATTTGAAATTTACCCGGGAACTTTGATAACTTACTATCATAGATCAGAACCAAATTGTTCACCTTGAAAGTGTGCAACTTAAGATTCTTATCATGTGAGGCCTTCTCACGTTCCTTTTTTACTTGCTAGTGAAATCCTACATGAAATCAGTCTTCTTCCAACTCCATCAGATATGCAAGTTGTTCCTCGAGGGTCTTGCGATATGACATCTCTTCCAAATATCGAATGCATAAGCTAAGAAAAATATATTCCATGGGCATCAACGCCTCGAGCCCATAGACCAATCTAAATGGGGTTTAGCCTATCAACTTCTTGCATGTTATCTTGTATGCCCACAAGATTGTTGGTATGCACACATCCCAATGTGGAGGTCCATATTAACCAATATCTAGAATAGCTTTGACTCTGTGATCCTCTTTCGATCCTTTATACATGAAACGAAGTTTTCCTACCTCAACACTTTTCCCTTACAACGACTCTCTATCGAAAGGTATCTTCTTAGACTCGCCATGACTCATCTACATATAACCTTTTCATTACAGTACCATGGCCCACGGACCATGGGTGAGTCTCAAAACCATCCTATCACCTACCCATACAAGGGGCTAAATCCCCTTTGGCTCTTACTTACCATGGCACTTCATTTCCATTTTTTTCAAAGTCTTTACATTCTTTAACAAAAATTATTACAAAAATTGAATTAACTTTCAAAAATTGACCGTAGGGACCCTATCTGAATAAACCCCCAACACTAATATGGTGACTCATCGTTGAGTCACTCGGCTGGCTTCTCCACTTTCTGTCGGAGTTCGTTGAACTCCATATTCAATACTTCAACGTCTGTAATGCTTTGAATTTCAGCCTACTTTACTTCATTGACCAATTTCACTATAGTTGGCCCCTCCGTTGCAAGGCAGATGGTCCTCTTTGTTTGTGTGAAAGTCTTCAGCTACTCCTGAATAACCAAAGATATTTGGCTTGCTTCCACTTTCCATGGTTGAATTCTCGCCTTCAAAACTGATTCTTTGTGATATAGCTCCTCAACTTGTGCCTACAGCAGCTTCCCTTCCTATAAATGCATGAAGCGCTGGACCCACACCAAAGTGAACGCAGTCACCCTGACCTCTTGATTCTTCTTCTATGCTTCTCGGATCTTTGTATGAAATCTTTGTAGGTTTGGGTCCTCCTGCAAATTGGTCCAAAACTCCATAGTGCTTTCAAAAAGATGATGGCAACTTTTTAGTGTAGTATCCAATGTAGACATATTCTCCCTGATCGTTGCACTGCACTGCTCCCTAATATGGTGATGTAGTTGACTATAGTTTCAATTGCATTTATGATATCTACATCTAAAAATCAAAAGTGACTCAGGATATCTCATCCTTAGACCCTCGCACTGTAGAAACTAGTTTCCAAATATTTTCCACTGTTGTCACATCCTCTAGAATGTGTAACTCTGGTACTGAATTACATACTTGTGTAATTGCGGCTTCCATGCTCTCACTTCGCACTGCTAGTTCTTCTTTTTTCTTTAAGAGCCTAAGCCTTCTCGACAAATATCTATTCATTCTTCAATTTACCTTTGCTAGTTATTAAGATTGTGTGCTACTCTCTGATGCTAATCTCATCTGAGACCCCTGATGAAGTGTGTGGAGGGTCTGAAGTAACTACGTGGCTAAATTCACACCCACGCCCTTAATCTTTTTGAGTTGGACACGGTCTTCCTCTGGTTCTGTGTGTAATGTACCTTCTAACAAGGGAATGACTCTAAGGTCCAAAGTCTGTTCTATTCCCAAGATCTCTCACTCGCTTGTCACTAGCTCACTTGAACCCGTTCACATTTTTTACACTCGCCTAAATTATGCCTCCTTGAATCTGCATCTCACGCAACTCCTTCTGGACGCTCTCCATTGTCTACATGTACTGACACTCAACTTGATTCCATAGCTCTATCATTGTATCACGTACCTTATTCCCGATCTCATCCAATTCCCCCTTAGTGATGACCATTGGATCTGTGTGTGCTCGTTTATCTGAATTTATCTTTTTCCTCGGTCTTGATGTTGTATCCTTGGTCTAATTCTACAATTTGAAGGGAGTGATTTTCTTGTCACTTTTTTATCCTCACTACTTGGAGTGTTCCTGTTCTTCAGTATGCTGGGAAGTCGATGCTTTGACTTCCACTATGTTCTCTTTTTCGACGTTCTATTTCTCAACACACTCTTTCTCAGCGTAGTCTTTTTCAGTAGATGCCTTAGCAGCAATGTCTTTATTCTTTTGAGTGGACTTATCGCTCGCTGCTACTTGATCTAATTCTTTCTTCTTTTGCTTAGTTGTTGTCTGCATGGTGGAGCTCTCTCCTCCTTTACTGGTACCTGCGCCAAGGTATGTGGGATCCCACTACTCTGCAGGCCATAGTCCCACGATTTACTACACATCGACCTCTGTAACTAAGTATGGAAACTTGTGCCATGTCTTCTTAGGGTCTCTCCTTGCCCGAATAGATACATTATGGAAGTCATCCTTAAATTCTATGATGGCCCACAACTGCTCAAACAAGGTTTGAGATAACCTTGGCCTCTAACTTATGACTATGTGGAGGTCCATGTTGACCAATATCTAGAACATATTTGACTCCATGATCCTCTTTGGATCCTTTTTTTCCCACAATGAAGCAAAATTTGCTACCTCTGGTAATTCTTCATCCCACGGAGGGGTCTAACTGTCCTTTGGTAGTCACCATGCAACTAGTACAATCAGCAACAAGAGCCAAGCATAGTGAAATGATTTTCTTTCCTCCTGTGCTTCACAAGAGTTTGCTAAGAATTGCTTGCAAAGGTATTGTTCCATGTTGTATTGCACACCCTTTGCGCATTGTGCAAGAAACGAAATTACTAGCACCAGAACCTCGTCTGTGCGACATTTGCTCATGATTTTCCCAGCCGAAATCTAAGTGGAAAACTACACCGCTTGGTTAATAATTGAGTGGATAGAGTAGCCACATGACTTCTTAACAAGCCCAAACTCAATTTTCATCCTATCTGCAAGCTCCTTCTCTTTTTTCTTGCCTCCAAACACCTTGGCAATATCCACTCCTTTATAGGGAAACTTCGTAATTCGATGGATGAACATATCTTTTATGGGGATGGGTTCGACTAACCATAAAAACCCATCACACACCAATATGAGTAGTTTGCGCACAAAAACATTATTGATAATTAACCAGTGGAAGTGTGGCACACATAGTCTATGCAACAGTTCAGCCTGCTCGACACCTTTTACCCATTTCATCGCTTCCATCCTTTTGATCGTAGTCTTTCCATAGTAAATCTTGGTCATGTATTTATTGGTAGCTAAATGAGAAAATCTCTCTTAGTCAACGAGATCCCAATCCTCCAGCTTTAACCCAGGGATATGCGCTAAGAGCGCACCTTAAGAAACTACTTCTTCTCATAACAGTGGTTTAGAGACCATTAATTTTCCCGAACCTGGGTCCTTGGTTACCTCCGCTTTCACTTTCCATGGATGCGTATACGCTGGGAGCCTAGTGAGAGGCCCACCCTCATCAACATCCAAATCCTACTCTCCATCGAAGAGTTCTTCTGCGTCCAAATCCACGGGTTCCTTCGACTGCTTTGCCTTGTTCTTTGTTTCTTTCTGTTGACCCTCTGCAACATTATTCCTTGGTGACTGCCTCACCAGTACAGGTTTTGGTTTCTTTTGCATCTCCTTAGTAGCTGATTGCTTCAGCCTAGGCAACCACAACGTGATAGGCACGGATGGTGTGGTTACCATTGATGAAATTTCAAGGTTTTCCACTTGAGAGACAACGACTTTGGAACTTACTGGCTCAGACAGTTGTTCAAGGATAATCTTCTGGTTCCACTATGGTAGTCTCGCAAATTCTGGAGTGGAAACTAAATCCTGCAAAACCTATCGATTCATACAGTAGGAAGAAGAGGGCTTATAACAATCCTCTAGAAAGAAAAGTGTTCTTCGGAAGACCAACATGCCATATTTATAGGCAATTTTCAATTCAAATACGACTTTTCCCTCCATTTTTTTAATCACAAATGCATCTTTGGCAGCATATATCCAAATATTTTTGCCATAAATGTCGCCTACCTGCTCTTTCTAACAAGACTTTTTTCCTTCCAATCATGAACAATGACTTCAATAGATAATTTTTTACTTAGGTGCGTGGAAGCATCCCTTATGGCACAATTCGTCCATCTCAGATTCATTTGTCACAGCTTCATCTGTCACAACTATTTCTATTGTACCACTTGCATCTAGCCCACGCCATCCTTACAACATTTTTTGTTTCTTCAAGCAATGTAGTTTATAGTCTCGCTCTCTCTCAAAACTACCTAGACTACTAAGATCGTCCTACTACCATATAGTTATTGTGCAGGGGTAGGATCCCTTGTATACAACTTGAGTCAACTTCCATTCACCCTTCCATGGAACAATTCACCATTCAACTTCACGAGCTGAACTGTGCCACCATCCATGATTTCCTTGACTACATAGGGTCCCAACTAGTGCATGTGAAATTTACCCGGGAACTTTGATAACTTACTATCATAAATTAGAACCAAATTGTTTACCTTGAAAGTGTGCAACTTAAGATTCTTATCATGCGAGGCCTTCTCAAGTTCCTTTTTTACTTGCTAGTGAAATCCTGCATGAAATCAATCTTCTTCCAACTCCATCAGATGTGTGAGCCATTCTTCGAGGGTCTCGTGATATGACATCTCTTCCAAAGATTGAATACGTAGGCTACGAAAAATATATTCCATGGGCATCAACGCCTCGATGGACCCATAGACCAATCTAAATGGGGTTTAGCGTGTCAACTTCTTGCATGTTATCTTGTATGCCCACAAGATTGATGGTATGCACACATCCAAATGTGGAGGTCCATATTGACCAATATCTAGAATAGCTTTGACTCTGTGATCCTTTCAGGATCCTTTTTTTCCCACAGTGAAGCAAACATCACTGCCTATGGTAATTCTTCATCCTACGAAGGGAACTAACTATCCTCCTATAATCACCATGCAACTAGTACAATCAGCAACAGGAGCCAAGCGAACTGAAATGCTTTTCTTTCCTCCAGTGCTTCACATGAGTTTTCTAAGAATTCCTTGCAAATATATTGTGCCATGTTGTACTACACACCCTTTATGCATTATGTGACCAACAAAATTACTGGCACTAGAACCTCGTTTGAACGACATTTTATCATGATTTTCCGGGCCAAAATCTAAGAGGCAAACTGCACTACTTGGTCTATTATTGAGCAGATGGAGAAACCGCATGACTTCTTAACTAGCCCAAACTCAGTTTTCATCCTATCTGCAAGCTCCTTCTTTTTGCTATTGCCTCCAAACTCTTTGTCGAGGTCAACCCCTTTATAGGGAAACTTCGTAATTTGATGGATGAACATATCCATTATGGGGATGGGTTCACCTAACCACAAACACCCATCATGCAGCAATGTGAGCAATTGGCACACACAGAATGTATTGATAATTAACTGGTGGAAGTGTGGTATACACAGTATATGTAGCAGTCCGACGTGCTCGATGCCTTTTACCCATTTCATCAGTTCCAACCTTGTGACCCGAGTATTTTCATAGTAAATCTTGGTAATGTATTTATTGGTCGTGTTAGGTTCCTATACAAATAGGAGTCATAATTTGGAATGACTAAGGTTAAGCCTTGTAATATTGTACATACCTTTTCTTTCTACAAATGTTTTCCATATTATAGAATTAGAAAATGTAAAGAGGGTATGTCCTAAAACAAAAATCAAAGGACAAAAGAATAAGAGAAGGTCAAAAAAATTAAAATATGTGAACCACAAAAACAAAAAGAGACCATGAAAGTGTGCAATTCTAAACGCGACTACTATTTACTTTTATGCATAATAACAGGTTGTGTGCAACTTATTATTCATACCACAATCCATAGTAATCAAACTGTTTAATCTTGGTTATTTCATGCTTTGAATTTGATGTTTATAGATACAGAATAAAGTCTGACCAAACAGCTTAATATTGGTAGATCAGTAGATTGGTAGAGAAATAAAAGGAGATCATCAGTTTAACCTAAGCCCTTTGATGATATAAGGCTAGAAATATATAGTTTGTTTTATAAAAGAAAATATAGAATAAGGGTTTGCTAGCCTAAATGCACCCAAAGAAATGAAGAAAATATGTTAGGGTAAGTAAATGGGTAAGTAGAAGAAAGTTTGCAGAAATATCAAGTGATTACACAAAAGCACTTATGTCATGTTTAAATACATCTTTCAAATGTGCATAAGCACACAAGGACAATGGTTTACAACTTGGTTTATTTAGCATCCCCTCAGTCATTTCACCCCTCTACTTACTAATTTCCCACAAATAAGTTCTAAGTACTTAAATCCTTTAAGTCAAATAGGCTCAAAGCATTTCTCTGACTTTTGGTTGGACCAGACCCTCGGCTTAATCAGTTATGGACACAAGTGCTAGAATCCCCTTCATAAAATCCATTTCCCTTTCATTTCCCTAATAAAACCCCATTTTCCTAAGGTTAAACTCTTTTGCCTAGGAAAAGAAAAAACAACTCCATGTAAATCCCTTTTCACCCAAAAACCCACAAAAAACCTTTTATCCTAAGTATTGAGCATATGCACACAAATATTACATGTTACATTAGGCTTAAGGGATATTACCCACTCCAC
The DNA here is from genome assembly GCA_031772625.1 of Pinus tabuliformis. Lineage (NCBI taxonomy): Eukaryota > Viridiplantae > Streptophyta > Pinopsida > Pinales > Pinaceae > Pinus > Pinus tabuliformis. The sequence goes on along the minus strand of CM062818.1, from coordinate 1,554,539,005 downwards.
TCATTCACTTCATGTTAATTTTTAATTATATTATATAATCCCCAAAATCCCATTATCCCGCATTAGTTAATTCCTTTATATAAATAACCCAACCCCTAGTTTAGTTATAAACTGTACACTTTACCCTATATCTAGACAAAATTTATTAATCTCGGCATCTAACCCCGCCTGATCGCCTAGTCCTGTCATTAAGTAGTGCTCGATTTTCCAATCCAGTGATTAAATATTAAACTAATCCCATACCGCCGAATATTAAAGCCTGCCCCCCCCTTAAGCCCAAGCTTTTATCTCCCACTCGCTTCCCTTGCCTAACTGTCGTTACATCAACTTCTCGCTCATCCAATATCCCAAAGCCATATTGGCCGTGCCCGATGACCGAACATTACCCACCCGATAAAGTGGTTTTCCCCAACCCTCCAATGGCTACGTGTCAAGCTATGGACTATATCGGGTGACCCCTCCTAAAAACCACCTTCTCCTCATAAGCAGTGCGACAACCTCCAATACGGCCTCCCCACCAACCCGATAAACCACTTATTATCCATACATATGAATTTCCACACCATATTTAAAAAGTTAGGAATTAAAGCTTAAAAACCTGAAAACCCTCGTTTTCATTCCTTTTTCCCGGTTCACTTTATAAACCCATTAAACCCTTTGGCACCACCCTGAACCTCTGTAACGAAATTTGACCTCTAATTACTTCCAAAACACTGCCACGACTCCTTTCCCGGACATCCATGTGCCATAAAAGCCATCAATTGCCTTTCTTTCCAAGCTATGTTCTCTTAATGATTATTGTATTTTACAGGTAATTAGTAGAAGACCAGAGCTTGGATAGATAGTTTTGATACTAATCACAAAACTTGTTTACTCCAAGACTCGACAGGAAACCTATTCAAAAACTTTTATTTAGAAGAAGAACACAATTACACACAGATCCGAAAAGAAAACAGTCACACAGAGCATTTACAGTCAAAACAGAGGAGCCAGACTGAATATGTAGTTAGAAGACAAACATAAAAAACTTTCAGATACTTGACCAATATCCATTACCATATGCTGATACATATAAAAATGAAATAATTTACTGTTGAAATACACAGTAAAAAGTTAATATGTACAGTAAAAGTAAAAACACATTAAAGGATATTGACAGGTCATCAAAGTAAAAGTGGATCATATGAAAGAGTATCAGTAAAAGTGTATCATATTGAAGAATCAAAGTAAAGATAAATTTAAAAACAGAGCAGAAATGGTACATTTTCCAGAAATTTCCTATTTAAGCCATAATTTTTCAGAAACTATTGTGGACAATCCAAGATGCATTTTGAGAAAATATAGGACATTTTTATTCCTAAAATTCCAATCTACAAAAACCTATCTCACATTTTACACAGGTATTACGAAAAGGGAGATAAATTCCTATCTTCGAAGCTTATGTTTTGGACTGTGCAAAGTCCAGTTTAAGACATCGTTTTACAAAGAATATTGTGAACATATAGAGCTGAATTTTGGGAAATGAAAGAGGTTTATCTCAATAACATACTTGTCTACAATAACCTCTTTCACTTTTTACATATCTATCTCAAATTGAGATATACAATTGTCTCACAAGACCCTAAGTTTGTAGAATTTATGGGGCATAATGCACAAATGAAGGAGGCAATTAGTGACTTGGAATCCTCATCATCAATTAAGAGTTGCTATCAAATTCGAATTTTTCTTCTTTGTCACCAACAAACCATAAATATAGTGCCAAATAGATTCATTAGTTTTGAGTTCCCTTTATTTAAGTTCTATTAATGTAAAACAGTTTGAGATATTTGTAAAACCAATCTTGATATTTTTTCAAGATATGTCAGTTTAGAATTTGTATAAATACTTCTTCATTTGAAGTATTTAAGGGTGGATTCTTAAAAAATTATATAGACTTCTTTATTGAAAGACTGTAAAGCCATTGGAGCATTGACTCAGATAGCAAGCTAGATTGATGAATAAATATCTGATATTTCAAAGGATTCATGTGTTGAGCGAAGTGTAGACAAGTATTCTCTCACTTTTTTGTTATCTTCTTTAAAGTTTTTCCATTATGTTTATCTAAATCTGAATGCTATAACATGGAATGATATCTCGAAATTTTCTTAATTGCAATCTGTTTTAACTAATAGGCATTTAAATGTTTCCAACCCATATCTAAGTTAAGGAATTCTTAATTGCTCCTTAGTTTAGGTTGTCTCTCTATAATCTATAGCAAAGGATTCTTAATTGCCATTTCTTTCTGATTACCTCCTTTCCCTCGTTTAAATCCCAGACTGAGAATTCTCAATTTCTCTCTCACCCTGGTTCAAACCATTTCACCCTTGTGCTCCAAAGACATGCACTTTATTTTTCTATCTTTCCCTTTGAACATTCTCTTTAGTGAGTTAATTCCAGCTCTACTACCCTTCTATTGAATCAATATCCCAATGTTCTAGAGACATCATTCTATCCATTTGTTTAAACAACCCCACCACCCAATCTTCAATACAAATCAAAAACTTCCTGAACATTCATAACTAGCCTAAAATTCAAACAAACAAGGCTAAATCATATAGAGAGAGCCTTCTATGAGCCTATGCTCCAAAGATGGTTTGTGGTTACCTCAGTCATTTCTTTTTTTAACCTTGAGAAAATGTTGAGTGATAACATAGTGGCAACTATATTGGGGAAGAGTAACATTTTCTGTAGAAAAATTTTACATGTTTAGATTTGATCTATGATGGTGGACAATGATCAGACACACGAAGGTTAAAATCATCCACCTGGTGACTCCAAACCAATTTCACAATCAAGACTCCACTGGAGGAATGAACCTGAAAGAACAATATGAAAAGATCAGGCTTTTAACTTGGATTGTTATCCAAGATTTTATGTTCTTTCTCATCAATAAAGTTTTTCAATGTATATTTTATTTTAGAGAAGATATTAGATTAATATTTGAGTACTTTCCTTTGAAAATTGTAAATATATATCCTCCTTATCCATTTAAGCAACATTCTTCTGAATCTTATCATTATCATTATCCAATCAAGAAATCTCAAATAATCAAGAATGATCTTACAATCCCTATACATATTCATGTACCTTGTAAAGTTCCTGATAGATATAAGTCCCTCATCTTACCCCCTACACTACATGCTTTCCCTAATAATTATTACAAGTATCTCCCTAGGTTTGACGAAGAAGATGGTAAAATCACTGCCGAAAAACATATTCAAGTCTTTTAGAATTATCTAGACTTATTTGAGATTGATGAAGATGATGTTAGAATCAGAATTTTTTCTCTCTCTTTTCAAAGTAGAGTAAATAGTTGGTTCAAGAATCTACCTATTGCAAGAATCTCAAATTTCCAATAGTTTGTCAAAATTTTCCTTGATAGATGGATAATCAAAGTCAATCTTTTTGTGATCATAGAATAATATAATCAATTAAAAAGATAGCCAAATGAAACAATACAACAAGTTTCTAATAGATTTAATCAAGTCTATTATTCAATGCCATCAAATATAAGACCTCCTCCTGATTCAGCTCTTTTTCATTATCCAAAAGCATTTGATCGAGAGAGAATTTCAGCTAACAGAAAGAAACCTTTCAACACTGGAACAGATGCAGAACATTGCAATAGATGTAGACGTTAATCTGCAAATTAGAAGAGGAAATTTAAAAGCGGAAGCAGAGGAAAACAACATTACAGAGGTAAAACTCAAAATTTTGGTAAGAAAGATAGGGAAAAGGATACAAAAGATCACCATGAAAGATATTTTTTTTGCTCAAAATCACCATGGCACATTTATTTCAGAAAAAGAATAGGTCGATAGCCATGAACAAATTCCTGCTAATTCCAACTACCATAGATCAGAAGGTAGATTTACAGAGAAATATGGGGAGAAGAAATCTGTTGATCTAATGTGTATGTTTGATGACATTAATTCTTTTAATGATTTTCCCAAATATGATCAGTATGATGATAATTATGCTCTTGAAATCCAAGCTAACTTTACAGAGAAATCAGAAACTATTTTGGGAAATAAAGGAATTCAGTTTCAACAACTTGAAAACAGTGATCATCTTATCCATATCAGCTATGAAAGTGAGCAAGAAAGTGTAGAAAATTTGGAAACAAGTGAAGCTTCTTTGACTCTTTGTTTTTCTTCATTTCAGTTCATCAGAGAAAACTTTAAAGCAATACAAAATCAACATCCTTTAGGTATTGACATTAACAAAAAAGAAGACAATAAAATTCCTATTCAAGATCCTTTAGTTTCATAATTACAGTTTTCAAATTCCATTGAAACACCTGATGAAATAATAGAGGAAAGTTCTATACCACTATGTTTTGAATCATTTCAATTTTTAAAGGAAATGTGATATGAAAACTCTAAAGAAAACGATGAGCAACTTGTAGAAATTTGTGAAATCCCATTTGAACCTATGAGTAATAAGTTGCAACAATCCTTCCAAGTTTTTCATGATCCCATAACTGATGTGTTGGATACTAAATGTAATCATAATTGTTCTTCATTAACTAACTGTCATATTCGGGATCAAAATGATAAAGGTTTCATAAGTCAAACATTTCAATCCGAAGAAATATCATCACAAAGATTGTTTGAAAGTCTGCAGGGTGTTAAAGATAAAAATGACATTTCAGTTTCATGTCATGGAGGTCATCCAGAATAGTTGTACAGTTTCTTAAATCAGTTGAAAAATAGTGTATATTTTTTTGAAGATCCTTTTGTACAGTTTCTACAGTCAACAAAGGAAATCAAGTATTTCCTTATCTTCTCATTTGTTGACAAGGTTATAATTGGCTTTAGAATCTCAGTTTTAATCACAAACAAGCATAAGCAACAAAATTAACCAATGTACATGATGCTTAGATGGTTGCATTGGTTGTTTCAATTTACCTAACCAACAGTTGGACAACTGATTAGAGTAAGTAGGTAGGATTTCAGTTTGAATAAATTCAATTTTTTAGCAATAAGTTTATTTCATATCAGATTTCAGTATAGCATGTGCCAGATTTCAGTTTGCAAAAAAGGCTAGGATCTTAGCTCAAGATTTCCAGTCACATAGATTATACAATAAGCCAAAAATCACAGAACAAGGAAATTCCATCCCCAGGTGTAGCCACTATTAGGTTCCTATACCAATAGTAGTCATAATTTTGAATGACTAAGGTTAAGCCTTATAATATTGTCCATACCTTTGCTTTCTGCAAATGTTTTCCATATTATAGAATTAAAAAATGTAAACAGGGTATGTCCTAAAAGAAAAATCAAAGACAAAAGAATAAGAGAAGGTCAAAAAAATTAAAGTATATGAACCCCAAAACTAGAAAGAGACCATGAAAGTGTGCAAGTATAAAATCCACTACTATTTACTCTTATGCATAATAATGGTTGTGTGCAACTTGTTATTCATGCCAAAATCCATGGTAATCAAAATGTTTAATCTTGGTTATTTCATGTTTTGAATTTGATGTTTATAGTTAGATAATAAAGTCTGACCAAACAACTTAATCTTGGTAGATCAGTAGATAGGTAGAGAAATAAAACGAGCTCATCAGTTTAACCTAATCCCTTGGATGATATAAGGTTAGAAATATGTAGTTTTTTTTATAAAAGAAAAGATAGAATAAGGGTTTTCTAACCTAAATGCACCCAAATAAATGAAGAAAACATATTAGGGTAAGTAAATGGGTAAGTAGAAGAAAGGTTGAAAAATATCAAGTGATCAAACAAAAGCACTTATGTCATGTTTAAATACATATTTCAAATCTGCATAACAATAAACAAAGCAAGGACAATGGTTTACAACTTGGTTTGTTTAACATACCCTCGGTCATTTCACCCCTCTACTTACTAATTTCCCATAAATAAGTTCTAAGTACTTAAATCCTTTAAGTAAAAGAGGCTCAAAGCACTTATCTGACTTTTGGTGGGACCGGACCCTTGGCTTAATAACTTATGGACACAAGTGCTAGAATCCCCTTCATAAAATACATTCCCCCTTAATTTCCCTAATAAAACCCCATTTTCCTATGGTTAAACTCTTTTTCCTAGGAAAAGCAAAAACAACTCTATGTAAATCCCTTTTCACCCAAAAACCCACAAAAAACCTTTTATCCTAAATATTGAGCATATGCACGCAAATATTACATGTTACATTATGCTTAAGGGATATTACCCACTCTGCTCATTCACTTCATGTTAATTTTTAATTTTATTATACAATCCCCAAAATTCCATTATCCTGTATTAATTAATTCCTTTATATAAATAACCCAACCCCTAGTTTAGTTATAAACTATATACTTTACACTATATCCCGACAAAATTTATTAATCCCGGCATCTAACCTCACCCAATCGCCTAATATTGTCATTAAGTAGTGCACAATCTTCTAATCCAGTGATTAAATCTTAAACTAATCCCATACCAATGAAGATTAAAGCCTTACCCCCCTGAAGCCCAAGCTTTTATCTCCCGCTCGCTTCCCTCACCCAATTGTCGTTAGATCAATTTCCCACTCATCCAACAACCCAAAGCCATATCAGTCGAGCCTGATGGCTAAACATTACCCACTCGATAAAGTTTTTTTCCCCAACCCCTAATGGCTATGTGTCAAGCTATGGACTATATCACGTGACCCCTCCTAAAAACCACCTCTGCCTCATAAGCGGTGCAACGACCTCTAATATCGCCTCCCCACCAACATGATAAACTACTTGTTATCCATAAATATGAATTTCCATGAAATATTTGAAAAGCTACCAGTTAAATCTTAAAAACCCAAAAACCCTCCTTTTAGTTCCTTTTGCCTATTTCACAGTATAAACCCATTAAACCTTTAGGCGCCACCCTAAACCTCTGCAATGTAATTCGACCTCCAATTACGTCCAAAACACTGCCATGACTCCTTTCTCGGACATCCATGTGCCATAAAAGCCACCAATTGCCTTTCTTTCCAACCTATGTTTTCTTAATGATTTTTGTATTTTGCAGGTAATTTGCACAAGACCAGATCTTGGATAAATAGTTTTGATACTAGTCATGAAACTTGTTTACTCCAAGACTCGATAGGAAACCTATTCAAAAAACTATATTTAGAAGAAGAACACAGTTACCCATAGAGACGAGAAGAAAACAATCACACAGAGCATTGATAGTCAAAACAGAGGAGCCAGACCAAATATGCAGTTAGAAGACAAACATACAAAACCTTCAGAGACTTGATCAATATCCATTACCATATGCTGATAAAAATAAAAATGAAATAATTTACTATTGAAATACACAGTAAAAAGTTAAAATGTAGAGTAAGCACATAGTAAAGGATATTGACAGGTCATCAAAGTAAAAGTGGATCAGATGAAATAGTATCAGTAAAAGTGTATCAAATTGAAGAATCAAAGTGAGGATAGATTAAAAAACAGAGCAGAAATGGTACATTTTCCAGCAATTTCTTGTTTAAGCCATAATTTTTCAGAAACTATTATGGCCAATCCAAGAATCATTTTGAGAAATTGGAGTAGGTTTGTGTTCCTAAAATTCCAATATACAAAAACCTATCTCATGTTTTACAGAGATATTACGAAAAGGGAGCCAAATCCCTATCTCTAGAGCCTATTTTTTGGACTGTGCAAAGTCTTGTTTAAGACATCCTTTTGCAGAGAATATTGTGAACATATGGAGCTTCATCTTCGTAAAATGAAAGAGTTTTATCTCAATAAAATACTTATATACAATAACCTCTTTCACTTTTTACATATCTATCTCAAATTGAGATAACAAAGGTATCACTGGACCCTAATTTTACAGAATTTCTGGGGCAAAATGCACAAAGGAAGGAGGCCGTTAGTGACATGGAAGCCTCATAATCAATTAAGAGTTTCTATAAATTTCAAATTTCTCTTCTTTGTCACCAACAATCCATGAATATATTACCAAATAGATTCATTAGTTTTGAGTGTCCTTTATTTAAGTTCTATTAATGTAAAACAATTTGAGATATTTGTAAAACCAATCTTGATATTTTTTCAAGATATTATAGTTCAGAATTTGTATAAATACTTCTTCATTTGAAGTATTTTAGGGTGGATTCTTAGAAATTTCTATAGACTTCTTGATCAAGAGACTGTAAAGCCATTGGAGCATCGACTGAGCTAGCAAGCTGGATTGATGAATAAAGACTCGATATTTCAAAGGATTCTTGTGTTGAGCGAAGTGTTGACAGGTATTCTCTCATGTTTTTGTTATCTTCTTTAAAGTTTTTCCATTATGTTTATCTGAATCTGAACGCTATAAAATGGAATGATATCTCAGAATTTTCTTAATTGCACTCTATTTTAACTGTTAGGCATTTAAATGTTTTCAACTCATATCTAAGTTAAGGAATTCTTAATTGCTCCTTAGTTTAGGTTGTCTCTCTATTGCTTATAGGAAAGGATTGTTAATTGCCCTTTGTTTATGATTACCTCCTTTCCCTCATTTAAATCGTGGTCTAAGAATTCTCAATTGCTCTATCACCCTGGTTCAAACCATTTCACCCTTCTTCTCCAAATACCTGCACTTTATTATGCTATCTTGCCCTTTGAACACTCCCTTCAGTGAGTTAATTCTAGCTCAGCTAACCTTCTGTTGACTCCATAGCCCAATGGTCTAGAGACATCATTCTATCCATGTTTTTAAATAACCCCACCACCCAATCTTCAATACAAATCAAAAACTGCCTGAACAATTATAACTAGCCTAAAATTCAAATAAACAAAGATAAATAATATAGAGAGAGCCCTCTTTGAGCCTAGGTTGTATAGAACCTATGCTCCAAAGTTGGTTTGTGGTTACCTCAATGATTTATTTCTTTAACCTTGAGAAAATACTGAGTGATAATAAGTTGTTAAGTGAGGAAATCTCTCATGGTCGGTGAGATCCCAATCCTCCATCTTTCACACAGGGATATATGCTAAGAGCGCCCCTTCACAAACTACTTGTTCCCATAACAGTGGCGTAGAGACCATCAATTTCCCCGAATATGGGTCCTTGGTTACCTTCACTTTACCTTTCTGCGGAGGCATATATGCTAGGAGCTTGGTGAGAGGCTCACCCTCATCAACATCCAAATCCTCCACTCCATTGCAGAGTTCTTCTACGTCCAAACCCACAGGTTCCTTCGACCACTTTACATTTTCCTTTCTTTCTTTCTGCTGATCCTCTGCAGGATTCTTCCTCGTTGACTGCCTCACCAGTACATGTTGTGGTTTCTTATTCTTATTCTCTTTAGTAGCTGATTTCTTCAGCCTAGGCAACCGAAACATCGTAGGCATGGAGGGTGTGCCTTCCATTGATGCAATTTTAGGGTTTTTCACTTGAGAGACAATGACTCGGAACTTACTATCTCAGACATTTGTTCAAGGATAATCTTCTGGCTCCACTCTTGTAGTCTTGCAAATTCCAGAATGGAAACTAAATCCTCCCAAACCTATCGATTCATATAGTGGGAAGAAGGGAGCTTATACCAATATTTTAGAAAGCAAAGTGTTCCCTCCATTTATGGGAAATTTTGAATTCGAATCTAAGTGTTCCTACCATTTTCTAATCATAAATGCATCTTTGGCGACATATCTCCAAATATTTTCTCCATAAATGTCACCTCCCTACTCTTCCTAATGAGATTTTTTCTATCCAATCATGAACAATGACTTCAATAGATACTTTTTGACCCAGGTGCGTGGAACCACCACCTATGGTGCAACTCATCCATCTCAGCTTCATCTATTGCAACTTCATCTGTTGCATTTGCTTCTGTCATAACACGTGTGTCCAACCCACAACATCCTTACTACATTTTATGTTTCTTCAAGAAGTGTAGTTTATAGTCATGCTCTCCCTTGCAACTTCCTTGAGTGCTAAGGTCATCCTACTACCATATAGTCATTATGCAGGGGTAGGATCCCTTGCATACAACTTGAGTCAACTTCCATTCACCCTTCTGGGGAAAAATTCACCATTCATCTTCACGAGTTGAATTGCACCACTATCCATGATTTCCTTGAATACATAGGGTCCCAACTAGTGCATTTGAAATTTACTTATGAACTTTGAGAACTTACTATCATAGATCAAAACCAAATCATTCACCTTGAAAGTGCGCAGCTTAATGTGCCTATCATGTGAGGCCTTGTCATGTTCCTTTTGTACTTGCTAGTGAAATCCTCAATGAAACCAGTCTTCTTCCAACTCCATCAAATGTGTGAGTCATTCCTCTAGGGTCTCGCAATATGAAATATCTTCCAAAGTCGAAATCTATAGGCTTAGAAAAATATATTCCATTCGCATCACCACATTCATCCCATAAACCAACCTAAATGGGGTTTGGCCTGTCAAATTCTTACATGTTATCTTATATGCCCATAAGACTGTTGGTATTCACACATCCCAATTGTTCATCTTCGTGTTACAGACCTTTGTCAATGCATTTTCCATAATCTTATTTAACGCTTCCATTCTACCTTTGGCTTGGGGATGATAGGGCATACCATTCTAATGGTACACCTGGAATTATTTGAGAACCACGTTGATTGTTTCATTCAGGAAATGCATACCCCTATCACTCATCAATATCTTAAGGCACCCAAAATTCATTAAGACCTATTCAAACAAGAACTTTGCAGCCGTAGCAATAGTACAATCCTTCACTAGCTATGCTTCTACCCATATGGTCAAGTACTTTGTCACAGTAATAACCACGTGCTTGTCTTCCTTCCCAGTGGTTGTATCAGACTTACAAATTTAATTACCCATTTGTCGAATAATTGTAACAAAGCCTGAGGTTTTAAGGGCAGTTCTTCTCTTCACAAAGGATTTCCCATCCTTTAGCAAACATCACATCCTTTTCCAAATGCCTTAGAGTCTTTATGAATTATCAGCCACCATAACCCCACATATAGAATCTTCTGTGTGGTCGCTCTACTGCATAATATCCTCCCTCCATACCTCCATGTGCTTCGGCGAGGATACTAGCATGCTCAATCTCCAGAATATATCGGTGCAGCATATCATTTGTCCCCATATTATACAAATTTCCCACTATAACAAAAAAACAGTAGCGGGAACCATGAGTTCCTTCTTCTGCTAAGTAGAATACCCTTCTGGATATATTCCAGTAGAAAAAAACTAAATTATATCTGCAAAATGATCATCCACAACGCGCACAGCAAAGAGTTGCACATCCAGAAAACCTTCGTCCAAATTGGTTGGTTCTTCAGCCGTCTCAATCCTAATAGATGATCTGGTCCCACATTCAATCATTTGGGCTTGATAATCAGGTCAAACTCATATTCCTAGAACAGAAACAACCACCTACAGATTCATCCCCCCAAAACAGGTTTGTTCACCAGGTAATTGAGAGCAGAGTGATCTATGTACATTCTGAAGTGTGCGCCCAAAAAACAATGTTAAAACTTTTGTAGTGTGTAGACCATCGCTAGCCCTTCGTCCTCTATAGTGGAGTAATTATTTTCAGCCTTTGATAGTTTCCTACTGGAAAATTTTATTCAGTGATCAATATCACCTTCTCCAAGTTGGGTCAATACCACACCCAGTGCAATACATGAGGCATCTACATGCACATGGAACTCCTTCTTCCAATTCGGAAATAATAGGATGGGTGCAATCACCATCTTTTACTTTAACACATCGAGGCTCTATTTACACTCCTCATCCGAACAAAAGGTCACATCCTTCTTTAAGAGTTTCTCCATTGACGTAGTTATCTGGGCATGAGACTTGATAAACTTCCTATAGTAATGTGGCACAACATTACGTGCAACTCCATAACATTTTTGGGGGTTTCTAAATTCACAGTCACATCTATCTGTGCAGGGTCCACAATAAATCCCTACTTGCATACTACATGGCCTAGAAAGATTCCAAAAGGCACACAAAATATACATTTCTTCAAGTTTAGCACGATTTGGTACCTGTGACATGTATCCAGCATGAGGCATAGAATTGTAACATGGTGATTCACCAATCCAAACACAGTCCACTCATCAAAATAAATCTTCAAGAACTTATGAATAAACTCCTTAAACGATGTGATTACTACCTTGGAGAAGGTTGCAGGCATGTTGTTCAATTTGAATGGAATTAATGTATACTAAAAGCAACCCCATTTTGTCGCGAAGGTTGTCTTGCTACAATCTTCTGGTGCAATATTTATTTAGTGGCATCCTAAGAACCCATCAGTGGATGAGTAAGCCTCATGTCCTCCAACATTGTCTAACACTTCATCTGTAAATGATGTTGGAAACAGATCATGCACACTTGCATCGTTCAACTTTCTTAGATGTATGCATATCTAAATTTCACCTTGTTGTTTATTTTCCTGGACAACCACTAGGCTCACCCAATTAGGTTCTTCTACTGGCTCAATTATTTCGGCCTCCAACATCTTATCAATCTCTTTGACCACATTTTCTTTATACTTCAGATTGAGTTGGTAAGGTCTCTACTTTATAGGCTTCGTGTTAGGTTATAAAGTAATTTTCACTAAGCCGAAATCTACCATGATACCCTTCAAATCCGAGAACTTTGTTAGGAATAGATCATGGTATTCACGCAGTAAATCGATCACCATATTGATTGTATCTTTGTCCCAATAGTCTCTTATGTTTGTGAACTTAGGCTCTGTCTCAGATCCAATATTTACTTGCTAGTTTTCAACGGTTATATTACATCAGGGTTCTTTGTCTAAGGTCCCTCAACTTCACATTGTCCATCTAATTCTGGAATGTTAATATTTCATGGATCTTCTTCTTCCTCCTCAGGAGTCACATTATAACATTCTAGTGAATGGTGCAGTAGTGTACTCCAATCTTGCTATGTCCATTCTACCTGTTCCTTAGGCATCCTGAAGATAGCAGATTTTATCTCCTGAAGTGCTTCATCAATGCACTTGAACCCATTCTCAACAATAAATGTTACTAAAAAACTTTCTCTTAAGATGTCCCATTCAACTGTGCCATGGTGAAGCTCTATTTCCAAATACCAATTTATTGGGATTTTATCTAAGGTATGACAAAAGATGTGCACCCATTCTAGTTGTGGCTTCGTTCCCCAAGCTCTAGTCTACCATGTTAAATTATCACGAGAATCATCCTTCCCACTATACTTCTTAGTCATCTTGGTATTAGCATATCCAAACCTTAATCTCATTATCCTTCTATATTTCTTCCAACCAACGAAGTTCTCCTTGTGTGTACCCCACCAACGATAGGTGTAGTGCGCAATGCCAATTCAATCACTTGGAAGCAATGTTCTTCAGGCTCTTCCCTTTCAAATTCATCCAAAAATAGATCAACATTAGTCAGACCATCATAATGTGGAAGCTTTCTTACCTCAGTTGAGACACATCACAGTGATTTGGTCATCATATTGCACCAAAGTGTAGATACTTCGTGCAACCAATTTTCAGTGCTCAATCTCTTCGTCTGAGTCTAAGGTATAGGACCTATCCCTGTCCCACACAATTTATCCATCAGGTGTAGGATTCATGTAATATTCATCTCATGATGTGATTTTGTGTATCTGATCCATATGATCATCTCCCTCCACAGAGTCACGAACAGGTTTAGTATAGTGCACTCCCTCAGCAGTGTCGAGAGACACTATAACCTTGAGCACCTTCCTTTCAAAAGTCATCTTCCACTTCTTCAAGTTGATTACCACATCGATGTCAAAATCAAAATCAATTCATAGTAGCACAGGATACATATTGTTGTCATCTACTATTTATATTACTTCAAAATCTGCTACAGTGATTTCTCCTTCAATATCTACCATCACACCATATAAGCGCCCCATCGGAATAATCTTTTGATGATTGGCCATGTGTTGTTGTATAAGAGACCATTGCGACACAGGCCTACCCATCCCTTCCCACATTTGTTTAGGTGGCACATTTGCATCTAACCCCATATCCAAGATTACCTGGTCCATTTCATACTATCCCATCTACACGGTCAACCTCACCTTGCACCGTGTCCACTTCTTATCCTTACCTAGCCTCCTTATAGTGCGTTGTTCTAAAGAAAGTTTAATATTACCTGCAAAGTTCTCTACTATCTCTTGGAGTCCTTCTACTACCTTCTTATCATGCAGTAACTGCATATCGGTCTTTAGAAAAGTGGCTAACAACAAAGGGTATACTTCGTGTGTCGAACTAATATTTGTTAGTTTCTCCCAATTTCCTGAGGTGGAAGCCTGAGGGAGGCTCTTATATTATTTAATGAAGGCCTCTTTAGATTTATTAAGTTCAAAGTATACTTCTTTCTTAGAAGCCTTATGCACCCAACCTTCAGCTGCAAGCTGCTTTCCCTTCTCTTCTCATATGTGTATACCACTTCTTATCACTATATTTACACTATGATCTTCTTCACAAGGCTCCTCCCTCATCATCTGGATGTTTTGAGTAGGTTGTTGGGTCTGCATCTTATTTTCTTTCATCATTTTTATAAGGATCGAAAAATATTCTATCACATGGTCAAACTATCTGTAGTATTGACATGATGGATGCATAGGGTTTTGGTAGTCTCGTGTGAAGTGTCCTGCTTTGGCACAGTTATAGAAAATAATCTGGCCACAACCCCCGCCAGCCCCTCCCCTCTTCCTCTTCCACGACCTTGGAATCCTCCATGCACTACACACTCACCCTGCTCTTGAGGCTAATTTTCTACCTGCATTAGGTAGGTAGGGGTCCTATCCATCATTAGTTCATAACTTTGACCATGATGTTCATCATGACCTACAAACTTGCAAAATTTGCAAAAAAACTAATGGGGGTATGTACAAACTTATGTAGTAAATGGAAATTATATGTTGCATGCGATCTAGTAACCTAACAAATAACACACCATGGCGCAGCTCTAGTGCTCAACCCTGCAATATTTTCTAGCTTCAGGGGGACAACCCCCCCCCCCCCCCCCCCCATATTCCCCCCCACCATAACGTAATTCTAATAAACTAGACAATGGTCATTATCGTGACCATGGCTCTTGCATTTCAAGCACCAAACTTCCATGCGAACTTTAGGATGGGCCCCCTTTCCCTTCTTCAGGATTTGTAACTCCAAGTCTAGGATTTCTAGCTGCGAGTTCATATGTTGTAATCCAATGTTTGTATCCAGTATTAGTGAGGTTTCCAACTTCATCGTGATCTCTATAACCTCTTCTTGGGTTGCTATCTTTTGCTATGGCAACAACAGTATTAAGTGTGGTAAGAGTGACGCGATATACTAGTCCCAATGCTGGGAATTTGAAATCACCATATTGTCCTGCTTGATCATGCTTTTCAACCTCTGATCAGAATCCCATGACGACTCATTTACATTTGTCAAATTTCCTTAAACTCAGTTACTGACTGTGCCTCTCACTTAGGCTTTCTAAACTCTTTATTCAGTGCTTGCTAGGTTTTTGCCAATGTTTCTTTGGGGTTATCAGTGCAATACTTGATGTACCATGTTAACGCTCGGTCTTGTAAGGCAGTGACCAGCTACACTTTCTTGATGTTATCATCTGTAATCTATTGTGTTTTCCACAAAGCACCTGCAATGAACCATAACTATTTGGGGTCTTCGCTCCGTATGCATTTAAAAATTGGCATCTTGATTGAGTTTGCCATGTTGAATGGTGGAGGTGGAGGTTAAGTGGATGGACAAGGTATTCACAGGATACCATGCTTAATTAACTATATCGCACTCTGAAGCATACTTAGTGTTGTCCCTTCATTGTCACTCAAAGGGGATATGATCAACAGACTATACTCAAAGCTTGATTCTCCATTCCATTTGAAGGGTTCTCCAATTCATGTAGTTCCAAACATCAAGGTAATGGCATAACCCTTTTTTCACATAACATCATATTAATCCAAATTTTTAATGATTTGAAGTACTTACGTCGTGATACCTTGAAGAGCCTGCACTCTGCTCGACCATAGCTAATAGTTGTATCAATTGTGAACTCAATCACAAATGCTTCAAGTGTTCGATCAATCCATTGATCAAAGACCACTACGATGTTTTTTCTGAAGCTTCCAAGTGGCTCACTAGCTTTGGATTCCACACAATAGAGTCATTAAATCTCCACGTACCCTAACTATCTGCCAATCTAGAAATTCACTCGTGTAATTCACTAGGGAAGAAACAAAAAAAGTTCTCAGTTTCATCTGAGTATAGGTATCTGTTCAAACCACCTCTCCTTGGATAACCACATATTTTTATTCTCCTGAGTTGTAAACATGTGTTCCTTTCGATTGAGCTACTTCTCAATTTCTTTCTTTGTAGGGAACCACTTGTTCGAAATCACATATTCCTCATATTGATCCCTGGTCTTGGCAATGGAACCATTTGTTGGCTTAAGGGGGCCTCAACTAGGTTCAAATTTATTCGCACCAACCAAAAAAATCCTAACTGTTGACCCTTTCAGCAACAACCTGCATAGTGCAGGCTGTAGTCTGACCCAAAGCAGTATTTGGGATACTAGAACCAGGTTTCTACACCGAGAGGCCTATGTGATGGTCTTCCCCGAGATCTATAGTTTAGATTTTCCTTCACGTAGATCTATTCCTTCTAACTGTCAACTACTACAACTCTATTGAAATTACCTTTATATCTTCACGAAGGTACACGATCGTACTTAACTTGCATAAAAGGTACAAATTTACTACTTTCACGCAA
Organism: Pinus tabuliformis; assembly: GCA_031772625.1. NCBI lineage: Eukaryota > Viridiplantae > Streptophyta > Pinopsida > Pinales > Pinaceae > Pinus > Pinus tabuliformis. Next base: position 1,554,522,226 of record CM062818.1, on the reverse strand, counting down.
TAAATCATATCCCTAGATCTGCCTTAGCGCAGATCTACCTTTTCCGAATAGTTAATTACAATGAATCTATATAATACTTCACAGAGGTAGTTAATTACCCTTATTGTGCATAAATGTTATAGATCCCACAACTTTGTGCAGTAAATACACTTTAATTCATAGAAAATAGGTTATTGAGCGAAGATGCATAAACTTAAACAAAAATAAGGAAGAAGGAAAAAAGGTAATTATTCGATCCAAAATTTGCCTTTATTAGATTTAGCATTCAATTACAGATTGTATCCGCCTTGCGCTCTCAGCTGCAAGGGCCTACGCACTCAGTTGTGGACTACAAGGTCTCTACACACTCAGCTGTAGGAGCCTTCCCCTTTCGCCTAAGTACAGGAAACAAAATTTTCTTGCCATAGCACCTTTCCCTTGCAATGATTCTCTATCAAAGGTCATCCTTGTAGACTTGCTATGACTCATCTATATATAGCATTTTTGTTACAATACCAAAGCCCGCAGACCATGGGTGATCATGAAAACTGACGTATCACCTACCCATACAAGGGGCTAAAGCCCCTTTGACTCTTACTTAGCTTCACACTCCACTTCCATGTTTCATAGAGACTTTACATTCTTTAACAAAACTCATTACAAAAATTGACTTAACTGTCAAAAATTGATCCTAGGGACCCTATCGCAACAATTTGTTATAGTTATGATAGAAAAGACACTAAAGGTCATAAGTGTGCTGAGAAGAAATTATTTTACATAAATTATGAAGAGGAGGAAGAAAAGGAACAAGAAACGTCAAAAGAAGAGGATCTACACCAGGAACCAAGCCCAGAGAAAGAAGAAATGAATTTGACCATATCTTGTAATGCATTGGTAGAAATTACCACTCCTCAAACTATGAATATATAAGGACAAATGAAGAATAAAAATGAAACAATTTTGATTGATTCAGGTAGCATCCATATTTTTATTCATTGTAAGATAGCCAAGGAATTGAATTGCTTGCTATATCCAACACCAGAGTGTCAAGTGATGGTGGAAAATGAAGGAACTATAATTTTTTCTGGAAAGTACCATAATACCAAGCTAACCATGGAGGAATATGCAACAGTCCAATGTTTTCCATTCCAATGGGTGGTTCTATTATTGTACTAAGAGTCCAATAGTTACAATCTTTGGGTACAATAACTTTAATTTTCAAGGTTTTTTCTCAAATTATTTTTTGGAGGAAAATAAGTTGAATTAAAGGGTATCACAAGGAAAATATGAAAGATAATCAACTCTAATGGAATGGAAAAGATTTTAAATAAATAAAAATGAGGCATAATTGCACAATTATGCTTACTAGAGTTTGAAACATCGAAATCATTTATTTCTCTAGATCTCCAAAAAGTCTTGGAAAATAATTCCAAGGTATTTGTGACTCCAAAATGTCTCCCACCTATTTGTGATCGTGATAATACTTTTCATTTCATTCCAATAAGTGTTCCTTCAAACATCAGGCCCTACAAATATCCCTATTCCAAAAAGAATGAAACTGGATGTATGCTTGTATAAAGGATAGAGGCCAATATAATTCAATCTAGTCAAAGTTATTTATCTGCTGCAGTAATATTGGTGCACAAAAAGGATGGACCATGATACATTAGTATGGATTATAGGGTGCTCAACAAGCTCACTATTAAGGATAAATTTCCCATTCCTGTCATTGATGAATTTTTGGATGAATTACATGGAGAGATTTACTTCACCAAGTTGGATGTTCATTCAGGATATCATGAAATTAGAATGACGAGTGAAGGCATTCTTAAAACAACATTTAGAACTCATGAGGATAATTATGGATTTATTATGCATTTTTAGTAATGCATTTTGGCCTTGCCAATGCACCTTCCACATCTCAAGGTTTGATGAATTCCATTTTCAAACCCATCCTTATAAACTTTGTGTTAAGATTTTTTTATGATATACTAATCTACAACAAGTCTTGGAAGCATCATATTCAACATGTTGACAAGGTGCTCAAACTATTGGAGGAGAAGCAATTATATGAAAAACTTTCAAATGTTTCTTTGGAGTACAAGAGGTTGAATATATGGGTCATATTGTATCACATGAGGGTATTAATGTAGACCCTAAAAAAATTAAATCCATTAAGGAATGGGAAATCCCCATAACCATAAAGCATATTCGAGGATTTCTCAGGTTGACAGGGTACTATCACAAGTTTCTTAAGAATTATGGGAGAATAGTAGCACCTATAACACAATTACTGAACAAGGATGCATTTTCTTGGACTCCATAAGAAACTAAGGCCTTTGGACATCTTAAAGAGGCAATGTGCTAGGCACCGGTCTTAGCTACACCAAACTTTACAAAAAAAATTATTGTGGAACGTGATTCCTCAAGAAATAGAATTGGTGTTATTTTAATGCAAGAAGGATGACCCATTTCTTTTGAAATTTGTCCAATCAAAGGAAAGTATTTACACAAAGCTATTTATGAGAAGGAAATGTTGGAAATACTACATGTAATAAAGAAATGGAGACCTTACCTAATGGGAATATACTTCAAGGTAAAATTAGATCATGATAGTATTAAATACTTTTTGGAAAAAATATTATCTTTAGAAGATACAAAAAAATGGGTTCCAAATATGTTGGGTTATGACTTTGAAATCATGTACAAAAAAGGGGAGAAAAATGTTGTTGCAAATGCACTCTCAAGAAAGAATGAGGATGTTGAAGCATTACTTTATACCATTTCTATTATCCAAGCAAACTAGATAACCAAAGTAAGGGATGAATGGAAGAATGTTGAAGAAGTTTGGACACTCATTCAAATGTTGCAACAAGATCTGAGTGTATTTGATACATTTAGCTGGAAGAAGGGCTCATTATAGCACAAATATATTTTATATCTTTGTAAGAATTCCAAACTCAAACAAAAGATTCTTTTGGAATTGTACAGCTCTCCCTTAGGAGGTCACTCAGTATTTTCAGAAACTTAGCACAGGGTCAAGAAGATTTTTTTTGGGATGGTCTTAAATATAATATTCAAAATCTTGTGGCATACTTTTTAGTTTTCCAACAAAACAAAGTTGAGACAATTAATACCCTAGGTCTGTTACAACCTTTAGCTATTCCAAATCAACATTGGGAGGAGCTCTTAATGGATTTTATCACAGGTTTACCCAAGTCCGAAGGAAAGAGTGTCATCATGGTAATAGTTGATAGACTTACCAAGCATGAACACTTTTGTTCATTATGTCATCCATTTAAAGTCAGTAAAGTTGCTATTGAATTTGTGGAAATAATGGAAAAGCTATATGGAAACCAAAATATTATTGTAAGCGACAAAGATCCAATTTTCACTCAAAATTTTTGGACAAAATTATTTTCTTGTTTAGCAAATCAATTAGATGATATCCCACCTTATCATCCTCAATCAAATTGGAAAACTTTTTTAGTGAACAAATGTTTGGAAGTATATCTTCGTTTCTTTGTATCTGATAAACGAACAAAATCGGTTAATTGGTTACTTGTGGAAGAATGATGGTATAACAGTTATGTCCATACTGGAGCAAAAATGACCTCATTTATGGCACTTTATGGATATCATCCACTGTCCATCACATCATCTTTAAGAGAAAATGAGAAGGTTCAAGTAATGGAATATCACATCGAGAATCAATAGGTTCTCCAACTCTAAAAGGATAACCTCACTTTGGTGCATAATCAAATGAAGAACAAGATGATCAACATCACAGTGAGATAAGTTTTGATGTAGGCAATTGGGTATTTTTAGAGCTACAACCATACAAACAAACATACTTCAAGAAAGAAAAGAAGGATAAAAATTTATCACCAAAGCACTATGTTCCTTACAAGGTGTTGCAAAAGATTGGTACTATGGAATACAAATTGAAGCTTCCTTCATCTTCTCGAGTGCACCCAATTTTCCATGTTTCATGGTTAAAGAATGTTATAGGTGACAAGCTCCTAGTTCAAACAATATTGCTAGAAATTTAAGAGGAAGGAAAAGTCATATTGGAACCTGAATTAGTCACAAAAACAATGGCTCGATAGCTACAAAATCGATCAATTTCAAAGTATCTAATCAAGTGGAAGAACTTACTTGTTGAAGATTCCACATGGGAGGATGAGAATTTTGTACAAAATCATCTTGAGCTACTCAAGCATTAAGAACAACACTTTTTTGAAGGAAAGGGGCATGTTATGTCCCTATAATACTAGTGTATCCCCTTATTGTTATTATTATAGTAGCCCCCTGTTGATGCCTCGAAAATCACTGCAACAACATTGGGGATAACCACCCGGTCCGGACCTCAGTACAGCTCCTTTTCCATTTGGAATAGTGGCTCCGACTGGGGATAATGGGACCAGTTTCCCAAAAGTGTATAAACGGGATGAATGGATGATTTATAAACTAAACTAGCGGTGAGCGAATAACTAAAACTATTAACGAGAATACATAAACTATGATCTATCCCGGGAACTTATTGAGCTTTAAAGTGCAACGCTTGATGATCTGTGTCTATAAACAAGCATATAGATGACTCTATTTAGCAGACATGGATATTATTTCATTCATGATTACTATGCTTAAATAGTTAAGCAAAGTGATTAAAGCGATATTACCACACTTATCATTTATATCATTGACATATACATGATTAAAAAGAAAGGCACATCATAAAACATCCAATAGTGGAATGAATATAGATCTGTTGTTACAACGCATGCATATAATCAATAATAGCAAGAATAATCACATAACAATTCATATGAAAGGAATGAATTCAGACATAGATAGAAATACCATATGAGCTGCTTGACACTCCCAATATCAATCGCTACTTGTAATTCTTCCTTCAACGCAGAAACATTCTCAACAAAGACAATAGTGCACAATTGCATAAAAACTTCCTTGTTGAATTAAGAACAACTGGTCCAGTTTCATAAAAGAATATTGACTGAAGCACAATAGTGCAAACTTCAGTCTTTTAAGTCTGGTACAAAACTTTATGACCCTTTCCAAAACAATGAAAGGGTCTATAAATACTAAATTAATCTAAATATCTAATAAACTGAAATCCTACTAAATCGATATCAATAAATTTTGATCCTATTTTCCTCAGCGATCTGGCACTCGGCGGCATGATTCATCAGGTAGGCTGCTTGCCTTTAAATCTGAGCTGACTTATCGCAAGCATTGGCTCTACTTCAGGAGGTTTGTTGAGGCGCGAACTGAGCTGGGCGGCATAGGTGGCATCCTGAATATCGGGAATCATGTACCCGATTGCATCTGTTAGGCACTTAAGGGCGGCTCTTTGTGTATGCGGCTTTACCAGGAATAACCAATATGTGTCCCAGGTTAAACTGTTAATCCTAGTGATTGATCTCCCTTTTTCCTCTAAATCAGGATAACATGATTGCTCCAATGTGTTCGTTGTTGTCAACTGTCCTGGTGTGCATTGGGAGATCATGTTTGATAAGTAGAGAGTGTTATTAACTAACTCAACTAAATTGCTAGAAGTTGATTTACATCTTGAAGCTACTCTCTCTGCTTTCATTAACTGGGACTACCATTCTGTGAAGAGTATATCTTTATGTGGTTCTAGGATCCTGGGAAAATTCGCCGCTTGTCCTTGATCGGAATCTTGCCAGTCAAGAAATGCAGCTATGGTTTCCTCGGCTTGATCCAATTCAGTTCTGGCCTTTTCTACTTGCTTATTTATGGATGCCGTTAGTTCACACAGTGGCTCTACCTGGGCGATTTGTTGACACAGAAGCCTAATTTGAGATATTAATGCAGTGTTTATTTGTAATGCTTCTGCTCTAAATTCAACCACTTGTGGAATGCACTTTGTCTTTTCAACCTGTGTTGATAATTGAGTGATTTTCTCATCCTTTGTTTTCAGCATTAGTTCATTCGCGGCCTTTAATTGTGCCAATGCCTCTGATAATTATTTTTGCTTTTGGATCGCGCTTTGGTCGATCCTTTGCTTTTCTTCCTGCAATTGTTGAGTCAGTTGATTATTTAATTGTTGTTGCGTCAACAATTGCTGATCCGCCTGTTCTGCTTTCTACTGTGCTTCGGTCAGCTGTGTCTGTAACGAGAAAATCTCTTGATCCTTGGTTTTCAATAGAAGACTTACCTTCGATGCCTTATCAATTGTTGCTTCCGAATAGGCTCCCGCATACTGCGACAGTTTTGTCAGGTCGTTGGAGGGGTCAAATTCCTCCTTCCAAACCACATTGCCCGTAACAGTTTGCTCTGGGAAAAGGGAAGGTTGATTAGTCCTTCTTCTTTTCCTTTGTCGTTTAACTACTGCTTTATGCCTTGGGCTATAGAAAACATCCAAGGGAGGAATATCTTCTACCTGCAAAATGATTTGGTCGGAGGGGTCCTTTGGTATTACCTCAACTTCTTTAGAAATGGGTGGGCCGCTGGTTCCACTTAGAACCTGAGGTGAAGTGATGTCCTGCATATCCGTTGTCTTGGAAGTGTCTGTATCCTTTGAACATTCCAACCCACTGATGATGGAATCAAATTGCTTCCATTCCTGGAGCAATTTAGGGTCAATACGAGTATCTATATTGACATCAATGGTGGTTTGTTTTTGCTTTTCGGCTTGGGACTCCTTCCGCACCTTTTCCAGTTCCTTCTTCTGCCTTTCCTCCTATTCTTTTCTCTGTTGTTCCTCCTGTTCTTTTCTCTGCTTTTCTTCCTGTGCTCTCTTCTGGCTCTCTTCTCTTTCTTTTCTCTGCCTCTCTTCCTGTTCTCTCCTCTGCTTTTCCTCTTGTTCTTTCTTATGATCCTTTGTTATAACCGGAGGTTCCTTTGACTGTTGTCGATCAGGCTCGCTTGATGATGTTGCTAGGGTTGTCGCTAGTAAATCTAGAGGCAGAGTTTGCAACCTCTGTTCTCTAAGTTTATTAAATTCAGTTAACCCTTCATCCTTATATTTCGCTTTGGCGAATGCTTTAACCTGATTTATTGTCTCAGCTGAAGAGAACAGGTCATCAAACATATCTTCTTTATGGTCAAATCTTGTCAATTTGGCCTGTTCTAGTGCATTATAGACAACTTTGTTTGGATCAAATGGCCTATTTGGGAGAGTCGCCAGAGTTAAGGATTGAATCTTTGTGGCTTCCTTTTCTGCATGTTTGAGGTCATGCAGAGTATAGACACCACACCTCAAGGGAAAAGAGGGCCAACCTTTCTTCTTTTCCTTCTTGAGAGTCTGTGTAAGACTCTCAGCCATAATCCGGTAAGCGATTTCCCTTGCCAACAGTTTATTAGGTATGTATAAAGGGAGGACATGGGGTCGGCTTGGCTACCGAAAACTCTTATGTAGGTAAATCTCTCCTCTCCAAACCATCTACCTATTGCGGTTAAATCAAATCCGACTTGGTAAGAAATCTTGGGAGCAGGTTTATCGAAAATGGAATAATAAATGGGCAACATAAAGCCATTACAGACTTGGTATAGATGATGTTTATAAGAATATTTCCACAATTTTTGATGATATATATGAATAGGCATGGGGTCTTGTGCAGTCCACCTCCAGCCGAGTACGGGGAATTCAGAGTTAAGACACAGGGTATCTAGAATATAGGCACTGTAGTAGAATGGGGGAATTACCCTTTTAGAAATATGGATCTTGCTTCTAAACTCAAGCACAGTTGTTGCTAATTTGTCTGAGAGGATAGTGGCCCAATCCATAATTACACTGTTGCATGCTGCTTCCATTAAGGGAACCATTTCAATGGTAAAATTAGCAGAGTCATGCAATCCCCATAATCTACACATCATTATTCCAGCATAGCAATAAGGAGAAGCCAAAGAATCAACCGAGTACTTACCAGAAGATTCGTGTTTGTGCTTTGCTGTATTTTGTCTCCAATCCCAGATGGGTTCGGATTCAACTTCATTTTGGTTTGCAAATTTCTCCAGGAACGCCTTATTATATATCTTCTCTGGCTCGGGTAAATGATACATTTGCCTTACATCCTCCGCCCTGAATGACCCGAAAATTCTCCCGTCTCTGGTGCTGAAGGTTCTATCCAGGATTGGGATTTCTTCAATCGCCCATCGCACTACGTCTGTGTATGGGGGAATTTTCTCCCTAGCTGCTATCTGGTAAAGGAAGGAATCAGCTAAGTCCTTGAGAGTACCCTCAGACTTTCGGGTTAAATCCACAGTAGCTTCTACTGTTGTCACTGCTAGTTCTTCGGCTTCAATCAGGTTGTAGGTACCTTGCCAAGTAACTCTGACGAGACCCAAACATGTAGTATCAGATATCAATCCCTTATTTTTGTCCACGACAGCTTGTCCTGCAGCTGGTGTAGCGGAAGCGCCTGTTGTCTTCTTGGATTTCTTCCCCATTTTGCTTGAGCTTTCTCCTTTGGATGAATTCTGCACAGAGGGGAAAATAAATGTAACACAGAGATATGCCAATGAAAATCTAATATGGGAAAGATATATTGATCATAGCGTGCTGAGAGATTAACTCTTAAAAGTGGCCACGGATGCAATCCATGGGAAGATCTTACAATTACATTAAATGGCCGTTTTAAAACCTGCCACCCCTTAAATGCCCATTATACCATTATTTGGCCGAATGACCCGTTTAAGCATGCTATGGATATTTTGGCGGTTGGGCGCAGGTGCATCATTGCTTAGCAGATTAAGCTTTAAATATGATTTGATCATAATATCACTCCATTTAACGGCTTTTTTTAAATCCGCGCTATATCATAATCAGGCGTCAAGAACGCTTAAATCCTTATGTTGACAATTTTGAAACCCTGATCGCCGATAGCGATATCGCATCGCATCGGCAGAATAGGTATTATATAAACATATGGATAGCATACCACCGATCGCCGATAGCGAAATCGCATCGCATCGGGGTGAATGGGCATAACAATGTGCATAAATAGTGTATCGTCGATTGCCGATTGCGATATCGCATCGCATCAGGGGTATGACCTGGGCGCCTTATTATTGTGCATAGGATATTGCTGATTGCCGATTGCGATATTCCATCGCATCGGTGTGAAAGGGTTGGGGTGCTTCATGTCTCTAAAAATCCTTAAAATTCCAAAGATGACATTAAAGATAAAATATCACTGCTATGAAAATACTTAAATTCCAACAATTTTCAGCCATGGTGTTAATATTATTTTAAAAAATTATTGCCATTTAATTTATATTAATTTATTTTTATTTTAAGTTTATCATGTTAATAACAATTTTTTAAATATAATGTCTTTTTTATATCATGTATTGAAGTCACTGGATAGGAAACATTTCAGATATGTTGAATGAACAACTTTATAAAAAAATGAATTTATATGTGACTTTGGATTTTTGGTACTCTGCATTAAAACATTTGTTTTGTTGGAAATTTGTGTCAATATTTTATTTTTAAACAATTTTGAGATTTTGAAATTTGCAAACTATTTTTTTTAAACTATATTTCATTATATCTATATATATATATATATATATATATATATATATATATATATATATATATATATATATATATATATATATATATATATATATATATATATATATATATATATATATATATAGATATAGATATAGATATATATCTGTGTGTGTGTGTAATAATAGCTTAATATTAAAATTAAATTTCCTTTAAATTTAATAAATCGAAACTAATAAACATATTAAAGATTACGCAAAAAAATTTGTCATTTCCAAAGTGCTATCGACCTCTAAGGAAGTACTCCATCGTCAAAAAATTGTTCTCCTAGACTTATTACTTCTACATATTTTCTATTTTTATTACTTCTACAAATAACCCCTCTAATTATCGGACAATTATGATCAGCCCTCTCTTAGCCAAGTTGTATGGTAGTATTCTGGAAAAAAAGTTAAGCATATGGCTTGAAAGTGAAGGTAAGCGGGCTAAAGGCCAAGTAGGCTTCAGAAGGCATCACTCAACAACAGACCACCTTGTTACACTTAGGATCATTGCGGAGGAATGTCGTAATGATAAATCCAATTTATTTTGTTGCTTTGTAGACTTTAGAAAGGCTTTCGATACGATCCCTAGATACAACCTTTGGAATAGGTTAGAAGAGCTAAAGGTTCCTCTTGAGTTGAGAGCTGCTGCTATAAGGCTATACGAGAATGTAATTGCCAAGCTAAAGAACAATGAGGGGTGGTCGGAAGATATTAAGTGTAACATCGGAGTTAAACAAGGTTGTCCCCTCTCCCCTACCCTATTTGGCATTTACATCGATAAGCTCGAAAGTTATTTAGAAGAAGCAGGATGTGATGGCACGATCTTAGCTGGGATAGTCGTTATCCTTCTTCTCTATGCTGACGATATTGTTCTTTTGGCAAGGTGCCCTTCTGATCTTGATAAGCAACTCAAGCTTCTTAAGGATTTCTGCTCTACCATAGGTATGACTGTTAACACTGACAAAACAAAAGTTATGATTATCAAATCCAAGAAGGACACTTGCGCTAATTTTATGTATGACAATAATAACTTGGAGGAAGTGTATTCTTACAAGTACCTAGGAATTGATATTCATCACAAGCTCAACTGGAACCATAGCATTGAGAAAAGGATCAATGGGGGGTGGAAAGCTTATTTTGGTCTTGAAAATAATTGTAAAACTGTAAACCTCGTAATGTGGGATAAAAAGAAGTTCCTCTTTGAAACTTTAGTCACTCCTGTTATCTTATATGGCTGTGAAGTTTGGGGCTGCAGCATCTCCAGAGAATCATGGAGAAAGATTGAGCAAATCCAGAAGCGTTTTATAACTTATAACCTGAAAATTAAAAGTAATACACCCTATTCTATTCTCCTTATAGAAGCAAGTCTTTCCCCTATTGAGAGCCTAGCTATGCTCAGGTTTCTGATGTACAAGCACAAGCTCAATAACATAGACGATCATAGACTTCCTAAGCTAGCTTTAAATTCCAGCTAAAACCACCTAAGGCTTAACCGAGGATGGCATAAAGACACAAGGCGCTGGTTAAACTATTGGGAGATCAATGAGAATGATGCTTTGCAAAACATAAATAACATTAAAGATATTGTTACTTCTAAGTTCAAAGAAAAATTGTGGTGTGAGAAAGATTTAGCGTCTAAAAGAAAATTAAGTTATTATAAGAAGGTCATCAACCCCACCCTTGAAGATCAAAAGTATCTCTCTATTTTAACTAGCTCAAAGAAGAAAATTAATATAGCAAAGATTAGAACGAATTCTCATGAGCTCCATAGTGAAACAGGTCGTTGGGCAGTTCCTAAAACGCCATGGATGGAAAGGATCTGCCATATTTGTGAGAATAGGAGCATCGAGGATGAAAACCACTTCCTCTTAGAGTGCCCTGCATACAACCACATTAGATCTCAATTTCACAATCTTTGTTACAATACTGACCTTCCTAGCCTTTTACAATGCCAAAATTATAGTGAACTCGGGAGGCTTCTCTCCAAGCTTTTTGAGCATAGGAATAAAATCTAAAATCAAAATAAATAATTTGTCCTTTTAGGTCCGATAGATCATTATTTGGTCTCAGCGGACGTTATCCATCATCATCATCATCATCATATATCCAATAAAATATATTGAGAATATGAAAACATTAAAAAAATAAAAACAAAAACAAAACAAAAAAATTCAAAAAAATAATAACAAGTAGATAAAAATATTAAAAATCATCACCCAAAAAATACAATACAAATATATATATATATATATATATATATATATATATATATATATATATATCATAAAAATAAAAAAATCAAACATAAAAAAATATAAAAAATAAATAAATTATAAAATATCAAAAGCATGAAAATAACATAATTTGAAAAAAAAAACATTTCAGAAACAACATAATTTAAGAAAATAATTTTTAAAAAGGACAAAGAAAAGAAACATCTAAAATAAAAAAATAATATTTACGAGGAAAATTAAAAAAATAAAAACAATTACCAAAGAGAAAAATAAAAATAAAAATAAAAACAAAAATAAAACTGTAAAAGAAATAATTAAAAAAAATAGAACATTTAAAAAATTAAACATATAACAATAACATAAAAAAGAATAAATTGAAAAAAAAACAAAGATAAAATAAAAATGAAGAAACAAAAAATTAGTTAAAAATTATTTAAAATAAATAATTAAATTAAACATATTGAAAATAATAATTAAAAACATTGAAGGGAAAGCACAGAATGAGGGTTTGGACCAATAGGGGTTTATTACTGGTAGCCATGGAGGGGTGAGGAGGAGGGAGTTCCACTCCCTCCTACAGCCATGTAGTGGCAAACAAAAGCAAGGAAGCGGGTTCGAATCGCTTCAAAAAACCAATGGAGGCAGAAACATAGAGGATCAACACATAAAAGCCGAAAAACATCAGTTCCCATGAGCAGGAAGCGAATCATGAGGAAGTTAGAGGAGAGAAGAGAACATGAGGCAGCAGTCGGAGCGCTAAGCATAGGAGTGTGACAGGACTATACAAACCTAGGTTAGCCATTAAACCCCGGGTTGTTTTAAATAACCCAGCACTATAGGAGCACAAGGATCACATGGCAGCATACACAGTTATATGTAAATTTATGGGGATATGCCCAATAGAGAAGGCTATGCAGGTTTGGATAAGAAACCAATGGAAACTTAAGGGGGAAATAAACCTCCACCTTGGGTCCAAGGGTTTCTTCACAGTGGTGTTCACAAACCTAGAGGACAAAGACAGAGTGTTCAAAGGAGGACCATACTTTTATGTTGCAGTTGGCCTCTACATGTGACCATGGGTGATGAATTTTGTCCTGGAATGAGAAACGTTCACATCAGTACCAGTATAGATATGACTCTACTCCCTACCTTTAGATTACTGGTTGCCTGAATCCTTAAAAGCCATAGGCAATAAATTAGGTCTTTTGCTAAAAATATCAGAGGCGACTCTGTGGAGAAAATACACCTCATTTGCTCGCATATGTGTAGAAATGGACTTATCAAGAGCATTTCTGGATGAAATCATTCTAGAACCATATCATGAAGAATGGGTGCATGCAGTGGACTATGAACATGTCCCATTCAGATGTCGTAAATTTCATGAGCACGGGCACCTCATTAGAGATTTCCCTTTAAACAAACTGTAGAACAATATGAAAACCAACATAGGCAAAGACCCCTAAGGCTATACCAAGATGGGAGGCGAAGGGAAAGGAGGAAAAAAGTACCAAAGGATAACTAATGAGGATAAACACCTAAGTCATAACAGTTTCAAGATTTTAGAAGAAGAAGGTGGGAACAATGAGATGAACCAAGCATCAGAGGATAATCCTGCAGAGAAGGAGAAAGATGCTAACATGGAGGATGTACCTGAGAACTAAAGGAAGATCTGCCAAGCATCACGGAACTTGGCAGGGACCCTGAGATGACCCCAAGTGAAGGTGGAACAGAGGACCACAAACTACAAGAGATTCTTGAGAGGGAGAATCTCAATCTATAATAGTTCTTAGAGTAGGGAACCACTAAAGGGGTTGATTCTATACCACAAGAGGAGTTTGAGAGAGTACAAAAACTCTTCCTCTAGAGATCTCAATCAAAGGGTTCTGCAGTCAAAAGAAACCATGACAGCTAGGAAAATAGAGGGGTTAAAATGATGGAGGCAACATTAGGACACTCTTCGAAGAACCCAGGAAGGAAAAGAGGAAGGAAAAGACAGAATGAGTTGCTGACAGAGTGTGGGAAAATCATTATTAACTCAAGTAAGATGAAAGATATTACTAGTTACTCATTTACAAATATTTCATAATGAAGCTCAAGACCTAGAACATTAGGGGTCTAGGAAGTAAAAGGAAACAAAGAAATATTACCCATAGAATAAAAGAAGAAAAACCAGACATGGTGTTTAGCGAGGAAAAAAAATGTTGAATAGATAAAATTAGAGAGATACATAGCAAATGGCTCATTAAGTATGAATATCTAGAAGTTAAAGCAAACAACATGGTAGAAGGGATTCTCACACTCTGGAATGCCCATAAACTTGGAATACTGGATGCTGAAGCATCTAGGAACTACCTTTCAATGGTGATCCAACCTTTGGGTGATAAGGAAATATATATGATCACAAATTTCTATGGTCCTCAAAAACATAAAGACAAACTCAGGCTTCTCACCTCACTGGAGGAGTTGAGAGAGAGAGACATCCTATTATGCCCTGGATTCTAGGAGGGGATTTTAATCTCTTATAAAAAAAAATGATAGGACTAGAACACTAGGTAGAGACTCCACTGCCTTCCAGAACTTCCTAAACGACATGAGGCTAGTGGACATGGAGACAATAAATGGTACTTTCACCTGGAACGATAAGAGGGGAGGGGCTTCTCAAGTTTCCTCTAAACTAGATAAATTTATAATCTTGGAGGACCTCCTTCTCACTGGCCCTGATTTGACTGCTTCAATCCTTCCGTTTGGAGGCTCATATCACTGGCCTATCCAACTTGAAGCTTCTCTTATAGGCACTCCGAGGAATAGACCTTTCAGGTTTGAAAATGTCTGGCTCACCCACCCTGACTTCATCAGTAATATTGGTAAATGGTGGGTGGAAGATTTTCCCGTTGAAGGCACTAATATTTTCCTTCTATAATAGAGACTGAAACACATCAAACTCAGGATTAAAGAATGGAACAAAAAGGAGTTTGGAAATATTTTCAAAGCCAAAAGAGAGGTTGAATAAAAACTACAAGTTATCAATCAGATCCTTATCACAAATGGCTTCACAGAGAAAAGAAAAATGCAAGATGACTCTCTACAATAGGAATGGGAAGATAGATGCCAGCAAGAGGAGATCTTCTGGAGAAAAAATTGAGAGTGCAATGGCTTAAACAACGAGACAAAAACACAAATTTTTTTCAAGTCAACCATGGATCACAGATCACACAACAGGATTTCAAAACTCAGAGACACTCAAGGGAAAGAGCTCAGCACCCACAAAGAAATGGAATGTGCTCTAGTACAACATTTCCAAAGCATACTAGACGAGCCTCTCGTAGACAGATGGCAATCTGTCAACAACTTCACAAAGTACATTCCAAAACTTGTAACCAGGGAACATAATTACAATATTAAGAGGCCAGTGACTGAAGAGGAAGTTAATGAAGTCATCAAAGAAATGCAAAATTGGAAAGCTCCAGGACCGGATGGGTTCAATGTAGACATCCTCAAAGCATGCTGGGAAATAGTCAAACAAGATATCCTTGAAGTTGTGGAGGACTCGAGAAGATCCAAAACCGTTTTGAGCGCACTTAATGCTTCTTTCATAGCTTTGATTCCAAAGGAGGAAAAAGATAAGACACCAGACAGATTTAGACCCATAGATTTATGCAATGTAGTGTACAAAATTATTTCTAAATTAATTGCAAACAGACTCAAGCCCCTTCTTCCAACTCTTGTGTCTCAGGAGAAAACCGGGTATATGGAGGGAAGGAAAATTCTAAATAACATAATTCAAGCCCATGAGGTGGTTCATTATCTCAAAATAAATAAGCAAGCGGGTATGATCATATAGCTTGACGTAGTCAAAGCTTATGATAAGCTAAGCTAGTCATACATTAGGGAAGTACTAAAAGCGTATGGCTTCAACCACAACTGGATAAGATGGGTAATGGCCCTTGTTACCTCAACTAGTTTTTCAATCCTACATAATGGCTTTCCTTCTTGAACATTTAGGCCTTCGAGAGGCCTCAAACAAGGATATCCGCTCTCCCCTTTCCTCTTTATTCTCATGATGGAAGGATTAGGCAAAGCGATTAAATCATCCAATGCAGAAGGAAGAATCTAGGGTCTGAAACTAACCCTGAATGGGGATACCTTGACTCATAAACAATTTGTGGATGACACTATGCTGCAGGGTACACCCACAGTCAAGGAAGCTAAAGCTTTCAAACAAATCGTGAAAAATTTTTCTATGGCCGCTGGTATAGAGGTAAGCCTCACAAAATCACTTTTTTTTAAATACTGATATTTCTATTCAGAGAAATATCACCAGAATTCTCGGCTTTCGAAGAGATCAACTACCCTCCAAATATCTGGGAATACTTTTCACCGACAAACCTCTTATTAAGGAAGTTTGCGAGCCAATGACTAATAAACCGCAGGACAAAATCAGGAAATGGACAAGTAGATCTTTGAATTTAGCAGGACGGCTAGTGCTCACAAAGGCGGTCCTGCAAACCATCCCCAAATCGTCCTGCTCCAAAAGGAGTTTTACAACACATCAGGAACATCCAAAGAGATTTTCTTTGGGGAAAAGGGTAAGAGAAAAAGAAATGGGCTTTGGTAGCTTGGGAAAAGCTTTGTAAACCCGATACCCATGGATATTTGGACTTCATGACCCGGAAACCCTAAGCAAATTTTTGGGGGCAAAACTTTAGTGGAGATGGCTTAAGAAAATGAGAACCCCTTGGGCCAAGCTCTGGAAACAGGAGTATGCAAATAACAGGTAAGAAAGTGATCATATTTGAATGACAGGGCTCATCAAGGGCTCCAAAATTTGGAACAATGCTTGGGAGAATAGAGCCATTGTTCAAAAGCATAGTTTCTCAGAGATCAGAGATGGAAACCTAGCTTTGTTTTGGGAGGATATCTGGCAACAGGAGCCTAACCTATGTAGAGAAGACCTAGCCATTCTCAAGAATGACACTGACAATAAAGGGCTACTCAGGGTGAGTGACTTTTGGGATCAGAGAAGGGACAAGGACAAATGGAGAATATTAAAGGACCTAGTATAGAGTGAAGAGACCCCTTTGAAGGCCCAAGCAGAAGCTCTTGCAGTGATCCTGGAACAGAGAAAGATTTTGACCTCAACATCGCGTAACCAACTAAGGTGGGGAAGGAACAGTGAAGGAAACTTCAATCTCAAAGAAGCCAAAAGAATTGCCACTGGGCTTGACATTCCAAACCCTAATAAGATATGGAAGGACTTGTGGTAGAAGCCACATTAGATGGATATGAAACTTTTCATGTGGTTGGTGCAACATAACAAAAATTCTAACTTGGGAAAATCTTAGAAAAAGAGGTTTAGCTGGTCCATCCAGATGCTAATTACGTGCTCTACAAGAAGAAACAATGGATCACCTACTCTACCTATGCCCATTCACCTCTACCCTGTGGAACTGGGTAACCACAATGTTTAGGAAAACCGACAAGGATGAATTCAACATCACTGGCACTTTGAAGAACAAGAGGAAGGACTTCTCAGAAAATGAAGTAAACAATAAAGCGTGGACTTTGATACCAGGTTTTTTGATCTAGAATGTATGGAAAGAGCGCAATAATAGGATTTTCAAGAACAGAATTGGCTCAACACAAAGAATCATAGGTTAGATTATAAGATAGCTTAACAAAACTGTGAGCACCATTTTAAAGCAACCCCCCGAGAACCCTCCTCTAAACCAAGATGCTCAGATACTTGTGAATTTGGGTCTCCAGTTGCTTGTTCCCTAGGGCGTAAGTAGGATCATCAAACATACAATAGAGGGGAAGGACTTCTCGCAATCACCTCCTCATCGATTTTTGAAATTTAATATAGATGGAGCCTCTAAGGAAAGCCCTGGGGTAGCTGGTTTTGGAGGAGTCATAAGAGATGAGCAGGGATACATAAAAGTCATCTTTCATGGTCACTTTGGGAATGACACTAATAATATGGCGGAACTCATGGCCTTAGAACAATGTCTAGAAATCTTGATTAAATCCAATTTACACAATGCCATCATAGAAGTAGACTCTGAATTGGTAATTAATTCAGTCAAAAAGATAGGCAATGACACAGCACCAGAAAAAGTATCAAATCACTGGCGGTTATTACAGGTCTATCACCGTACACAATCTCATATGAGAGCCCTAAGAACACTCCGATTTGTTCACATGTGCAGAACAACCAATAGGTTAGCGGATCATTTAGTGAATGGAGTGCTCTGTACAAAAGATAACAGAAGCTATGTTTGGGAGTCAACACCCTTAGGGAATTTATGCGAAGACTGCCACAGACAAGCGAGCACAAAGAGGGAATATTTTCAATTTATTATAGATAAGTAGTAAATAGACCAATGGAAACAAGAGAATATGAACCAATAAAAAGGAAGATGTAAGGGGTAAATAGTAGGCAAGTTGATAGGAAGTCGACCAAAGATGGCAGTGAACTCCAATATCCAACAAATTTTGGGCGGATAGCTGCATGAAGATTATCCCACAAAATGGACCTTAAATATTATAAAGCAGCAGTTTAGGCCACTTATCGCGTCCGAATAGTAATTTAAAGAGTCAACATGTTGCCGGCCCGAAATCCACTCTAGACCGTCAGATCATCGAGGGAAATATCGCATGGCAGTAGGGGCATAAAACCAATTGAGGGCTATTCCACTAAGCGAACCCGAAAAACTATACAAAGGTGGCTTTGGTTCTTCATCGGGTCCATAAGACATTTTATGGAGTGGGCATGTTACCAGCCCGAAATCATCACTGGACTGTCGAATTGTTGAGGGCCGAATCGCATGGTAGTCGCGTAATGTATCCAATCGAGGGCTAATCCACAGGTTAAGGTTAAATTGTTTTGTAGTCAATTAATGTTGCTTTGTGGGCCGTAGGATATGTGGGCCCTCATCACCAACAGTTGTCGGGCTCTTTGTTGCACGAGACTCATGATGTTTAGTGAACCCAAAAGAACCTTAGAACTTTATAGATCTATCTTTTCGATTATGAAGGAAGGTAGGTTTTTGAAAGCATAGCTTTGAGGATGAAGAGTTCATTGGTGGTTTAAGCATCAATCCTTTTGTAGTTTTGCTTGAGTGAGGTACGGGGTTGTGCCAACCTAGCTGTCCATTGAGTGTTCACAAAGCTGGTGTTGTTGTTCTTGGCTTCTTTAAAAAAATGTAAATTATGTATTTTTTCTAGATTAATGGAAGGCTCCACTCTTACTAGATCAAAAAAATTAATTAAAAACATTCAAAATAATAATTAAGAACATTCAAAATTTTAAAATTAAGATACAAATTAAAACTATTCTGCTTTTTAAATAACAAAAAATAAATAAATAAATAAACTTTGAAAAAAATTGAAATCTTTAAAAAAAGGGAAAAAAATTAAAATAAAAAAACAAATTCATTTAAAAAAATAAAAAGAAATCATAATTTACTAAAAAAATTAAAATTAAAATTAAAAATTTAATTAAAAAAAATGAAATTGAAATTAAAAAAAATGAAAAAATAAAAACAAATTAAAAGAAAAAAGATAAGAATAAAAATTAAAAAAAAAATGGAATTGGGCCTGACTCAGCGGCCACCTAGGCGAGGAGGTCGATTCCAGAAATCGACCTTTCCACCTAGGTGGTCATGGGGCCTGGCCCCTAGGCAAGTGGGGAGCTGAGCACAACTCCCTACCCGCCTATGGCTGTTACCCCATGACCACTTAGGCAGGTCGAATTCCGTTCTTTTTTTTAATTTATTTTTTCATTTTTATCTATTTTTTTCATTTTTCAATTTTTTTTTCTTTTAACTTAATTTTCTATTTTAAATTTTTAAAGTTTAATTTTATTTATTTTTAAGTGTTTTTTATTATTCTTTTAAATTGGTTTTAGTTATATTTTTTTTAAATTTAACTTTCATTATTTTAAATTTTTATAATAATTATTTTGATTTTTTTTCCAATGTTAATTTTTTAATATTAATTATTTTAAATTTTTGTATTTTAATTATGTTAATTTTTTCTATTCTATTTTTAACTTTATATATATATATATATATATATATATATATATATATATATATATATATGATGTTTTCTTTTGTTAAATTTTAATTTTTTCTTTGAATTATGTGCTTTTTTAATAAATATATATGTGTGTGTGTGTGTGTCTATATATATAGATATATATTAAGTTTTATTACCAACAAGAAAATCACCAACATTTAAAAATAAATATCCACACTTGATAGATTAGAAAATTTATAGTGTAAAAATTAAGCCCTCTAAACAGGAAAGGTTGATGTTGCTTCAACACTTTCCAAAATCAAGATGAAAATCACTAACATTTAAAAAAATGTTCATACTTGATATATATATATATATATATATATATATATATATATATATATATATATATATATATATATATATATATATATATATATGAAAGTCTCAAAATTAAGCCATAAAAAAAATGTGTTGATGCTTCATCAACACGTTTCAAAATTAGCTTGAAAATCACTAACATTTTAAAAACAATGTTCATACTTGATGCATAAGAAAATTCAAAGTACCAAAAATATGCTCCAAAAAAAAATTGTGTTGTGAATCACCACTTTCCAAAATCGAGTAATTTTTTGCTACCTCAAAAAAATTGGCACTAGGTAATTTTCTCGTTTGATCAGTAACTATGTTTAACCTGCACAGTAAAACTCGACATAATTATCTCTGCTCAATAATAAAATTTAAACATATATAAAGTAGGACCTCAAAATGTTAATAGGTACAAAATAATATTTAATTAGCCCTAAAAACTTGTAAAAAGTCCCAAAATGTAAAAAGTTTTTACAATTTGTATTTTTACCCTTTTGAGAGAGATAAAACTCATTTTTTACCAGAAATTTTTGAAATTGATTTGGCGAAAAACATTGGACGAAATCACGAGCTGCTTTCACCACATAAATGGTCTATCTGAAATATTCATTTTCATGTCAATTTTTTATCTTTTCACCACAGATTTTGGGTTTTTGGGGAGGGTTTTGTAAAACGTTTTTTGCCCTCGATGTGCGCAGGTACCCTTCGTCGAGCTTGCACACACTAACATAAATTTTAACGCTATGTTCATAGTTTCAAGGAAAGAAAATGCACACATACACAATGTCCATTAAATTCAGCTATGCAGAGTGTTGAGGGAAAGAAAAAAAATAAAACACCTGAAATTTTTGCTATATCTATCCATATTTGTTTCTAATGATCTTTAGTGTTTAATTGCAGGCTTTTGAACCATAAACATGGAATGGAGAGAGTGTGAGCACAAATAACATGATATACTTGCTCTCAATGACCCAACAACTATACAAACCCTAACAAATTATGGATTATACAAGTTTTTTGCCATTACGAGCATGAGGGCACAATTAGAGTTGATTGAATGGATGGTAGGAAAGTGGAATGTTTAGGAAGAATGTTTCATAGTCAGAGACCAATAACTTGTCATTGACGTTGTTGACATTTAATTCCTGAGTGGACTTCCACAACATGGTGAGGAAATCTGCTTGTATGGCCATAAGCACGGTGGCAAGACCAGTGCCACCTTTTAACACAATATTGTACTGGACCATATCTATATCCCTTTGAAAGTCATCGGCTTTACTCTTGCATGGTTGTGTGGTAGTGGAACTTTACATTTTCTCACTAAGACTTAGATGCCAACTGCTTTGGATTGCTTTAATGGTACCATATTTAAGTAGTGTGAGGTTGTAGTTGCCAACATGAACGGGTGACTAACCAAGGTCAAAACGGGTAGAATCAAAAAATTTGGGTATGGTTCCTTCATTATTTTGTTTTATTTGGAGTGGATTCCTCTTCTTGCTCCAAAACTATCTGTGGAGAAAGGAGGGTCTCATGACCCTCACATGGTAAAATGGGGTACACTTATGGCACGCCATGGAGGTGCTGAAGGACCAAAAATCAGCTTTATTGCTCACTTCTTCAACTGGCTGGAAAGCTAGATCGTCCTGATCGAGGACTTTCTTTATGAAGGGATGGACTACACAGGAGATCTGGACATGCCACTTCCTCTTGGGATGTAGTGGGGTGCTATAAATAAAAATTCGCATTTTGGTTGATTTTAATATTTTCATTTTTTTGTTATTTTTGGCATCCAACTAATTATGTGAAATGATCAGGTAGATGTGGCTGCAGTAAGACCAACTGGATTACACAGATATGACTGACGTGGTGAGTAGCCAATTTCCCCCATAGTATAGAATCTAGATGTGGTAGAGACACTAATAGAGATAGAGCACAACCTTGGGAGGATGACTTTAGACATTCAAGATGCTGCTATAGATGATATGCCTCTCTGCTACCAAAGGCATATTGTAGGAGTTCCTGATCCTATTAGTCATTTTCTATGATGAGTAGCACATGCTATTATATGCTACCATGATCACCATCATGCATTGTGACTAGTTTGAGGGCTACATTTTTTATTTTTGATGATGTATCGAGATGTTCAGAAAATAAAGAACACAGGGCCTTATGTGAATGAATATTGCATTGGTTTCTTTACAAATATTTTACTAGTGTGAATTTAACACATAATTAGCTAATGCATCTGTTAATCTATTTAAATTTCTTAGAATATGTTGATACTTAATGTACTCAAATTCTCATAGGAGATGAACCCGCAAAAACATCCTTAACATGGAAGCACTTCTAAGTAGATAAACACCATTCAAATGTAATACCACGAGTTGTGAATCTAACCTAACGATAAATCGACAAATGAAAAATGTAAGGGAATCAAATAATAACTTAATCACTATGGTATATTATGTAATATTGTTTGTTGTTCAATCGAGGCATATCCCATGAATACAAACTAACTCGTCTATGAGCGAATAGATGACCCAAGCTACGGAAGAAAAATTCTTAGCACTATGACTAGTGCCATAAGTGAAGCCAATAAAATTCTGGGGGAATGTTGACTTCTGCAAAGCAGGTGTAAGAAAGGATGAGTAGGAGAAGTAGCGAAAAGTCACAAAACCGCTAAAATTTTTCATATGAAAAAATTATGGTACAGTAATATACAAATATTTCACCAATCAATCTAAGAATAATATTTATTTAGGTAAAGAGCATTTTTGGGCTTTCCTAAAGGAATTTCATCATAACCCACTAGTTCATATCCCACTTTTGCTAGTGTATGTTTTACAGTATCAGGGCCATGCCACATAGGATCGAATTTTCCAGTGCCTAACTTCTCATGCTCTTTATCATAGACCAAGACTGGATAACCTTCTACATGCAAATGAGGTTTAAATTTCGATCATACTGTGCTTTAACTCATTTCTTTTAGGCCTCTCTAGCTAATGCATGATGACGACGAGTCTCATCGAGATGTGCTAGGTACAAAAAGCATTCATCTTCAGCAAAAGTAGCTGGTAGTAATTCAATTTCCAGTTTAAAAGATGGTATCTTGCGTTCAATCGATAGAAATTATTATTTCCATAGAAAAGCTAGAAAGGAGTAAATCAAGTTGAAGTTCTTATTGTATTGAAGTATGCCCATAAGGCTAGATGTACAATTAGATTCCATTCTCATTTATGAGCCATGATAATCCATTTAATCACAGTGGTTATAAACTTTTTAACGACTTCCACTTGGACATTTTCCTATGTGTAATATGCGGTATATTTATCATGATGCAGGCCTAGCATGGTGGTAATACCAATCATCATATGGTTTTCAAAATGGATACCATGGTCTATGACGATAGCTTATGGTAGCTCGAACCAAGAAATTACATGATTGAACATGAAAATGGATGTTGTTTCAACGTCATCCTTGTATGTGGGTATCGCATTGGCCCATTTTCTAAAATAATCTACCACAAGGATAATATACCCATCCCCCCCAATTGAGTGAGGGTTACATGTAAGAATGTCAATGCCCCATTTAGCGAAAGGACTGACAACAACGATGGGGTGAAGAGGAGCTGGATGTGCATGTAATTTTCCATCATTAATTTGATTATGGAATTTTCAGACTGTGGTTATACAGTCTATAAACATAGAAGGCCAGAATTATCCTAGGCACAAGAACTTTTGAGCAGTGGAAAACCTGAACATATGACTACCATAAGCTCTAGAATGGCATTCATTTAATGCCTTTTCGACTTTTGCATGTGTTAAACATCGTCAGAAAATAGAATCGGCACAACGACGATAAAGTGTGTCATCAATAATATTTTATTGCTGGGATTGATACTGGATTCGGTGACGATCAATTCGACTTAGTTCTAGCCAAAATGTCTGGCTCTAGAGATAAATGATGATATCTACATACCAAGGATCTAAAATAATAATTAGAAAGAGAGACTCATCAGGAAGAGAATCTTTTGCCACGTCTTCATTTTCAGTAAAGGGAAAGTCACACAATAACTCATCAAAAAGTAATGATTTCTTAGATTTGGATTTAGTGAATTCCATATCAAATTCTTGTAGGATGACTATCCATTTGGGATATTCCCCCTGGAAATTTCCTAATAAGAATGTAAATCATGGGGTTGTAATCAGAAACTACACTAGTTTTGTGTAATAAAATGTAGTGACGAAAATGTTGAACAACTTGAACGACTCCCAAGGCCAATTTATCCACATGTGCATATATTGTTTCATTTTAGTTAAGTTACAACTTAAGTAATATATCACATGCTCTTCGTTTGACTTGTCTTCCTGAACTAGGACTGTACCAATGGTAGCATGGGGCACTGCTAAGTATAAAAAGTAATCTTAGTGATAATCGGGAGGATGCAATAGTGGAATATGGGTCAATGTATATTTAAATACATCAAAGGATTTTTGAGACATTTCATCCTAGATAAATGGGATTCCTTTCTTCAAAAGTCGAGTAAAACCCTTAATCAACTCGACATAATTTTCAATAAATTGATGTAGAAAGTTTTTTTTCCTTTGCAAAATTTGGATTTGGCGTATATTGGGAGGAGGTAAATTCAATATAGGCTCAACCTTTAATTGATCGACTCGAATGAATTCCATTGCAACAAAAAATCCTACCAATCAACCGGATTACACACAAAAAACACACTTATGTGGATTCAAGCAGATATTGTAATGAAGACATCTGATGAAAATTGCTTTCAAATGCCTTGGATGGTCTTCTCGTCTCAATGAATGAGATGGAAAGTAATGCAAATTTGGTTGCACAATATACATGATATCGTGAAATGCATAAGAGAACCCATTGAAACATTGCACCGCTATTCTTTAGACCGAATGAGAGTTTTGTATAACAAAAGTCCCCCATGGGAAAATGATTAGTGTTTTATGTTGATCATCTGGGAGTGTGTTGATTTTATTATAGTCAAAAAAACCATCCATAAATGAAAATATTTCATTTATGGCACATTCTTTGATGATTTGATCAATATAGGGATGAGGATAATTGTCTTTTTGACAATCATTATTGATGTCCCTATAGTTGACACATACTCTAATGGTTCCCTATTTCTTGTTGACAGGCATAATATTGTATAACCAATCAGTTAAGGGAACCAGGTAGATGAAACTTTCTTTGATCAGTTTCTCAACCTCAACTTTAATCACAACAACTTTTCTCGAATGCACTAGATGTAATCGTTGTCTAACAGACTTGGCATCCAGGTAAGTATTGATTTCATGTATTACAACGCTTTGACCAATTATTGGAATTTTCTCATAGGATCAGGAAAACATTTACAGAATTCTTGAAATAAGACTTTATATCTTCAAATTTATTTGATTGAGTATGATTCACCTATGTGAATATTTTCAACAATCCCTATTTGGGTTGAGATGTCAATGGTAACGGTCGTAAATATATTCCCCAATTTTCTTTTTGATTCATATTGAAATACTGAAATGGGTGATTTTGTACTATTTACTATCTTAGGTGAAAACATATTTGAAAAATCATTCTCAGTGTGGTTAAGGCTAGGTAGAAAAGATGAATGATGATGGTAATCATTCCATGGAATTTGATCCAAAGTCATAACATCCATGATACTTTCGTGAGTTGGAAATGTAGGATCGAAAGGACCAGAGAATGACACTAGTTCTAACCAAGTCAAAGGAGAATAATCTTCATCGACTGTATCCACTCGATCAATATCTGAAGATGTTGGGTCAAGAAATGATTGTTTTTCTGGATAAGCCATGTCAAAATGGCTTAAATGCATCTCACTGCCATAGGATGATAACTCAAACTATAAAGGAACTATCCATGGATCGAGAGATTGGACAGTGCTTGATGTAATCATGTTTACCTGGAAAAAATTAGAAGGAAAACTTAGTGGAATCATAACAAAGGTTCCCATCAATGATGAGTCTTTAAGTAAACCAACACCAATGTCTTCATAAGGAGAATTTGTTTTTTTGGCAAAATGTATGTTACCTGTAGGATTACGGTATGAAGAGTAGTAAGACAACAGGACTACTTTAACAATTTTTCCCTTAGGAGGAAATTTTATCATTCAAAAAAGTGAATAAACCAATACTAACATAGGATAGGTCCAACTTTGACCAAGAAAAATTTTGCATTCTATCTCAACATCCACAAATTCAACTTTGAATAGAACCATTTTTCCCTCTAGCTTTATGGGAAAATTGTTCAGGATCCAATATGGATGAAAACCTCTTCCATCAAATGATTTTAGAGTGGTAGGTGATTGATTAATGGTTGGAGAACCTAAAGATTTCCAACAAGAAATCAACATAATTCACGTAGAATCTCCTTCATCAACAACTGTACGAAATACTCCTCTACTTTTAACAAAAAATCAAATTTGGATTGCCAGTTCATGGCGGAGTCTCGAGATATGACTCTCAAGTTTAAAGATAATTACGCTAGAATCCTACAGATCAATAGATACTATTTCTAGCAATAAAATATTTCATTTTTCAGGCATGTTTTCAATACTTCCAGTGATGACATTATGGAAGGAGTCATCGTCACATCTTCAACAATGTTGTAATTTAGTGCAACTCTAGCATGTGGGCATAAAGTTGATTTCCCAAGAACACCTCTGGGAGGCAATCGGATCATCATGTTAGCATTTTTCTTCTCGATCTATAGTGGTTCATAAGGAGAAGGTGGAATTTATTTGGAAGGTTGGCTAGATGAACTAGCTTCATTTCCATTTTCGACAAGATGCTTAGACCCGTAATCTTTGGATCTTGTAGCTACCAAAACTTCTTGGAAATACATCATCTGGATATCTTATGATGTGGAAAAGGAATATGTGTTACGAGAAACAATTTTTTTGTCTTGTGAAGGAAATGCATGCTTCAAAATAGCAGGAGTTGGAGAACCTTTAATGAATTTAGAAACCTCTCTCCGATGTGGGCATTCCTTCATATAATGATCCTCAATGCAAATAAGGCAAGGACAATGAGCTTTTTGCTTTTCCTCAGTGGGCTCAACTTTAGCACATTTCTCTTTTGGAGAATAATTTTGTTTCAATTTAGCTTTCCCCTTACTTTTATTTCTGATTTACCTTGTCTTGTCAGTACATGATTATACAACATTGATCTTAGAAATAGTTTCTGGAGGAAGGCTTTTAGATGGTGTATCTTGTATGGCCAAGGTCTAAGTATTTTTAGAATTTTTATTTTTTCCTTTAGAATGTTGGCTAACGGAACCTATAATTCCATCAACGACATTAGATATTGATCCTGTAGGAGATTTAATAATGGGTTCACCCATAGGGCTAGGTAAATTCAATACTTCTTCATACAAAGTGCCAGATTAAGTGTAGACTAATTCTAAGTAGTGGGCATGAGAAATTACTTGCTCTTCGTGATGACACCTACATTGGAAACATCTTCTGGGATAAAGGGAAGAATAAACTTTGTTAACCATTTAAATAAAATTTGATTTGGAATGAAAACTTTGACTAAGCAACGTCTACATCTCCATTCATGGATATGATCAGATATGTGAGTCGACTTCAATTGTTTTAAAGAAGTCAATAGTTCGATACTAGTATCATAATGGATTGGTACCTAAAAGTGGTCTAATAATGTTGTTGCAAGGGAGTTAAAGTTATGGAAAGAGGCAAGAGGTATCTCAATGTACCATTTAGATGTTGAACTAGTTAAAGTTCATCAAAAAAGGCGTAGATGGATGGAATCATCGATTAAAGAATTCAATGCACACCAAAAAAGATATGTTATCACATGATTGGATGGATCCTCTCCTAATTTCCCTTCGAATTTAGGTATGTCACTTGGTAACTTGGTAGGAATTCTTGGCCAAAACAAATAATAATAAATAGAATGATTACCTAACCAGGATAAATCTGGTAGATCTAGTATTGCAGTAAATGGTAACTATCGGTTGGGATCTTCCAGTAAAGTTTGATAACCTTGCAGGATAAGAAAAATCCGAAGAGGCAAAAATCTAGGATATCCTGGAATAGCCTGAATAGTTGGAATTGGAATTCCACAACGGTAACCAGGGTGAACAATATTATGTTTAGGTTAAATAGGTACTTGGTCAGTATGACCAAGGTACGGTTGACTGTAGAAAGTTTGAGCTTGACCCATTTGACCTGAGTAATATTTCCCATGCAAAGGTTATGCTTGCAAAGGTTGACCTTGAACAAATTGACTTTGAACAGGTTGACTTTGAATTAATTATCCTTAAAAAGGTGGATTTTGGAAACTTTGGCCTTGGAAAAGAAGACTTTGAAAAAATTGTCCCTAAAAAAGTGGAACCTCATAAGCTTGACCTTAAAAATGTTGGCTTTGGATATCTTGACATTAAAAGGTATTCAAATTTTTCTGAAATGGGTTTCCTGATAGGAATCTGCTATATAGATTGGACTATATGAACAATTTGATAAGAAAAAGCATGTGGGATTGCCTGAGTAGTTTGAGGAATATATATTTGAGGGGTTACTGGAATGGTTGTTTGTGATACTCTTAGAATAGGTGGTTGAGGATAACTTGGAACCAACTATGAAATAATTGTTTGAATAGGGGTTTGTGGCGAACTTTGAATAGGTCGTTGACCTCAGTTGTTGAACAAGTGTTAGATGAATTCCTTTAATAGGTTATTTGAAAACTATTTGAGTAATTCCCTGAAGAGGTTACTGGATAGATACAATAATTCCTGTAATAGGTATCTAAGGTATAACTTATCCAGTAGGCTAAACAGATTGATAAATTGGAACTTTTGCAACACTTAGACCATACTGTTGACTAAAGGTAGGATTCCAAATTATGTTCATCCCAGGATAAGGAGTACCAAGTGGGTTGGATAAGGATTCCAAATTATGCTCATCCCAAGATAAGGAGTGGGTTGGCCTAGGCTAGGATGACGTGTCTAACCATAAGTTTTGGTAAAATATTCACCCCTAGAAATAGGTTGTCCTCTAGCTCAAGTATAAGGTTGTTTCCTCCCAGGCTAGTAATAAACAATAGTCGGGGTTACTTGAATCACCAAACACCATGTGAATATGTTTATCTGATTTCGTGACCAATTCAAGCATCGAAGTCATGCTATGATCAATAGACATAGATAAACCAGATGACCAAGTTGAAGGTGGGGGAGGAGAAGTATCTCTTACAAAAGTTTCATTAAGTGACTAGTATCCTGGAAGAACTGATGGACCACCATACAATAGTCATTCTAGGGAGCTAGTAAACATGGATGAATCAATACATTCACTCCCAATAGGAATTTTTTACATAGTTAATTATTGTGAATAAAAAGGAATACGTGGTGGTGACAAATTATTACCTAAAAAAACTCAAAGTTATAGAATACCAAGGGTCAAGTTGGAAAGGGGAGAAAGTAACTCTCAGGTTAAAAGTTTCAGTACCGTTAAATGGAGGATGAGGTGTCTCTATTTCTTCAGTATCGTCCTTGACGCTAATTAACTCAGGAGGTAATTCAGAAGTTATTATCAACTTCCTTCATGGTGAAGGTGGCTTAGGAGTAGGAGCTAAAACAACTGAAGGTGATTTAGGTTGAAAAATTTTAGATTCATGATGTTCTATGTCTTGCTCGATAATTTTAGTGTATAAAACTTCACTAGTGTTAATTTATGTGTGAAATACACCAGCAATATCTCAATGAGAGTGAACTAAGCCTGATTCTACTTCCTGTGTTACATTCAATTAGGTTGCTATTGTCTCGGATTGTAAAATTGTTGGTGTTTTAGGTTCATCTAAGACTTTTGATCTTGTGGACATTGACCTTTCTATTTTTATCTTTTCCAACTAACATGGTGTATATTCAAGAGGTTGACCTTGCATTCTATGTGACTATCTTAGTGACTCATCCAAGATTAAAATTTATCACAAAATCAAGCAGTATTCACAATCCAATCCTAAGGTCTCTAAAAATTAAAAACAAACAATTAACACACACTAAAAAAATATAAGGATTCAAGACATGCAAAGAAGCTTTTCATAATTAAATTGCTAGTTGGTAATGAAATCC
Organism: Pinus tabuliformis; assembly: GCA_031772625.1. Lineage (NCBI taxonomy): Eukaryota > Viridiplantae > Streptophyta > Pinopsida > Pinales > Pinaceae > Pinus > Pinus tabuliformis. The sequence continues at coordinate 1,554,491,933 of CM062818.1, read as the reverse complement.
AACGTTGTAGAAATTAAAGTGAAAATTGGTTGTAGATATGAGCGAGAGGAACCAGTTACATGGACAACCTGCTTAATGAAATGATTTGGTGCAAGTAACTTTACTTGTGCCTCCAAAATGTCCAAGTGAATCTAGTCAATGGCTATTGCAGGTACGACAGGACCTTCCCTCTGTCATCACCTTGGGTAATAGTCCCAGGATTATGGTCACGCAGGTTACCAGCTACAAAAATTATACCTGGGGGGATAGTCATAAATCAGATGTACACGTAAGGGAAGAGCAACAAATCTCAATCCCCTTGAAGGCTCCTCAACATGGTTAACTGGAGTTTTACTTTCAAGTGACCCCAAATGCCTTTCGGCACCATTGTAATACATGTAAATCATTGTACCATAGCCAGTGAAGGGGGTATGATCACTTCCCCAAGTCTAACATGATCTCATGCTTGAATCCTTTGTGGGAGGACCTTCCCAGAGAAAACCGGAAATAACTGGATTTATCTCCCTATCACAAGATTCTAGTGTTCCTTTACAACTTTGAAAAGTTTACTCACTTCCCTACTCCAAAGCCCTACAATTAATCCACTGTAGGTGGAAAATAACCCTAAGAATAAAATTTTCTAAATTGATTTTAATTAGTGTTGATTTTAATAGTTGTTGTTATGCAAAGGTAATGGATGTCAAACTTGATGAAATTATTATTTGACACAATCCTAATGCAATAGAAAATGATTATATGATCTTCTTGTTTCAATGAAAATATATCTATGGTAGGGGAATATTTTTTCACCTTTTCAACTGAAATATAAATAGAAACTCAAAACCCCATTATAACATTTTCCCTAAAATGCAACTAACTAATTTCAAATCAACTGAAAATTGAAAACAATTTCAAATCTTCACTTTTACCAAATAATACAAGTAAACAAAAATATCTCACTTTTCATACAAGCACTAAAAAATTCGAATAATGCAACAAGAAATCGAAGATGACTAAAAATGAACTTGTCGCTAATTGAATGATACAACTTTGCTTGTAGTAACTAATTTAGTTTAGGAAAACTTTCAACAAAAAGATGAAAAATGAATTTTCATTGCAAAACTAGCATACGAGGTATTTTCATAAACTAAACCTAATATTATAAATCATTCACTTTGACATTCAAAATAAAATTTTGCAAAAAGAGTAATCTGGACTTAAAACTTGACTTATTTGACAAAATAAATATTGACAGTCAATTCAACAAGACCAATAAATCTCTCGCTTGATAGGTCAACCATTCATAAGACAAGGTTCAACCCTAATTTGCAAAACAAGACCAATCACAACCAAAAAACCAAAATAACATTCAATTAGACTCAGAAACACTCACATGAGATTCTAACTGGTGTAAACAACAATATCTTCTTTTGGATTTGTGGAGTTCCAGGCATGTGCGTAAGCTCTGGAGTAAACCAGCAGGTATGTGCTTTGCTGCTAAGAGGTAAATACATAGATATGCACACTGTACCTAAATTAAAAGCACGCAAAATGGCAAAATTCAAGAGAAAATAAAAAAAATAAAAACAAATCCAACCCAAAATCAAAATTTGTAAATTTTCCACACACTCAAGTAAGGCTTGTGCACTAGGTCGAAAATATCAAATAAAGAAAAATACAGACATTAAAATGATTCCCCATTATGGTTACCAATTGTTTATGAGGAAAAACCCCTGTTGTAAGCAAGAGAAATCTTCCTAGAATTCTAAGAGCCCTAATAACAAACACACAATAAGTGCTACCTTTCTCTAAGTTCTGATCGTTTGAAAGAAATAGAATGAAAGAGGCCTCTTACTGGTTTAGCAAACAAACTGATGAAGTGCCTCAAATCTTTCAATCACTCGTTCTTTGATTCTCTAAATGTCCTCTCATCCCTCCTAACAGATTCTCCACAGTGTTATGAAAGAGATTTGCAAAGATAAAGACAAATAAGAGATCAAAGAATAAAACATGTAATCAAAGAGATAAATGAATTAATTAACCAATTATACAGGTGAATTGATGAATTATGCAACCAAAACTCATGTAGGTGATCAAGGAATCCTACAAATTAAATCATTTAAGATGTAGCTGAGAAAGAACAATTTCTTATATTCATAAAACTAGAGAAAAGGCCCACAACCCTACAGCCTTGATGTAAGAAGCCCTTTCTGTAATCTTCAACCCTCTCCCATGCAATAAAATCCTTCAAAACTAATCTCAATAGTATAAAATTACTTTCAACAGTCGTTTCTCAAACCTCAAACCTATAATGGCTTTATAGGCAAAGGATGAAAAGTTATGGATGCATTCTCCAAGGGATGAGATACACTATTAGCGAGATAGAGGTTCAACAAAGGAGGGGGAGTTACTCCATTATGGGAGGGATCCAAACTGAATCGACACTCATTTTAAGCTTGTTGGTTGGGATAGATGCTAGCAGCAATGTCACCACTTTTTATTTTTACATACTTTAAGTCATGTTCATAGGTCAGTGTGTGCTTCTGCGCAGTGTTAAAGCCTCGGAATTCACAGTGAAAACATGGGGGATAACCACCCGGTCTAAAACTTGAAAGCAATTGCTTTTCCGTTTGGCATAGTGGCTCTAATTGGGGATAATGGGACCAATTTCCCAAAGAGAATTGATTTGATAATGTTGATAGGATGATATAATATGTAACAGGGAATGATTCAACTAAGTGTAATCTAATCTAAATAATAAACAAATGTATATATCTTAAGATAACATTATCTAACTATAAATATACCCGGGAAGAAAATATGATATCCGATCTACAATGATGTCTCATAGAAATTGGTAATAAAGATCATTCAACTACCAAAAGAAATGAAATCGTTTATCAAAAATTGTTTTGGATAAATAGTTAGACAAAACAATTGAGAGAAATATATTGCATATAATAATTGTTCTTGTATTCAAAATGGAATCAGAGCTAAAACATCATCCAAAAGTGTAATAATGCAGAACTATAATTTAGACTTTCATACATAAAACAATGAAGAAAAAAAGTATTACTAATACATAAATAAAACACAATCATATGATAAAATTACCATATATGATAGGTCTTAGTCATGTGCTCAGTAATATTGACCCAATTTCATTCAATCCAATACACTCTAAGAGTACAAAAATGTAATTTTAGTAGAGCATGCTAGACATTCAAAGAAAAATAGATCATGTTCCATTAATTCCATCAAAACCTTCCCAAAAATAAAAAAGTTTAATGTCTTGAAAAGTGTTTTTGATAAAATTCTGGAGCCCTCTCTAAATGCATGAGAGGGGTTTAAATACTAAATTTCATGCCTCAAAAATAGATTATTACAAAAATAGCTGAGGAGGTTTCAAATAACCTTCCTTGGAGTGGGAAAAAATAAAAACTAAAAATAGAATTAAACTAATGACTAGCTCCTTTGAACTTTGAACTAACTTAACTGGCTAACTTGATCTTTGAGGTTGAAAATGTCGATTATTGGTTTGAGCTGAGGCGGCTAGCTGATTGTGGATTTTAGCTGCCCAACAAAAATGGCATCTATCAATGCTAGTACCATATTTTGTGTAGAGTTTGTTAAACAATGCAGAGCCATCCACTGCCTTTGTGGTTTTACTACAAACTGCTATTATGAGTTGTTTAATTGCTTCTTGCTCTTCCTATGCTGTATGTTTCCACTAATGCTCTAGTTGTTTGAAATTTAATAGAAACCATGGCATGCATTCTTTGAAAACGTTAGAACTACGAAAGTTTTCATTAATTCCTTCCATTATACTACTTTCTACTATCGTTGTCTCCCTGTCTGCCTATTCCAACCTTGAATCCCAATTTATAAACGAAATATCTTTGTGGGATTCCTCTATTTTTGGTAGGCCAGATTTTCTTCCCTCCTAAGATTGTTGCAAGGTGATAAATTCATAAACGTGTTTGTGGATCTCTTCATATTAAAACCATATATAAATTACTTGGTTTGTTAATTTATCACTTGTCTCACAGTAAGGATTAATCTGCGAGATTTTCCTGCAGAACATTTCTTCCTGCTAAATTAATAGGGAATTGAGCTTAATCACCTCTTTGACGAATTTGTCAGTTTGCATGTTATATTTGAATTTATCCACTATGGCTTATGTTTGATGAATTTGTGAATCCTTTTATGATAAGCTAGCCTGGTGCTATAACCTCATCTACTTGAATTCCCTCTGAAGTTGAGCTACATGTTGTTCTGCTTACTGATTAGTTTTTTCTTGTTCTACTTGTTGTTCAAGAAGAAAAAAAATTTGTTCTTTTTCCTTTAGAAACATTCATACTTTTGTTGCCTTATCAATGGTTCTTGTGGGATAAACTCCTGTGAACTATGAAAGCTTCGTGAGATTCTCGGATGGGTCAATAGGAGTGTCCTTCCACACAACATCCATTGGTTCATTCTCTAGAGTTGTAATAGTCATGATGTCCAGATTTCTTTTCTTCCTTTGTCTTTGAACTACAGCCTTATGAGTATGACTGTAGAATATATCTAATGGAGGTATCTCTTCAATTCTCAAGAAAATTTTAGAAGTAGGAATAGAAGGAATAACCTCAATATCCTAACTACCTGTAACCCTTTGCTCTGTTGTTTCTGGATTTTCTTTGTACTAGGTCTATTTGGGGGTCTGAAAATCAAATGTTTCCTCAGTATTTGTTTGGATCTTCTTATTGAATTACTCTTATTCCTTGTCAAGGTCGATGACTGGAACCTTCCATAATTGAACTGATTTTGAAGCAACCTCTACCTACTTCTTTGCTAAGGCCTGTTCGGTCATTTCCTCAGTACTTTCAGCTGTATCTTTCTTAGAATATTTATTTATGTTTCCTCCCCCATTATGAGATTGTTGTTATGAGTGCTCTAAATAATGAGTCGACTTCTCTTGGGTTTCTTCTACAAAAAAAAATTTTGAGCTTCCCTCCAAGCTTACGCTAGGAGTTGGCTCTCTTAGGTTCGATCACTAATAGGTCCAATGGGACCTTTAACAATATCTTATTTCTATAGATATGAATGAAAAGAATTAATATCTTTCGAGCGTAAATATAATGATGCCAAATGTAGGACTTGTGCAATTGTATCTACTCCCCGAAACAGGTCATCAAAGGCATCCTCTTCATGGCTGAATTGTTTGACTTTAACCATAGTGGTAAATTCTTTAGCAATGCAATTTGGGTTATATTGTCTCCCTAGAAATGTCGCCAATTTTAGAGACATAATAATCTTTGCTTCTTTTACTGCATGTCCATAGTCGTATAGTGCGAAAGAAACACATTGTAATGGAAAGGCTAGCAAAATGGATTTCTCATGTTCTCTTAGGCCTTTGGTTAAACTGCCCTCCCCTGTTGTCTGGTAAGATATTTCCCTGCCCAATAGCTTGTCTCAGATGTAATATGGGAGGACATGCATAGAAGAAATGCTCCCAAAAACTATGACGTAAGTGAACGTCTCTTCACCAAACCATATGGCCACTAGTAGGATGTCTACTTTGGCCTCTTCATAAAACCTAGGGGTTGTTCTATCGAAAATGATTTTATGAATAGGTAGCATAATAACCTAGAATATTTTGTAAAAATGGGGATGGAATTGAGATTCCCACAAAATTTTATGGTATATATGGATGGGGAGCCGATATTGTATAGTCCACTTCCAACCAATGTTTGGAAACTCAGAAAAAAAAAAAAACAAATTGCGTCCATAACAAAAGCACTCATAATGAAAGGGGGGAATATTCTTGAAGAAACACTTCTCTTTTTTCTATATTACATGATGGCCTTTACTAAATTGTCTAATAAAATCAGACTCTAGTTCATAATAGTTGCATTAACTATTGCATCAATTAATTGGAGCCACTCGATAGAAAATTTGGTGCTATAGGGTTTACCAAATAACCTACACATCATTGGTGCTGCGAAATTATGAGGGGTAGAGAGGGATGCTATCGGGTACATACTAGATTTATCCCATTTGAATTTTCCTCCACCTGACCTCTAGGTCTGTGTAATGTCCAACGGGTCCTCGTCCTCCTTGGCGAATTCTCAAGGAACTCTTTGTTATAGAGATTTTCAGGCTCTAATAGCTAGTACATTAGCTGCAGATTGTCTAGCGTGAAAGACCCCATTACCTCTTGACTTTTATTCCTGAAAGTCCCATCCGAGACATCTACATCATCAGTTATGCATTTTACCATAGCTGTGTATGGTAATATCTTTGGTCTCGCAGGTATTCAGTGCAAAATTGAACATGCTGCTTCAAAATAGGAGGCATCGAATGATTCTTTGGCATCCGCAGTTGCCTTTGTCACCAATGGCCTGGGCTTCTCTTCTTCTAACAAGTTATACATGGCTTCCCACGATGTGGCCCCTCTATCTTTACTGCATGGGCTATCATAGAAAAGTGGTATCATGTCTAATTTCTTAGATGCAGTCGCTTTTACCTTCTTTGCCATCCTTTCGAATGTTGTCTTCTTTAGAGGTTTCCTGAAATGGAGCAATGGAAATTATCGGATAAACACAAGGTGAAAATGACATTGAGAACTCAATGACACTGTTAACTCTGAAAGGTGACAAGAAAGGAGATTTTATTAGAAAATGCAGATGAAAGATATCAAATCAATTCGAGCTTTTTTAACATAAATTCCATTAAAACTTATTAAATATGCACTAAGATCTTTTATCATGGCCTTTATTACTCATTTAAGCTATCACATCACAAACGAGAAAAGGAAAACTTTAAGGTGATGGGTTTAAAGTGTGAAATGTTGATTATGTGATTGCAATAAGATTATTGCAATATCACATTTTCGATTCTGCATTTTTCGAAGATGTTTTAGAGCTCTGTGAGATGTGGGGTGAGTGGCATAACTTCTAGCGTTAAAAGTGCATTATGCTTAAACGAATGTTTAAAGCGTGAAGTGATCTTTTAGGAAGAATCAGACTTAACTGCAATTTATAACATTTATCGCATACTTTCATCGGGTTTGCATCGCATCGTGTTTTAAAAACTTTTCATAGTTCATAAGATTGGATTTTAAGTAGAGCGGTGCGATGCGATGAGTTTTGGATTTTTGTGCCGCAATATCACAATTCGCATATTCCAAAAGAATTTGCCAGTTGTGATTTTAAAAAACGACGATCTGCGATTGTGATAAGTGTTGTGTTTTACAAGAAATGCCTTAAGTATTAGTTTTAAATGGTGAGTTCAATGATATCCTAAGTTTATTACGGTGATCCCTTCTTATCGCAATTCACAAATCCTAGTTTTCTAGTTAACCTTTAACACACATGATCCATCGATATGCGATAAAGTGAGAATTTGTATTTGTAAAGGGATTCGACTTGATACCTCATATAATTTAGCAATTTATAACTCAAAAATAAATGCCCTTAAGTGATAAGTTTTTTGGAGGATTTTTATAAAGCGTCTCCATTTATTAATAGAATATTAACTATTAAATCAATAAATGGGGGGTTTGTTGAACAATAAAACATGCAGATAATGATGGTCTTCCCTACATGTGCCCAGTAATCAAGTAGGTAATTGCAAACATAGCCAAAATTAGGGTTTTATACCATAGGATCTGGAAATTCTACCTTCTTTGGGATGATTTAGTTTCAAACTCTACAGGGTAATGCTTCGAAATGTATATGTGGATAGCAAAATATCCAAACTCATGGTCATTTTCCTATTGTGACAAAATGACGTGTAACACTAGTATAATATTACTCTACATACTTTTGTATCATTGGAAATGGTTGACACATAAATGGTGTATTTGACACTTTGAAAATTTAAAGTTCACTCTAATTGACTTGAGATGCAACTACATATATAAAATTACGATAAAGCATCTTCATAGTATATGATCATAATATCTATATTTTCTTTTTGTAAGCTTGGTAGGACTACATCGTCCCCATGTCCAACTTCTCACCCAAATCGAGGGGATAGCACAAGATTTGAACCCAATAGATGATAATATCTATATTTAAAAAAAAATTCTCCAAAATATTGTGAAGTTATTAAAACTATTTAATATTTATATTTGAAATATTTATTGATACATAGAAAACATTAATACTATCTATTGCCTCTTGCATTAAGGTGCATTCTATAGTTTTGTATGATTAAGATGTGTAATTTACTTTGTTTTCAACTTTGATTTAACATTTTTCCCCTTAAAAAAATTAAATATTTTCATTATATATATATATATATATATATATATATATATATATATAAACGAAAATGAATATTCATATTTTTCCAATTTTAATTTAAAGTACTGTAAAATATTATAACTTTCTATCAAGGACATATGGTGAAAAAGTTTTATTCTCAATTTCTACTATAAATAAATATTATGATGTCGATATAAATCCGGAAATAAAAATGTGAATGTAATTATTTCAACATTATATATGTGTATGTGTGTGAATGAGAGTAATAAGAAGAATATATCCAAAAACATTCCATGTAGTTTTATTATTTTACATTTTGTCTATTTTTTAGGTATATTTGTGGCTTTTTTTTGTTTGTTTGTGTTTTATTTTTTTTTGAAATCCAAAGAAGATTTGGTGGAATTTGAGTTACAAGTTTAATCTTTGTAGTCTACACAAGCCAAGTAAACATGAAATTTTCAAGAATTTGGTTCCATTTATCTATAGAAGAATGAAATATAGAAGCCATATATATCCATATTAAACGTTGATATATCAATGGTTGAGAGGGATCAAATCTCTCAAGGTGTAAATCACTCTTAAATTTTTACACTATAAAAGAGATTTACACCTAAATAAATTTGATATGTTTAGGTGATTGCTATATTTGTGATTAAGATGGATTTCCTCTCGTTCTTATATCAATTTTTTTCTTTTTTGGAAAGGAGTTCACATTATATAAACAAAACTAGGTTACATAGAGGACAAGCAAGGAATCTTGGAGAGTCACAACCCATAAGATACTCAAAAGGATGCAGAAAGGAGACAATATTTCCTAGGAAGGGGAAACCAGATAGTATGCCCGAGAAATAAAAGTTTAGATCCATTGTTAAACTTAAAGAGGAAAAAAAATAGAAGGGAGTTGAGGAGAAATATCAATAGAGAGCTCATCTCTTCCACCATTCTAAAAACATATTGTAAGGAAACCAATAAAAAAAATATGCCAAAAAAATAAAGGACATGATCAAGATGAGTTGGCACCATATAAGCTAGAGGGATCATGAGCAGGTTTTTTTTGTGCATGTTCACCATTGGTTGCACCAACTATATTTTCATTTCCTAGGCTAAATGGGCCTATTGTAGGTGGTTCTTCCATGATTAAGCAGCCATATGGATTGGGGAAAGGGCGGGAGAACATGTTACCAATCAAGGAGATCTCCATGGGCTAGAGAGAGGTTCCATATGACCCATGAGCCAAAGAATTATGTCCATCACTAGCATAAATGGTAGATTATGAAGAGGAGATAGGAGGGACTGATACCAAAGACGAAGGACCTGCAGAGGAAGATGATGGAAGTTAGGAAGGTAATGTAATGTCGAGGTCATGGAATAGGTGACTGAGGGAAGAATAACTATGGTTGGCATTAGTGGTGGCCTTAGAAATCCACTTGGTAGCACTGAAGAGTTCTCATTTCTGAGTCAAGAGGTCATAGATAAGGAGATTTTGGAGTGCCCAGAGAATATTCCCCACCCATCATAACCCCTTAGATTCGATATCATTCTCCTTGGGATAGATGTGTATAGGTATGACGTTATCGAAAAGGCATATTTCTTCATCCAGTGTAAGCACAATAGGTGAGGAGTCGTGGTCCTAACCATAACCATAATCACAACCACCATGTCATGGTCAAACATCGTCCTGAATTATTGGAGCAAATTGGAAGTTAACAAATTTTGTAGGAGGCTCAGGGGTATCAGAAGAAAAAGGAGTAGATCATGTGGGGATGCAAGGATGGGAATGGAGTGGGAGGACCAAAGGAGTAGGAAGAACAATTAATAATGATGTCATAGAAAGTAGCATAAATGTGCACAAGGTGGCATCTAGGAGATTGTTTGGTTTTAGCATGTGAGGACGTAATGAAGGACTACAAATAAAGGAGGACAAAAGAATGGGTGATCAAGGAATGGAGAGAGGACACCAAGTTGAGGGAAAATTCATGTCAAACCTGAGCTAGTGGCTTGGAAGGTGGGAGCACCCAAATCAACTACAATGGTTATATGGTTAGTACGCCTAATGGAAACTCTATTTTAGAATAGCCCTACTAATTAAATTATAAAACAATATTATATGGATTCTAGAGATTTAATGTCCATGGAACATGATAGAATACTCATAGTATTATTCACAATTCAATGGTTAAGAATCTACAAATTATTTATGCTCTTTCAACTGCTTGATGTCAAATTAATTAATTAAAGAAAATGTCATTTCAACACTTGTAATATTAGGCATGTGGTATTGATAAACCATGTTATTGTAACAAAATATATGTACAAGTTAAGAATTTCTATGGTAGGTGGGAGTGAATCTCCATAATTTTATTTGGATCATATATAATTCCTTTCATAATCAATAATAATATTATTTAAAATAAAACTGTAATTTAATTAATTTTTTTAATTTTTAAAATTTAGGAAATATGAGACATATATTTGATGGTGATTATGGATTAATGCCTTTTAAAATATATAAGTGCATTAGTAAATTATCTAAACTTCTGAAATTTAATAATCACTAATAATATAATTACATCTTTTTTGTTAACATGACCATTATAAATGTTTCTCTTGAAATACATAAAAAGTACAATTTTCACTAGTAATTGTTTTTTCATGAATGTCATTCTCAATGAAATTTTCACCATGCACGTCCAAACAATATTATGATACCTTTTCTATCACCTTCATGCCTAGATCAACAAAGTTTTCTTTACAAGCGCGAACATTGTATTTCGTGTGGATATGCCTTGATGAAATGTATTGATTTTGGTTATGATTATGTAAAATTTTGAAAATCTATGATGGAGATCTCTGATATCCTTTCATATTAATATATAAAAATAACAGATATTCACTTGAATTTGATATTACTTCTAGTGCATTGATCATAATGGGGCACACTACACAAAGTCTTTGACCAATAGTGTGCGAGAAGCATTGGCTGTGCGTAGCCAATAGGATCTATATTTAAACAAGTAAGTTGCGACAAGCATTGGCTGTGCGTAGCCAATAGTGTGCGAGAAGCATTGGCCGTGTGTAGCCAATAGTATCAAAAAAATTGTTGTTTCTTGATGCAATCAAAGTGGACCCAAGATCCCCAAGTCTAAATGGTAAAATGGTGTTGGGAAATAACTTAAAATTATTATTTCAAAAGAAGTGAAGTTTTGAGAGCATTTTTGAATTATTTTTCTTTTCAATATGTATATCACTAAAAAAAACCACATTAAAAGTATTAATGTGGTTGATATAATGAAAATATTAATGTGATTGTGTTGACGGTGCTGGACCCGCCAACATTGAGGGGATCTCCGAGGTATGAAGTCCCAACTAGACCTCACAGCATTTGGTGTAGGAGTCCCATCTGGTGTTATGGCCCGGTTGCCATTATCTCAAAGATATGCCTTTGCTCTTGCTTTTCAATACATGAGAGTGGTATACTTCGTGTTCAAATAACGAGGTTCATGTCCCTAGTGAGTGCTTAGTGTAACTTTTGTCTAAGCTCTTTTACTACATAGGGAGAGGGTGAAAGTGAGTCTCAAGTCGAAATGGAATAGTCCCAACTCACTTAGAGGAAAACAACACAACAGGACATGCACAACTTTTGGCAGAGTAGTCCACGTGGATGTTATAGTAAAAAACATGAAGTGAACAAATAGCGTGTACAACACCAAGAAGAATAGGCCAAACGAGTGTGAGGTCATTATAACAAGTTTACAGGAATGAATATGTCAAGTGTCCGATAGAGCAGTCCACATGAGAGAGACAATGATAACAACTGATGCAACACATTTCCAATAGAATATGCACTAAAACAAGAGAAATTGTTCAACTGTCTTAGTACAGGTTAAAGTAACATGTATTACAAGTGCCCAAAGAATAGTCTTACAAATCAATACAATACATATGTGAAAATGTGTTGGTCTATTAACATGCTTCTGAATTAAGCGAAAGTTCCAAGACGCATCCATACGCCATACATAACTAACCTCGATAGCGAGGCATTGGAGCCACTACTCGCTCGTGAACAAAAAGTCTACAGACTCTCAAGGCTATGTGGGAGGAGCCAACATGAAAAGTATTTTGAATGTAAAAATGAGCGGCATATATAGCCAAGGGTGAAACAGACCCTTGTGACTCTTTGACATCCCTCATGACTATTTTACTTACATGACTCTTTAACTTCATCCATGGGTCTCTTGGACTTCCACGTTACATTACAATGATTACAGAAGTATGACCCAAAATATTGATGTGGCTGAGGCAACTCATGAGACAACTCAACATGACATTGTTGGTATGCACATGTTGGTTGTGTTGTTAGTGTCAAGCTTTTGTGCTTTTGAGTGATGAGTGTGCCCATGGTGTACCATAGCTTCACCTCCAACGGGAAAAAGTGTGCGAAGTCTTCAATGGTCTTGGTGTCCACTTGATGGTTCATTCATGTGCACGTGTATCCTTCACTTTCTACTTGGTATGCTTCATGTGTCCATCCAACCATGAGCAAGCCTTCCAGCATGTGCTCCTTGTTCATCTCATTTGTTGACGCACCATGTCTTATCCATGTACCTATTCATGAAATCACTCGTGATGAGATGAGATCAAATCTAGAAATCCCCTAGTCTACCATGATGCATCGCCTTTCGTTTCTAGGTGCCGGTGACCAGGACAGAGGACAAGGCTCCGAAACAGCGTAAAGCACATGTCAAGCTAGGATGCGAGGCCTCGAGGAATTTTCGAGAAGAACTCCATAGAGGTAACTAAGAGGCTTGGTTGAGTAGTTCAGGATAATAGTGACATTTGCGAGATCTGGTTTAGCTGGGAGGTATAGTTGCACAATTTTTCCAGGGAAGATAGTGTGAGCAACAAGAGGAACTGGTAGTGAAAACTGTCTAGATTTCCAGGGGAACCTAGGATCAGGATATGTGACCTTGCTGGCCAGAACTGTACAGATCTAGGAGGCAGCCATGCAGGACATGTCTGCATAGTTTCTAGGTTGAGTGGGGTGTCATGAAAACTACTCAATTTTCAGGAGGAGTGGCTAGCAGGCTAGTACGGTGGGGTAACTAACAAACTTGTGCAATTTCCAGATATAGTGAAGTGATAAACAGTGGGCACCTGTCCCTCTTTTCTATGAAATTTATTTAGGAAGTGAAAGTAGGCATGCTGGAAACTTCTACACAATTTTGGAGATGAGTGTAGCCCTAGGTCACTGCTCAGTAAAATTGTTTGGTTGACTAGCGGGAGGCTTGATGGATAGGCTTGCGAGAAGTGCAGACTGAAATGCATTCTTGGGTAGCTTCTCTACTGTTTTGGATGATAGTCGCCAAGTTGATTCCAATATTGTGTATTTCAGAGTGCCTCGAGGGTAGCTTAAATCTCTGGGTAGTCCTTGGTAATAGTTCTTTCTCACTCAGGACTGAGACTGTGCAATGCATCTATTGATGGAGGGTGGTCTGGTCGACATATTTTCAGAAAAATGGTTGTGTATGTGAGCTAGTGAACTCATGTATACATGACCTTGTGAACACACACTCAATGTTACTCGACAACAAGACAACATATGCTCAATGTGACTGATTATGGGATTGTCTAATGGTGAACGCGACAAGTGCAACACTTCGGATAGACCTTTAGATGCCTCTGAAAATACTTGCACGACAATGCTTACAACATTGTGTGTGAGTGTGATGGGTGTTTACATAGTCAAAACAACCAATGCATATGAAGAGAAAACTTCGATATCACCAGATCAAGGTTGCAAGCATTACATGGAAATCAACATGCTGAAGATGACAATTGGTCAAACAAGTGAAAAGGAAGCTAAAAATGTAGAGGAAACATATGAAATGATCATTTGTGTTTGTACACATTCATCTTGTTGAAGACAGGATGATATGAAATAGACAAGCAATCCTGTAAACTCAACTAAGAGGTGTACTTCGAAAGGTGTTCTTTACTTACCGTACTTGCCCTCGAGATGATCATGCATCCAATGGAGTTTGCATGCGGTCCTGATATTTTTCCAACATTTAGTCTCTTGGTCCTTATCCTCAAATCCTTGAGAGTGATCTTAACATGCCACCTTTTTTTGTAGTCACTGAGAGATATATCAACGTTGTTTCAACACCCAATGAATGTTATCGGAATGAGGCCCTAAGAGGCCTAACTACATAGTTTCTACATGCAAGATAGATAGGGCATCTTGGATGACATTGCACAGTTTTGAGGCATAGGACATTGTTGTGGGATGGGGGTCCTAGGAGGACACCTCTATGCAATTTTTGATTGCATTGCCAAATGAGAAGCTATGAGGAAATGCTCCACGGTTTCTAGATGTAGGGAACTATTGTGATATGGGTTCCAGGAGGACACATCTATGTAGTTTTAGGCTACAAGGCAGACTGAGCAATTGATGGACAATGCTACGCAGTTTTTTATGATAGTGGGTTCATGTTGGGAGAAGGACACTGGAGGAAACCGCTGCACAATTTTCACTACCAAGGGATGTTGGGGTTTCTGCACACTTCAGTGTTTTAGTAGGCAAGGGAGGAATCTTGATGGTTGGAGAATCAAAGTGTATAGTTCCAGGAGGTTAGATGAGGCTAAGTTGCTTGGGATATTGGCTAAGTGTGAGAACATTGAAACATATGTAAACATCGATAAGACTTGACTGTGATCACACATGAACACTTAGTGATGCAACATAGACCATCCAAAATGTATAAAACATACTCTAATTGATGAAACGACCTTTGTGACAAGAGTGCATGAAGTGAGTGTGAATCATGTGTATGTGATGATGAAAATTCATGAATGCATGCTTTCCCTTGAAGCAAAACAACATTCCCTTTGAATGAAAAAAAACAACCCTATGCCCAAAGATGAAACATGTTGCATAAATATGAGAACATGAGGAACTCTTAATATCAAGGAGGGGAAGCTTGAGATCATCAGCTTACCAACAAGTGACCAAGGATGATTGATTGAATGATCCAAGGTAGGCTCTAAATTTTTCATGTGAGAAAAAAATTTGGAGGATGGTCGTAGTTACTACAACATTGGAAGCACATTGGTATAACTCTAGCTCTCTATATGAACCTTGTTTCATGAAACGCGAGTCTAACCCTTCCAGAAGTATTATTCGATTATTTGATCATGATGGCTTGTGCATTATCTTATGTGAAAGATGCAGTCCCTATCATTCTCTTCATCGCTCAACACACATTCCAAGCCAAGTCAACTAAGTTTCTTCGCTTGGGGATGAGGGTTATATTGATGCATAAGTAGTAATTGTGAGAGTTTAAGTTTCATCTCTCATGTTTCTCCACTACTAGTAGGCCTAGATAGTACCCCGATGGATTCACATAGGAAAACAAGCATCACTCTGTTGCCAGTGAGCCTGGACAATACCCTGGTCGAGTTACTTGCATCACCTCTCTGTACAAGAAGCCTTTCTCTTATTTTTCCTTATTCATTTTTCATTTTTCATTTTTCTGATTTTTTCAAAGAACTATGCATAGGAACTTATTTATTCCAGAGGCGGAAGAGTGATCCTAACCTATTGAGAGGATAATAGGTTGTTCCTTCAGAGAAGTATGTTATATATACCTCTAACATACTTGTTAAGGTTTTCCCCCTCACTTTACTCTACTTAACTGAGTTGACAAGGGTTAACCAAAAAGAACCAATTAGAGTAGGTGATACTAGTTAACAGTGTAAGAGTTGTCTTTTCACCAAGACTCACTCTGAACATAACATATTTTCCATCAACACATCAATGACTGAAGAAAACAAGCTGTTCATAAAGAGAGAGGACAACAAATAACCAGATGTTGATAGTTGTAAAACTCCTCTTATATTACCCTGCCTTGTCTCAAGAGCCAAACACAGTTTTGAGAAAGTAAAGAAAACAAAAGGAAAAAAGAAGAAGTAAAGAGAAAGAAATACAAGTAAGAAAGCAAAGAAAACATGCAAACCAAGAAGAAAAGTAAATAAATAAACTATGCCTACTCCTACATTAAATAATGCATGGGCGTACTCACATGAAGTGATATTTCCAATGTAGCCATTGGCACATTGGTTGACCCATGTTGGTGAAGGCATGGTTTGTGAACAGGATTGTTAGGAGAACTAGCAAACATGAAAGATATAACAATGAGGACCAACACACTCTGAGTTTAACATGTCCACAGAAAAGAAATGAGTGAAAGCACATGATAAGTATTCTACAGACTTAACATGGTGTTGTGACACACTACATGCAGATGATAAGCATGAACACTCTCTTGACTATGAGAGACAAGAAAACATGATAAAAAGAGACAAATTAGGTCTTGCGAGTGTTCTTGTTGTGTATGATTCCACAAATGCATAAGTGATGGGATCATGTGATTTCGGTAGAGGAAGCGAAATATGTGTGTTGGATTGAGCTTAAATGCATACATATGAGTGATAAGGAGCCTTGGGTGTTTCATAACTTTTCTAATCGAAAGTGGAAATAACCTCAGGATAGTGAGGAACTCACATAACCATTAGCTCAGGCTGAAGTGCCTCAATAGCCTACGGGGTTTCTACTTTGTCAAAAGATAGATCATCAAAGACCAGTGGCTTAGAAATATTAATGGTGAGTGAATCAACATCATGATTAAATGAAGAAGTACAAAGATCACGACAACTATGATAAGGAAATTCAGGATTTTCGTCGACTTTCTCATGCTTTTAGGAATCACGCAGAGGGGCAGATGATAAATAAGGATTTTCACCCTTCATGTTTTCAGAAATGACAGATGACAGATGGGACATATTTTCAAAGAAGATGTGTCTGATCTATGATGTAATGACAAGCTGACATCTGATGTGCCCTATGATTGATTGGAAGTAGAAACATCCAGATTTGAGTTTTCACAGGGAAAATGAAAAGCAATAGAATCAAAAGAGATGTTAGGATAGAGTGGATGATGCACAGATGGAAGGGAGTCAACCCTCACTGTGGGTTCTTCTTCAAATTCCCACACACACTCTTCATGAATGATAGCACAGGTTGGCTGCACAACACCAACTCCATCGACAACTTGATCCTCGTGAACACAAGATGTGGAGTCCAGAACGAGAGAACCTAACATAGTAAAATCCGAAGGATGAATGGAACGGGGGGATGGAGCTTAAGGGATTGAGTCCACGTGACAACCAGTAGGCTTGCAAGCCAAATCTGTGTAGCCATTGGGAGTAGGTGGGGTAGGAGGATGTGATAATTCAACAGATGTGTGCGCACGTTCTCCCACCTCGCGCTGTAGAGCTAAAGATATTTGATGAGAACAGGACAGACATTCACTTGTGACAGTGACTTCATCCATCTTATATTTGGTAGCTCTAACACTAAGGTATGTAGGGAGGGGTTCAAATGATTCCAAGAATTGTTGATTTTTGAAGATGTAAAGAAGATACTTAAATATTCCATTAAGGAAATTTCATATTCAAGAAATCAATATGCGAGATTACGAAAGCACATGTGAATTTTTTCAACGGATTCATCAGGTGCTTTCTGTAACTTCAAAATTTCTTTATTGAGTGCTTTGCAGTCAAAATGATTGAAAGCACAAGTTGTCTCTACAATCAAATGATGGAAAGAGTGAACAGATTTTTTGGGCAGCGTGGCATACCATAGTAGTGGGTGACCTCGAAGCGTGTATGCAAACAATGCGTTGGTCATGTAATCTTCATAGATTTAATGCCTTTCACAGGAGCCTACGATTCCAACTACATGTCTATGTAAGGCCACTACTCTACCTTCACCATCGTATGTTTTATGTGACAAGTTACTTGAGAGCTCTTCTAAGATTTCAAAGTCGTTTCCATAAGACACACACTCTCAAGGAGGAATTTTGGTTAATCGTGATAAGTATGCAAATATTCAAAAAAGATTGTGAGGAATCAGGTTGTCATACGACCCTCCTAGCACCAGAAATGTTGATGGTGCTGGTCCCGCCAACATTCAGGGTCTCCCCCCGGTATGAAGTCCCAACTAGACCTCACATCATTCGGTGTGAGTTCCATCTGGTATGATTTCCCAATTTCCATTATCTTCAAGATATTCGTTAACTCTTTCTTGTCATCAAATGCGAGTGGTATACTTAATATTCAAACAGCGAGGTTCATGTGTGTGGTGAGTGCTTCGTGTAACTTGTGTCTAATCTCTTTAGTACAGAGGGAGAGGGTGAGAGTGAGTCTCAGGTCAAAATGGAATAGTCCCAACTCAGTTAGAGACAGACAACACAACAGGACATGCAAAACTTCTAGAGGAGTGCTCCACATGGATGTGCTAGTCACAAACAGAAAGTGAACATATAACATATACAACACCCAACATAATTTTCAACATGAGTGTGACGGTTGTTATAACAAGTTTACAAGAATGAATATGTCAAGTTTCCGATGGAGTAGTCCACATGGGTGATACAATGAAAACAAATAACACTGTAACACCCCTCCCTTTTGTGTTAGACTATTGTATCCTAAGTTCAAAAAATATAGGTGCGATATGTAATATGGAAAACAAATATATTATTAAATTAATTAATAAATAAATCACTTGGAAAAGCGAGACACCAAGATATGAGATTCTTGCCAAATCCCATTGAGGAATGGGATAGGGGTAAATATTTCATGATAAGCTTCTAGATGTGATTCTAGATAAGCTTGGATGGATTGGAGGTAGATATCCATCAAGGGAAAAACATAAAAGCTTTGCGTGAGATAATGGCAATATTTTACGAGGAAAAGCCTCATGGGAGATAAAGGGGAGCTTTTCCAAAAAAATACCTAGGAAAATGGAAAAATCCATAAAAGTGGTATGCCGCTAATGGAAACTATATCATGAAAGAGGGTATTAAATACACATTGCATAGATCAATTGGAGGTTGTTGATCCATGGAAATAACCTCAGCTCGGGGGAATCAAAGGTGATTCATGGTTGGGTGGTGGTGCTCTACTCTCCAAGTGATGATTAAGTTGGCTTCATATGCATGGAACATAATGTATGTTGCTTCTTATCCTGTAAATTGTTGAAATTCTTTCAGTGTAGTGGTTTAAATGTATGTATGTTAATTGTGTAGGAGAATGATATCTATACATGATGAATTATTTTGATTCTAAGTTTGAAACTATAGAGCCTGATGTACCTGTTATCTAATATATTCATTATGATGAATTTCACCTACTGAGGGTTCCATTTCTTTACTCGTATTGCATTAGATATGTGTTAGCGATGTTATCTGTGTTCATGTAATTGATCTCATTTTTATGCATGTGACTTTTACTGCTGCCAAAAGTAGAGGTAGCGGTAGGAGCATAGTATGGGATTGTTATTTCATATTCATGATAGAATCCTCCTAGGACCCTTATGCATAGGTAGGATTATTATACAAAATTTTCTTATGAGATAGATACGTATGGATGAGTGAATTATCTAGTGAATCTAAAGATGATCATCATTATGTTAGAGAAAGAACATAGTATGTGTTTAATGTTATATTATGTCTCTATTTTAACTTGGCAGATAATGGACACAAGACATAGATGCATTCATTTAATTGTATAGTCTATGAGGGTATGTTCTGATTATCTATTGCATGTGTACTCGAAGAGGCTAGTTTAGCCATTCTACCTATTGCATAAGAGTTGACTAAGTCTGTAGAACTGTGATTCCGATGCATGGCCAAGTTAACTTAATTAGATTTAAGTTAACTAATGCTGGTGGGGGGCAATTAACTAACGAATGTTTTGGGTTGCATGTCAGTACTAGTTCCTTTATATAAATTTATAAAATTGTGCTTAAGGATCGATCCAACGTATACGTTGGATAATAAATCTAAAGGATTCCTTCCTTTACTGATATTTCTCATTTGTTATAAGTGTAGTTGTCTGAATAATAGTGCTCATGTAATGATTAAAATTAATGTGCCTGTGACCGTGCTTAAAAATTTAACTATAATCGAGACCCACTCTCAAGTTAAGAGGGGCCTAAGGGCTAAATTCCTGGGTAGGCTTAGGAGGTACGTTATAAATGGTATCAGAGAAATGTTCAAAAACTACGTCCTATAGACCAATCCAACTTCGCAAGGTATGAATGAGCTTTAGAATGGTTTTGGGTTTTAGTTATAAAATTTATATAAGAAAAATAACCCAAAAGCCATAAATGATTGAATTTAAATCTTAAAATAAATTTGAGGATTATGAGCATGTGAATCTCATAGTGATTACTTGCGAACAAAGGAAATGAGGATTGCTTAAAGATGAATCTAAATATTTAAAATGTATTAAGGGAATGTGGATGTAATAACATATGCATGTGTTGATCCACTCCATATAAAATCTTATTATATTGAATCGTTAAAAGATGCTAGTTGACAAATCGGTGGTTCTATCTGTTTGGAAAAAAAAGAGGGGTCTTTATACGATGTGGGTTGTAATTTTCAAGTAAGGAATCTGGTTCAAGATTCTGATGCTAAATATGGAATATATTATAGCACAATAGACCAGGAACAAAATGAGCATCAGGAACTAATCCACTCTATATTAAGTTGAAATATTGAATTAAGGAATATGAATCTTATGGTTCTCTTGAATAATCGTTCGGTATTAAGAAGCGGTAAAGTATGTCTCACTTAATGTATACATTCAAACACTGGATATTTACGAAATATAAATATATTGACTTCTTAAAATCAAACGGGAATTAGAATTAAAGGTTTTCAATTCAAAGAGGAATGAAATCCCTTGTGAGATGTAAATATCTAGAATTAATCCTACACCTTGAGGGGATGAAGAGAAGACATTATGTGATAATTAAGAGTTAAAACCAGCAGAAAGACGTGTGATTGGCAAGGTATTTCTCATCCCTTGTGACTGGGCATTCCTCTTGCATTGTTGGAGGAGAGTATGCATGTGACTCAACATATAACGCTCTTTCCTTATTCGTTGGCGTCAGATGCATTGGCCTTCCTCCTCGATGGAATGTTTTTCCCCATGCATTGTGGATAAGGTAGTGTTTCTATTTTTGTTTGATTAAGATAGGATTGGATGCACGCTGATGGGGTCAATTGTAGACCCATGTTTTAGGGATGAAGTTTAAGAAACAATGCCAAAACCTGACTACTGTTGTTTCTTCTATCTGAAACACTGTCTTTAGGGTAGAGGTATGTGAGTTGGCCACAAAGCCAATGATAATGTTTCCATGAGTGATAACAGAAAAGCCATAGTCCATTGTTCCTCGATTGACTAAAAGTACCTATCCTATGGGTGGAAGACGATAGGTTAATATGATGAATATCCTTACCATCACTTTTATTCGGATTAAGATTTCCATAAATCATTATCTTTCCCCACAAAAATTATGTTATGTTACATTTATCATCACGCGTTGTATAGAAAGCAACAACTTCTTTTGCAACTAGAAGATTGAAGAATGTACACCGGTTTGGGTTTTTTTAGGACCATGTGTTATGGTTAAAACAAGAGTGCATGCAAATTAAAGGAGGAAGGAAATCACGACTGTTGTTTCCCTTCTAAATGCCACCTTTCGTGTCTGCTTTATCACAAGCTGCAGGTGTGCAAGTTGGCAACAAATGAAAACGATATTGTACAGTTTCAGTTGTGCAAAGAATCTGGATCCTTTTATCGATCAATAGATTGACTTAAGAAATGAATCTGAAGGTCGAGAGGAGTTGGTTCAATCTCTGAAGGATATTTCATCATAGCAATGAATCTAAAAGCGGAAGTTCAATTTCTTAAGGATTCATCATTTTAACAACAGATTTGAGGGTTGAGAGACCATATGAAAGCCAAATCTTTCACAGATTTTTCAAGAGATATAGCCAAGAGCCATACATATTTCTCATGCACAGGCCCTACATATGTCGTGGACGTATTATAGACCTTCTAGAAGGTGAGGTCTCGTGGCCATACACCACACAAACAACTTGTCATAAGGGTTTCAAGGCCAAAAGGCCATCAGATCGCTCATGTGAGGCTGGTTAATTAATGTGCAAACATTATGTGTGATAGGTAAGGGGCCATACATATTGAAATAGATTAGTGAAGGAAAGGTCATAGGAAGGCTTTTCCAAGGCCGAAGGGCCACAGAAACAGAACTTCTTAAGAGCCTCCAAGGTCGAGAGGCTTCGTGAGAACTTTGGTGAGTTTCCAAAGCCATGGGTTCTTAATGTTTCTGGACCTTGATATGTTTAATATCTTCTCTCAAACAATCAAGAGTTGTCACTCCTTTAAATAGAAAAAGAGAGAGAGAGATAAATTTGTGATTTAGTATGGTGCTTGGAAATTTTAGTGTAATTTTTCATATTTTCCGCCTTTGGAATCATACAGTTATAAAACATGATATTATATTTAATCTTTTAAAGAATTCACTATAACTTTAAATTGATTAGTATGTGTAAAAATATGTGTTACAACCATGCTTGTAAAAAGAAAGGAGAGTATGTATACGAGGAAAGTACGGAAATCATAAGTACTTCCATTTAAACGTGTGAATTTGTGGTAAAATATTTTTGTTTACACTGTTCGGTATTCAAGGCAATGTGAGCTGAAAGGACACAATAGTGTTCTTCGATCAACATCAATGTAGCCAGGGAAAATGGTAGTGGCAGTGTCAAGGGACACATTTATATTTCATTGCAGTGGATGTGAAGGCACTAGTAACCATGAGGGTTACAAAGTATATCACTTGCATATAAATTTGATAGTTGTTTTTAAGTTACCATATTATTGGAAGTGATGGGTTGTTTTTTTGATAAAATATTTAGGCAAATTTGGCAAATACATATAATTTTACCTGCAAAGATTGCATGATGGTCACCTCAATTTCCATTTATATCTGAACGTATCGATTTGTATTTTTCCCTTAACTCTGTCGATACATGGTAGGACTTCTTCTAAGATTAAATCCGATTAAATTTGGCCGAATTATTTGTGGTTTAAAATGAGTTTTCAAAGTGTCTTTGCCAATATCTTAAAATGTGATTAGTAAAATGTAAGAAATTAGAATTCCATGGTTGAAAATTCTTAGGCAGCGAGAGACTGAGAATGTGGTTTCCTAATAAACACAGTTACTTTTGAGATCTGAATTTCGTGAGGTCATTATTAAAAAATATAAAAAAATTGGTACAAGGATGATAACGATGGAATATATATATATATATATATATATATATATATTATATATTTGTTGATTATACTACTTGTAAACTTTTTTGTGTGGAAAGCAGAAGCTCTCAGGTTTCGAATAGGGAAAAGTTTTTTTTCAATATATTTTTCCATGTTTAATTTGATGCTGGAAGTTTCATGGAGTGAAATCGAACCTGTGGCAAATGAAGCATTATCCCAACCCCTAGCTCCGTGAGGATGTAGACATATACCTTAGAATAACTATGATATTAAAAAGGAAATTTAAAAGGAAGTTAAAAAGTGAATTATTGTCCACATGAATGACATATTTCATATATCTATGTTGCATGAATTACATTAATTTTTCTCGGTTGATGTTGGATGAGAGGGAACAATATTAATAAATGAACTCACATCCTCTAATTTATTACATTACATATTGATTTACACGATTCATAGAAGGTTCTGTGAATGGTAGGAGTTTGGGTTTCGACCAATAGAGGATGTACATGTTTAATTGGTCAATATAGATACCATCGCTTCTAATGGTGCTTCGAATTATTGTGTTTAAACAGAGAATTTTTGAATGAGTGTGTGTGGATATTGTACATAAATTGATTATTTGTGGTAATTTATGGCCCTTTAATGTAGTCCAAGTTAAATTCAGAAAAAAAGAACATAATAGTTATAATTAGTGAAATCATTGAAATGTTGTCACATCTTTAAACTTATGATCCATCTTGATTATTAAGATGATGAACAACTATGCATGAGACAATATGCATATATGATTATGTTCTAATGCTTGAAAGGATGTAGTCTAAAGTTTTGAGTAGCTATGCTACACATTTACATTATAGAATTTACATTATAGAAGGTTTTGCATTTGTTCAGGCTTGTTATGCCTAAGGTATACATATCATGATTCCTTTGATTCGCTATAGGATCTGAACAATGATAACAATGATAAATACAACATAATTATGTTAATGATGTGATGAATGCATCTATTGTATAGTCTAGGGTTTTGAATTTTAAAGGAATATGTTAATGAGTTATATGAGTATTTGCTTGAGTTATATTAACTCTTGAAGGTTTATCTAGGATCCAAAGTTTAAGATTTGGTTAAACACTATTATATTATGATAAATAAAATGGCCTTCGAGTTGTGCATAGAAAGATAATTAAATAATTTATAGTCATGGAATAACATAATCATCAGATTAAGACAATAGTAATCTGGCTAACCAGTAATGCATATAGTAGAAGAATATGAGTTACTTAAATATGTACATTGGAAAGTGTGACTTACATGTAAGACTCATTGTGGATGCAATGAATTGCATGGATGTGCCTTAATAGGGGAAGGAATCACAAATCCTCACAACTAAACTATGATAAAATCAAAGAAGAATTCACCCTGTATGTGGGAGAATCTGGGCTGTAATTGATTTCGGATAAGAAATCCAAATTAAACTATGATGTCTTAACAATCATTAAATGAATATATGAGCAAAATTAAAACTCATTATGTGCCCGCTGATAAACATAAAAGTTGTTGGATAGATATTGTATTGGGAAGAGGGACTCCCTAAAAAACCAAATGGAAGCACAATCAAACTAAATTTGTTTAGTAAGAAATAAGTGATTGGTAGATTTAATGACATAATAAATATATCAAATTTTAAAAAATTATTTTAAGACTTTATGGTTGCTATGTGAAGGAAAAACCTAAATAAAATAAAAAATCATAAATGTAATATAGAGATAAGACATCTTATCCTATCCATATAGAAATCAAAATTATGCGGGTATGTTGTCTAGAAAAGAACATAACTTGAGGAAATTAAGTTATGCTTAACAACACCGAAGAAGGAATGGGAGATGTGAAAGGAAAAATTTTATACGCAAAATGAGACTAAGTACTTTGAAGTAGTTCCTTAAGTTAAATGTGACTATATTAATCAGTGTGCATGCAAGACCTGATGTAATTAGTCTTGGATATGAATTGTCTAAATACTTCTTAATGAAGGAAACAAAAACCTTGTCAGAAAACTATGCATAGGTTGGAATCTATGGGATTCTGAATTAGTAAAGCAAGAGTTATAAAGTACATGTGAGTTTAACCTAAACCAAGAATTAAATTTTCAAGTGGATGTGAAAATATGACACAACCTTTGTGAACATCATATATTAATAATGATGGTATGATAAGAAAAATGAATTGACACCAAAAGTACACCTAATGTACAAACACAATAGAAATCTAGAGCCAAATCTTAGTGCTTTTTCGTAAAATGGCTCTGAGATAGTAAGTAAAAAATGGGTAAAGGAAAAAGATTTTGTAGAACGACCGCTCATAACAATAAAAAATTTATGATGTTAGCATAACACATGCATCAAGTAATATAATAGAGGATAATAAATCCCTTGGTCTTAACTATGTTAAGTAGAGAATAGTATAGGTTTTCACTTATAACTCCTACATGGGAGTTGTATGCAGGTGCATACTGTTTAACCATAATGTTTAGAGCTACATGAACCAATAAGATGTTGGAAGAAGGAAATCATACAACATGATTATTTATGTGAGGAATAAATACTAAGAACTAACCAAATTTGTTCTGATGATAATTAAATTCTAAATATCTATGATAAACTGAGTATCATAGTTTTCTTTATGATATATTTCATTGTTGAGTTATAGTATGGATGATGATCCAGGTGGATATTGGTGGCCACCTGCCAAGTCCACCTGGACCCCCACCATTGTTCCTCTCAAAATTTTCAGTTTCCTTAATTATAGCGCAGTTTACTATTTTTAGTAGTTTTTCGGGTCCTAAACTTCTGGAGCCGTTTTGAGGCCCTAAACGACCTTTTTTGGGAAATCTTGCTCATCTTTTCCGTTGTATTCCTCATAGATATCTTTCCAACGGGCTATCATGCGCGTAAAACGGAGATCGTATGCCAAAGTTACGACCCCGGGAAGTTGATGTACCAACTTACCCAAAAACGGGGCCCACAATTTGGCGTTTCATCTTCTAGGGTTAGGTTTTGGAATGTGAAGGGTTTTCAATTGTTTCTCAACAATAAATAGGCCCTCGGGCCTCATTGTAATACAGTTCGAAATAGTTCAGAGGCATGTAGCCTACACATCTCTTCTCAGAGATAAGCTACCATCGCCCTAGCTGGGTTATTTCTATTTGTAAGCATATTTCAGTATTCTCCATTAATGAAATGAAGTATTATTTCCGCTGCATCTCTGTTTTTATGGTTATCGCATCTCTGTATTTATGGTTATCTCTGTAATCTATTGCGTTCCTGCTTAAATCTGGATCAGATGATGACTATTATAATGCACATGATGACTATTATAGAAATGGAATAGGTCCACGAAAGTCCTTAAGTAGCAAGAAACGGAACACGGTTTATTCTACTTACCAGAAACAGATGAATGAATGTATGGCATAATGCTAACATTATTGAAACAGGTGGATAAGTATTTTTCATGCAGTTAATGTTATGACCATTGGTAGGATATGCAGAGGTACAAATTGTACTATGTACAAGTAGTACATATGGTACCAGTATGGATATATGCATGGCATGATTTAGACATGATGTGTATAGCTATGTGTATAACACACCTTATGTGCAAGTATGCCTGAAGACACTGGGTGGGCATCTAGTAGGGAAACCGACCTAGAGGGTGCACAACAAAAGGAATTAAGAAGTGGTTCAAGGATAAGTAAGAATGATTTATTTGCAGTATGGAATACATATGATTATGATGAGTATATGTGGTTGTGATGATATGTGCGCTAACCTGTTATAATGTTTTATGCATATGCTAGCTAACTTGTTGTGTGCAAAGAAACTGCAGGAAGAAAGTGTTCAGCAAGAACACAAAGGATTGGAAGAATGCAAGGGGAGAACATGCATTATTTAAATAAAATGAATAATTGGAAATAAAATCCATAGCTAGTTTAGTAGTAAGGGGTAACAAATTCTGATATTGATCATGGTAAACCTAGTTGCATTTCTGCATCTAAAATTTTCTTACAAATTGTTGAAAACAATGTTATAGGTACCCATGGAAGGAGATGTGATGGGATCACTCTTTGTAACTGATATAAATTGGAAGATTTACATCATATGGCAAGGCAATGAGAGTCGTGGATTCAAAGGCCATCTGCCTGTGAACGAGGACATGATACAGGGATACACCGAGGACAGTGTAAAATTGAAGGGGGGAAGTATGTAACACCCCTCCCTTGTGTGTTATACTATTGTAACCTAAGTTGAGAAAAGATAGGTGTGATATGTAATATTGAAAAAAAATATAGTATTTAAATTAATAAATAAATCACTTGGAAAACCGAGACACCAAGAGATGACATTCTTGCCAAATCACATTAAGGAATGGTATAGGGATAAATATTTCATGATAAGCTTCTAGAAGTGATTCTAGATAAGCTGGGATGGATTGGAGATAAATATCCATCAAGGAAAAGAAAATAAAAGATTTGCGGGAGATAACAACAAGCTTTTATGAGGAAAAGCCTCATGGGAGATAAAGGCCAGCTTTTCTGGAAAAAGACCTAGGCAAATGGGAAAATCCATAAAAGAAGGGTGTTGCTAACGGAAACTATATCATGAAAGAGGGCATGAAATACCCATTGCATAGATCAATTGGAGGTAGTTGATCCATGGCAAGAACCCTGGCCTGGGGGAATCAGAGGTGATTCATGGTTGGGTGGTGGTGCTCCACTCTCCAAGTGATGTCTTAGTTGGTTTCATATGCGTGGAACATGTCGTATGTTGCTTCTTATCCTCTAAATTGTTGTACTTCTTTTAGTATAGTGGTTTAACTGTATGTGTGTTAATTGTGTAGGAGAATGATATCTATACATGATGAATGATTTTCATTCTAATTTTGAAACTATAGAGCCTGAGGTACCTATTATCTAATCTATGCATTATGATGAATTGCGCCTACCAAGGATTCCAGTTCTTTACACGTATTGCATTAGATATGTGTTAGTGATGTTATTTGTGTTCATGTAATTGATCTCATTTTTATGCATGTGAATTTTACTTCCTCCAAAAGTAGAGGTAACTGTAGGAGAACAATATGGGATATTTATTGCTTATTCATGATAGAACCCGCATTGGACCCTTATGAATAGGTAGGATTACTACACAAAATTTGCTTATGAGGTAGATATGTATGGATGAGTGAATTATCCAGTGAATCTAGAGTTGATCATCATTATGTTAGAGAAAAAACATAGTATGTTTCTAATGTTATATTATGTATCTAGTTTAACTTGGTAAATAATGGACACAAGACATAGATGCATGCACTTAACTGTATATTCTATGATGGTCTTATTATCTATTGCATGTGTACTCAAAGAGGTTGGTTTAGCCATTCTACATGTTGCATAAGAGTTTACTAAGTCTGTAGAATTGTGATTCCGATGCATGGCCAGGTTAACTAAACTACACTTAATTTCATTAATGATGGTGGGGGGAAATTAACTAACGAATGTTTTGGGTTCCATGTTAGGACTAGCTTCTTTCTACAAATTTATAAAATTGTGCTTAAGGATGGATTTGTTGTATTGGTTGGATAAGGAATCTAAAGGATACATTCCTTTATTAATATTTCTCATTTTTTATAAGTGTAGTTTTCTTAATAATAGTGCTCATGTAATGATTAAAATTAATGTACTGGTGACTCTGCTTAACAATTTAATAGTAATCGAGACCCATTCTCAAGTTAGGAGGGGCCTAGGGGCTAAATTTCTGGTTATGCTCAAGTTGTATGTTACATATACAACACATTTCCAACAACATATGTAATAAAACAACCGAAATAGTTCAACTGTCTTAATACAGGTTAAATAAACATGCATTAAAAGCATCCAAAGAATAGTCTTACAAACAAATATAATACATGTGTGAAATTGTGTTGGTATATTAAGAGGCTTCTGAATTAACCGAAAGTTCGATGATACATCCATACACCATATATCACTAACCTTGATAGCGGGGTGTTGGAGTCACTGCTCGCTCCTCAAAGAAAATACTACAGACTCTCAAGTATATGTGGGAGGAGACAAGGTGAAAAGTGTTTTGCATGTACAAATGAGGGGTATATATAGCCAAGGGTGAAACTAACCCTTGTGACTCTTCGACTTCCCCCATGACTATTTGACTTACATGACTCTTCAACTTACAGAGTCTTTAACTTCATCTGTGGGTCTCTTGGACTTCCTCGTTACATTACATTGATTAGACAAGTATGACCCAAAATAGTGATGTAGCCGAGGCGACTCATGACACAAATTGACATGACATTGCCGGTATGCACATGCTGGGTTTGTTTTTCATATTGAGTTGTGTTGCTGAGTGATGAGTGCACCCATGGTGTACCATAGATTCACCTTTGCATGGAAAAGTGTGCAAAGTCTTCAATGGTATTGGTGTTTGCTTGCCGGTTCATGCACGTGCATGTGTCTCCTTCGCTTTCTACTTCGTATGCTTCATGTGTTTGTCCAACCACAAGAAAGCCTACTAGCATGCACTCCTGGTTCATCTCGTTCGTTTTCATGCCATGTCGTATCCATATACCTATTACTTCCATCAATCATGAGAAGATGATATTAAATCCATAAATCCACTAGTCTACTGTGATGAATTCCCTTTCTTTTTCAGGTGCAGGTGACTGGGAGAGAGGACAAGGCTCTGAAATAGCGTAGAACACATGCCAAGACGGGATGTGAGTCTTCGGGGCACTGTCACAAAAAACTACAGAGAGGTCACTGAGATGCTAGGTTGAGAAATCTGAGACATAAATGACATCTACAGGATCTGTTTCAACTGAGAGGCAGAACTGTGTAATTTTTCTGGGGAAGGCAGTGTGGGCAGCAAGAGACACTGGCAATGAAACTGTGCAAATTTCCAAGGGAGATCAGGATCGGGTTGTGGGAACTTGTTGGCCAAAACTGCGCATATTTAGAAGGAATTCATGCAGGACATGTTTTCAAAGTTTCCATGTTGAGCAGGGTGTAGGGTAGTAGGTGGATTGTCCATGAAAACAGTGCAATTTTCAGGAGAAGTGGCTAGCAGGCCATTAGAGGGGTTGAGTGACAAACTACACTATTTCTAGAGAGAATGTAATGACAGGCAGCAAGTGCATGTCCCTCTTGTCTCCGCAATTTCGTCAGGCAGTGTAAGGAGGTAGGCTCACAGATTCTATGCAATTTCATAGATGAGTCTAGATGTGGGTCACTCCTTAGTCAAATTCTCCGGTTGAGCAGCGGGAGGCTTGATGGATAGGCTTACCGGAAGCACATATGAAAATGTCTTCTTGGGAAACTTTTGTGTTGTTCTAAGTGATAGTCAGCCAGGTTGATTCCATGATTTTGTAGTTCAGAATGCTTGGAGGGCAGCTTCAAGCTCTACGTAGTTCTCGGCAATAGGGCTTGGTCACTGAGCACTGAGACTGTGCAATGCAAATCAGTGGAGGTCTGGCTAGTGGAGGGTGGTCTTTTCGACATATTTTATGAAAAATGGCTTAGTGTGAGTGAGTGGAATCATGTATACACAACGTTGCAAACACACACTCAACATGACTCGACAAAAAGACACCTAAAACCAACAATACAACATGTGCTAAGTGTGACTAACTACGGGATTGCCTAATGTTGAAGGCAACTAATGCGAAATTTCAGATGGACCTTCAGATGATAGTGGCAACACTTGCGTGTTATTGCTTACAACATCGTGTGTGAGTGCGACGAGTGTTTACATAGTCGAAACAACTCATGCACACAAAGACAACCCTTCGATATCACCAGGAGAAGGTCACACGCATAACATGAAAATCAACATGCTGAAGATGACAATTGGTGAAATAAGAAAAAATGAACCAATACATGTACACGAAACATATGAAATGGTATTTTGTGTTTTCACACATGCATGTTGTTGAAGACAGGATCATATGACAATGACAAGAAGTCTTGCAAAACCAACTAAGAGGTGTACTTTGAAAAGTTTTCTTTACTTACCATACTTACCCTCAAGATGATCATGCATCTGACAAAGTTCATATGTGGTCCTGATCTTTTCCCAACACGTAGTCTCTTGGTCCTTCTCCTCAACTCCTTGGGAGTGATCTTAGCATGTCACCTTTTCCAGTAGTCACTGACAAGTAGATCAATGTTGCTTTAGCGAGTAGTTATTGTTGTCATAGTCAGGCCCTAAGGGGCCCAAATGTGCAGTTTCTCCATGCAAGATAGACACGACAACTTTTACAACATTACACAGTTTTTAGGAAAAAGATACTACTGCGGGATGTGTGTCTTGGGAGGACACCTCTACATAATTTTTTTGTGCAGTATCGCCTAGGCAGCTAGGAGGAAATGCTGCACAATTTCTGGATACAAGGCACTACTGCAGGATGGGTTTCGAGAGGACACGTCTGTGCAGTTTCATGGTACAAGACGGACTGAGAAGTTGAGGGACAATACTGTGCAGTTTCTAATGACAGTGGGTTCCGGCTAGGGGAAGTACACTAGAGGAAACCATTGCGCAGTTTTGGATGCCAAGGGATGTTGGGGTCTCTGCACACTACAGAGTTTCAATAGGCATGGGAGTAAGCTTGATGGTTATAGAATAAAAGTTCATAGTTCTAGGAGGCTAGATGAGTCCAAGTTTCTTGGGAAATTGGCTAAGTGTAAAATCGCTGAAACATATGTAAACATCGATAAGTCTTGACTGTTATCACACATGAACACTTAGTGATGCAACATAGATCATCCAAAATGTATAAAACATACTCTTCTTGATGCAACAACCTTTGTGACAAGTGCGTGAAGTGAGTACGAAACATGTCTATGTGATGATGACAATTCATGCACACATGCTTTCCCTTGAAGCAAAAAACCATTCGCTTTGCATGACAAGCAACAACCCCTATGCCAAAATATGACACATGTTGCATAAAGGTGATAACATGAGCAACTCTTAAGATCAAGGAGGGGCAACTTGAGATCATCAACTTACCAACAAGTGACCAAGGACAATCGATCGCAGGATCCAAGGTAGCCTCCGAAATTTGCATGCGAGCCAAAATTTTGGAGGGCGATTGTAGTTGCTACAACATAATAATATAGCCAAAAGCTTCATTTCTATTACTATTGATAAATATATAACATTAAAAAAAAAACTCTCACAATAAAACAATATTATTATTATCATTAAAATTAATAATAATTATTAATTAATATTTAATATTAAATATTATCTACTATTAGTTAATTTTAAAATAAATAATATAAATTAATTATTTAATAATAATGTTAATTAAATAATATTAAATATCTAATAATTATTATTATTATTATTATTATTATTATTATTATTATTATTATTGCCATTATTATCAATTAATATTATTAAATAATTTAATTTAATATTAATAATCATTAAAGAATAATAATTTATTTATGTATTTGGTAGGTTTATTTTTAATTTATGTTTAAAGATTATTATTATATTTATTTTTAAATTTTTATTAAGAAATTAACATAAATTAAAAAATAAGCATAATATTTATTATTAACAACATCTTCCAACCTAGCTGGTAACTCCCCGGTCCTCTCCAACAGCAGAATTGATAAAAATCAAATCTCGGCTCTTAATGCATGGGTTTCAAACTCGACGCTCCCTTCCAAGCCATTTTGGTCAACCCAGGCGATCGCGGTTCACCATTTTTGTGACTCAATTTCAGAGTGTTCATCAGATGAAGCTCCTCTTCAATCCTCTCCCGCTCTTCGTAGCTGCTCGTTCCAGGCCGTAATCCCGCCAGTCGATTCGATGAACCTTTTAAGATCCAGTGCGTCATGCCTCCGCTCCATCTCTAGTTCGGACCCAACATTTAGAATAGATACTTGTTCCTGCTTCAAGCACAAAAACCCCTACCTGGTTCAATCGTGCAGTTCTTCTGCTGACTGTCGATCCCCTCCATCCTCGTTGCACCATCTCACTGGAACCACTTCCTCGCCGTCCTCTCCTCGACCAGCAAATATTGTTGATCAGGGCCTTTCCATTAAGGAAACGGTGGGTAGCAATACACCCCCTCTGATCAGATCTGAAGGTTGGCCCTCAATCCATTGCTCCCTCACATTTTTTCCCATTCCTCATGTAGTCAACATCCTCCTGTCTCGACCTATCCGTCATCCCACTAGTGTCGTCCCATTTCACCCTCCCCTCTTCCTCATTGGGCCCTTCCTAATCCTCCCACCAGTGTCGTCCCATTTCACCCTCCCCTCTTCCTCGTTGGGCCCTTCCTAATCCTCCCCCCCATTAGGTGTTAGATCTATGTCGGTCGAGGTTCCGTTTTCCCTGGCTCATTCTTGTATGGATAACTCTAAGAGCTCTGCCTTCATTAATAAAACTAATAATTACATTAAATATAAAAATAATGATAACAAAAATGCTTTTATTAATAATTTTAATAACAATAAATTTAACAATAATATTAGTAATAATATTGAAATTAACAATTATAATAACAGTAAAAAAGAATTTGATCTTATAAGTAGGAGGAATAATGAAAACCATTATAATAAACGTGATCTAAATAACAATAATTTAGATAGTAATTAACGATAATTCAGATAGTAATAATTTTTCTGAGGCCTACTGTTTTTTAGAAAATATTGCTACTAATAATAGGGCTTCTTATTCTAGCAAAAAAAAAGTTGTTAATCTTACCAATTTCTCTTTTAATTCCCTTGTTTTTAGGCTTTTAGAAAAAGGTTTGAACTTTGTTGTAGCTCCTAGAAAAGTTCCTTTGAATGATGTCATTTGTGACATTGAATTTGGGATTCGGGATTTACCCAATTCCACTAAAGATATTATTAGACAGGATTGCGTGGTTATCGTTAGAAAGTTTAAACCCCCTAAGAACAACCTCAGTAAGCCTGAGTTTGAAGCTCTCAAATCCCTGAATAGTAACAAGGACATTGTTGTTCTAAGAGCTGACAAAGGGGATGCAATTGTCATTCTTAACAAGGAGGATTACTAGAATAAGATGCTAGATCACTCTTGCAATAGCAGAAGCTACAGAAAGCTTTGTAAAAACCCCCTAAAAAAATTTCTAAAGTCGTTTCTCTTGCCATTAAATCAGGTAGCATGGTCAACTCCCTGAGCAAGAAGCTTATCAAAAGCAACCCCCTTCCTCACAGAATCTACGGTCTCCCAAAGATCCATAAATAGGGGGTCCTTCTTCACCCCATTGTCAATACTATTGGTCGCCCTACATATCTTTTAGCGAAATTTCTTGCTAACAAGCTCAAACCTCTGGTTGGCCACAATGAATCCTTTGTTAAAGATTCATCTTCATTCGTTAACGAGCTAAAAGATTTGAGATTTGGCCTTGAGGATCAACTGGTGAGCTTTGATGTGATCTCCTTATTCACTAATATACCCATTAATGAGGCCATTGATGTTATCAATCGCATCACTGATCCTGATATTGCGTTTTTAGTTAAAATTTGTCTCACCTCTACTTTCTTTAGTTTTGAAGATGAATTCTGTGAGCAGACCTGTGGTGTGGCTAGGGTTCTCCCCTTTCCCCAGTTGTGCCCAGTCTCTTCATGGAGGATTTTTAATCCAAATCCTTGGCTTCTTCTCTTTACCGACCCAAAATTTGGAAAAGGTTTTTGAATGACACTTGTGTCGTCTGGTCTCATGGTAAAGATGAATTGGAGCTGCTTTTCCATCATCTTAATAGTCAATCAAGTTTCATAAAGTTCACTATGGAATTTGAATTTGATGGTAGCCTTCCCTTTCTTGACATCCTTATCTCGAAGAAGGATGATGGTTCTTTTTCTCATCAAGTTTTTCGTAAGAAAACTCACACAAAGCAATATCTACATGTTAGTTCCCATCATTTTCCTGTTCAAAAACTAGGCGTTCTCAACACCTTAGCCACTCGGTCGTTGCGGGTTTTTGACAAAAATCACCTTGAAGATGAGAAGAACCACCCACTTAAAGTCTTTAATAAAAATGGTTATAGTAGGTCTCAAAGTCTTAGGGCTTTTCAAAATGCTGAAAAAGGTCCTAAGAATAAGATTCACCCCAAGGATTGGTCTTCTGGGGTTCATCTTCCTTTTTTCAGAGGGACCACAGATAAAATAGCAAGGGTCTTGAAAAAACATAAGATTCATTCCTCTTTTAGACCCCTTAACACTATTCGAAGTTCTCTTTGTTTTGTTAAAGACTCGGTTAACTTTAAGGATGGGAAAGACATTTACATCATTCCCTGTTCATGTGGAACTCCTTATATTGGGGAGATCGTTCGTTCTATTAACCAAAGGATTTGTGAACACATTGCAGACATCAAGCATGGGAGGTCGTGCTCCTCCACCTTGGGGGAACATGTAGAGAAAACCAATCATCACATGTGCATCGAAGAGGCTAGGGTCATTGCGAGGATTGACCATTTTCATTATCATAAATTTAGGGAGACCCTAGAAATTGAAAAGCATCCTGTTAATCTAAATAGAGATGATGTGTCGAACATCAGAAGATGCTAGATTCCTACACTTTCTTCCTAAATTAACTAATTATTTTTTTTCAAATTTAATTATTTTTTTTCATTTTATATATATATATATATATATATATATATATATATATTATTATTATTATTATTATTATTAATCGATATGTCAGCCCTTATACTTACTAATATTTGTTTTAATTTTATTTCTATATTTTAACATTAGTATTAAACCTCTTTTATTATTACCCTCTTATTATAATTTTATTAATTAATATTTGGAAATTGGAATTAGATATTAATATTATAATACTTATCAAGGTTATAAAGGATTAAAATATAATAATTAATTATTTTATTATAATTTCTTATAATATTTCTCTTTAATCTTATTTATATATTTTGACCTTATTATTAAACCTCTTTTATTATTAGTACTCTCTTATCTTAATTTCATTAATTAATATTTGGAAATCGAAATAAGATATTAATATTATAATACTTATTAAGGTTATGACGGATTAAATATAATAATTAATTATTTTATTTTAACCCCTTATAATATTTCTTTTTTTATTTTAATTTTATTTATATATTTTTTATCATTTTAGTGACCCCTTTAATTTAATTTTAATTTGAAATAAGATTTTGAGGATTATAAAGGGCTAAATAAATTTATTATTTTATTATAACCTCTTGTAATATTTTTATCAAAATAATGAAAAAAATAAAAAATAAAATTATTTAATTGATTTAACTTAAACTTTTTTTTTAGTTCAAATCTTTTCTCTGCCCTCATTCAAACTAGCTGTTACTCGCTAACAGTTAGTGAGAAGCTCTCTAAATCTATTTATTTCATTGCTCGGATTTGGTACTTCATCTTATCTGAAGATCAACCACACTAGCTGGTTTGAAACGGGTCAATACGAATATTTTTATGTGATTTTTTTTTCCAGAAAATGTTGTTAATAATATTATGGATTAGAGAAGTCTTAGCTCAAAAATAATAATTATTATTTAATTCAATCTATAAAAATTCAATTTTATAATAATATTAATTAATTAATGAAATATATTGTAATAAAAATAATATTTGAAAAAATTATTACAACAAAATTATTATTATTATTATTATATTCCCTATCCTATCCTCCATATTGAAGCTAGTGTGTCCCCATTTATGAATTAATTAAATATTGGTCATGTATTTATTAATATTATTATGATAATTAATTCATTCAATGGTTTTCACAATATGACATTAAACTAAGAGATAATTTTTGTCACAATGTGACCATGGTTATTAATCATTGTTGATTTTCACATCGAGACAATGTTTGTCACAATGTGACATTGGACCATGGTTGACCATGCAGGAAAATGGTAGAGCATGGTTGACCATGGGTGACCATGGTTGATCATGGTTTATTTTCATATTCACAAAATATTTGCCACGATCTAACATTCTACTAGTGGTATCCATGGTTAACAATGATTCACCATAATTGACCATGTTTGGCCAATCTTGACCATGGTTGACCATGGTTGATCATGATTGATTTTGATATTGAGAAAATCCTTTGATAAACTGTAAGATTTCTATTATAAAGCAAGGTATGTGAACCCTATGGTTGATTTTCATAGTGAGACAATCCTTGATACAATGTGACATTGGACCATGGTTGACCATGATTTTCCATGGTTGATGATGGTTGACAATGGTTGACCATGGTCGATTTTCATATTGAGACAATCCTTGTCACATTGTGATCTTAATTCGATTGGTTGATTCTATTGGTATGCCTAGAATTAATTTTTTTCTATGATTTCAATAACATTACTAGATGTGTCGTTCCATGATTAGTTTTATTGACAACAACCATACAAAATGCTGCAAACATTAGTCTATAGTATAAATGATGTAAGCAGCATAGTTATAAATAAAAGGGTAGCATGACATAATCTTTGGACTTACCTCTGCAAATTTATGAAATAGTGCAAAATTTGAATTTAAGGAACATGTCCCGTTTCGAGTTTTGATTTATAAAATGCTACTTGTTTCTTTGACATTTCCATGTTCTTGAATGAGAAGTCCCTAACGTCTTTTAGTCTTCTACTACTCTCTGAACCTCATTGGGATTATACACTAGTGGTACAAATAAAGCCTATTTGTCTAATCAACACACATTGAAATGTAAAATTAATTTATCTGAAAAACTCTAATTTCTATTCCTTATACATTAAATATGTTTGTAACGAATCTTATAAAATTTAATTTAATTACAAAAAAATCTTATAAAATTTAATTTAATTAAAAAAAATAGAATTAATGGAAAGAATCATGAACATAATAATAATAAGATTATATATAAAACCAATATTTTCATATTAATGTCAAATATTTTCATATTAAAATCTTATTGATGGAAAATTTTGGATGATAAGATGACCTTTCTTAAAACTAGAGAGTTCTCGAGATTAAAAACATTTTGTTTTCTTGTCTTGATAATGTATGCTTTAGTTTATGTGTTATATGCATATTCTAGGATTGTTGGGCTTCAAAATTTTCTTTTCTTCATAAAGACGCTACAAATTTAATTATGTTATATAATTTTTTGGAAGCAATACTAACGAATTTTTTACCTTCTTTTAAGAATTAGCAATTTTTTATTATTTTTCACATTGGAGGATGCATTTTTGGTTGAAATATAATGATTATTTTAGATTCTTGAATAATACAAATTGTTATTATTTTGAAATATTTTCTTATATTATTAATAAAATTGATTTTATGAAATCTATTCTCTTAAATATTAAAAAATGTTAAATTAATATAATTATCTGAAATGTTTCTCTAACTTATTAATATAATTGATATTATGGAGTATTTTTTTATTTTAAAATTTTACTATACTACAATTATATATTAAAAATTTTGATTCATAATAATATTAATCATTTACATAAAATTATTTATATATTTAATTTATTATCATGGCACATTTTAATAATACAAAACCATTATTTTATATCTCATCTGCATTAAGAAATCAACCGTATAAGGCCATTAGATATTGCATTTATTATCATTACACCTTAGGGTACGTTATTAGCTTTTAAGGTTAATTTTTAACCTCGAATTTGCATTAAATCCATCACACATTTGATTTATTATTATTAGTGTATCTAACGGCGCCACACATTTGTATACATTGTTAAGTTTTTGAAATAATTTTGAAGTAAAACATCCATGTGCTAATTTGGTATACTTATGTATATAAATTGAAAGACTAAAATAATTAAAATAATAAGAAAATTTTATTATGAATATTTTTTATTTATTTAATTATATATAATTTATTATCAAAATATTTCTGTTATGCAAATTGATAAATGTATTATGAAAGTATTTATTTTGTATAAATGGGTAATTTAAATGTAAAAACAGAATTTTGAATAATTTTTTTCATGAAAAACCAAATTTAAACCACCATTATATTTTTTGAAATTATGATTTTAAAAATAATTTTATAAATCATTTCAAACTTACAATATTATTAATAAAAATGGACAATACATTCATTAATAGCTCATCATCATCTGTCAAATTATTGATCTCAAATATCATTTCAAAGAGGAACCATTATTAGTCCCTGCTATCTGGCAATGGCATGGGACTATAGTTATTGAAAAGATGTCGCTAATATTAGTTTGAGCTGGTTATCACGAAATTTTTTAGGCTACCCATATATTTTTTATAATGAAATCTATTTAGCCATCTTATTTGACCTCTTCCCGAGAAAGGGAGTCCAAAAGCATATGTTATATTCATTTATTTCATTTCCATTTTCATTTGTTTCCATAACATTTCCAATCTCTGAACTAATGCTAGCATTAGTTCGAGTAAACCAAGAGGGACCTTGGGATTTATCCGTAGATCATGTTACATTAACCTCATGCATGGTTTACACATGGCTCATCCTGCGAACGCATTGTCATTGTTGTCAACCACTGCTTCTCCTTCTTTCTCACCCAGAGCTTATTGTTTCATTTCACTTCCACCAGTTGGTTGGGTTAACCTAGGGTAGGGCAGAGGAGAGCTCTTAACCAGGGAACTAACAAACCACCAGAAAAACCACCAACAAAACAGGTTCGGGGCCGAGGAGAGCTATTAACCAACACAATAAACTGTGTATAATCGTGCACTAAGTTACCAGCGCAATAAGATTTGTATAATCATGGACTAAGTTGCTGAATCTAACACTGATATGCAATCTAAGTTGTTTTCGGAAGCGTAGCAGAGTTTGTTGGAAGTTTACCAATCATTGTAGCTGATGTCGAAGAGAAAGACACTTTGATTAGACACTGCAGAGGAATTTCTTCTGATTCTTGAAGTGTCCCGTGGAGCCCAGAAGAGAGGTCTCAATTGAGGTACTCACTCAAAAATAGAATGTTTTCACTACGATATTAACTCTTAGGAATTTCTTAGCTAAAGTTAAGAGCAACAAGAAGTTGAATGAACTACAAGCTAGTTTGGATCTGGCTTAGCGTCTTCAATAGGAGTTAGAGCTGGAAACTGCATCACTTAGTTGGACTGGATGGCAAGATAACTGAGATAGAGCTAGAATGGGCTCTAGTCAAAGGCTCTAAAGGGGAGAGGATCAAAGGCTGAGAGAAAATTTGAGTTGAGATTGAAATCTCTAGATCAGAACTTCTATCTCATGCCATGCCATGTTCAGGTTCACTTACAACGAGAAGTCTCAGTTCATTGAACTACAACAATAACAAAGAGAGTGAGACAGAGAATCAAACAGAAAGAATAGTTCCACTAATAGCATAGGAGACAAAGGTTCAATCTAACCTTTTGGATTGTAACAAAATGGACACAACTAGTAAGTCTTTAGTGCAAGTACTACGAGGAACCTGCTAGTGTAGAGCTAGTATTTCTCAGTAGTAGGAGTGGTAAAGAAACCCTCTCCCCTCGACTGGGTGCCCTATCTGTACCAAGATGCTTGTTTCCTTTCAAATGGGCTATTATGAATTCCGGATCATATTTCCATTGATGGTCAAGGGGGAATCCCATGTCTCCAAAGACTGTTGCCGCCTACTTGGACCCTTTGCTATGGAAAAGGGCATACCCATTCATCAAGCAACTTTTGGAGATACAAAAAACAAGCACTTTCAGAAGGGGATTTTGGGTATCGAACGGCAAGACATAATAGACATATATAATAGAACTAGATAACCATTGCTTTTAACTCTACCTTCACCTTAACTATGCAGGTGTATCCTCTGATGGTGGATAAACACCTGCTAGCTTTGACTTTGTTGTCTTTCCTGCTTTGCAGGGAAAACTAGATACTTTGACACTGGGGCACTGCTACAGAGTCTACTAAATCTTTTCATTGATTAACTTCATCAATCGACTATGGATCAATAAACTCACTAGTGTCATTCGTTGGATCATTTAATGGTCTTGATCAATACGGGGTATGATTCTCTAATAGAAAGGGGCGTTGGCACTTTCAATCTTTACTTAGAACTGGACTAGACTACGCTGGCTCTATCGATGCTTCTGGAACTAAAATGGGAAAACAGTGCATGGGTAGAAGCCAAGGTAGCTTATGGAGCAGCAGTTGAAGCCAAAAAGGTTGCGGAATACATATTTTTCTTTTCCCTACGAGCTTTGTTTGCAGATGACTTCATGTGGCTTCATCCACATATTTGATGGCATGTTATGGTTCATGTGGCTTCATCCACATATTTCATGGCATGTTATGCAAAATAGAGTCCCCAGGCAAGTGTACTCATGGCTTGTGGAAAATACAATGGTGAGGCAAGTGGATCCATGGGGCCCACATCACTTCTCAAGGGTTTGTGGGGGGGACTATAATCTCCCGATTCTTTTCCCATGTGGTCTTTTCTGACGGAGAACATTAACAGTAGTATGGAGGGTCGGGGTATCCTGATTAATGCGTTTTACGAACTCGATTCCTGGGGGATCGATCACATCATAAGCTTGACAAGGAAACCTGTGTGGAGCATAGGTCCCATACTCGCAACCCCTGTTTTCGAAGATACAGTGATCGATCCAAGAATTATTAACAACAGGGGAAAGGCTGTGGATATCGATGAGGAGGAATGCCTGCGGTGGCTGGGTTCTCGGCCTCCGCAATCCATCGTGTTTGTGTTTGGGGAGCCAATTTATTATGAACGACAAGCAAATATGTGTGCTGGCTACGGGCTTAGAGGCAAGCGGGCAAGCTTTCGTGTGGGCAATTAGACATCCTCACACTGAGCCCAAACTGGAAGTGACCGAAGTGATTTTTCTAGAAGGATTCGAAGAGAGGACCCGAGATAGAGGGCTAATAATATGGGGATGGGCTCCTCTCTCCTTATTCTCTCACACCCTTCCATCGTTGCATTCCTAAAATGACTGTCAACAAAGAGGGATCTTCATTTACAGAGTTGCAGGCTTTTGTTCGATACATGCAACAACTGCGCAAGAATTGTGTTGCGATGTTTTTTGAAGGGTGAATTCCATTCTACAGCGATTGTAAAATGATCTCCTTGGAATTTTAGTGTATGCTTTTATCCAGTCAGGAGATTGTTGGACTTTTTGGAAGATGATTATTATTATTTTCTTTTTCAATAGATATGAAGTTATTTTTAATATAAGTTTACCGACGCATTTCTGAAAGATTTTAGATTTAACCTAGATTATTATGTATTACTTATTAACAGTTGCCAGAAACCGGTCAACAATCTCGTCGGAAAGCTCTCGGGTTGATTTCAGGCAGAAGGAATAATCCGGCAAGGAGCTCCGATACAACTTGGAGCTGACACGTGGTTCAGCCCTGACGTAACGCAACGTAAGAATCTCGGGAGTTAATGTTCAGCACTTGTTGGTCTTCCGATATGGTTATCCACCGTCGGATCTGCTCCACTTTCCTCCGCCGTTGATCACCTAGAGCTGCATACGAACCCACATTAATTCAATGTTTTGCGTGGAGTGAAAGGTTTATGGGTTGACCGCCGCGAGGAAATTTAATGTTTTTATTGTTGTTCGTAGGAAGTAGGTAGTTTGTTTTTATTTCCTTACGGCACATGGTATTTCTCATAGTTTTAGGTGGATATCATAAATTTCGTTATGGGCACGTTTTATTTTTTATATATTTACATACGGCATGTATTAAATGTAAAAAAAAACGTATGTAATAGGTTTTTTTGAGTGTGTTGACTTTTATTTACATGTATCGCACACGGGAGGAAAATGTAAGGTGTTCGCAGCAGCGAAAAGAAGAACCAGAGGCTGTATGCACAGCAGTGCACAAATGTCTTTTGTAATGTTTTTGTGAGGCATAGTAAAACAGAGGTGTAAGAAAAACTATGTGTGGTTTTGCAAGTGCATAAAGAAAATGGTGGAGCGAATTTTGTAAGCCTGTGTAAGTTTTGCTTTTACAGCA
This sequence comes from Pinus tabuliformis, assembly GCA_031772625.1. Taxonomy (NCBI): domain Eukaryota; kingdom Viridiplantae; phylum Streptophyta; class Pinopsida; order Pinales; family Pinaceae; genus Pinus; species Pinus tabuliformis. The sequence continues at coordinate 1,554,448,437 of CM062818.1, read as the reverse complement.
GTATGTAAAATTGTTTTACACCAGTAAATGTGAATGGAGGTTTTACAGCAGTAAATGTTAATGAGAATTTTTCCAGCAGTGTAAATTCTCATATGGAGACACAGTGAATGTTTTTTTTTGTTTTAATGAATAGAAATATTTTATGGTGAAATCCTCTGTTCCTCAGTGGAAATTTTTTTTAAGTCTTCTGTGTGCACAAAAGATCCTGGAGCAAAAGAAACAGAGCATTGCCTCTGTGTGTTTGAATATTTGGTTTTTGGTATTTTCCCCATTAAAAATATCCAACAGTGGTATCAGAGCAGGTTTAGGCTCTTTAAAGAAGTTAAAGAAGCTGAAGGGAGAAGGTTGTTGCTGCAGCAAAACTTCTCAGGTAGACAGAAGACAGTCAACAAAAGATTAAGGTACTCCAAAAGTTTTTTTTGTGTTGCTGAAGAAGCAGTGATTTGCTTTAAACACACAGTCAAGGATTTAGAGGCATAGATCAGAATACAAGGAATGGCCAGCACAAGCACTGGTATGGGTTTGTTTAACACCCAGCTCCCACAGTTTAATGGGAAAAACTATGACTACTGGGCAATAACCATGACAACCCTGTTTGCCTCTCAAGACTTATGGGAAATAGTTGAGGAAGGTTTTGAAGAACCAGCAGATGAAACTGAGTTCAATGCATTAACTCAGGGAGAGAGAGATCAGCTGAAGAGCAATAGAAAGAAGGATTCAAAAGCCCGTATGTTGTTGTATCTAGCAGTAGACCAGAGTGTGTTTCCAAGGTTAGCAGCAGCTAAGACAGCAAATGAAGCATGGCAAACCCTCAAGACAGCTTATCAAGGCATGGAGAGAGTGAAGACAGCAAAACTACAATTGCTGAGGAAGGATTTTGAGAATCTGTGCATGAAGGAGTCAGATAACATTGACACATTCTTCACTCATGTGATTGGTGTAATCACACAAATGAGAACTCATGGAGAAACCATTGAAGACAGAAGGATTGTGGAGAAAATATTGAGGGTCTTACCCTCAAAGTTTGATGCCATAGTCACCACCATTGAAGAGACAAAGGATCTCTCAAACTATTCAGTTGATGAGCTACATGCATCACTGATAACACATGAGCAGAGGTTGAGTAGGAATGAAAACTCATCTCTTGAGCAAGCCTTTAAGACCCAGATGTCCTTTGGAAGAGGAAGAGGTCAAGGCAGAGGAAACAAGAGAGGAAGAGGCAGAAGCCAGAACAGAGGTGGAAGGAACAGCCCATCAAATGCACAAGGAAGAGGCAGCAATCCAAATCAGAACCAAGGCCAAGGCAGCAGCCAACAAAGAGAACAGTTTCATGCTCAAGGACAAAGGTATGATAAATCTAATGTTCAATGCTATTATTGCAAAAAGTATGGACATTATGCAAGTGATTGTAGAAAGAAACAGCATGATATGAACAGTAGACAAAATGCAAATGTTACAAGAGAAAACAGCAGTCAAAATAATGTCCTGTTAGCTTGTAACATGGCTGAAACACATAGTGAGGACATATGGTTTTTAGACTCAGGTTGCAGCAACCATATGACAGGGAATATAGCCCTCTTTTCAGCCTTAAATCAGAATTTGAAATCAGAGGTCACACTAGGAACTGATAGTAAAGTCTCTGTTATGGGAAAAGGGGAGATAAAAATATTTACAAAACAAGGAGAAAGGAAAACCATAGCAGATGTCTACTATGTCCCCGGAATGAGATGTAACCTATTGAGTGTTGGACAGCTTATCCAAAAGGGTTACAATGTTTACTTTGTAAATGATGTGTGCACCATCATGGACATACCACCCAGCAAAAGATGCATTGCTGAAGTGAAGATGACAAGGAACAGGATGTTCCCTCTCCGGATCAGGGCAGACATGAAAAACAAAGGTGAAATTGCAGCAGTCACCCAAGAGGCCTTCCAAAGCGTGCCAAAGGATGAGAACTGGTTATGGCACTTGAGATTCGGGCATCTAAATTTTGGAGGTCTAAACTTATTGAGCAGAAAAGGAATGGTAAAGGGATTACCATTGATAGAGAAGCCGGACAGCCTTTGTGAAGGTTGTATATTGGGCAAACAACACAGAGAAAGTTTTCCATCAGGGAAGAGCATAAGGGCAAAGACACCCTTAGAGATCATCCACTCAGATTTGTGTGGACCAATGCAAGCTCCATCATTAGCTGGCAGCCTATATTTCTTGACATTCATTGATGACTGTACAAGAAAGACTTGGATATATTTCCTTAAAAACAAAAGTGAAGTCTTTGAGAAATTCCAAAATTTCAAAGCACTTGTGGAGAACCAAAGCGGGCTGCACATAAAAGTATTGAGAACTGATAGAGGAGGTGAGTATATCTCAAATGAATTCCTAAAGTTTTGTAGAGAAAATGGAATACATAAACAGTTCACAACTCGGTACACTCCGCAGCAAAATGGAGTTACTGAAAGGAAGAACAGGACCATCATGGATATGGCGAGGAGCATGCTAAAGGCAAAGCATTTGGCAAATGATTATTGGGCTGAAGCTGTAAATTGTGCAGTGTATATTTTGAACAGGTGTCCTACAAAAGCAGTGATGAACAAAGTGCCAGAAGAGGCATGGAGTGGGAGAAAGCAAGGAGTCACCCACATGAGAGTTTTTGGATGTGTGGCCTATGCACACATACCAGATCAGCTAAGGAGGAAGTTGGACAGCAAAGGGGAGAAATGCATCTTCATTGGATACAGTGATGAATCCAAAGCCTACAGGCTGTACATTCCATCTACCAAGAAGTTCTTTGTCAGCAGGGATGTTCAATTCATTGAAGAGGAAGCTTGGGATGGAAGCATAGAGAAAACAGTGAATGTCAAAAACTGTTTGTCTCATGATGAAGATGATGAGGAGGTGGCTGAAATACATCCCCAAACAGCAGCGCCAACACAAGGACAGCAAGGGACACCATTGAGGACAACACAAGGACAGCAAGGTACACCATTGAGGATCAATGAGAGTGCTTCTCCAAGCACACCACAAGGAGGAAATTCAAGTGCATCTTCAAGCACTTGCACACCAAGTGAACGAGGTAAGAAGTTTAGAAATCTAAGTGAAATTTATGAAGAAGGAATGAATTCCTTATTTGCCTTGTATTGTCATGTTGATGATCCTATTCATTTTGAAGAAGCTATTAAAGATAGGAAATGGATAGAAGCTATGGATGAAGAAATGAATGCCATAGAGAGAAACAAAACATGGGATTTGGTTGAGTTACCAAAAGGCAAAGAAGTCATTGGTGTGAAATGGGTCTACAAGACCAAGAGCAATGCTGAAAGCAAGATTGAAAGGCATAAAGCAAGGCTGGTTGTCAAGGGGTACAAGCAGCAGTATGGGAGAGATTATGAGGAGACTTTCGCCCCGGTTGCAAGAATGGAAACCGTGAGAGCAGTGCTGTCCATAGCAGCTCAAAACAAATGGAAAGTCTACCAAATGGACGTGAAGTCAGCATTCCTAAATGGATTGTTAATGGAAGAGGTTTATGTGGAACAGCCTCTCGGGTATGAGAAGAAAGGTGAAGAGCACAAAGTGTGCAAATTGAAGAAAGCTCTTTATGGGTTGAAGCAAGCGCCAAGAGCATGGTACAGCAGGATAGATTCATATCTATTGGATAATGAATTTGACAAATGTGAAGGAGAACCCACAGTCTACATCAAGGAAAAGGATGGTAAGATTTTAATTGTTGTCTTATATGTTGATGATGTGATTTTCACAGGTAATGATGATCAGCTCATTGAGAATTTTAAATCAGTCATGAAAGATGAATTTGAAATGACTGACATGGGTTTGTTGAGATACTTCTTAGGCATAGAAGTAGATCAAAATGAAAAAGGAATTTTTATATCTCAAGCAAGATATGTAAATCAAATTTTGAGCAGATTTAAGATGGAAGAATGCAAGGCAGCAATCACTCCCACAGTGATGGGATTAAAGCTCAGCAGAGAGGACAGCAGCAAGGATTTTGATCCTAGCCTGTACAAAAGCATTGTGGGCAGTCTTATGTATTTAACAGCAACTAGGCCTGATTTAATGTATGCTGTTAGTTTAATTTCCAGGTTCATGGAGAGGCCAAAGGAGGCACATTGGCAGGCAGCAAAGAGAATTTTGAGGTATGTGAAAGGTACCAAAATGTTTGGAATTTTATATCATGCCTTAGAACATTCAGATTTGGTTGGGTACACAGATAGCGATTGGGCTGGAAGTGTAGATGATCGGAAGAGCACTTCCGGTTATGTTTTTAATATGGGTTCAGGAGCCATTTCATGGGCTTCTAAGAAGCAGTCCATTGTAGCATTGTCTACAGCAGAGGCTGAATATGTGGCATCTACAGCAGCAGCATGTCAAGCAGTGTGGATGAGAAGAATGTTGAGAAGCTTAGGCCAAGAGCAGGCAAAAGCGACAGTGATCTTTTGTGACAATAGCTCAGCTATTGCATTGTCAAAGAATTCAGTGTTTCATAAAAGAACGAAACACATTGATACAAGGTTTCACTACATCAGAGAATTGGTGAACAATGGAGAAATTGTCCTAGAACATTGCAGGACTCAAGAACAGGTTGCAGACATCTTGACAAAGCCACTTGATCAGAAGAGCTTTGAATTTTTGAGAAAGTGTCTGGGTATGACCGAATGCCCAGCTGTTGAAATTAAAGGGGAGTGTTAAATTTGTAATTTCAACCGCAGCGGTAACAGTTGCCAGAAACCGGTCAACAATCTCGTCGGAAAGCTCTCGGGTTGATTTCAGGCAGAAGGAATAATCCGGCAAGGAGCTCCGATACAACTTGGAGCTGACACGTGGTTCAGCCCTGACGTAACGCAACGTAAGAATCTCGGGAGTTAATGTTCAGCACTTGTTGGTCTTCCGATATGGTTATCCACCGTCGGATCTGCTCCACTTTCCTCCGCCGTTGATCACCTAGAGCTGCATACGAACCCACATCAATTCAATGTTTTGCGTGGAGTGAAAGGTTTATGGGTTGACCGCCGCGAGGAAATTTAATGTTTTTATTGTTGTTCGTAGGAAGTAGGTAGTTTGTTTTTATTTCCTTACGGCACATGGTATTTCTCATAGTTTTAGGTGGATATCATAAATTTCGTTATGGGCACGTTTTATTTTTTATATATTTACATACGGCATGTATTAAATGTAAAAAAAAACGTATGTAATAGGTTTTTTTGAGTGTGTTGACTTTTATTTACATGTATCGCACACGGGAGGAAAATGTAAGGTGTTCGCAGCAGCGAAAAGAAGAACCAGAGGCTGTATGCACAGCAGTGCACAAATGTCTTTTGTAATGTTTTTGTGAGGCATAGTAAAACAGAGGTGTAAGAAAAACCATGTGTGGTTTTGCAAGTGCATAAAGAAAATGGTGGAGCGAATTTTGTAAGCCTGTGTAAGTTTTGCTTTTACAGCAGTATGTAAAATTGTTTTACACCAGTAAATGTGAATGGAGGTTTTACAGCAGTAAATGTTAATGAGAATTTTTCCAGCAGTGTAAATTCTCATATGGAGACACAGTGAATGTTTTTTTTGTTTTAATGAATAGAAATATTTTATGGTGAAATCCTCTGTTCCTCAGTGGAATTTTTTTTTAAGTCTTCTGTGTGCACAAAAGATCCTGGAGCAAAAGAAACAGAGCATTGCCTCTGTGTGTTTGAATATTTGGTTTTTGGTATTTTCCCCATTAAAAATATCCAACACTTATTTTATAAAGGTTTTATTTTGATTTTAAAATTGTTTGGATTTCGGAAATATAGTTTTAAATATTTTGTTATGATTTAATTTCATAACAGTTAGATTTTATCGCACTCATATCTCCACTTCCTTCTGATTGATTCGATTTCGAGATAGTTAAATTTTATTAGAAGAAAATTTGAGTGTCATTTCTAACTTTGAAAAAATTTGCTTTTCCATATACCAATAGTGTTTGATTCGTTAAATTTTCTTAGAAGCGAATTCCAGTGCCATTTCTAACTTTGAACAAAAAAAAAAATTCCTTGCACCCTCAGTGTTTGATTCGTTAAATATCCCTGCATCCATGTTTGTCACTGTAAATGATGCACATATCAGAAATCATGAGAATTTGGAGTTGAAAGAAGTAGGGTTAAAGATCAATAAAAATTGCTCATTCTAGTAAACATGTTTGAAATTACAAGAGAACATGATGTCAAGTCACAAGTACTCTGAAAATGTTCACAATTCGTTAAATTTTCTTAGAAGCGAATTCTAGTGCCATTTCTAACTTTGAACAAATTTGTTTTTCCCTGCACCCTCAGTGTTTGATTTGTTAAAGATCACTGCATCCATGTTTGTCCGTGTAAATGATGCACATATCAGAAATCATGAGAATCTGGAGTTGAAAGAAGTAGGGTTAAAGATCAATAAAAATTGCTCATTCTAGCAAACATAGTTGAAATTACAAGAGAACGTGATGTCAAGTCACAAGTACTCTGAAAATGTTCCAAATTTTCTTTTCCGTGTACCCACGGTGTTTGATTCATTAAATTTTGTTAGAAGCGAATTCTAGTGCCATTTCTAACGTTGAACAAATTTGTTTTTCCCCTGCACCCTTAGTGTTTGATTCGTTAAAGATCATTACCTCCATGCTTGTCACTGTGAATGATGCACATGTTCAACCATCGTACAAGATGCAAGGTAAGTTTGCCACTCTTTCTCTCTTCTGTGTCTTTTAAATTTTTTTGTTTATGGAACCCATGTGTGAACCTCATCCTTGAAGTAGATTTGGTGTAATTGATAACAGTTGGCATTTTCTTGCAGGTGGGAGATTAATTTGTAATGTGTTTTTTTAATTTTATAAAAATAGTGTTTTTTTGTTGAAAATTGTATATATAATGTTCCATGTGTTTTATAGGTAGCTAGATTAATATATATTAATCCAGGGGTTGTTGTCCTAGCTCTTTTCTCTAAATGTTGTTCACAAGCTTTGGAAATGGATGTGTAATGATTGCAATCCATCTGGCAAGGTACAACTCTAAAAGTGTCCTAACGTACTGTTTGTTTTCAGTTTTAGAATTCTGCATTTAATAAGCATTTGCAAGCATTTGAACGATGGCAATTCATTTTCCAGGCCACAGCAAATACTGCACCCCAACTGTGGCAGCCAGCGAGTGGAATCCTTATGACAAATGATATGAGTGACACAAATCCAGAAGAAGCAGTCTCATGCATAGCCTTGTCAAAGAATGATTCTTATGTTATGTCCGCTTCTGGTGGGAAGGTGTCCCTATTCAACATGATGACATTTAAGGTGAAACAATTTTGTAGAGTGTAAACAAGCATCTATTATCTTGATTCTTGGGTTTATTTGCTTCATCTTACTTTGTTTAAACTATAATTTTATTGTGTATGATTTCACATTTATCACATATTGAATAAGATATTCATCCATATAGGTTGCCATGGTCTTTTTAAAGAATGGCCTAACACGTAGTTCTTTGCAAGTCATGACAGCATTTATGACATCCCCACCTGCAGCATCTTTTCTTGCTTTCCATCCTCAAGATAATAATATCATTGCTATTGCGATGGAGGTTTCAACAATTCAGATATCCAATGTCCGAGTTGATTAGGTGCCGTGATATTTTTTATATATAAATTCTCTCTTGTCGTCATTACTACGTTGACAATCCCAATAAGTTGATTCCATGAATATAACAATCCCTTCAATTGCCTGATTGTAGGTGAAAACAAAGCTGAAGGCCCACCAGAAGAGAATCACTGGTCTGGCATTTTCTCATTCTCTCAATATTTTGGTATCTTCCTAGGCTGATGCTCAGGTGTGCATCCTATACTTGATATACATATCCACATTATGTTTTCTTATTTGCATTTGAGTCACTCGTTGAAATAAGTAATTTCTCATATCAATCTCTGTGTGCAGCTTTGTGTATGGGGTATAGATGGATGGGATAAGAAAAAGTCAAAATATATTTAGTTGCAGGCATCAAGACCATCACCAGTTGATGGAGATACTAGAGTATTGTTCCATAATGATGAAGTCCACTTGTTGGTCGTGCATGAGAGCCAACTTGCTATTTATAACGCTTCTAAACTAGATATCTTGTGCCATGTAAGCCTGTGTTTTCAGTGTAACATATTATAATGTGAGCAATCTTATACAGTACAAATTAGAGAAGTATTTTCCTTGTTTCTTACTTTTTATCTCTAGCTAGCAAGATTGGTTTATGTATCATCTTTTAACGGAAAGATTGCCGCGGAATCTAAAAAGCTAATAAAATGACGCATGATTGTTGTACATGTCTGCATTGCAGTGAACACCCCATGATTCACTGTCTACATCAATTTCAAATGAAACATAATCATGTGAAAACCTTCTAATCTATGTTAGCTTCATCGATGTTGTTGTTGGAGTATTTTATTCAGAAATCTAGAGGCCACATTGTTGTATTGCACCTTCCATATATATAGAGTCGGGCTTGAGTAGGTTAGCAGCTTTAGCTATCTCATAGCATAATCGAAAACTTCAAAAGTTCAATGGAATTTCCATTTTAAAGAAAAATTATACCATGGATTTGTGTTGATTTATATGTGCAGTGGCAATGTCTATCTACTTATGATTGTTGCACATCCTTCAAAACCTAATCAGTTTGCCATTGGGTTGACTAATGGAGGTAGTCAAGTGATTGAGCCTCTAGAATCAGAATGCAAATGGGGTATAATCCCTATGGATAATGGAACTGTCAATTCAAATCCAGCTGCAAGAAATGAAGGGTCGGAACTACATTCAAGGTAACGCTTGAAGAGCAGAGTTGAAAGAAAAAAAAAAGAGGAAGAAAAATCAGACTCATTTGTGCTACATTGTGCCTTATAATTATGATTTATCTGTTTGTATATCTACCATCAATAATGGTGCCATCTGTCAGAGTCATTTGTGCTACCTTATGCCTTACAATTATGATTTATCTGTTTGTATATCTACCATCAATAGTGGTGCCATCTTACCCGGATCATTTCTCTTTATACTAAATTGTTAGCAGAGGTTTTGATATTTTGTTTTGAGAGTGTGTGGTATGGAAGGCATATTGGCAAGATTGTAATTTCTTATTAGAACTAGTTTAGGAAAAATGCCATGGAGCAAAGACTTTGCATTTAATGCAAATGATTTCAAGCATAATGCTACATGTTGTAGCTTTGGCATCTTCAGATGTTTAAATTTTTCAACTGTTTTGTTGTTTGGAGGTAATTAGCTCCTGCAAGGGTGTTCCTGAATAATGTAACTCTCCTATCTAACGTACCTTTTTTATATGGCTATATCTAAAAATAATTTTATTTTTATAGTGCATTGAAAAGCTAGCCGGATTATCTTTTCATAACCATTGCTTTCCCAATTGACATATTAAATTAAAGGTTCCATTTTCAACCGAACAAGTGCCCAAGCCAATCTTTCCTTTGAACTTTGGAGATGTCAAAACAGACAAAGAAGAAGAGAAGCCCCATATAGCAAACCCAATTCGGAGCAAGAGTCCATTGTCTGGCTTGGACACTAGATTTAGCTCATGGAAAAACCCAAGCTTCAGTCCAGAAACTCCAGAAGAGAAGCCCCATATAGCAAACCCGATACCTTTGTCAACTATCAATGTGAAGTTCCCAAAACACATGCTCTGCCTCCTTAGTCATGGATTTCCTGCCGAGTCCCTGAATTAATAAATCAACATGCATAACTAATACTGATGAGAATCTTAAGTTCTATTACTACTTATATTCACCCCTCTGGTGACTGTGCCTTACCGTTGCCTTATAACTCCAATTCATCTTCAAGGTTGCAGAATCTATTGGAGTAAGTGTTTCACAATCACATGGAAATGTAGTTTGAAGAAAAAACAGATGGATTATGTTGTTTCTTGTTATAGCTTGTCCCTTCTTTTGCCTCATTTCGCTTTTGTTTCTTGTTATAGCTTCTATAGGCCTAGCCGCAACATTTTAAGGGACTGCCCTTTGCTTAGAACTAACTGTTGCCATCTTAATCACTCTTGCATCATTTCAAGGGAATGCCCTTTGCTTAGAACTAACGGTTGCCTCTTTAATCATGGATTTCCTGCATCACTTTAAGGGACTGCCCTTTGCTTAGAACTAACGGTTGCCTCCTTAATCATGGATTTCCTGCTTTCCTACCAAGTCCCTCAATTAATAAATCAATAGTTCTATTACTGCTTATATTCACCCCTCTGGTAGCTGTGCATTACTATTGCCTTATAACTCCAATTCATCTTCAAGATTGCCTTTAATGCCTTTGCTTTAGCTGATGGGTAAACAACTGGTGGTTCAGTTTCGAATATTTTTTTCATGAACAACAAAGAAACCTTGCCCAGATAAAACATTTGCTTGAGCAACTACCCCACTCAATGCAGTGACTTCTGCCTTGTTTAAAAAAACAAATGATGCATGTGCGAATCGTTGTGTTGTATTTCTTAGTGTCATGTTATTTCATGTTAATATAATTGTCCAGCCTTAAAATTATCAGAGGAAAATTTGAAATCAAAGGTCAGCTGATATTTACAAGTATCTATTCATTTCTCCTTGCGAGTAGTTTTTACATGATATTTCCTTTTCTAAAGGTAACTTTAATATGAGATATATTAGTGGTCAATGTAAATGAAGAGATTGTACTACTCGAATGATGAAGAGATGGTACTACTCGGGTGTATGACTATATATTTGTGTGGCAACATAGTTTCTAGAATCGATAGGGAATTTTATAATGTGTTCAACTGTATATCAATTTTTTTCCTAGAGGGACACGTCCCAGATTGTTTACACCACTCGTTTCAATGTCGAACAATGTAAATAGTTTTTTTTTTATGTTTTTCATTGTGTAATATTTTTAATGAAATAGAAAGAGATTAGGGATATACTTCTAAAATATGATATTAATCGCCGAAAAATTGTTACAGTGTTTCTCTCATTAAGACTCACTCGATACAAGTTGGGTAGATTACGTCGTATTACAACTGATAGCACAAACACACTTCCAATAAACAATAGAACACTTTCATGTGCCAACTGGGAGAAGAGATCTCTATCGCTGCCTATCTCCAACACCTAAAAGCAAAATTGACCCCAAACTTGGTGTAACCTGCATGATAATTACCGAAAGCACAGAAGGGTCTCTATTTCTTGAAGCAAGCAAGATTCCTTTCAATACTAAAAGAATTGCACGCATGCATACACATTATTGTTTTGATTAATCTAATTTTTTCTTTTTATAAAAATTGCATATCGAATTGTTTCAATAAACATTGATTAGAACTCCAAACGATGAAGTTGAACATTAAACAAAATCCCTAGGAAAAGACTAAAACGTTACAAGATTATGAATGAATGCATGTGGCAATAAGGGCCATAAAATCTGGATACGAAAGATGCAGCAAGCATTCAGTGACACGATATATTGTTTTATAACTTTTCCTTTGATGGCTTCCTTCACTTCTATGAAAACACTTAAGATACCTTATAGAGATTAATTATTCGTCGTACAACCTTTGATTTACAGAAGTAGGCACAAAGTATCAGTCGCCCATTAATATTGCTAACATTAATATTTTTTATATTATTAATCAAACAAAGATCACAACAGTGGTCAGAAAATTGTTATTTCCTGTATCGCCATAGGAGTCACCGAAAAAAAAAGTATAGGAAGGCAGACAGTGAGCCTCTACAGATAACTAAATATTCTTAGCCTAAAGTAATTATATCATCAGCGCCACAACATACAGTATGAGGACAGCTTCGATAACCTGGAACAAACGAACAACTCGAGGAATTGTGTTGCCAAGCTTATTGATAAAACCATTAAACTGGAGACAACATTACCAATATTTGCATGAAGACACCAAGATCCAGAAAAATGAGTCGAACCAAAGAGGCCACTTGTCTGTTGAAAAGATTTTGCTGGGAAATGGAGCATACAATCCACCACATGGTTTTGAGAGCCCAGAAATAAATTTTGGGGTGGTGAATCAATGATAAGTTCTTTGGGTAGCGTTATAAAAATGTGAGAAGAATTTTACAATTACTATTTTTAAAAGGCATGAAACAATATCACAAAAATGCAAGAAATGCTAATCGAATTGCATGAAAATTTGCAGTGCACGATATAATATTCTGCGTGCTTCTATGGGTTTGAGGAGCCATTGCTACCTGGTTTGTAAACCTGGGCGGCATCTCTGATTTGTAAACCATGGCGGGATAGGTTACAATTTCTTTTCTTGCGCTCTATAATTAGGCTTATGGAACGACAAGACACCACAAGAGGACGTACCTCGACTTCCTCAAAGCAGCTCAAGCAAGGTACCGAACATGATTGGAACCGCCTAGAACGGAATCCAATTTATAAAATGGCGCAGCCTCTTGAAACACCAGGATTTCCACGACCTAATTGCTGGAGAATGTAACAAGTTAGTTACAGACCCGCGCTTCAATCCCTCTAACGCCGCAGCCACCAATTTTTTTATTTTTTTTTCAAGCAATGATTTAATGCTTTTTTGTTCGAGGTGTAAGGTCTCCGGGCATGAACGCGGGCGAGTCCACGTGCATGATGGGCGCGCGACACAACGGAGCTGCGGGAAATGCGTTTGAACGAAGACTTGCAAGCCGACTTGCAAGGATGTTTGGAGGGCGCGTTATTATGATTTGGGGAGTCGGCCTTATGGCTGTACGCACCCTTTTGAAGACGCAATGACATGTGTATATATATGGCACGTAGGGAGGCCATTTAAACCAACGAATCTTCGCTCAAAACCTTCGCATAAAGAACAAGAAAGTGCGCAGATTTAATAAGTAAATGCGCACACCTAATGCGCATTAGGCTTGAAGGTTTGCGCAGGTAGTCTTGGTGAAAGGTTGGCCTATGCGTTGTAGGTTGGGTGGATTTTGTGTGCGGTTTTCTGCAGGATTTGGTAGGAAGGTTGAGTGGGTCGCGTGACCACTCCTTCTTATGCAAAGGTGCAGGAAATGTTGTAAAATTATTCTAAGTGTTGGCTTGAAGTCTGTCAAGCACACTTGTATTGTAAATTTGAAGAAGTTGATATAATATATTGATTGGGCAGACTTTCTGGGAGTTGCCCCTCCCTTTGCACTTGATTGTTGTTGACGTTCTCGGTTTATGATATATGGTTAATGATTGAGAATGTTCTTTGTTAAAGTATAAAGGATAACACTTTATTCGGTTATAAGAACACAAGTTAAGTATGTTCATGTTGGAATAGGCGTAGCCCATAAACGTTAGTATTGTTAAAAAGAAGGCGTTCGGTGGTGCCGCACCTCGCTACAAGCGGTTGGAAGATCACCGCAGGTGTAGGGGCGTGACAGTTGGTATCAGAGCAAAGGTTGCTCGAGACAGAGATAAGGGTACTTGCAGGTGAAGGAAACCGTTTCACACGAAGTGGAACAAGGGTTGGTTCAGGTTGCAGGATACTCGGTGGAGTTCTTGTATGGTCGAGACTAGATCACAAAGGAAGAAGAAGCTGGTCGAGATGGAAGCCGGGTCTAGTCATGGTGGCAAAGAAACTCCTATGGAGTTCATTGAAAGGGTGTTAGTAAAGTTTGAAAATATGGAGATTTCTTTTGAAGAGAAACTCGATAGACTTCAAATGCAAAATGATGAGCTCAAGACACAAAATGAGTACATTGAATATAGCTGTGCACAACTCGAACAAAGAGTCAGAGAAGTCGAGGAATCAAGGGATCAAGGTCTTGCAGAAATTGAGAACTTGAAGAAGACTCTTGAAGATACAAAGAATGAGCTTACAATTGTGAAGAAGGCCATGGGGCATAACTCAGGTGGAGGAGTGCCTCATATGAAGGTCAAGGAACCGGAATCTTATGATGGAACGAGGAAGGCAGCAATTCTTGGCAACTTCTTGTGGGACGTGGAGCAGTACTTGGAGTGGTTGAACCTGGTTGATGGTGAGACACAAGTCAAGGTAGCTACTCAGTTCTTGACAAAGGATGCTAAGATGTGGTGGCGAAGGAGTGTGGACCATATTGCCAATGGCAGTGTTGATGACATTACTTCGTGGAAAGACTTGAAGAAGGCCTTGCAGACCCACTTCAGTCATCAAGATGACACATTGGAAGCAAGGACCAAACTCAAGTACATAAAGCAAACGGGAAGCCTACAAGCATACCAGCAAGAGTATTCAAGTGCAGCTCTAGAACTTCATGACATGGCAGAGAAGGACAAGGTGTTCAACTTCATCATGGGATTGAAACCTTGGGCACGCAATGAGGTAAGGAGGCAGAAGATCAACACACTTGAAGAAGCTTTTGCTGTAGTTGATAGGATGGTGGATCACTTTGAGGAAACTTCTGATGACAAGAAGAAGAAATCTGAAAAGCCAAAAGAGAAGAAGAAAGATGATACTCCAAAATCAGATGATGGTGCAAAGATGAAGAAACCTTTGAAGTGTTGGTTATGTGAAGGACCACACACAGTGAAGAATTGTCCCTCTAAACTAAAGGTGGCTACGGTTGCACAATCTGATGATGAGGATAATGATGCTTCTGTGGGGATGATGTAGATACTTGGTGCTTCTGCTACTACAAAAGCAGTCTCTAAGGACGATCCAGAAAGAAACAAGTTAGAGTATGTTCGAATGAAGATTGGAGATACTAATGTGCTCACTATGGTAGATAGTGGGGCTTCTCACAACTTCATGGGAGAAGATACTGTAAGAAGAATTGGGCTGAAATTTGTACTGGAAAAGGCACAAATGAAGACAGTGAATTCTCCTCCTATGAAAATCCTTGGTATAGTTGAGAAGGTGGACACTACACTTGGTGAATGGACTGGGAAGGTGAACTTCACTATAGTACGGATTGATGACTATGAGGCTGTATTGGGGATGGAGTTTATGAAACAGTTTGATGCTATGATTGTACCACATTTGAAGAAGCTCTACATTTACGATGGAAGGGAAGATGTACCTATTGGTGTGCCTACCATTGGTGCAACAAGGCCTCATTGTAAAGTGGGAGCGATGCAAATGGAGGGTAAGGAAAAGGAGAACAAGCGGTTGTCCACTGTTGAGGCAAAGCTTGTGGAACAATCATTGGTCATTATATCACTCTTAGATAGCATCTTGGACTTAACAAGAAGGCTAGAGTTGGTGGAGGATGATGATGATGATGATGAGGTATATGTGAGGCCGGATGTCCAGAAGGAAGACCGGGTTTCTTATCTACAAAGGATGGAAATTGACGATCCTGATAGATGGATTGAATTGATTAGTGAGGAGGAGCCTTCAGGCTCTGCTCCCTCTACATCTTCTTAGATGAATAAGAAGGTGGGCTCATTGTTAGCTGCTCATGGCAGTGAGCCCTCAAGCACATGGAGCAGGTATGATTGATGGTGGCACATTGCAGATGATGAAGAGGACTTCATGGACCTGAATGGGGCACATCGAGAGTCGGTTTGATGAGATGATCTCATCACTTTGGAGGGGACACACACATGGACAACGTATTGCAGATGACAATGGTTCTACATATGTTGCAGTGATGTTTACCTTATGTGGAGGAGTCAACATCATGGATGATGGTATGTTGTCGAGGACGACAACGATTTTAGTTGGAGGAGAATGTAAGGTCTCCGGGCATGAACGCGGGCGAGTCGACGTGCATGATGGGCGCGCGACACAACAGAGCTGCGGGAAATGCGTTTGAACGAAGACTTGCAAGCCGACTTGCAAGGATGTTTGGAGGGCACGTTATTATGATTTGGGGAGTCAGCCTTATGGCTGTACGCACCCTTTTGAAGACGCAATGACATGTGTATATATATGGCACGTAGGGAGGCCATTTAAACCAACGAATCTTCGCTCAAAACCTTTGCATAAAGAACAAGAAAGTGCGCATATTTAATAAGTAAATGCACACACCTCATGCGCATTAGGCTTGAAGGTTTGCGCAAGTAGTCTTGGTGAAAGGTTGGCCTATGCGTTGTGGGTTGGGTGGATTTTGTGTGCGGTTTTCTGCAGGATTTGGTAGGAAGGTTGAGTGGCTCAGGTGAGCACTCCTTCTTATGCAAAGGTGCGGGAAATGTTGTAAAATTATTCTAAGTGTTAGCTTGAAGTTTGTCAAGCACACTTGTATTGTAAATTTGAAGAAGTTGATATAATATTGATTGGGCAGAGTTTCTGGGAGTTGCCCCTCCCTTTGCACTTGATTGTTGTTAACGTTCTCGGTTTATGATATATGGTTAATGATTGAGAATGTTCTTTGTTAAAGTATAAAGGATAACACTTTATTCAGTTATAAGAACACAAGTTAAGTATGTTCATGTTGGAATAGGCGTAGCCCATAAACGTTAGTATTGTTAAAAATAAGGCGTTCGGTGGTGCCGCACCTCGCTATAAGCGGTTGCAAGATCACCGCAGGTGTAGGGGCGTGACAGTTTGGCTCCCTTAACACCCCAGTAGTCGATCATTGACTAAATATGCTTGACATATTCTCTCTAAAATTTATCTTCACCATCGATTAATAAAAAATGAAAGTCAACGCTCCTTCGGCCACTTGAGGTTGAAATAAAAAACTTTTCGTTAATAAAAGAATATAAAAATTAATGATTTATTTGAAATTTTAATTTAGATACATAAAATATTAAATATAAATATGTATATTTAAAATATTATTATATTATATATTTAAGAGATTTGAGATTATTTTTATTTTAATAAGTTATTTGATGATAAGTTATTTATTATTATTTATAACATCATTTATATAAGCAAAGTTTATTTTTATAAATTTAAAAAATTACATTGCTACTACCTCAGGCACCAATTTCTTAGGGATTTGAGATTATTCTAATCCTAATAATTTCCTTGATGACGAGTTCCTCAATATTATTTATAGCATTCATTTATAATTTCAATTTTTTTTCCTAACTTAAAGTTAACACATAATTCTTTTATACATGGTTAATTAAGAAAATGTATATATTAGTAAGGCATTTTTCTTATTGCAATAGTTTTTTTTTTGTTATATTCATAAAGCTTTCCAATATATCATTCACATTTATATTTTTAATGTGATTAAACTAATAAAAATATATTGTATTGTTCAAACTAAACAACTTCATATAAAATTTCCTTATTAAATTTTAAAAAGATAAAAAATATAAAATAACAAAAAAACTCTTTTTATTTATTAAATCATTTTATAATAAAAATATTTTCATAAACATGTGTCATACATGCGTTGTATAAATCAAAGATGAAACATTCAAAGAAAAAGTTGTGTTAATGATAGTTATAAAATCAGCATGCATACATTAACAAGTTAATAATTACGATAACTTTTACGGTGAGCTTGAATATGAAAAAAATTCTTCTGTATTTTATTAAAAACGCTAATAAATAAACACGATTGTTATACATGTTTAGATGGACAATAACAATGAACACGAAATTTATAAAGACGAGAAGAGTCGGAGAAAGAGATGCTCTCACATAAACATTTGAATCTTAACAATATTTATTTAATAGACTCCCACTCCGTACAGCTATATGTTGGCGTAGTCTACTTAGGCGGAAGAATGGCCCGGTTTCCGGTGCCGCTCGGAAAAACCTCCGGTTCCGGTCGTCGCCAATTCCTCCGCCCTCCTCCGCCTCCCTTCTCGAGCTCCTCCCAGCGCCGCCGCGAGCTCCGCCCAGCTCGATTCCGTGAACTTCCAAAGTTTAACACACAGGGATCTGTGGCGCAATGGTAGCGCCTTTGACTCCAGCTCCGAAGGTTGCGTGTTCGATTCATGTCACGTTCAATTTTGCGAGTTTGTTTATTTTTCGCCCAGATGAGGATTGCAGACAGGACAAGGGCTTGCTGCTGTGGTGGTTTACTATGGCCTTCTTCTTTGCAGGCCATGAACACCGAGATGGTGGAATTGAGAATCTCCGCATTTCTACCATACCCATCCCCAATGGAATCGCGCATCCATGAGAACGCATTCACCAATCAATACTTGGAATTAAAATTTTGCATGAAAAATCCCCTTACCTTTTAACGCATTTTTCTTGTAACGATTTTCCATGAACAAAGGTGTTGGCAGATGGCCACAACCAAAGCGATCCAATCCTTCTCACCTTCAATGGTTTCTTCAAAAAAAAGATCAGCTGGTCGACTATACGCCACAAGGTTGCTAGCATGTTTTGCAGTTGGCACAAAAGACCACCGGTCGAAAGTCACGCAGTGGTTGCTTCAACTCTCAACTTAATGAACCATGGACGAACCCATCTGGCTTTCCATAGGTAGCACACTGGCTCTCACGATTCACACTGCAAATTTGCGCTTCATTGTCACACGCAACTGGACAATGTTTGTAATCGCCCCTCCTTCACGGGATTCTGCTAATTGACCCACACCCAGCTCAATAGTCACACTTTCCTAAAACCACGAGGTGTCACACAGTGCGCAACTTGATGCCAATGTGCACAGGAAATTGGCTCTGGTTGTCCTGTCTGCGATCCTCATCTGGGCAAAAATAAACGAACTCGCAAAATAGAACCCGACGTAAATCGAACACGCAACCTTCTGATCTGGAGTCAGACGCGCTACCATTGCGCTGTGCCACGGATCACTGTTTGTTAATCTTTGGAAGTTCATGGAATCGAGTTGGGCGAGCTCGCGGCGGCGCTGGGAGGAGCTCGAGAAGGGTGGCGGAGCTGGGCGGAGGAATTGACGGCGGCCAGAGCCGGAAGTTTTTCCGAGCGGCGCCGGAAACTGGGCCATTCCTCCGCCTAAGTAGACTACTCCCTATATGTTCCTTGTTTATCAAAATGCCCCATCTAATTCAATAAATTAACAGAGACTTGAGCGATTTGTTAACAGAAATACAATTAATAAAAAATATAATGAAACCCTAAATGTTTCACAAAGTGAACATTTTTAGAGAAAACCTAAAATGTTTAACAAAGAGAACGATGTCCACCATGGCTAAACATTGACTACGTGTAAAGAAACTCTGATCGATATCCCACCATATATCCCCGGAAAGCGCGGCGTTAAAGCATAGACCCATATCTCGCCAAAGTCAAGTGGCTGCTATTGTCAGCCGCTGAAACTCTTTCACAGGAGGGGCACATTGTAAGGCCTGACGCGGGCCTCAGAGGTGGCGATGACAATTTCAGGGCTTTCAGATTTTCCAGCTCTATGCGAAGTTTTGTGTTCTCGTGTGCAAGTGCCTCATTATATCTCTTCAGAACCTCGCAGTCCACTTCGATTTTCTTGAGCTTCGTCCTGAAACAAATAAATAACATTTAATTAACGTACAACAGAAATCAGTCCATAGAACTGTCAACCCAATAGGATCAAAAGTTTTCGGAAATATAAATTTGCTCAACAATTGATTTCCAAGTCATTTTTCATAGTTAAGAAAAAGGGACTTTTCATATGAATGTCGACATGCAAAATACAATGAATGAATAACGGGCGAGAGCTGACCTTGCTCGTCTATTCTGGAACCACACCTCAACTTGTCGAGGGCGGAGATTCAACTTTAAGGCCAACGCTTGCTTTTCCTTCTGCGGAGGAAGAAGTAGTTACAGCAGCCAAAAACATGACGAAACACAAACGGTAGAGCAGTAAGTGAATACTGTGAATAGAAACTTACATGTTCGGGCACCCTGTTCTTTCTGAAGCTTTCTTCCAAAGCAACACATTGTTCTCTGGACAGTCTAAGCTTCTTCCTGGAAGAGCCCTCTTCTTCTACATCGCTGAGTACCCTCGACCAAAATCGGTCATTCTCCAACTGGTCGCCATCATCCCGTCTTCGCTTGATCTCCGCATACCCGATCCCGAGGTTAGTCGCGTTGGAATCCACGGTGCTGTTGGACAATGACACATTAATGCCGCCTGCATCTTCGTTGGATAAACAGGACGCTGAGCATTTGTTGGCATCGGATCGCCATGACACAGCTACCTGATGGATGGGAGCCATCGATTCTCCCTTTGATCTGTCGCTGCCAACACCACTGTCTCCTGCACATGACGAGTTTCGTTATTATGATCCAAAAACATCACTAAAACAAGAGACATCAATCAAAACACCATTAAAATAAAATCCAATCCGTTCATGCCGATTAGTTTAAGCTAAGTGTTAAACAGTGCAGGAATATTATACCAATCGATGGTGATGTCTTCTCCCATGGAAAAGTGCCGCGGCCCGAGTCACAGTCTAACGGAAACAGATCTAACTGCAAAGGAGGCCCATTCACTTTTTTTTGCGAAACGTACGTTTCATCCTTTTCTCTGGTGGCTGTCCCGTTACCAATACCAAGTACTACTGAAAGCCCCGCACTGCAATCCTGATCCATACCACTTTGTTTTGTCAAGGTTTCCATAGAGTTGAAATGATTGAAGAAGGTATAAAACAGAAAGGGATTATATATCAGGAGAGAAATTAGGGCTATGGATCCGGAGAGCGGCCTGACTACACAATCTTCAATAATAATTATTATAATAATAATTATGGACTGTTAAAAGTTAAAACCATAAAAGGTTGACCGTCAAACACAATGAAGTTGGTCATTGACACTTTATGGTGTTCACGGCCTAATACTGTATATCTTTGACCGTTAGGTTGGCCAACGAGGATGGTTTCATTATTATTAAAAAAAGACACATGGATTTGCAATTCCTCTAACGCAAACAAAATTTATGACATTTTTTCGAAAGATTTTACACCAACATTTATCAAGTTCGAGGTGGGGGTAATAATGTAGATTAAAAAAAAAAAAAAAAATATGAAATAAAGGTATTTCACGGTCAAAATGGAAGAAGATCCCATAAATCGATTTAATATTTTATTAAGTTTTTATTTTAAAATTTTTATTTTAAACCATATTATTATTTAAAAATTTATTTTTGGAAGAGGTCAGATTGAAGATTTTGATCTATCTGATTCGAACCAATGAGTGTGATTCATCTTCATGAAATTTTATATATTAATTTAATATATTATCAATTTTTAATACTAAAATAAATTATTATTAATATAATGGTCAAGATTTTGATCTAATTGTTTCAAACCAATAAGTGTGATTCATCTTCGTGAAATTTTATATATTAATTTTATATATTATCAAATTTTTAATATTAAAATAAATTATTGTTAATATAATGGTCATTAGATATCATTTTTTTAGGATTCAAATAGGTTAAGTAAGTCATTTATTTATGACTATTTTCATGAGAGATAATCATAATTGACTAATTTCTCATAATTTTTAAATAGTAAAATATTTCATTTGAAATCAACTTTAACTTTCCTCTATATCCTTGTATTATTGTGAGTCATTGATTTTGATATTAGGCGATAAAAATAATTTGAGACATAAATTTATTTAAAACGGTTATTAATCGGTTACAATTTCGGAACAAATTGACTCTATTCTGATTTTCTATGTAGCTGGCAACGGAACGAACCCGGATGATTTGTGGGAGAGCGCATGCACGCCTTCTGCGAAGAAGAACAAGAAATGGTCTTTCCAGGGGCGCCTGGGGTTTGAACCTGTGAATTTTTGCTTGGCAAAACAAATCTGGCCAAAGAAGCTAAATTAGGAAATTAAGGCGAAGCAGAAGAGGCAAATGAAGTGGCTCAAGTGGGCGGCGGGAGGGATTTATGAGTAGGAACCAGATAGGGTTTCGACTTTCTTTGGGAGTGCATCATTATTATGCTTCTCGCAGGACAGAGCAGAGCATACCAGCGCCAAATTGGTTTGGTAAGTAGCGTGGAAAGTGTTAAATTTATAACAGATTCCACCTGTATTCCCATTTTTATAGGGGTTGTCCGATTCCTGCACTGCAATCAGTTTGCATTGTGGAAACTTGACAAGGAGGCCCAGTGGAATTAGGTGTCGTTTCACGCTGGACATTTTCGATGACAAGGGTCTGTCTCTTGACGTTCCTTCTGGAAGTTGTCAAACCCTCCAAGGGAATGTAAGGATTAAGTACTTTTTGCATCGTGGAAACTTGACCACGAGGTCCACGGGAATGAGGTTTCATTTCCAGCATATGCAACTCCCATAGAGGGTTCTTTCCATCTGTGCCACCAAATACAAACAAATTTTTTCCCTTTGTGGTACAGCTGTGGCTGTCCCTGGGAGAGGGCGGGGTTCCTGTCACCATAGGGTTATTCCATTTGTGCTTGCCTAAATGAAAGACATGGGTATCATTTGTATGGAAATTGGCGTTGCCATAGCCACCAAAAACATAGAGAAAGCGGCCATTCTTAACCGAGTTGCAAGTGTGGCCCGATATCTTACCCGGCCGCATTAGACACCTTTCCTTCCCAAGGATTTTTTTACCCTAGAGTCTCTTTCCTCTTCATCTTCATCTTCACTCTTTCCCACTTCATCTTGATTCCGAGCAAAATCACAACAACCTGCTATATGTGATGCCAAAAAAATAACCCAAACCCTTCTCCAACTGCAGCTCCTTTGCACACCTGGATCAAACCTGAATCTGTACACACTTGGTTTTGAAGTGAGTACGTCTATTGGCTATTGGTTAAAAGTTTGAACTAATGAATCGAGGGAAGGGAGATGGGATGTTTGAATTATTATGTATATAAACGAAGAGGAAGATTCTTCAGCTATGCCTATGCCTATGCCAATGGGGTTGATCAACTCCTCCCATAAAAACATCTGAAACTCCTCTTCCGCCTCTGCTTTCTAATGTCGTGGTTTAGCTATTATTCCACCTCTCCCTCCCCTCTCAAGCTGTTACAATATCTCACTCGCTTGTTGTTAATCTGACAATGTGATTGCAATAGAAATATGCATGCATATACGATAAAGAATAAACCTCGGATAGTACGTCTACCGAAGAAGCGAATGTCCTTCTAAAAGAGTAAGGAACTGAACGTACTTGAACAACATAAATGAATATTTGATCGGGACCGTTCGGAACAGAAGAACAACAGAATAATTTGCTACAATTTTGAACATTTGAAGAGTATTATGTAAGGAACGTATACCGAAGGTTTAGAATACCGTTGTCCTATCCGATAGACGCACGTTATTTCTCTCTTCTTAGAGAAGTGAAAATATGTTAATGTAGCACTCTATTTGGTATAAATATTGTAATAGAGTATAAATATTATATTTGTTTACATGGCATACCATCTTCCAAGTGTGAAGTAAAAGTGAGGGATTTCTTAAGGGTCCCTCTCCCTAAAGAAGAAGCCACTTTACTTCATGAAGGAAAAATGAAAATCAATGAGTTTCTTTGCCTAAAGAAGAATTCATTCTACCCAGTGAAATAAAAGTGAAAATTATTTGAGTGTGGCTCTATGTAATGGAGTCATTTCACCTTAAGAAGAACTCACTCACTTTTGTGAAGACAAAGTCAAAATACTTGAAGGGTGGCTATGCGTAATGAAGGAGTTGCTCTACTTAAAACATTTATACGCAATTTAGGAAACATGCAAATCATGGCTCCACCTAATGGCATTAAGAAGAATTCACTTTTTCTAGTCAAGAAAAAGTGAAAATTAGCTAAGATGGTTGCACCTAATGAAGGAATCACTCTGCCTAAAGAATAACTTACCATTCCCAATGAAGGAAAAGTGTAAATCAGTGAAGTGTGGCTCTAGTTAATGAATGATTTATTGCACTTAAAAAAGAACTCACTATGCCTAGTGAAGAAAAAGTGAAACTTGGCTATGTATGGCTTCACCTAGTAAAGGAGTCACTTTGACTAAATAAGAAGTCTCCCACTCAAGTTATTGAAGTAAGAAACTGATAAATTTGTTAAGGGTTTATCCATCTCAAAAATGGGGGAAAATAAGTTCAATTCTCACCTTTTGGAGAAATAATTGTATAGAGGTGTCTAAGTAGTGGGGCATATAGGTGCTTCTTGAATTTCTCTCAAGAAGGAGTGATCAAAGATTCTTTCAAGTGTATAATTTTGAGTTAGTTTAGACTAATTGTTAATGATTGGAAGTTCTGTGAAGAATGGTGCTTGTGAACGATTCTTCATTACATAAGTCATGGGAAGGCTCCCCCCTTTGAAACATAAGGGGAAAAATTGACCTTTATCAATATTATTTTGAACTCGCAAAGTACATCTCCTCCCTGAAAACAATTAGTTTTAACACGATAAATCGAGAAAGTTCTTACAATGCCTTTCTTCTTACACTGAACTTTAATGTGCACATGCACGAAATTGACATCAAAGAAGCGGAGATGCATCCAAATGGTCATTAGAAGAGATTCCAATTGATCTTGTTAAGATAGTAAGAAACCTTGTTGTGCATATACAACAAGCTTAAGAGGAGAAAAATTAGGTAAATAATTAGTTGTTGTGGAATTTTGCATAAATAAATAAACAGTTGAAGGGAAAATAATATACAATGGAAGCATAGATTCCAATGAGAGAACTCATTGATCAAAGAAAGGAAATCACCTTCTGATTCCACCTCCTCAAGAGTCATCATAGAGTTATCATAATTTGATAAAAATGTAGAAATACCCACTAATAATATTCAATGAATATGAAATAAAACAAAATTTCTAACTTTTTATGCGAAGATGAGAATGAGGCAAGAAGTCGAAGCTTGGTTAACAAGAAGCTAGAAGGAAAGATTAGAAATATATAATTGGCTGGGAATACCTCATTATCGTTGGAACATACCTCATTACCATGGGAACATAATTGACAAGGGAAGAAGCATAGACAAAGAAAAGTAACCTAGAAACAATTTGAAAGGTATATCGATAAAAGATATTGATTTTATTCTTATTATATGAAAAAAAGCAATGATTTTCATGACCTAAAGAAGGGAACCATGACAGTAAGTGAATATGAGTGGAAGCTCATGAAGCTTCTGTA
This sequence comes from Pinus tabuliformis, assembly GCA_031772625.1. Lineage (NCBI taxonomy): Eukaryota > Viridiplantae > Streptophyta > Pinopsida > Pinales > Pinaceae > Pinus > Pinus tabuliformis. Next base: position 1,554,423,528 of record CM062818.1, on the reverse strand, counting down.
GTATGTCTCACTTATCAAGGATGGACAATTTAAGTCAGTTGTTTTCTCGAACTGTAGATTCTAATCCGAAATGAGATTCAAGTCATGGAGCCAAATAAGTTCGAGGAAACAATATGAGTTAAGACTAGTGAAGAGGCCAACATGATTTCCATAAGAGATGGATGGATAAAAAGAGATAAGGGAAAGAAAAGAGGAAGAAAGAGTATAAGATTTTTTTCTTCAAGGGTAACAATAATTCTTCTCCAACCTACCAACTCATAATCAAACTTATGATACCATCCAACATCCAATTAAGAGAAAGCTAGTGAATGTGTAGCCTTTTCTGTGTGGGAAGTGCATTATGTAGTCCTAATGTTAAGTTGTAATAGCACCCATTACCCTAAATATTTCACGCATTCCATGTTCCCAACAGAGAATGAGAGAAGTACGCCAGACCATGAGAGAAGGTCCTCAACAACGGATACCTGAAAGAAGGAAAAGGACTTTTACCCACCACCACCACCAGAAGAGATTAATGCAAGTTCTTACATATGACCTGCTTGAGCTTCGAAGTTTCCACATGATGTGAGAGAGTTAGTTCAACAAACGTTTTTGGCCATGCAAATGAAATTTTATTATGTTGTTGGCCAAATGGAGGGAGCCACAGAAGGTGATACTTAGAAAGCACCCATTCCAAGTTTTCAAATGAAAGAAGAGATGTTTGCTAGATGAGAAAAAAATGGCCCCCATCATTCCCAACTGATTAGAGAGGGAAGTACTTATCAACAGACAAGTGAGGTTACCACCAATGAGCCAAAAAGCCAGCCTGCCTGCCCGTATTCTCCTAGCAAGCATCAATCAATAGCAACAGTGAAGAATTTGTAATGGATTCCAACCTTTTTATTAATAATTAATTTAAACCATAACCATTTCGTTCCAAAAAAAAAAATTACAATTCATTTAATGTATGTTTAGTCTCATATGTCTAATATGTTATACTTGGTTTACTAGCTTCACTTTCATAGTCTACATTTATACTTAGCTCCTATCTTTATACTAGATCCTATTAGGATACATTTTATCCTAAGCTTTTCTTAAAAGCAAGTTCATTAAAAACTCAATTTAAATCCAAATGCCTAGGTCTCCAACTTCCCAGTTATAATTTTAAATGTGTTATGAAACCAGCTCAATAAAAGATAGAAAAAGATAGATCAACACCTTAGAATTCAGCCTCTTCGAGGGGGAAACCTCCTTTACATTACATAAATGAACAATTCTTGGATGATACAAATGAAAAGACCTCCTTTCTATATATAGGAGTCTAAGGGGTCATAACATAATCAGAGCCGACATAACAATAATAATGTAAGGGCACAATAATAACAATAGTGGGCTTCTATGGGGCACAATAGTAACAATATGGGCACTACATGGGTACATCAATATAATAAGTGGGTTATACTAATAACAATAAGGGGTTACACTAGTAGTATAGGGGCCTAACATGCCCCTCTCCTTCAAAAAGCGTTGTCCTCAACGCTTGAGTAGTTCTTGATGCTTCTGTATCAAATTCTTGTCCTCCCATGTGGAATATTTAGCGGGTAAGTTCTTCCACTTGATGAGATACTCTGAAATTGATCGATTTCATAGCTGTCGAGTTCTTGTTTCTGTGACTGCTCCAGGTTCCAATATGATTTTTCCTTCCTCTTCAATTTCTCGCAATATTGTTTGAATTGAGATCTTTTGCAACTTTTGAATAAGTGGCCATACTTCTTCGTCCTTCTTCCATTCATCGCTTTCTTCGTTTATCCAATCTGGTTGGATAATATAAATAGCACAAAACAATGCTTCCACATCCTCATCCTTGAAGAGTCTTCCCATTCAGTAAGGTCGTCATTTTTTAAGTGCATGTAGTATTGCCAACATTTCCTTCTCATAAATAGCTTGTTTGAGATGTAGCAGTAAACATACCCAATCACCTACATCAAAACATTTTTCACTACGATGTTGATCTACCTGTTGTTTCGTTTGATTTTGTACCGAAGTGGCGTTATCCTTTAAAAGTTGGAGAACTTGTTGTTGATGTTCGATGTGATCTTTCACTGCTTAAACCTTTTTCTTCTTGATATGTCCTTATATCTCTAAAGTTTGAGGAGTGGTAATTTCTTCCAATCCTTTACAAGATATGGTTGGATTCATTTCTTGATGCTCGATGTGATCTTTCACTTCTTGAACATTTTTCTTCTTGATACGTCCTTCTATCTTGATAGTTTGAGGAGTGGTAATTTCGAACAATGAATTACAAGATATGGTTGGATTCATTTCTTCTTTCTCGATGTGATCTTTCACTTCTTGCATCTTTTTCTTCTTGATATGTCCTTCTACCTTGAGAGTTTGAGGAGTGGTAATTCTTGCCAATGCTTTACAAGATACGGTCTAATTCATTTCTTCTTTCTCTGGGGTGGGGTTCTAGCGTATATCTTCTTCTTTTGATGTTTCTTGATCCTTTTCTTCCTCCTCTTCATATTCTATGTAAAATAATTTCTTCTCAGCACACTTATGACCTTTAGTGCATTTTCTATCTCAATTGTAACAAAGCCCTTTTTCTCTTTTTTCTTCCAATTGTTGTGGTATAACCCTTGTAGGTTGTGGAAGGCTAGAAGAAACAACACTTCCATCTTTATAGTTGTGAGGGGTACTCTTCTTGGTTTCCATAATTTTGCTTTCCACTATGTCACAAAGCCCTTTTACTCTTTCCAATTGTTGTGGTGTTGCTCTAAAGAAGGTGTTGCTCTCTGTATCCTCATAATGTGCTATCATTTCCTCCGTGAAAATTGACCACATAACAAGTTGTTTACGAGAACAAAGTGCTTCATACCATAAAAATTGATCTGGTTCTAAATATGAAGATGCAATACATACCTTTTGTAATAGTTGTACACCATGTAGATCAAAATATTGCTCCATCTGAAGTATCCAATTTACCGGATCCTTGCCATCAAACTTCCTCATCTTGCTTTTTCTTGATTTTAGGAGCTCGACCTTGAAACGACTATAACTTTGCACTTTCGAATCTTTAAGTTCTGAAATTGTGACCTATAGTAGCCCTCTGTGTTCTCTTTCCAATGCCACCAGTCTGATCCAAATTGGATTCTCTAAGAAAGAGTTATGCACAATCTCCCAAGATGACCTGATTATAGACCTTTCGAGAAGAGTGAAATTGTATGAAGTACCACGTGTCACTGTTTCCACCTTTGGATCTGAAAAATACATACAAGAAACTATAGTCCGTCCTCTTTCTGTACCATCTTATGAAAGTTTAATCCGATCCCCAGAGAGAAAGTTATGACGATTTTCCCCAGGTCACTTGTTTTTAATGTAATTCAGGAGTCTGCAAAAAGACCAACTTCCTCAGATCATATCTCCGCAAATATCGCGCCAAAAGCTTTGAAATTCGGACCCAAGGTTCGGTGTAATTTCTTCTCAAATGGGTTTTTTTTGCGACTTCTGAAACGTCACAGAAAAAAAAGTTATAGCAAAAATGCCACGATGGCCTGTTTGGAGCAGCAAAACCCTAGAATCCAAAGCTCTGATACCAAATGTTATGAAACCAGCTCAAGAAAAGATAGAAAAGATAGATCAACGCCTTAGAATTCAGCCTCTTCGAGGGGGAAACCTCCTTTACATTACATAAATGAACAATTCTTGGATGATACAAATGAAAAGACCTCCTTTCTATATATAGGAGTCTAAGGGGTCATAACATAATCAGAGCCGACATAACAATACTAATGTAAGGGCACAATAATAACAATAGTGGGCTTCTATGGGGCACAATAGTAACAATATGGGCACTACATGGGTACATCAATATAATAAGTGGGTTATACTAATAACAATAAGGGGTTACACTAGTAGTATAGGGGCCTAACGAAATGGATGTATTTGTTAATAGAATTTATAATCAATGCTTTACATGGATTGATTCAAATCACAAATTTGAATGGATCGATTTTGATGATAGATTTTATACTCCTTAGAAATATACCTGAATACCAGCCAAAATAAAAGAGGGGATATGGATAAAATAATACAAAGTCAAATATGTTAAAAACAAACACTAACAAAACTAGAAAATCCTAGAATAGTTTGTGCATCGCCTCCTTTCTTTCTCTAAGGTGAGTCATAATAACTAAAATGTAATTTTGAGTATCCTTACCTTTTCTTTCGGAAGGAAAAACTTTGAGAGGATAACATGAAAATAAAATAAGTATGAATTGTTGGAAATTATCATTTTTTTCTTCTAACTAAACTATGACATAATACTTGTTATTTTTCAAAGCCAATAAAAATAGTAAACAAAATTTCGGCCTAATGTAAGTGATTTATCTTTATCTTCTAGATATGAATGACATTTTGTTTACTATTTTTTATCTTCAATAATTTTTTATATATCACGATTCTTCTTCAATTTATGCCTTATGGCATTTCCTTTGAAACATCTGGTGCAATTGCTAGTTGAATAATCCACTTAGCACTCATTGCATCACGTAATGTTCACAAGGGTGAAGAAGTGGAATTGAAACTAGTGAAATGAATCATATAGCGAGAAATGATCATTATTAATTTTTAATAAGATTAATGTTTATTTATTAAATTTTAAGAAAAAAATTAAATTATGTAATATATTTTAAAATTTTATGATTATGTTTAAAAATTATAAAAAAATATAGGTAAATAATTTCAAGATAATTTAAAATCAAGATTGAATGTTGATTCTTTTAATCATTTTAATTGAATTAAAATATTAATCTAATTGTTTAGGAAGTTATTAATTTTTTATTGTAATATTTTAATGTTATATTATTTTTTAATTTTCGATAGCAGAACATTTATATTTAAATTTATATTAACAATATTTTTAATATTATCACTATTTTGTGGAGTGTTTTATATTTCTTGATTTTATTATGATTTAGTTAAGCTATTAATATTTATGGAGTGTTTTCTTTTCTTGACCTTATGACCCAATTTGAAGCACAAATGGTTTTGACTAGAGTTTGAGACAATGCTAGAAAACCTCATTGCTTTCATGTTGTTTATGTCTTTTTGTACATTACGTATTTGGTCATAGTCATGTTATCAATGGAGAGACTCTCTTTTATCACTAGGAATATTACATTAATTTTAAGATTATATAAGTTATGAAAAACTTTTGAATTTGGTTGATATTTCTCCAAAATATTAAACTAGTACAACCACATTAAAAAAAAGTATTTCAACACAAATAATGCTTTACCAATCCATACAATTACATCATTAACCATGTATAAAAAGGTTATGGGTCAACTTTAACTTGAGAAAAAAATGAAATTACACATTTTATTGTAAAATGGACCATTTTTCTAAATAAACTTTGCTTATATATAAATGAATGTTACAAATAATAATGGGGAAATTATCATAGAGGAACTTATTAGAATTGGAATAATCTCAAATCCCCGGGAAATTGGCGGGTGAGGAAGGCACGAATTTAATTTTTAAAATTTATTAAAAGTAATGGACTATTTTGCTAAATAATTTTTTTTTATATATCAATGAATGTTATGAATAATAATGAGGAATTTATCATGCATGAACTTACTAGAATTGGAATAATATCAAATCCCTAGGAAATTGGTGGACTCGGAGCCACTTGGCACGAATCTAATTTTTTAAATTTATTAAAAGCCAATGCAACCTAACAAACTTTATAACACACTACAACCCTTGAGAAGAATTCACACTAAAAATACATTGAGCATATTCCCTTGAGAGTAAAAAAAAAAAAAAAAAAAAAATCAACATATCCTCGTTCACCTTAACTTGAAATAAGCAACATTCAACAATAATAACAACGATGTGTTTCTTTTTATACCATAATCAATAGTTTACATAATTTGATTCTTTTCAATGCTGAAATAAACTTTCCACCATCACTTTATCAATGTTTTTACTAATATGGTTCCAATTAATCTTATGTTGAGGATTGGCTTTGAGATATTGATATGACACTTCTTCCAAACTTCCATCCTTATTTAGAAAATTAACATTAGCTTCACATATTTTTTAATTTTAACATTTATTTTACCAATGCCAAAAGTCATATTTGTAGTAGAGTGTGAATACTTAGAATTCTTGGATATCTCAATCATTGGCACACTTATATAATAACAATATATTATGAGGAGAAAGGAGAAGAATTATGATTATTAAATCAAATTTATGCAAGAACAAAGTTATCCTTCTACACAACATTCTAACTTCTAGATGTGTATGCCAAAAATAGTGGCAAACAAAGGGAAACTTTGCTGAACACTAATATTAAATTTAACATCTTCCAACCATCTCTCCTTAATTTTAAACTTGTAAACAACTTTCTCATACAACTTAATCATACAACCTAATAATATGGCTAACTAAAAAGTAATATTTTTTTCCTCTATTCTAAAAAAACTAATTATAAATAATATGTTAAATACTTTTACAAAATCAGCAATATAATATGAGAATTAGATTTATTATTGCATTACTATTCCATACTAATATTAAATAACTTATCCATACTATATTAGATAACTTACAATAAGCAATAACTTATAAATTTAATTTAGGCTTAAATATTATTCAATAATTTATATTTAGAAATAAAATATAAAAATTTAAATATTATAAATGAAAATTCAACTATCTTTTTATAATATTTTTAAATATTAATTAATTCAAAAATTATAATATTTTAATTTTTCAAAACGCTTAATATTTAAATAAAAAGTCCTCATCCCATGATTTCTTCAAAGCATTTCCAATATATACGAGAAATCATCGCTGGATCGGCTTTTTATTAAATTATTTTTTAATTATTAAAATTAGTTAATCATTAAATAGAATTTCCTGATTGGAAGATTTGTTAATTTCCTTAACAGTAAAGATAATAAGTGACCACTGGATTAACATTTTGTTTTCCGCCCATGTTAATAATTAAATGTATTACCCATCAGCCCTTGAAATCACTCCAATTCGTATTTCCTTATATGCATAATTGATTTTTAATATCGATAAATTTATGTCAGTTTAATTCGAGTAATTTTTTTGTGGGTGTACATTGCTTTCTTATCAAAAAAATGGGGCGTACATCACTTTCTTATAAAAAAAAATTGGGGTGTATACTGATTTTATTTGTGTTGGATAATGAATATTATTTTTAATTATAGTTAAGTTATTTATATTTAAAAACAAAAATACTTATTTTTATGGTATATTTTATATTAATTTGAAAAACTTTAAAAATTAATTAAATATATATATATTGTTTAGATAATTTTCGGCAAAATCACATAATCAATCGTTTGTCGACGCGTTTCGAACCAACCAGTGTGGTTCATCGTCAGGACAAGATGAAGATCAAATCAGGCTTAGCTCGATTAAATAGAGTGTGCAGAGACTCCAACGGCTATAGGATAACGGCTAGTTTGACCTAATGAACCTGGTCAAACGACTCAAATAACTAATTAATATTTCAAGAAATAGTTAAAATAGGTAAATGAAGGAGTTTTTTTTTTTTGTTAATTCAAGGATAATATTAATATTTTAATTCTAATGGTCATTATATAATATATATTCAATATTATTCAATTATTATTTAAATAAATCAATTTAAAATTCGATATATTAATAACATTACTAAGAGAATATTTTAATTATAAGGTCATTATATATATTATTTAATTTCTTTATTACTATTATATTACTAAATAATTATTATTAATAATATATTTAAAGATATATAATTGAATATTATTTCAATTATCTACATGGTCATTATATAATATTGATTTATTATTATTCAATTGCTATCTAATTATTATGTAATAATGCGCTACTATTTATAATTTAGTTATAATGGAAAATTGGTAATGATGATGATGATGATGATGATGGTTAACGTCCACTGAGACCAAATTGGTCTATCGGACCTACAATTTTCTTAATTTTTACTTGTTTGGGTCCTCGTCTTTCTTGGCGAGATTGGTGTTGTAGCTTTCTTTCTTTTCTCTACGGTCTTCCAACTTCCTTTGTCTTGCATCTCCTTCATCTCTTCTGGTCCTTGGGACATTGGTGTCTTAGCTTCGCGATTTATAGTCGGAGAAGTTTGGTTTAGGAGATCTGCTTTGCTGTTAAATGAAGATTTATTTTCTGCGGTATTCAAATCCTCATAACTGTTGATTTGTTGGGGCGGGCTTTCTCCTTGCTTGCTTTGAGAGTTGTTTCCTTCTTCCTTGATTTCTTGTGACTCAGAGTTTTCTCTAGAATATTCTTCTTTGATGACAGTGTAGTGTTCTTTTTGTGCTCCTTCCCACCATGTAGATCTGTGGTGGTTTTTTCTAGCAAAATTATTCTCAGAGGCTTTTGGGCAATTTTTGGCTAGATGCCCCGTCTCAAAGCACGATCGACATCTGAAGAGGACACTTTCATAATCAAGCTTCTGGTTCCACACATAGTCTTTACTTGTTAGGTTTATTTCAGCTGGGAATCCGGCGCTGAAATCCATTTCCACACAGATGCGTGCATAGGTGGTTCTGGCATATTCCTCTGTTTCTGGGCACCTGCAGTAAAATTTCCCAATTGCATTTCCGATGGCTTTTAGCGAGGAGAGATTCCAGAGGTGCAAGGGTAGGCTTGGCAATCTCACCCAAACTGGTGTTGAGGTTATCACTGCTGTAGAGGGATCGAATGATGGGTTCCATGGCTTCATGAATAGGCCTGATTTTTCCCAAAACCAAGGGCCGGAATCTAGAATACATTGTCTGCTTTCAGGATTTTCAGAATCTACTATAAAGAAACCTCTAGCACAGGGGTAGATATTAATTTCATCAGAAATGATAGGCTTCCATACCTCTGAGATCCAATTGTGGAGTGCTGTCAGCCGCGGCCAAAAACCATTGAACCGGCAAATTAGGGCACTTTCGGAGAACTTTAAAGCTTCATCGAGTGAGTCCTGGACCACTTGGATAGTGGGAGCTGGGGCTTCACTCACGATATGGGCAGGAGATTGCCCTCCAGAGGCGGATGAGCCACCAGTTATTTTTGCGAAGCTCGGAGCCATATTTTACGCAGATCTGCACCAGATCGAAAGCCAAACCGCAGATCTGAAGAGATACAAACGTCCCACTCAACCGCAGAATCCACGGGATCTGCGAGATCTGAACCAGAAGAGATCTGCGAGATCTGCGAGAATACTAGACCTGCGAGACCTGCGAGATCTGCAAGATTATAACTGATTATTTAGACCTGCGAGATCTGCGAGAATATCCACCGAGATCTGCGAGACCTGCGAGATCTGCGAGATAGTTGTTCCACCTGCGAGACCTGCGAGAATATCCACCGAGACCTGCGAGACCTGCAGTTCGATTCCTTTCCCTGCAAGACCTGCGAGACCACCGAGACCTGCAGTTCGATGCCAAAAACGTAATATCTCTCACCTGCGAGATCGCAGTTTCAAAAATGAAAATTAAATATATCACATATAAACCTAATTTCAAACTGAAGGCCACTTGCTCGACATCGTTTCATGTAATCAAATCACTTTTCCAAATGATAGATATAAGATATATTTAATGCCAATCTGCGAGATCTGCGAGAATATCCACCGAGATCTGCGAGACCTGCGAGATCTGCGAGATAGTTGTTCCACCTGCGAGAATATCTACCGAGACCTGCGAGACCTGCAGTTCGATTCCTTTCCCTGCGAGACCACCGAGACCTGCAGTTCGATGCCTGCGAGACCACCGAGAAGGAATATGTACAGTCAAAATGTACAGTCTTAATGGCCCTTAGTAGGTTAGTTTTTTATTATTTAAATATAATGGTCATTAAACCTATAATATATGCTTATTGAATAATCTATAACTACTCACTAACTAAACAGTTTCTTATCCTAAGTAACAGCCAAAATTAAGGATAAGGTCCAAGAGTATTATTCCTTTAATGGTCAAATAATCCATATTAGTTCAATATGGATTATTGAACTAATCTGCCTCTTCTAAATTAGCTCGAAGGTTATTTAGAGGAAGAAAGATGTGATGGCACGATCTTAGCTGGGATAATCGTCATCCTTCTTCTTTATGCTGACGATATTGTTCTTTTGGCAAGGTGCCCATCTGATCTTGATAAGCAACTCAGGCTTCTTAAAGATTTCTGCTCTACCATGGGTATGACTATTAACACTGACAAAACAAAAGTTATGATTATCAAATCCAAGAATGAAACTTACGCTAATTTTACGTATGACAATAATAACTTGGAGGAAGTGTATTCTTACAAGTACCTAGGAATTGATATTCATCACAAGCTCAACTGGAACCATAGCATTGAGAAACGGATTAATGGGGGGTGGAAAGCTTATTTTGGTCCTGACAATAATTGTAAAATAGCAAACCTCATAATGTGGGATAAAAAGAAGTTCCTCTTTGAAACTTTAGTCACTCCTGTTATCTTATATGGCTGTGAGGTTTGGGGTTGCAGCATCTCCAGAGAATCATGGAGAAAGATTGAGCAGATCCAGAAGCATTTTATAACTTATAACCTGAAAATTAAAAGTAATACACCCTATCCTATTCTCCTTATAGAAGCAGGTCTTTCCCCTATTGAGAGCCTAGCTATGCTTAGGTTTCTATTGTACAAGCACAAAATCAATAACATAGACGATCATAGACTTCCTAAGCTAGCTTTAAATTCTAGCCAAAACCACCTAAGGCTCAATCGAGGGTGGCATAAAGACACAAGGGCCTAGTTAAACTATTGGGAGATCAACGAAAATGATGCATTGCAAAACATAAATAACACTAAAGACATTGTTACTTCTAAGTTCAAAGAAAAAATGTGGTGTGAGAAAGATTTAGCAGCTAAAAGAAAATTAAGTTATTATAAGGTCATCAACCCCACCCTAGAAGATCAAAAGTATCTCTCTATTTTAACTAGCTCAAAGAAGAAAATTAATATAGCAAAGATTAGAACGAATTCTCATGAGCTCCATAGTGAAAAAGGTCATTGGGCAGTTCCTAAAACGCCATGGATGGAAAGGATCTGCCATATATGTGAGAATAGGAAAATTGAGGATGAAAACCACTTCCTCTTAGAGTGCCCCGCGTACAACCACATTAGATCTCAGTTTCACAATCTTTGTTACAATACTGACCTTCCTAGCCTTTTACAATGTCAAAATTATAGTGAGCTCGGGAGGCTTCTTTCCAAGCTTTTTGAGCATAGGAATAAAATCTTAAATCAAAATAAATAATTTGTTTCTTTAGGTCCAATAGACCATTGTTTGGTCTCAGCAGAAGTTAACCATCATCATCATCAGTAATAGGGATCAACAACATGCTTTATTAATATTACATGTCTAAAATGCCATAACTCGTGTTCACAGAGCACATTTTTTTAATTAATCAATTAAAAAATAATAATAATAAAAAAATTGACATAACTACTTTTATATAAATCTCAATATTTGATTTATGATTTCTATTTTATTTTTATATCTAGAAGAATCAACCACTAGGCCGTTGTCATACTCGTAGATGTTCGTATGGAATATTTTTTTTAATTAATCAATTTAATTAAAAACGAAGAAATGATTACTTATATTTTTATTTATTTATTTATTTATTGCATCTAAAGGAATCAACATCTCGGCAAGCCCTCTGTAGCATGGAGATTTAGTCTCACTTTACATGCAGATGTTCATATCGGCAAGTCCTCTGTACCATGGAAATTTAGTCTCACTTTACATGCAGATGTTAGTATGGAATATTTCCGTTTTTTAATCAATTTAATTAAAAAGGAATAAATGATGTACCTATATTTTTATTTAGTTATTTATTTTATCTAGAGGAATCAACATCTCCGCGAGTCATGTGTACCATGGAGATTTAGTCTCACTTTACATTGAGATTCATAATCTGTGAATAGATTTACAATATTATTGGCCAATACCATGGCTTATTAACCACATGCCCAAAAATTTATAAGTCACTTCAAAGGACACACATGCATATGAAATTTTTTTAATTAATCAATTTTTGTAAAAAGAAAAAAAAATTAACTACTTTAAAAATAATTCTCGACTTTTGATTTGAGTATATTCTAGCAGATTCTATGGACATTAATTCTTTACCATCAACTAATAGTTATTAGAACCTAAATTAAAATTCTAAAATCTCTATTTAAAAATAAACATAACTATAGTTGTAATTAATAGTGCTAAAATCTTATTCCAAAATAAGAAAACATATTTAGTAATTTATATTGAAAAAATATATATGTAATGTCATTATATTTATTGTTATTTAAGTGTATCGTTGTGATTAGAATCCATATATTCAATAATAATGGAAAGATAGAGTTTGAGGTATATTTTTTTAAATATGTATATTAAATACTTGATTATGATTGAGTTTTTATCATTTAATAGAATAATGATTAAGGGAAAGAGCTTTTTCTCAATAATAATAGTGATTTTAGAACATAGCATTTAGTCTAATACTTAAAAATGATTTTTATTTTGATTTAATGGTTAAATCTTAATGTATTGAAAATTGTTTACTAAATATCCATATGAAGACCTTATATTTTTAGAAGTAAACCCAATTTCACCTTAAATATATTTAGTTATGTTAGACAAGTTTTAAAAGTAGGTTGGGAAGATCAACCAAATTTCTTGGAAATGAGCTTTTACCTTTGTGAAAATAAAAACGAGGAAGCCTACCTTGAATAAGGTAGGTGCATTGGATAGTAGAATTGTTTTAATGTTTGAGTACTAGATAAGTAAATCATAGAGGAGGTTACGACCTCGATCTTAATGGGGATGTTAATGGCCAATAATATAAGCGGGTTGTCCCCACGAGGAAGAATTGAAAAGTTGGGTTACTACCATATCAAGATGATAAACGTGTTATTATACATAATAACCTTATAGATATGAACCTACTATCACTCTAAAGGCCTTTATAGTTAAAAACATAATAAACGTGTTATTTCACTTGATAAGCTTATTATGTATGAACATAGTATCACTCTAAGCCGTTATAGTAAAAAATATGTTTTTTTTCGGTATGCCTAACCCACTAGATTTAAGTAGTGTACTGATGTGTACATATAATTTAGGTAGTATTTCCCATATTTTCATTAATCTTAAGCCCTTATCATGGACATGCTTAAGTTTTAGGTTTGTACATACAATTTAGGTAGTATTTCCTCATATTTTCATTAATCTTAAGCTCTTATTATGGTCATGTTTAAGTTTTAGGTGTTCTATTAGCTAGGTGGAAGATCAATTTTTAAAAATGATTTTACCCGACATTTACATATTTGTATTAAAAAAATAATTTAGATTAAATGTAAGATAATTTATTTCATTATTATTATTTTAAATGTCATCTTATAGTTAGAAAGTTAAGAAAGTGGTATAACAACATTGCAACTCTCATAGTGGTGTTTATGAAGAGTAGACGCATTGGGAGGAAAATGTTTAATTGTTTTTAGTTTTAAAGGAAAAAAAAAAAACAAACAACAATAACAACAACAAATTCAAGATGGGTGAGTTATTCTCAAAATGTATTATAAAGAAGAATTATTAATTAATTTAACTATTTTTTAAATATTTTTTATTATTCATATTTTATATATAGAATAATAAAATGATTAAATTGAAGAATATCTTTTTATTATTAATATAAATTTTGATCTTATAGTAATATTTTTGTCATTTTCATATTATTTAATGATAAGCCACTAACATTCATACAATGAGTGCCTTTAAAAATAAACTCTATCATTTCTACACCTTATGAGATTTCTTAGTATTTAATATTGTTATTTTGATTATTTTAGATTAAATTCTTTAAAATATGTATTGAAAATGTAATGTTTTTATTGATTATACCATAAATATAAATATATTGAGATAATGTTATAACATTCATCAAGTTATTCATTGAATATAATTTGATTAGTTAAGAACAAAGTTGTTATTTCTTATCTAAATTAAAATTTCATATTTTTGACATGTTTTCTCTTTTTTGTGAGTTAATGGTGAATTATTAAGTTGAAAAATATATTAAGAGAGTTGGTTTCTATCAATCTATTCATTTATTTTTCTTTTCTATCAACCATCATTACCATTTCTTTCATTTCTTCCTCTTTGAATATTAAGTAGTTGTCGACATAGAGAAAAAAGTAAACAACTATTACTGATATGAATATAGAGAATGTGAAAGCTTCAATGCATTTTGTTAAACGTGTATCATGCGTACGATCATTGCAAATATAAAAATGTTATTATTTAATAACATGTTGATTCTCACAGGTGCTTTCTATATGATCACCATTTTGTTCAACATGTCTATATAGAACATGGACAAGCATGGAGACTTGGTGAAAATGATAATATTCCCTTTGTATTTCATTTTGTGCAACAAATGTGTAATTTTCTGCAAAATCAGCTACTCACAAAATGGTCCCTAGTAGAAAAATTTAACGAGACTTTTTGAATTGCAGGTCCTTCCATCGAGTTCTATGAGAATGCTTGGTGTATTTATAAATTTATGTCTCAATATTCTTCAAACACTCTATCACATAAATTTCTTCTTCTTATAAATCAATCCTTCTAGGACTTGTACTAGTAGTAGTACCAATCGATGTATGGATATATTCATATCTCTTCCATTTCACTTTTATGTTGGAAAATGATTGATCATTTATATCAATAGGATATTTGTGGTGAAATAAAGTCAAATTTCCACAATGATCACATTTTCTACCACCAACACATTTCTTTTAGTAAAATAATTCATGATTTTCTCTTGCACCTGGAATTTGGGATATGAAATCATGGAGAGTGAAGGGTGGTTGTGAATTTTTACAGAATGTTTTACCACAATTAAGGAAGGTGTCGTAATATAATTTAAATTACACATGAGAAAAATAACAGCAAGTGCCATGTACAGTGATAGGTTTAACATAGCAAGGTTTTTGTTGCACAAAAGTACTGATTGAGACATTAATTCCACGATTCTCTTCTATGAACTGATTGAACACATCTATCTAATTGGTGTCCAAGGTAATTTTTGCATGCTCTACATAATGATATCATGTTATTCTTCACCACATCACATCCCTTACTTTTGGTGAAACACCTTAATTTTTAATCCAATAGTCATATATTACTTTTTTAACATATTTTGCAAGTCTATTTTTGTATGGTTGCCTACAAATAACAGTCCGAAAAGCGAGCTCATCATTTAAATCTATTTGCAATCGTAATTTCCTATGTTTGTGCAATGGTTTTCATGAGGTCCCTAATGATTTTGCCATAAACTTTGCCAGAAGATTTTCTTTAGTACTTGATGAAACCATTGTCATTTGTATTTCTCTATATGAATCTATAACAATTATCTTTCTAGATCTTCCAATTGATTTTAGAGCACTATTTATATTTTGAATCACATTTTCTTTCACCTTTTTATCTTTCGTTTATTTTCAAATACCCAATAGTGTTGTATCTTCTTTGAATTTATTTGATGTTAAGAGACCTCTCAAATTTGTGCTTGAGCTGTCACATTTTCAACTTTGAAGAACATATCAATAATGAGATTAACATGATATTGTATAACATGGTTAGTTTTTTATTTCTATATGTGAGTCAAAATTTTCCAACATTGCATCATCAATATTGATTTCACCTATACATATGAGAACTTAATGTAAATGAGTATAATATACTTTAAATAATTAAATTAAAAAATAGAGTTTGAATGAAATTGAAACTAATAAATATGTATAATTTCAATAATAAATGACATATATATACATAGTTAATGGTGATTCAACTTCTCCACTTGAATATCTTTCAACATCTTGAACAACATCATCAATTATTGGTTCATTATATTTTTCACTTTTCCTTTCAGCATTTTCAATATTGTCATCAATGTTATGAGGAAAATCTCTCTATTTACGTTTCAAAATATTTTTCAAATTAGTTCATCAAAAAACAATTAAATTTCAAAATGGGCTATTAAATTTTAAATATCATTTCTAATATTTACATTTACCTACCTTCTTCGACTTCTTGTTTACATTGATTTTCCCTTTCAATATTTCAATGTTCTTCCCTCTTTCTTTTGTAATAGTTTCTCGAGTATTCTCTACGAGCCTCAATGTCTCTTATTCGATCATATTTTATCTTGAAATTTCTTTGATTTCCCATGATAATTCAATCTATGTAGATTTTTAAAATCAAACCCAAAAAAGTCAATTTCAAAATCCAGCAAAAAAAACTCATTTTCAAAATCCAGCCAAAAAACTCACTTTCTAAATTCAGCCCAAAAAACTCACTTTCCGAATTCATACCAAAGGACACACATTTAAAATTCAGCCCAACAGACTTATTTTTAAAATTCAACCGAAAAAACTTACTTTCAAAATCCATCCCAAAAATCTGAATTTAGAAATTCAGGCCAAAAGATTTACTTTCAAAATTCAACGCAAAAAACTCACTTTAAAAATATAGTCAATTTTGTTTTGTCCAAAAAGTATATGCAAAAAAGTTTGCAATTCAAAAGCCGCACATGAGGAATGTGAGTGTGAAAAGAATGTTCCGATCGAGTTTGTTTATAGCATTCGACCAAAACAATTTTATCGTAGAGACGCACTGTTTCAATTTTGCAGCTGAGGGAAGATATGGATAGGTTTTTTTGCCGAAAATTTCAAAAAGTTTAGTCGAACTTTTCAAAAATTTCAGATGAAAAAATTTCCCATTTATTTTAACGTCCATTCGCACCAAACAAAAATTCAGCTGATTTTTTTTTTTCTATTGAACTACTTTGTTTGGTCGAAAAGCTGCAACTCTGCAACAACTTGGCTCTGATCACATTTCTCCAACTTCATATTGGTTAAACTCCATCAAATATGGTGAATTTACTTTCGGAACAAATACTGGCATTTGGAAAATTGAATCTGCTTTCATTACATATAAACTTTATGGAATTTCATAGATGTTTGCTAATTTTAATTAATTTTCTAATAAAATGTGTGCAAAATTTTTTTGAAGGTCATTATGATTGGCTGAAATAAAAATTTTGTATCTTCAAAAATACATTGTAAAAAATATGAAAAATTTATGATGTATTACACTCGTCCGTCTTTTTTAATGTGTAGTCTTTAGAATTTTAGCTTTTAACTAATATGTTGAGAAACATGACATTATGTTATACATCTTCAAAATATACATTTTTTTCATATTGGTTCAATTAAAAAAATTCAGTAATTACGATGTGCACCAATTGGTTTCATAAATATAACCATATCAAAGTAGAACCTGTCAACATTGTTGGAACACTTTTTCTTTTCCAAAAATGCAAGGTTAAGAAAGAATACATTAGTGCCAAATAATATGACTTTTTATGAATCCCTTCATTTTTAAGGAACACAGAGTCAAAAAAAAAATTAAGTTGACATATCAAATGTGAATAATATTTTTTTTTAAATAACTAATAGAAAGGTAATAAAATTTCTGACAAGTTTTCTGTTTATTTTAAATTGAAATTCTAAACAAAAAAATTCTTTGGGTTATAAAAGTTGAAAAACTTGTAAAAATGATATTTCTTTCTAGAAAATGGGAAAAAAGTGTTAACCCAACTTTTATTTTCTTCATTTTCTGTTATTTTCCTTCATTTTCCTCCTCACGTGCAACTAGTGACCTTTCACCTTCATTTTCTTCTAATTTTCATTATTTTCATAAATAAATGCCAATAAATGTCATTTTAGCTTTCCAAAGCCTTTTCCATTGCCTTTTCCAATTTCCATGGCCACAATAACCAAAACGAACACCCACACTAGGATGTTTTTCCCAACATTCATCTTCAAATAAGTGTGCCATAATTGTTGGTATTATTTTTTCTTTATTAAAATTTATTACATGGAACTTTCACCAAGGCTGTTACACATTGTTACCGTTAAAGAGGAAAAAAAACAGAAGAAATAGAGTTGAGGAGATATGTCAATAGAGATCTCGTCACTTCCACTATTCTAAAAACATAATGTAAGAAAAAAATAAACAAAAGATGCCAATCGTAAATCGACCTAGTCAAGTTCTGTGGGCACCATGAATGTTCAAGGGAGCGTGGTGAGGTTGTTGTTGTGCTTATTCACCATTGGTTGGACCAACTATAGCTGCATTTCCTGGGTGAAAAGGATCGATTTCCGGTGGTTCTTCCATGATGAGGTAACCATATGGACTTGGGAAAAGGATGTAGAACGTGTTACCAATCACTGAAATGTCAATGGGCTAGAGAGAGGTTCCCTATGACCCATGTGTCAAAGAAATATGTCCAAAGCCAACTTAAATGGTAGATGCTGAAGAGGAGCTAGGAGGGATTGAAATCCAAGAAGAAGGACTGAGAGAGGAAGGGGATGGATGTTTAGAAGGGAATGCAATGTCGATGTCATGGGATAGGTGACTGAGGGAACAATAAATATTATTGGCATTGGTCGTGGCTTTGGAAATCCTCCTGGTAGCATTGAAGCGTTTTTGTTCCTGAGTCAAGAGGTGGTAGGCAAGGAGATTGTAGAGGGCCCGGAGAGGATTCTACCCCCCTCCTGCTACCCATCGAACCTCCTCACCTTCTAGATTTGTATCCAAGGGTTGAATGTGTGTAGGGATGATATTGTCAAGAAAGCCCTATTTCTTCTTCTAGTGCAAGGGCAGTAGGCAAACAACCTCACTATTGTCCATAACCATAACCACAACCACCATGTCATGCTCAACCACATTCCCGAATGATGGGAGCGAATTGGAAGTTAATGATTTTTGTAAGAGGCTCAAGGGTATCAGAAGCAAAAGGAGCAAACAATCTGGGCATGCAAGACTAGGTATGGAGTCAGAGGACCAAAGGAGCAAGAAGAAAACTCAAGGCTAATGACATTGCGTGTAGTATAAATGCACACAAGGTCTCACCCATGAACGTGTTTGGTTTGAGCCTGCAAGGACCTTAGGAAGGATTGGAAATAAAGGAGGACAAGAGCATGGGTGATTTAGCTAGCGAGAGAGGACACTACGTCGAGGGCACATTCACACTGAGCTCGAGCAAGTGGCTTGGCATGTGTGAGTAGAAAAATGCGGGATAGTGGTTATATCATTGTTACGCCTAAAGGAAACTCTATTTTAGAATAACCCTTCCAATTAAATTATAAAAATATATTAGGTGTATACTAGATATTTAACCTCCATGGAACGTGTTAGAATATTCATAGTATTATTCACAATTCAATGTTTAAGAATTTCCAAATTATTTATGTTATTTCAATTTCTTCTTGTCAAATTAATTAATTAAATAAAATATGATATCAACACTTATATTCGGCATGTCGTATTGATAAACCATAGTATTGGTACATCGTATTGTAACAAAACCTATATACAAGTAAATAATTTCTATGGTAAGTGAGAGTGCATCTGTATAATTATATTTAACTCATATATAACTCACTTTCTTCTTTCTAAGCTTGGTGGGATTACACCTTCACCATGTCCAATATATCACCTCAATCTAGCAGAAAATTGAGCCAGTGACTTACATGAAGGAGTGTCTTAATAGAGCACCTGATCAACGTCTATCTAAGACATCGTAGACCATATATAACTCCTTTTATAATTAATAGTAATATTATTTAAAATAAAACCATATTTTAATCAATTTTTATGATAAATAATAATGTCTTTCGAATTAATCACATCAGGATTTGGTCCACGTTTCGAACCAACGAATGTGGATCATCCTCATGACAAAGGTGAAAAACTTGGTCAATCCTAAAGAATAAGTAGAAAGGACGCATCACGGTTAGCCCTTATTAAATTAGTTAATTAGTTATTAATATAGGATTTAGTTATAAATTCGTTGTTAGAAATTAGTTATTAAAATAATATATGGTCAAAAACTAGTTATTTATTTATTTTAATTATATATATTAAAAATTAATTAAATAAAATTACAAGAGTACGATATTAAGAATTAGCCATTGGTGAAGGCCTGCGCGGATGGCAGAACCTAAGAAGCTAGGCGGACTCGAGTATACCTAGCTATGGGACAGCTGGGAGAAATACCCTTTGTTTTTTCCTCGATTAGATATCCGGTTCCTGTTTCCGCTGGCGGTCTGGTTTGGCAGTTTACCCTGGGGACTTATGCTTGCAGTTTAATCAGAGGTGTTTTTGGGACAGCGTATGCCAAAAATTCAAACGGGGTTTGTTCGCAGACAAGGGCAGGAGCGTTATTCCAGGTAACGGTTTTTCCTTTTGTGAGGTGTCAGTTCTTACCACAGTTGAGTTTACCATGGTGAAACCAAATGAGGCAGTGGATTTAGAACCTGCCCCAGAAGACATTCTCTCGGTGTGGGGTAAGGAGGTCTCGGAGAAAAAAATGGAAAAGTTCTTTGGGCATGCCGGAAGCTTCGCTGCGGGAGGTCCTTGGAGCAAAAATCCCCTAGGTGGTTTGCTAGAGGAGAGTCTGATCCTGTCCGGCGATTTCGGAAACAGTGGCGGGTGCAAAGGGGAATCGGTTGCTCGTTTGGAGGAGGGTCTACTGAATGAGAAAGGGTTTCTCAGAGGAAAGGTGCCTTCACCCTCGAAGGCTTTCAGCCCGTGTTGGGGTCTGGAAGACATAATAAACTTCAATGCTTGCCAAAGTTTATGGAGGTCAGTAGGGGGTTTCAAATCTGCGGGCAAGAACGATTTGGGGAAGTTCAGTCATTTGGAGGTAAGCAGGCGCCCTACCCCAAAAGAACTGTTTCATGTCGGCCCGGGTGAAAAGGGTGTTTCTCCTGTTCTGGGTAAGGGCAATATTCAGGACATTGACCAGGGGAAGGATGTCCAAACCCTTATTCTTGAAAGGGCAGAAGGTAAGAGCGGTCTCTCTGCAGAAAAAGAAGGAGCTCCTGGAGGTGTTTCGAACCCTAACCCTTCAGGACCGGATGCAATTCTCTCTGCCGGAATTGTGAATGAAACACAAAGGGCAACAGTTAACTCAAACTTGGACAGAGAGGAGGAGCCGGGTTGGGAAAGGGTCGGGGAAAAGCGCAAGAAGCCAAAGCTATATAAAAAGAAGAGGATAGCAGGAAGCTTGTTGTTGGGGATGGATGTTCAAGTAGAGGATGCCTTGGATGTGGTGGATTGCACGCTGGTGGGTCGAGTCAGGGGGCGGTTCGTTTCAGGAAAATTCTTGCGCGGTTGGGCGGAGAGTCAATGGAAGGACACTCCTGCAAACTCCTTCAAAACGACAACCATGGTCAAAGGATGGTTCATGATTAAGTTCGATAGTAAGGAGGCCATGGAATGGGTTGAAGCGAGAAACTGGGCGTTTGGGATCCGGCCAGTCTTTTTTAAAAGGTGGACTCCTCTGTTCGACGCGTACAAGGAGAAGGTCGAGGAATTCCCTGTCTGGGTAAGGGCTCCGGGTTTACCCCCTTTCCTCTGGGTGGATTCTGTGTTTTCTTCTATTGGGAATCTTCTGGGTACATTATTAGAAGCAGACAAGTCCTTCCTCCACACCCATGAAAGGGAGGTGGCCAGGATTTTGGTTCGTCTTAATCCCAACGACGGCCTGGCGGAATCGATAAACCTGCAGTACAGGGATTATGTTTTTGAACAGCTGCTGGATTATGAACTTTTACCGTTTAGATGCCACCGATGCCACGAGTATGGGCATCTGGCAAGGGATTTCCCGTTGGGGAGGCGCAGGTGGAGGCCTCTGAAATCAGATGAGCAGTGGGAGGGCAGTACGAGGAAAGAAAAAGATCCGGTGGGGATACATGACACAGAGGCAAAGCCTATGGAGGGGATACAGGCTCATGATGAAGAAATTCTCCTGCAGACAGAAGGGGACCCGGTTCAAGCGGCGAAAAATCCAAGTGGGGATGAGATCCCAGCCCGAGACGCCGAAGCCACCGCTTATGTTTCTCCCGGAATGAAGTCTTTTCCTCATACCTCTGAATGTAATGCTGATTCTTACGTTGCCGTTTCACCTAAAGGGTCTCCTCCGTTTACAAATTGCATAGATGATTCTATTAATATTGATAATATTATTGCTGCCATTCCCTCAATCGACCTGAAATGTGAAGATGCTTCCCTTAATCCAGTTTCGACTATATCCTCTCCTGTTCGTCCTTACAATCTCAGGTCGCATAGCAAAAAAACTGATACCACTCCTGTTTCGGTTGATCCGGTGGGTGGCCTGGGTCCTCCATCATCTAAATGTTCTGTTAAAAAGGGTAGGGGTAGAAAGACAATCCTGTCCAAAGCTCAAGTCAAAGCCAAACTTGATGCGGCCGACGGCAAGAAAATGTTGATTCCTGGGGCACTTAGAGCAGCAAAACCCCCTGAAACTGGTATAAAATGATTTGTTTGTCATGGAATTGCAGGGGTTTAGCCAGTAAACCCAAAAAACTGGCTTTGAAGGAAATTTTTTCTCGTTATAAGCCTGACATTGTCTTTCTTCAAGAAACTTTAGGTAGGGGAGCTGACATAGAATTTGCTCTCAGATCTATCTTCCCGGGGTGGGTTTTTGTTGCTCTTGATGCTGAGGGCCATTCGGGAGGACTGGCTATCGGCTTTAAGTTTGGCAGATTGAAGATTCTAAACTTTTGGGGGATGCCTAATGTGCTGAGTATGGAGGTCATATCACCTGATTTCGATTTCCCTTTTCTGATTGTCAATGTCTATGGACCATGTCAGGTAAGGGTGGCTTTCTGGAATGCACTCCTGTCCAAAGAGATGTTCAAAGGGAAAAATTTGATTTTGGGAGGCGATTTAAACTTTTCCCTAGGGCACGCAGAAGCTTAGGGCCCCTCAGCCAGAGAAGATCCCCTGTCAGATTTTTTTGCAAACGCCCTCCTCTCCCATAAGCTTGTAGATGTTAACATTATAAAAGCAAAACCTACGTGGAGAAACAGGAGAACAGGGGAGGATCGAATTGCAAAAAGGCTGGATCGCTTTCTAATCAGCGACTTGATGGCTTCTAATATTCCATTGTTCAGA
Organism: Pinus tabuliformis; assembly: GCA_031772625.1. NCBI lineage: Eukaryota > Viridiplantae > Streptophyta > Pinopsida > Pinales > Pinaceae > Pinus > Pinus tabuliformis. Next base: position 1,554,400,424 of record CM062818.1, on the reverse strand, counting down.
CACTCGGTGGCTGAAGGGGGAAACTCTGATCATTTCCCCATTCTTTTAGAATTTTGCAAACTCCCGCCAAAACCTGTTGCCCCATTTAAATTCAATGCTTCTTGGCTGCAAGAAGATTCATTTAACCTGCTTTTCAGAAACACTTGGAGACATCCAGCTAGAAACTCGTTGGAAAATAAAGGGTTCCTTTTCATGGAGAACCTAAAAAGACTAAAAAAAGCTACTTTGGAATGGGCTTCTGCTAGAAGGAAAAAGCAGAATGAGGAGTTGGCTAAAATTGATGAGGATCTTCGTATCTTAGAAGATCCGGTGGCAGATGCTTATGCTACTCAGGAGTCAAAAGAAAGGATTCTGGCCCTTGAGAAAACCCGAGCAAAAATTTTGCTGGACAAAGAGGAAGAATGGAGACTTAAGAGTAGGGCGATTTGGCTGAGAGCAGGGGATGAAAATACAAAATTTTTTCATAACTATGCCAAAGGTCGGAGAAATGCAAATACTATATGGAATCTAAAGGATTCAGATGGCAGAGAAGCCTCGCCTTTTGAGGATTTGTCAGCTTTGGGAAAGAATCACTTTCAATCTTTGTTTTCAGATCCTGGAGGGGTCTCTTTAGCTGAGATTATCAAAATAGCCCAAGCTTTTCCACGCTTTGTGGAAGGAGAGGAAGCTGAAAATCTCTTTAGAGAAGTGTCAAAAGAGGAAGTAGAAAGTATAGTTAAGTCCATGGCAAAGGACAAAAGCCCGGGGCCGGATGGCTGGACGGTTGAACTCTTTGCCCACTTTTTTGATCAGATTAGGGATGAAATAACGGAAGTGGTAGAGGAATCAAGGAGGAAAGGAGAGGTCCACTCCCCTTTTAATTCTACCTTCATTGCTCTTATTCCCAAGAAAGAGGATCCAGAGTCTTTTGAGGATTTCAGGCCAATCTCTCTGTGCAACTGCATCTATAAAATTATTGCAAAGACTATTGCGGTCCGCCTGAAACCGATTCTGTCAAATTGTATCTCTCCTGAACAATTTGGCTTCCTAGATGGTCGTCAAATTCACGAAGCTATAGGGGTGGCTCAAGAAACCATTCATAGCATCAGAATTTCAAACAAGAAGGGGGCTGTGCTAAAAATCGATCTATCAAAAGCTTATGACAGAATTAGTTGGGTTTATCTTCGGATGCTTCTGACTCATTTGGGTTTCAAGGTTGAGTTCATAAGCTGGATTATGGGCTGTATTTCAAGTGCAAGTTTTGCAGTTCTGATAAATGGGGCTGCCTCCCATTTCTTCAAAAGCCAAAGGGGGTTGAGGCAAGGATGCCCTCTTTCTCCCCTTCTCTTCCTTCTAGCTGCTGAAGGTCTCAGCAGATTGTTTTCAAATGCTAAAAGAACAGGTTTGATAAAAGGTTTGGAAGTCGCTGTAAATTTGTTTATTACTCATATCCTATTTGTAGATGATATTTTGTTATTTACAAATGGAAGCCAAAATGAAATCAAAGAAATTAAAAATCTTCTTCACTTGTTCTTGAAAGCTACAGGACTTCAAATAAATGTAAGAAAGTCCCAGCTGATATTGGAGGGTTTCAACAGACAGGAGGAATTCATGATTACTTCTTATCTGCCCTTTGAGCCCTGTAATATGGACTCATCGTTCAAATACCTTGGGTTTTGGTTGAAACCACTCTCGTACAAGAAGCAGGACTGGACCTGGTTGGTGGCCAAAATTGAACAAAAAATCTCTCACTGGAGTTTCAGATGGCTATCTCGGGCAGGCAGATTAACTCTTGTAAATTCTGTTCTACAGGCTATGCATGTTTTCTGGGCAGCGCTGACATGGATTCCGAAAGGTATTCTTCACAAGATCAAACAGCTTTGCAGCAGATTCCTATGGTCTGGATCAAAGCAGGATTCTGTTCTTCCTTGGGTAGCATGGGACAAAATTGCAAGACCAAAAGACTGGGGTGGCTGGGGCATAAAGAATCTCTATGATTTAAGCACCTCTCTAGGAGCAAAATCGGGATGGTGAATTATCAGCTCAGAGAATTTATGGATCAGAGTAGTAAAGCGAAAATACATTGACCCCATGCCGATAGAAGATTGGATAAGAAATCCAAATAAAAAAGGAAGGCAATTCTCTGTGATTTGGAAAGCCACGATAGAGGCTTTTAAAGTCATAGAACAGGGTTTGGCTTGGCAGGTTGGAAATGGCGGAAATGTGAGGATTGGAAGAGATCCCTGGGTGGGCTGTAGCGATTCTTTTGCTCTTTCCCCTGGTCTGTTGGAACATCTGGTGTCAAAGGGGATCTTTGGGCTAAATCAGATTGCAAAGCCGGGGTCAACCATTTGGGGCCAAGCTTAGAAATCTGAAGAAGATTTGGGCGTTGACCCTTTGTGGAGAAATGAATGGCGGGGTTTTCTTCAGGAACTAAAGAGATCCAATGTTAGACTTCAAGACAAGCATGACCAGTTGGTTTGGGCACATGCTAAATCTGGATCCTACTCCCCAAAGGCTGGATATTCTTACTTAATGAAGAGAAAAGGGTGGGATCCCCAGCATGGTGGATTAAGCCTCTGCTCAAGTTGAAATGCCCAAAAAAAGCAAGATTATTCTTTTGGTGTGTGTTAAGGAAGAAGGTTCCTACCTGGGATATTCTCCAATCTAGATTCAAGCAGGGCCCAGGTGGATGTCCTTTATGTTTTACTAACTCTGAATCCATCCACCATTTGTTCATTGCTTGTCCCTTTTCAAGGAAAGTATGGGAAGAATAAAAAAAGTTAATGGATAAGAATGTGAGATGGGAGGGGGAATCTGTTCTTGCTGCTTGGGAATACTGGTGGAACCACTACTCTGAAAGAAACTTGAGAAATCTTCCCCCCATAATCTGTTGGGGTATTTGGATAGCAAGGAACAATAGCATTTTCAGAGAAAAGCTCACCCCGGCGGAGGTAATTGCTATCCAATGCTCAGCTATTCTTTCAAGTATTCCGGAGTCTGAAGAATCAAAGAAACCGGATTCCAGTAAGGAGGAACGAATAAGAGATGGGATCCCTTGGGCCTATTTTGATGGTGCAACCCAAAATAACAATGTTGGCGCTGGGATCATTATTCATTTAAATTCCTCACACTCTCTAAAAGCTTCTGTGGGACTTGGCCCTGGCACAAACAATTTTGCTGAACTATCTGTCCTTAAACTTCTTTTATGCTGGCTCTTAAGCAGGAATATCTTCACAGTTCAGATCTTTGGGGATTCACTGAATGTAATAAACTGGGTCAAAGGAAAATACAGATGCCAAAACTATTTGCTGAGACCGCTCATGGAAGAAATACAAAATTTAAAACTCCACTTTAATGTTTTTTTCATTGATCATATCTACAGGAACAGGAATGAAGACGCTGACAAACTTTCTAAAGAAGGTTTGCAGCAAGATTTGGGCTCGTGGAGAATAGCTGAACAGACTCTTGATGGGATCCGTGTGTCGGATCTCCCTCCTAGCACTTGAAACCTTTTTCAAAACTCTCATTTGGCTGTCAGTTCATATTTTTATTATCGTTATATCCGTGTTCGGATCATACATATGTATCGCAGCTATAAATACTTTTCTGTTTATTTTTGGACCTCGTCATTTTGAACAAACAACTAAAACATATGATGTTTTTATTCATTGGGTTGTTTTCCATGATATTGGAGACCCACGGATATTTTTGAACGGTGACCAAAAAACTTTTGTTTCTGTTTTGTCTATGAAAGACAACGTACCAGTGCAGGAAAAACAGGCAAGGAAGTTTTCCTTTTCTAGCTTTTCGCATGGTCAGTTTTGAAGGTATCACAGAGGAGACAATTTTTCTCCCTCTTTTGGGACTGATGTTGGTCTCAAAACCAGTGAATCTTTTGAACTCTCTGAATGTTAACTCATATGCTTGTAACTTTTTTATTTCTTATAAAAAAGTTCGCTTTTTTCCTCCGGAAAAAAAGAATTAGCCGTTGGTAGATTAGTTACTAAATTAATTAAAATGATATTTATAATTATATTAATGTCTATTGCTTAAAATAAATTAAAAGAATTAAATAAATAATAAAATTACAATGCTTACAAATTGTATAGCAACTATTAGAATAATTAATAGAATAAGTTTAATAATTATATTAATACAAATTATAATTTTTAATTAATAAACGTCAAGGTGAACCTTATTTCTTATTGAATTGAATATAATACAATTATTAATGAAATTATAAAAAGAAAATTGAAATAAATGAATTTAAAAAAAGGAAGAAACCATCATCCCTATTGAGATTGATTGCATTCTTCTCAATTTGATAATCTCTCTAAGCTTCCTATGGTGGAAGTGATAAACCCTGGGAATTACTTTAGGTGTTGGGCTCATGAGGTGGAAAGATTGTGGCTAATATATCCTACATGCTTTTGGATTCTCTCATAGATGGAGAGACCAGTTTTTTCAATGTAGTGAACCCACGAACAAGTGATAGAGTAGACCCTGTATTAAGAGCTTATGAGGTGGAAAGATTGTGCATAATGTATGCTACATGCTCTTGGATTCTGTTATTGGAGATACTAGATTCTCCAAAATAGCGAACCCCACAGGAACAAGGGATCAAGTAGACCGCTTTCATGTCTTTAGGAACAAGGGATCAAGTAGACCGCTTTCATGTCTTTAGGGTCTACACGGTCGCTAAAAAGATCTAAGAGAATGTTTAAATGTATTAAGAGATTTGAAGAAAGCATAAACTCTATTTCTTTTAAAGATATGGTCAACCATGTCCTTGAGCACTTAGAAAAACTGAAAATGAACCCTAAAGGTGCGAGAATTTTTTTTTATGATTTTTAAAAATTAGACAATATTAAAAGTATATTTGATCTTAATTATGGTTTAATAGATTAAATAGGGTAGTAAACTGTCTAAACCTCTGAAATTTAATAAACACATAATATAATTACATTTTTAAATTTAATAAACACAAATAATATAATTAATTTTTTTATTAATATATCATTATAAATGTTTCTCTTGCACTACATATATTGCACAATTTTAACTAGGAACTGCTTCTCTATGCATTTCATTCACAATGAAATTTTCACCATGCACTTCAAACCATCTTATGCTGACATTTTGTGTCACCATAGTGCCCAGATCAACAGAGGTTGCTTTACTGGCACAAGCATTGTAATAATTCTTGTGGAGATGCCTTGATGAAATGTATTCATTTTGGTTATGTAAAATTTTCAAAATTTATGATGGACATCTCTCATGACCTTCCATATTAATATCGAAAAATACGTTCAGATATTTACTTGACGCTGAGATTGTGGCTTTTTATTTCCAGTGCACCGATGATGGCAGAGCGCACTACACGCTGTCTTTGACCAACCGTGTGCTAGAAAGCATTGGCCCTACGTAGCCGGTAGGATCTATTTGATCAAATATTGAAATGTAAGGAATACCAATTAGCATTGCTTATCAGAAACTCCATCGTTTCCTGATGCAATCAAAGTGGACCCGACCCCAACGTTAAATGGGAAAATGGTGCTGGGAAATAACTTAAAATTAGTATTTCAAAAGAAGCGAAGTTTTGAGAGCATTTTTTATCTAGGTTGCTTTTCAACCTTAAAAAAACTAATAAAAAATATAAAAATTAATGGTTTATTTGAAATTAGAATTTAGAAAATAAAAATAGTCTTGCAATGTGTTTTTAAGTTCATTTTTTAATCAAAATTTCCATTTTGATTATTCCAAATTTATTTTTTATAATTTTGATTATATACAAGTAATATTTTTATTTTTATTTTTGAAAACTAAAAAAACATATTTCATATATATATATATTAAAAAATTATACTACATTTTTATTTCTGAAAAGTAAAAAGACATATTATACTACTTTAACATCACTATAAATCAGTCATTTGCCTATGGTTTCTCAAAACTTACATAAGTAGTGTCAAACTACCCTTACCTGAACCAGTATGTTCATCACCTTAGGAGAAGATGTTATAAAGTCATACCAGTAGTAAAATAACCACCAAAAAAAAATAGCCAGAATATCAACTATCATTCACTATATATAAGTCATCTGCCTATGGTTTCTCAAGACTTACATAACTAGTCTCAAACTGCCCCTGCGGGAACCAAGGTTGACCACCTTAGGATAAGATGTTATAAAGTCATACCAGTAGTAAAACAACCAAAAAATAGCGAGAATATCAACTATCATTCACTATATATCAATAATTTGCCTATAGTTTCTCAAGCTTACATCAGTAGTCTCAAACTGCCACTACGGGAACCAATATGTTAACCACATTAGGAGAAGATGCTATAAAGTCGTACCAGTAGTAAAATAACCAAAAAATAGGCAGAATATCAACTATCATTCAGACGAGAAAGCATTTTTAACGAGCACAAAACTTCATGTATAAGCGCTGGGACTTTAGCGCTGGAACCGAGGGTACTAAAGGGTAAAGCTCACACTGTAAACATTTTTAAAAAGCACAAAACTCCATGTATAAGCGCTGGGACTTTAGGGTTGGAACCAGGGGCACTAAAGGGTAAAGCTCACATTGTAAGTGTCTAGAGATGAGTAGTCCGAGTTTACAAAATCTTTAAATTTTTTTAACAGGTTTAAGATCATCAATAGAAATTTGCTTACACTAAACAACTTCGTATAAATAAAAAAAAAAAATTAAATAGGTTTAAGATCATGAATAGAAATATGTTGTATTGTTCAAACTAAACAGTTTCGTATAAATAAAAAATAAATAAAAGATTTATGATTAATAAAATTATAATTTTAGGACATTTTAGAATTACAATAATTTTAGGACATTTTTAGAATAACAATAAAATAACCTTAAAAAGTCTTTTATTTATTAAATCATTTTACAATAACAATATTTTCATGTGTCTTGCCTATGTTGTATAACTCAAACATGAAATCTTCAAAGAAAAAATCGTGTTAATGATAGTTATTAGGTCGGCATTAATATGTATGCATTGACTAGTCAATAAGTACTATGAGCATGAATAGAGAAATGAAAAAAATCTCACATAAACATTTGAATTTTACATACAATGTTTATTTCATAGACTCCCACTCTGTAGAGCTATATGTTGCTAGGTTTATCAAGATGCCTCATCTCATTCAATAAATTAACAAAGACTTGAGGGCTTTGTAAACCCAAATAAAATTAATAAAAATTATACTGAAACCCTAAATGTTTGATAAAGTGAACATCCAGAGAAAACTTAAAATGTTTGACAAAGAGCACGATGTCCACCATGGCTAAACATTGACTACGTGTAAAGAAAATCTGATCAATACCCGACCATTCATTGCCGAAAAGAGCTGCGTAAAAACATAGACCAAGATTTCGCCAAAGTCAACTGGCTCCTCTTGTCAGCCGCTCAAACTCTTTCACAGGACGGGCACATGGTAAGAGTTGACGCAGGCCTGAGAGGTGGCGACATTTTTAAAGCTTGTAGTTTTTCCAGCTCTATGGTAAGATTTCTGTTCTCTTCCGCAAGTGCCTCATTATATCTCTCCTGAAACATAACATTTAATTAAGGCATAACATAAATCAGTTAATAAAAATGTCAACACAATAAGATCTCCATCGGATCAAAAGTTTTCCGAATTAAAAATTTGATGAAAAATTGATTTCCAAGTCATTCTTCATAGTTACGAAAAAGGGACTTTTCATATGAATGTCGACATGCAAAATACAATGAATGAATAAAGGTCGAGAGCTGACCGTTCTCGTTTACTCTGGAACCACACCTCAACTTGTCAAGGGCGGAGATTCAACTGTAAAGCCAACGCTTGCTTTTCCTTCTGCGGAGGAAGAAGAAATTACACAGCCAAAAACATGACGAAACACAAACGGTAGAGCAGTAAGTGAATACTGTGAATAGAAACTTACAGGTTCGGGCACCCTGTTCTTTCTAAAGCTTTCTTCCAAAACAACACACTGTTCTCTGGACAGTCTAAAGTTCTTCCTGGAACAGCCCTCTTCTTCTACATCGCTGAGTACCCTCGACCAAACTCGGTCATTCTCCAACTGGTCGCCATCATCCCGTCGCTTGATCCCGGCATACCCGATCCCGAGGTTTGTCGCGTTGGAATCCACGGTGCTGTTGGACAACGACATATTAATGCCGCCTGCATCTTCGTTGGATAAACAGGACGCTGGGAATTTGTTGTCATCGGATCGCCATGACACAGCTACCTGATGGATGGGAGCCATCGCTTCTCCCGTTGATCTCTCGCTTCCAACACCACTGGTTCCTGCACATGCCCATTTTGGTTATTATGATCCAAAAACATAATTAAAACATGAGACATATGAATCAAAACACCATTAAAATAAAATCCAATCCGTTCTTGACGATTAGTTTTAGCAAGTGTTAAACAGCGCAGGAATATTATACCAATCGAAGGTGATGTCTTCTCCCAGGGCAAATTTCCGTGGCCCGAGTCACGGTTTAACGGAAACAGATCTAACTGCAAATGCAAAGGAGGCCCATTCACTTTTTTCTGCGAAAAACGTACATTTCATCCTTTACTCTGGTGCCTGTCGCATTACCAATAGCCAGTACTAATGAAAACCCCGCACTGCAATCCTGATCCATACCCCTTTGTTTCCTCAAGGTTTCAATAGAGTGGAAATGATGGAAGAACGTATAAAACTGGAAGGGATCATCTAGCAGGAGGGAAAGGGCTACGCATCCGGAGTCCGCTCTGACTACACAATCTTCAACAATAATTATAATAATAATTATGGCCCGTTAAAACGATAAAAGTTTGAACGTCAAACACAATGAAGTTGGTCAGTGACACTTTATGGTGTTGACGGCCTGATATTGTATCTCTTTGACCCGTCAGCTTGGCCAACGAAGACAGGGTTTCGTTAAGAAAAAACACATCTAACGCAAACAAATTTCTCCAATTTTCCACGCCAACATTTTTCAAGTTAGAGGTGGGGTAATAATTTAAATGAAAAATAATTAAAAAAATTAAATAAGGGAATTCAGGGTTCAAAATGGAAGAAGATAAGGTAAATCGATTTAATATTTCATTAAATTTTTACTTTAAAATATATTATTATTCTTCTGGAATTTTATATATTAATTTAATATTTTATCAATTTTTAATATTTAAATAATTATTACTAATATAATCGTCATTATTAATTTTTAATAATTTTTATTTTTATTTATTAAATTTTAAGAAAATAAATAAATTAATATATTTTAAAAGTCACGAAAATAAATTATATAATATATTTTCAATTTTTATGATTATGTTTAAAAATTTTAAAAAAATATGGTTCAAATTTAATAATATAGTGATAATATAATAATTAAAGTCTCTTTTAAACATAATTTAAAAAATCAAGATGGAATGTTGATTATTTTCTTCATTTAAATTTAATTAAAATTGAAGATTAAATGATTTTTTTAATTTGTAGTTATTAATTTTTTTAATTGTAATTACGTTGAAAGGTGCTTTGTGTAGATATAATGTAAATATGTAAACAATTTTAAATGTTGGCCCAATTAAAAAATAAATTAAAAAAGGTTAAAAGTGATATTGGGGAGATGAGTGTAAACATTTAAATGTTAGCTCAAATAATAATAAAAAGTTAAAAATAATAAACAAGAAGTTAAAAGTAATAAATAAAAAGTTAAAAGTAATATAAACCCTAGTATATGAGTGTAAACATTTAAATGTTGTCTCAATTAATAATAAAAAGTTAAAGTAATAAAAATAATAAAATTCAATTTGTTATATTTTGATTTTGTTATTAACTTGTGAATAGGCTTTGTTATAATGTCATGGGCCAATACCATGGCTTATTAATACCACATGCCCAAAAACCATAACTTATTTATACAATACAAGATCCTTAACCATGGATATTCATCCTCACTTTACCGTGAATATTATTAACTTGTAAAAAACAAGTTTTGTTACAATACCATGGGCCAAGTTACAATACCATGGGCCAATACCATGGCTTATCAATACGACATGCCCAAAAAACATAACTTATTTCACGATCAAAATATTTTATAACAATATGAAAATATTCTTAATCATAAATAGACTTCCACTTTTCCATTGGTATTATGAACTTGTGACTAGGCTTTGTTACAATACCATGTGTCAATACTATCGGCCAATACTATGGGTTATCAATACCACATGCCCAAAACTCATAATTTATTTCACAATCAAAATATTTTATATCAATATGATGAATTATTAACCATGTATATTATTGGCATGTAAATAGGTTTTCTTACAATATCATGTCTTATCAATACCACATGCCCAAAAACCATATCTTATTTTACAATAAAAATATTTTATTTTAATTGAATTTAAAAGGAAAAAGGATATAATTATTTTTGAGATATATCTAAACTTTGTATCCTCATGACTACTAAAAACAGTATCATACAAATTAAGTTAATGTTTTAGCAAAGTTAAAAATGAGAATACTTTTATATATAAAGATGTGACATTATATAATATAAATAATATTATTATGAACCAATATAGATCCATCTTAACTAAGGATTTAAACAATGAGATCAAACAAAGTGACTGACATAGAGTGCATACCTTTTTTTAGTTTTTCATTATGGTATTTTAGTTGGCATGATTCACCCCCACTATAGGTTCAATATTATACAACCAATTAAGTCTATTTTAATTTAGATACTTTATTAAACACAATACAATGGGATCAAATTTAAGAGAGAGAGGGAGGTGGGTGAGAGAGATGGTGTAACACCCCTCCCTCGTGCGCTAAATTATTGTAAAATAGTTAAATCTTGGTGTGATATCATCCCTTGTGTGTTAAATGATTGTAAACCTAAGCCGAGGAAAACTAGGTGTGATACCCTCCTTCCTGGGTTAAACTATTCGAAACCTAAGTTGATGAAAGCTAGGTGATATGTATTATGAAAAGAAAATGTGTTATTAAATTAATTAATAAAATATATCTCTTGGAGGGTGGAGCACTAAGAGAGAGTAGATTCTTGCCAAATCCCATGTGGAATGGAATATAGATGAATCTTTCATGATGAAGCTTCTAGATGTGATTCTAGATAAGCTTGGATGGATTGGAGATCCATCGGATGGATGGGAGATAAGGATCCATCAGACATAAAAGCTTTGCGGGGGATGAAGGCAAGCTTTTATGAGGAAAAGTCACGTGGTAGATAAATATGAGTTTTTCTGAAAAAGGCCTAGGAAGATGGAAAAATCTTTAAAAGCAGAATGCCACTAATGGAAAATAAATAATGAAAGAGGGTATTAAATACCCAATGCATCGATCAATTGAGGATAGTTGATCCTTGACAAGAACATTGACTCGAGGGGGATTATAAGTGATTCATGGTTGGGTGGTGGTACTCCTCCCTCCAAGTAATTGTTTTAGATGGATTCACATGTGTGGTATGTGTTGTATACTAGTCCCTTACCCTTTATATCCTTATTATTTGTTTAAGTTATATAGATGTTGCATTATATATTGGCATGGAAAGAATTACAATTTATGCATATGATGTTTATGGCTTTTTAATGTGTTTTCAAGTTAAATTAACAGAAGAGTATAATATGTTGAGCTAAATGGGATAGTGGATATATATTACTCCTAACTTATGTGCTATTTGGATAATGATTCTATATTCATATTACATAAGTTATGTCAGTAGTGTTATCTGTAATTATGTCAATGGTTTCATCCTTACATATGTTATGATATTACATCCATAAGTAGAGTGAATGGGATAGATCTACTTACACTAACCTGTTTATGGTAGGTTCATAGCTATTGAATCTAAACCTAGTCATCATTTAAATTTAATATAGCATCCTCTAAGGTTAGGTGCTTCTGATGCATGGTTAAATTAACTACATCAAAACAAAGTTAGAACATGTTGGTGGTGGAAAATACTTAACAAATGTTGTGGGTTGCTTAAAGAGGATGGTTGAGTAAAGTAATGATAATGATTTCATTGAGACCATAGGGCATGCGGATCAGTTTAGGAATGTCATATTGGTCATAAGGAATCTAAGAATATGTTGATAAGTATAATTATAAAAGAAATAAATGGTCACGAAAGTTTAAGGGAACATATCATTTATAGTAAAGGGAAAATCCTTATCGAAAATGAAGTATAAAATTTAAAAATTTAGAGCCTAGGGGCGGGTTTCCCAGGTAGTCTCAGGAGGTTCGTTATAAATGGTATTGGAGCAATCAAGTTCAAACCTTGCAGCCTATGGGCTGGTATGCTTCCATAAGGTATGGGCATTGTAATCCTGAACTTGGCCTTATTACCACAAACTTTGCAAAGGGGTTCTAGTATAAGTGTTAAATTTGGACACATTAAGATTAATTTAAATATTAAAAATGTTAAACCCATATTCACAGATCTTGTTGCATGCAATATTTAGGTTTTTCATAAATACAAATTCATTAAAAAGGTACGTTGAAACAATATATATATATATGTGTGTGTGTGTGTGTGTGTGTGTGTGTGTGTGTGTGTGTATGTATGTATGTATGTATGTTGACTACTAAAGGGTTTGATTATAAAGAATGAAAATTAAACTTTAAAAGCATATGAAAAATATTTTGGAAATACGGTTAATAATAATGGTCCACTTTGGGTCTATGATATGGTGAGAGTATTTTAAAGGAAACCCTTAAACACCACACTAATCAAACATGCTAATTGACAAAATTATGTAGTTTGATATGTGTCACGGTGTGAATTGTTTCTGTGCGAAACTGATGAGGTTACAGTAATGGTGGATTTGTTTCTTAAGGCCTTGTTAAATCATGATTGAAACATATGACATTTAACTATACAAAATTGGTTGAACTCTAAGTTTGTCCAGATAGGTAAAATTTACAAGATCTTCCTACAAGTGCATCCATGTGAATATGACCAGGCCCAATCTCTTGTATTGGTTGAGGGTTGATATTTTTCTGTGGGGAACATGTATTTTTTTTTTTCCGGAAATTGAATTGATCTCTGCATTCACTTTGGAACTAAAGAGATTGCACCCATGTTCATAGAAATTTTTTTAACGATAGGGCTACCCGTAATTATATGTGTGTGCGTGATCCTGAACTGACAAAGGTATTTGTTAACCTAGAAGCTGACCAAAACTCTATACCAACCACCGCTTCATTACGTATGGTCTGTCTGTATGACATATCTCAATGTAAAAGGTTTAATCTTCTGCAAATCGAAGGACTCAAGTTTGGTTAGATTACTGAGCAACATCCAATCCTAATCTCCATTTTTAAGATCGAAAAATATCAATACATGCGCATTGACAGAGCACTCACACATGGAACTCCAAGGGAAGAAAACCATTTACTTAATATGCGTGAAGGTCAAGAGCCACTTATGTCCATGAGATGTTTAAAGCGGATTATTCAGGTAATTAAGTATAGTTATATGTAAATACCCATACCACATCCACAAGTTGAGAACTAACACCATGTCCATAATCAATTCTTGAGGGGTGAGCACCAAGCCAAGTCAAGGAGGAGAGGATAGTGCACTACGCGTCAATAGCTTTTTGAGATCAATGGGTGTCGCATCAGTGGTCTCCTCGGGTAGCAACAGGTAATGGTGTCATTGGGTAATATGAAGGGATTTTCTACAAGGCAATTCGATTAGTGGATGAGGTAAACCAAGCCTCGAGAAAGGAATTTAAGGACCTCTAACAATAGATTTATCATGTGAGGGAGACGGAGTTGTATGGTCAGAAAAATTATTCCACCAAATAGTGATGTGTTGCAATGCATTAGTTGTGTTAGCCCGGCTCATGCAGTACCTGAGCCCTCCCTTGACAGCTTCCCCTAATAGGAATTGGTTATGTCATGATTGTTTCCTCATACCTCTGAGCTTGGAGTTATTGGCTCATTGTTCTATTCCAGGTTAAGGGTCCCATTTCACGCCTAAAGAAAAAATCATTGTTAAAGGAAAAATCAATGGAAAAGAAATTGTTAATGGAAAAATCAATGGAAACGAATTGTTAATGGAAAAATCATCAACATCGATAAGGATAAGGTGTAAATCCCAAACACAAAAACTCAGTTGTTGCAGTTTTCTATTACACTATAGACGATTACCACAAGTGGGGAAAGGATTTAAAAATCAAAGTGGAGGAGTGGATAATCATAACTGGAGCATTATTACCATGAGTTTGGATAGAGATTATCATGTGACGTGTTGAAAAGGAGGTACCCCGATCTCGGTTGTTGTGCTTTTGTTTTACTTGCTTTTGTTAGTTGGTCGCAGAACCAATACATTGTCTACTAAAAGTTACAGGGAAAAGCGGTAGTCATTGTTTCCTTATTCAATTGTCCGCTAGCAATGTAGAGATCATTATCTTGAGTCCTCACAATCAGATAAAATCTCGACATTTAGGATAATGCTTATCCCCGTCATCATATTATCCAGTACGCATGGTGATGGGGACGAGATTTTGAGGTGAACCAAAATCCCATTTCCCCAATAAAATCGTTCTTGAGGCTTATGGGTTATGGGCCCACAAAGCCTATCCGGAACGCTTCTCATGGTCTCACTTGCCTTATTTGGAATACTGAAGCCCTCACCATAACAAACCAGGTGATAATGCATGATGACATTCTCATTGTTCTTCATCCAGACACGTGCTTTCTTTTGGGGGTTCTTTGTTGCAGTTGCTTTCGCGGATTCTTGCTGCTGCTCCTTCTACAGTTTCTGTTGATGAGGGTTTGAAGACGAAACCTCTTTTGCAACAGACACTATTTTCTCTCCCTTGTGAAACGATTTCCTATCTTCAGCGACCTCATCATCTTTCACAACAGCGACATTTTTTTCTTGGTAGTTTCCTGTGCATGTGAAGGTATTGGTGTCTTTGAACTGTTGACGGGGAGGGTGGTCCTGTCCATTTGCATCATAGGCATAGATGTCGCCGCCTCCACTGAATCGTCCACTACCACGATCACCGAAGCCTCGGCCCTTGTCTTGTCCTTGTCCTCCGCCTTTGTTGTGGCTCTGCCCTCCGCCTACAGCAGCGTGATCCTCACCATTGCTTCGACTCCAACCTCGGCCTTTGGTGTTGTCTTCACAACCCCAACCTTAAGCCATCTCAGCCTTAATCACCAATTCTCCTACAATCTACATTGCATCTTCTTACACTCTATCTTCCTCACACGCATAGGTTTTTTCCTCTATTTCTTGATGCCCCAACGAATTCTTAGTATCTCGTTATACATTCATGGCAGTTTTAACTGAATTTTTAACTAAAATTTGTTCACTAACTGAATTATGTTCATGGTTGCCCTGGTTGCCCACGTGTCTTCTTCCTCTATATTTTTTTCCACTAAGATGCTCAGATTCCCCTACATTAGACTCTTGAGGTAAAAAAATTTATGACCTCCTAGTCATATGCGTTTCCTTAGAAATTCTACCCACTGTTTCACTTCTTCAGTGGAACTGCCTTCATGGTCTTCTGTGAGCTACAACCAAGCCTCTACAATAGCAAGTCCTCCCTGCTACCAGATGCCTTACCAAGCTTCTCTCCTCAACTTAATCTTTCAGCATCTCTGTGGTTCTCTCCTCTCGAACCAATTGAGCACTCATGCTCTAAGTTTGATACAATCTTCTCACCTTCACAAAATAAAATAAAAAATTACAAGCTTACAAATCTTCAACAAAACTGTACCTCTTCTTTCTTCGCATGCAAAAACTCCTTCTCACAGGAAATCTTTTCCCGCTTTGGTACCACGTGATGGGGACAAGATTTTGAGGTGAACCAAAATCCCATTACCCCAATAAAATTTTTCTTGAGGCCTATGGGTTATGGGCCCACAAAGCCTATCCACAACGTTTCTCATGGTCTCACTTTCCTTATTTGGAATACTGAAGGCCCTCGCCAGAACAAACTAGGTGACAATGCATGATGGCGTTCTCATCGTTCTTCATCCACACACATGCTTTCTTTTCGAGGTTCTTTGCTGCAATTTCTTCCGTGGATTCTTGCTGCTGCTCCTTCTTCGGTTTCTGTTGATGAGGGTTTGAAGCCAAAACTTCTTTTCCAGTGGACACCAATTTCTCGAAACGATTTCCTATCTTCAGCGACCTTATCATCTTTCACGACAGCGACATTTTTTTCCTTGGCAGTTGCCTGTGCCTATGAAGATATTGGTGTCTTTGAACTATTGACGGGGAGGGAGGTCTTTTCCATTTGCACCGTAGGCATAGCTATCGCCGCCTCCACTGAATCATCCACTATCATGATCACCGAGGCCTTGGCCCTTGCCCCATCCACATCCTCTGCCGCAGCTCTGCCTTCCGCCTGCAGCAGCGACGTCCTCACCGCTGCTTTGAATCCAACCTCGGCCTCCGATGTTCTCTTCACGACCTCAACCTTAAGGCATCTCAGCCTTAATCACCAATTCTCCTGCAATCTACATTGTATCCTCTTACACTCTATCTTCCTCACACGCACAGGTCTTTTCCTCTGTTTCTTGATGCCCCAACGAATTCTTAATATCTCGTTATACATTCATGGCAGTTTTAACTCAATTTTTAACTGAAATTTGTTCACTAACTGAATTATTTTCACGGTTGGCCTGGTTGTCCACATATCTTCTTCCTCTAGTTTTTTTTCCCCACTAAGATGCTTGGATGCCCCTGCATCACGTGGTTAATAAGAACTAACTCCATCTTTAAATCAATTGTCTAGCAAGACTGAGAGTAAGTGATGCTTTCAAACATAAATAACTGCTGGTGAAAAACTACCCAGGTAGGATAGAGGGCGAAGCCGATAAGACGTCCCACCATTTCATGACCGCCTCCCTAGTTCCCTTGAGTAGTTGTCTTGGATAAATTCACGGGGTTCTAGTTGCAGGTATTGTGGGGCTATGGTTGGAGTTATTGTGGATTAGGGTTTGATAATGAGTGGATTGTCTAATGTTATGATGTTTCTTTCCTTCTTGTTACAAATTCAGTTAATATAAAGGAAATTGTACGGGTTTCTTGGCCATGAGAATGATTGTATAATTACATTCACTAATCTCTATCAAAAAAATGGTTTGTATTTTTTTCTCTTGTATGAATGCATGGGATAGCGTGGCAACTTGTGGTAGACCAAGATGAAGTAGTAGAAGAACTTAATATGTGAACTGATGAATTAGTGTATATGCTACCTTTTCTGTGCTATTATTATAATCAATCACTAGACATGAGAAAATATAGATAAATAATTATGTTCTAATGCTTGACACCTTATAGCTTAAGGTTCAGAGTATACATGTAATTACCGTATGGATTGTATGCATGGAGGGTTTGTTATGCATAAGATAACCATGTCAGTATTTCTATGACAACACCCTGGGAATTGGGCAATAGCAACTGCATTGCATGTGTATGTTTCTATGAAGGCTTCAAGATACCATTAAGTCTAAATGTTTTATCTCTATTATGCCCGAAGGTTAAACAATTGGTATTCAAGAATTCTTGCTATAGAATATGCGTAACAATTGAGCTGACAAAATTGTTTTATTGAGGAATTCAAAGACCACATCACAGACCCACGTTGGGCTTATAGAAATTAATGTTCCTATAATAGCTTAATCGAATGTATTAATGACTAAGATCAAATTTCAATTTTAAGCTATGAACCAAATTAATGAGTCCTATAGCGAAATTATCGAGATTATGCATGTTGGGGATAACTTCGGGGTCTACAGTTGATCGTCATATAAATTATTAAGAATATCATATGAGTATAATGTTATGTATATGTGAATGGTCAATGGATGAGGCATGTCCACATACTTGCAGCCACTTAAACAAATTGGTTATGTATGTTGAATATATGTTGGAATAGGTAGATATCTATTATAGACTTGCTACAGTAAGATTTCAAATTTGGTCAGAAACATGGAAGATAAACAATTAGACATAAATGTTCATGTTATTTCAAATATCACAGTTTTGTTTTGGTAGGTGAGAGCGATTAAATAAGAGGAAAATTGTTAAAATTGTGCTCATGTTGTTGTTTAATGATATTCACAATAATGGTTGGGCTACATGCAAGTGAATTGAGTGGAAAAAAGTTTTTAACTTAATCGTCTTGATTTTTGAAGCCAAAAATCTGTATTTCATGTTAAAATAGAAATAAATGTAAGAGAAGATATTGTTGATTAAAAAATAAAAATTACACCCGTAATGGTTAAATTATAAATAAAGCAAATTGGAACCTATACAAGTACGATGTAAGGACTTGGCTAAATGAAAGGATGATGGTATAAAAAGGGAGATATTAAACCCTAGTAGGGTGTTATGCAATGAAAAAGGTTCTGATGAATGATGTTAAGATTATAAAGAGCATGAAATGGTATAATTGTTTGGAGTTGGAATTGTTTCGAAAAAATTGATTAAATAATAACAAAACCTTTGCATTACTGGTACTTATAAGCATCCTTGATACTATGTAAACCATGATAACTAATAAGAAGAAAGTTGTAATGCTTCTTGATTGATATATATAAAAAAAATTGATTGTGTTAAGCTTATAAATCATTCTTAAACAGTATGAACTTTTCTGTGGAGATACAAATAAGGTGTTGGGGTTAATACTTAACAGGCAAGAACCTTTCCATGATAGGAATTGAGACACCTCCTGGACTCACCATTGAACTTCTCATTTGGATAAGATTCTAATTGACAAGCAACAATGATTATGATCTAGTATTATTCACAAGTTAGTACTTATAGATAATTAAAGGTGGGTATTTATGTATACCTGGAATTGTGGAAGAAATTATCTATTTCGTGGAATGTAATGCAAGTATGAAGAAATTGACTTTTACATTCATGTATAGGATTTTCAGTTGCTTGAATTATATCTTACGTAATATTTTGCATAAATTATCATGTGCAAATGATAAGAAAGCACGCTGCCACTCATGAATATGTTATTTTTACACCAAGAGAATTTGTGAGTATTGTATTGTTTCTTAGTAACATTGGTGTAATTGGCAAGTGCGGCATGCATTTGAGATGTGAAATCCTTGTGAACAAATCGTTAAGGATTACATAACTTTCTTCCCTAAAAATGTGGTGAAAAAGGAAGATGATAGATTGGGAAGATCAATGCCATAGGATATTATACTTATGGTGAGAAAGGTGTGATGATGGTATGATAATCATCCACTCTAGAATGTTTATAGCATAAGAAACTATGGATACAGTGAAATTAACAAGGTATAATGGTTAATAATTACTATCATGTCAAAGGTATGCATAAATTGTAGTTCACTACTATGGTTATGGAAGAGAGCTTACCCTGATAGGTACTGACCATGAGCCTCTATGATAAATATGGCCCATTGGTAGGATATGGTTAGTAGATGATTTTAGGAATGTGTTATGAGAATGTTGACTGAGAAAGCTTGTGAGATTTTTAAACATTGATGTAACTGACATATATCATCATGGTATTAACATTATAGCTGGATTCAATAGAGGAAGTCCATGTTTGCATCATTGTTTTATTGTTGTATGATACATATACTCATGCATTGTCATGAATTGTTGGTATATTGTTATCATAATCTTGGTTAAGGGGTCATCAAGATAAACTTGTTGTGGAAATAATCATGCTATAAAAACAACTTATAAATGGCATAATTTCTATAAAGTTATTATACCAATGTAAAGGATGGTGAGAACATGTTATAGTACAAGACTATATAACCTGTACAAATTGTCATTCAAATTAATCCTTTGATTAATACATCTACATACAATGTGATTTGTTCTTCGGTTGGAAGAAAGTATGGTTAAGGGGAAATTTAACTGAAACAAATTTCCAGGACATACACATATTTTGATGGATATGCATAATAGAACCTATAAGTATCCTTGAGTGCAAACCATAGTAATTGATGAAGTAGCACAAGTGGTATGGACCACTGGGTCAATGAAATGATATCTAACAATCTATTTAGAAATATTGACATCATAATTTGTACCAAGCAATTTTGAGAGGTTCTCTTATTAGATTGCATTGATAATGTGTCTCGACAACATAAGAAATGTTGTGTAATTCAAACAGGAATTCATTAAATAGATAACTCATATTTTTGTTAGGGGTGGTTTAATGTTAAAGACATGCTAACATGTAAGTACCCTAAGATCATAAACACTTAAACTAAAAGGGGTGTAGGATTGAAAGTAGTAAAAACTTTCAGGTATACCTACACTAAATTATGCATGGCCAATAAGTTGTTCAGGCATACAAAGGGAAATAGTAATTCACACAGGATTAATTATGATCTCATAATTATTAAACTTCAAAATCTATGAGATAATAGTCTACTTTAGGAAATTAAGTAGAAGGTATGATTATCTGCATGAATACAATACTATGCTACTGATATTGTAACCAAATGAAATCTAGAAATGATCTGCACTTGACAAAACTTTCTCTGATTACAAAAATGAACCATGCTCATACAAATTCCTTGTCAACTGAGCACAATTTTTTTAATTGCTAGAAAAAGATAAAAAAAAGGTTTGGTATGATACTAACATGGTAGGAAAATATGTGGAAAAAGTTTTGTCATGCAAGTGATACCATGGGAATGGTATGATGGGTTGTAGCACATATGGTACTATGTACAATAGTACATACGATACCTGTATGACTACATATGTTACATGTTTGAAATATGATATGTATATTGGTGTATAATACATATTACATGCAGGTGAGCATGAGGACATTAGGTAAATGTCTAGCAGGACAACCAACTGGGTGGTTGCACAGAAGAAGAAAAGTAAGAAGTGGTTCAACAATAAGTAACCATGGTTAAGTTTGGGATACATATGATTATGAAGAGTTGATATGATGAATATATATATATATATATATATATATATATGATTGTTATGTGAACTAATATGTTATGGCATTATAGGCATATTGATGTGGAAAATATGCTAACATATGTGTTGCATGCAGAAAAACTACAAGAAGCAGGTGTTCAACAAAGAACCCAAAGGCTTGGAAGAATGTCAGAAGCAAACATGCATTATTCAAATAAAATGAAAAATGAGCAATAATTTCTTTAGTAATATTAAGTAACATATTATGATATGTATCATAGTTAAAATTTGGCATCTATAAATTCTCACAAATGGTTTGAAAACAATGTTACAAGTAGTTATGAAAGAAGAAGACTCCTTGAGACCAATGTAGCTATGGAAGAGGAGAACTCTTTGTGACCAATGTAGCTATGGAAGAGGAGAACTGTTGGTGACCAATGTAGCTATGGGAGAGGAGAACTCCTTCTGACCTACATCAGGAAAATTGCAGTAGATGGCAAAGCCATGAGAGCTATTGATTCAGAAACAACCTACTTGTGAACGAGGACATGATGCAGTGATACACCAAGGACGATGTAAAATTTAAGGGGGCGGGTATGTAACACCCCTCACATTGTGTGCTAAATTATTGTAAACCTCACTTGAGTTAAAAGTAGGTGTGACATCCTCCCTTGTGTGTTAAATGATTGTAAATCTAACCTGAGGAAAGCTAGGTGTGATACCCTCCTTTTTGGGTTAAACTATTCTAAACCTACGCTGAGGAAAGCTAGCTGATATGTATTATGAAAAGAAAACGTGTTATTAAATAAATTAATAAAATATATCACTTGGATGGTGGAGCACCAAGACAGAGGAGATTCTTTCCAAATCCCATGTGGAATGGGATAGAGATGAATCTTTCTTATAAAGCTTCTAGATGTGATTCTAGATAAGCTTGGATGGATTGGAGATCCATCAGATGGATGGGAGATAATGATCCATCGGACATAAAATCTTTGCATGAGATAAAGGAAAGATTTTATGAGGAAAATCCTCATGGGAGATAAAGACAATATTTTTTGAAAAATACCTAAAACTCCATAAAAGTTGGATGCTGCTAATGGAGACTAAATCATGAAAGAGGGTATTGAATACCAACTACATCGATCAATTGATGACAGTTGATCCTTGGCAAGAACTTCGGCTTGGGGGGAATCAAAAGTGATTCATGGTTGGGTGGTGGTGCTCCTCCCTCCAAGTGATTGTTTTAGATGGATTCACATGCATGGAATGTGTTGTATGTCGGTCTCTTACCCTTTATATCCTTATTATTTGTTTCAGTTATATAGATGTTGCGTTATATATTGGTATGGAAAGAATTGTAGTTTATGCATATGAAATTTATGGATTTTTAATGTGTTTTCGACTTAAATTAATAGAAGAGTATAGTATGTTGAGCTAGATGAGACAGTGGATATGTATTACTTCTAACTTATGTGTTATCTAGATAATGATTCTATATTCATATTACATAAGTTATGTCGGTAGTGTTATCTGTAATTATGTCAATGGTTTCATCCTTACGTATGTTATGCTATTACATCCATAAGTAGAGTCAATGGGATAGATCTACTTACACTAACCTGTTTATGGTAGGTTCATAGCTATTGAATCTAAACCTAGTCACCATTTAAATTTAATATAGCATGCTCTAAGGTTAGGTGATTATGATGCATGGTTAAATTAACTACATTAAACTAAGTTAGAACATGTTGGTGGTGGAAACTACTTAACAAATGTTGTGGGTTATTACATGTTAGGTCTATTTTCCTTCCACCAATTTATATCATTATGCTTAAATAGGATGGCTGAATAAAGTAATGATAATGATTTCATTGAGACCATAGGGCATGCAGATCAGTTTAGAAATGTCATATTGGTCATAAGGAATCTAAGAATATGTCAATAAGTATAATTGCATAAGAAATAAATGGTCATGAAAGTTTAAGGGAACATATCACTTGTAGTAAAGGGAAATTCTTTACAGAAAATGAAGTAGAAAATTTAAAATTTTAGAGCCTAGGGGCAGGTTTCCCAAGTAGGCTTAGGAGGTTCATTACAGATGGAGTGACAAGGGAGAAATGGAGAGAGGGTGAGGGAGAGAGGAGAGAAGGGAGGACAAAGAAGAGGAGAGGAGAGAGAGAAGGGCAAGAGAGAGAGGGAGACACAAAGATGGAGGGTAGAAAAATATGGAGAGAGGGAGGGAGATAGTGACAACTTTTGAAAGAGAGAGAGAGAGGGGAGAGAAGGGGAAGAGTGAGAGAGGGAAACACAAAGATGGAGGGGAGAGATAGAAGGAGAGAAGGAGGGAGATAGTGACAGAGTTAGATGGGGGAGAGAGAGAGAAATATTGGGGAGAGATAGAGGGAGGTGAGAGAGGAAGGGGAGAGAGAGGACTGAAGAGAGAGAAGGAGGGAGTTGGAGTTGGAGGGGGAGAGAAAGAGAGAGGGGGAAGAGAGAAAGATGGACTGAGAGAGATATAGAAAGATATATATAGAAAATATGATTGTTTGGGGGTTGAGATAGAGAGAGGGAATAAGAAAGAGACACATAGATAAATATACATATTGTATAGTATTATATAACCAGCCTAGATCCATCTTAACTCTGGATCTATCAAACGTCAAGAACGATCAAATCTCTCGAGGTGCAATCCTTTCCTCAAGTTCCACACTCAAAAATAATTTGCACCTCGAGAGATTGGATCCCTCTGAATGCTTGCTAGATACAAAGTTAAGATGCATCTAAAATGGTATCTAATGTTATATTATTTTTTTAATTTGTTATTATTAATTTTTTTTATTGTAATATTATGTTATATTATTTTAATGTTATATTATCTTTTAATATTGTTATTGTAATATTTTAAAGAGCAGAAAACAAGTATAATTTTCTTAACTCTAATATTAGATTTAACATATTTCAACCATCCCTCCTAAATTTTAAACTTGTAAGCAACATTCTCATACAACCAACCTCATACAACCAACCTTATAGTATAACTAGCTAAAAATAATATTTTTCTATTCTATTTTATAGAACTAATTATAAATAATATGACAAATACTTTTACACATGTAATACAAGAATTAGATTTATTATTACATTACTTTTCTATAATATTAAGTGGTTTGCAATAAGGTAAAACAATAATTTATAAATTTAATTTAGTTTTAAAAACCGTTCAATAATTATACAAAATTAAATATTATAAACTAAAATTCAATTAATTATTTATAATATTTTTAAAATGAATCTTAATTATTTTTAATATTTTTAAACATTATAATTGATAAAATAAGTTTAATTTTTAAAATTTTCACAACGCTTAATATTTAAATAAAAAATCCTCCTTGTATGATTGGTTAAAGTCCTTACCTATAATATAAGAAATCGTCCATGGATCAACTTTTTATTTAAGTATATTTTTATCAATATAAGAAATCATCACTGGATCACCTTTTTATTGAATATATTATTTTAATTATAAAGTTAGTTAATTGAATTTCCTCATTCAAATTAATTTCCTTACAAGTAAAGATAATTAGGCCGATAGGCTTTCTTATGCATCAACTTCTTTGTCAATACTTTTATTCTGCTCCGTTTGATCAAGTGAGACACTTTCAATCATTGATCTGAACTAGAAAAGGAAACAACAGAAAATCAAAAAAGAACCTTTCCTATGCGTCACTTTCTTTGTCAACACTTTTATCCTGCTCCGTTTGATCAAGTGAGACACTTTCAACCGTTGATCTAAACTAGAAAAGGAAACAACGGAAAATAAAAAAAGCACAGAAAGTCAAGAAAGCACAAAAGCTCACCAGAAAGGATTCTATACTGAAAATCAAGAAATCTTGCCCTTTTTCTTGTGGAAAAATCATCAATCCCATGCCTTTCTGCACTATCATTTCCTCACTATCATTTCCTATTATGGAACTATAGGAACATGTTACAAACAGAGGCTACTGCAGCGCCGTGAACAAGCTCGCCCTCTGTCAAAGCCTCCTTTAAACACCATACTCCCACATTCGATTCTGCTCTCCTACTGGGCTTCATCATCATCTCCTCCCGCGTTCCGTTTTTAGCAGAATTGTCCCCATTTTCTCTCTATAAATACAAACTCATCATAATTGGAGGAATATCAATCGAAGCATTCGAAGAATTTCACTATTGCAGAAACCAAAACCAAAATTGGCGATGGGGTCACAAGGGAAACCAGAGGAAGGCTTCAACAAGTGCGTTCTAGTGACTGGAGGCGCTGGTTTCATCGGAAGCCACACTGCCCTGCAGCTCCTTGAGGATGGCTATGAGTTTTATATCATCAACAATTTAGATAACTTTGTTGAAGAAGCAGTGAATAGAGTGAGGGATTTAGTTGATCAACGCTTCTGCCAAAATCTTCACTTTTTTCTGGTATGCAATTTCATCCTGTGCCAAAATTTAGCTTAGCTTGCAAGTTGCATTTCGCATGTATTTTCAATTAATTTTTGATGTTTTTCCATTCGTTTATATTTTTTGTTGGTTGGTTTCAAATGGTCCAGAACATCTCTCCGACATTCTTGCATTGGTGGATAGGGTTGTTAAATTATAGTATCAGGGTACCCACCTGGGTTCAATTTGATGGAATTGATATGCATGGGATCTATTTGAAAAACCTGGGATGCATAAGAACTGTTTGGAAAACCTGGGATGCAAGGGAACTGTTCGATAAACTCTCTGAATAGGATGCATGTCTAATGTTTGATAACATTTCTGAATGGGATGTATATGAACTGTTTAATAAAATTTCTGGAAGGCTGCACCGACTAGAAGCTAAATTTGTGAATTGGTAGATCTCTCTGAAAAGAATGTGGTGGTTTAGTCTCCTTTTCCAACTGTTCTTCTGAATCTGAATAAGGATCTAAGGGTTTCTAATAGGCTGGCAAAAGTATAGGAGCTAAAGTTTGTTCGCTAATTTCATTGATGTCATGAAATGACATTCTTTGTATTCCGAAATATTTTCTGCACGCCATACTAGGCAGTTTATTTTGAGTACTAATTATACCATTAGTGATCTCTGAAAGGTGCACAGGAGTAAGTATGACATTGTAGCTTTTGTATAGTTATCCTCAATTGAAGAGACATTAGATGTTTTAAGATTCAGGCAGATAGATATTCGTCATGCTGTACCTCATTTAAGTATGCTCCCGCATTGATAAATCAAGCAAATAGAAATGTAATAATCCCTTTTCCAATTGATATTGCAATATTTTCCCTTAAAATCATAATGGGTTGTGGCATCCAGACAGTTCCATAATGATATAAGCTTAGGTGAAATTATGTTTGGTTGAACAAACATCTAATTTCATGGCTCTTTAAATAGATTTTTTGGTGGCAGGCAAGCTCTCCCTCCCTGCTGAAAATATAGAGGCAGGGCAGCCACAAATGTAATGCCTTGGCCAGACAGTATTCGATGTTCCTTAATGATGAATGGATTTCTGGTGGTAGGTAAGCCCTATCTTCCTACTACTGCAGAGACATGACCACCCATGGATGCAATGGCCTTGACCTGACCGTATTCAAGGTTCAACAGAGTTGGTGCAAAATAAATTACTTTCCTTACACCTGTTATCTGTTCAACACTGGTTTCACCTATGTTTCCATTATTATGTTAATTTATATATATATATATATATATATATATATATATATATATATATATATATATATATATATAGAACCTGAATATGAATACATTAATATAACATTAATATACATAATTATTCATGGTTGAGCTAAGAAATCAATCGTTTCAACTTGGTATGCCCCTCAGATCAGTCTTCAGATAGGTTGATTCAGGTTTAAGCACATCCATGGAGAATTATTTTTGTCTCCACGTTTTCGGTAGTGGCTTGTGTTTCAGGCATAGGCATAGACTGCATTTCTTTAGGCAAAGGCACAGATTGTATGCTTTTTTAGCTCCCATTGGTGTTTAGGCACACAAACTACAGTTGCTTTAGCAGCAAAAACAAGGGATAATGTATTGGGAGCATTGAAAAGAATGTATGATAGTTGAAGATATCGCTTTAAATAACCCAAAGAAGTCATGTTTAAAAGAATGAATTCCTATAAAACACTATAATTTCAGTTGGAGGCTTTACTTTAATTTACTTTTAAATAACCCAAAGAAGTCATGTTTAAAAGAATGAATTCCTATAAAACACTATATTTTATAATTTGAGTTGGAGGATTTGAACTTTGACAAATTTTTAACTTCAACAAAACAACTTGGTAAGCACGGTGACAAAGCACAAGTCCTTAGATGATCTGACTTATCTTTCATATCTTCTTAAAATATATCCTTATTCATAAATTCTTAAGGCTTGTCTTGCTGTGGTTTCCGGGAAGATTCACTTTTTATATAGATTATTTTAACTAGTTGTACCTTTCACCTCCTTTGGATTGCATTGATTTCAACAAAAAGTCATGATGCTTGAATTTTGCAGATTGAATTGTGTGTAAGTTTTGTGAAATGTTTGTAAATTAGTTGTATTTATTTTTAAGAAGAATCACTTATGTATTTGAAAGTATATTAAATTCTGGTTAGGGTGTAATGATAGAAAATTGGTACTTAAAATGATAGGAATAACCATTGCAGGGAGATCTTTGCAACAAAGAGGATGTAGAGATTGCTTTTTCACTGGCCAAGTAAGTAGATTGTTTGGTTATGCATGTTACATTTTTCATTCTAGATTCTGAATCAAATGTTATATGTTTCTTGTTGTTATTTTAATGTTATATATTTGTTTCTTGGGAACAAAATGTTCTGAATCATTCCTTTACATATGTCATTTGTATGCCCTCTTTTTTGCCATAATTAGATGTTTCCCTTGGACAAAACATATTTGAATTAAAGTCATGACCTTATACCCTGCAGGGGCCAGCCAAATAATTGCTCAATATTACCAACTCATACGTCTGGGGTTTGAGGTTTGTTGTTGCCCATCAAACTTTTATTAGTTGTAATACCATTGCCAAGTTTACAAACAGTGGTTACACATTATAGGGATGATTGAATTCCAAGCATGAGGCTCTCAAAAGCCAACTTTGTATGCAGATTTACAAATGGATAAAGCTTGAAGATTTTTTAAGTTAAGGGAAGCTTTCTATTATTACCCGGTATTGTTTCCATTTATGGGCTGCGTTGCATGCATGCCCGTCGTTATTATTAGAGCTTGATTTTTTCTAATTTAATTTCACAGCTGTACCAGTGGTTGAAAGTAGGGAACAAAACAAAACAGCAGGGAAGCGCAGCGCTCCCCACTCGATTCTTGTTATTCATTACATTTCATTGCAGTTCCGTTCATTGTCAGTGGATCGAGCCTTCGTTTGCATTCCATTCCATTTCATGGCATTGTTCAGATTATTCAGTCTCACCTTATTTAATTCTTAAAATTTGTTGAAATGCTCTTCATGCTACAAAGCCACAGGTTGTGAATGTGTTGACTTTATCCGTTTTTTTAACTTGAGGTAATTTATGTTAAAAGGAGATGTAAATTCTTATAATTATTACATTCCATGATTTTGGCGCACTTGGACCAACATCTCTTTTAGAGAAATTCAACAATTCTAATTTAATAATCCTATCGGCCTCTTTTTGTATCTTTTGAGACAATTGCTAGTAAATAACCATTGAGTTAACTTTTTGTTTTCCGCCTACGTTAATAGTTAAACATATTAGCTATCACCCCTTGAAATCAGTCCAATTCGTATTTCCTTATATAAATAATTTAATCATTGGATTAATTGTCATTGCATCAACATTTTATTTAAATATATATTTTTTAATTATAAAAATTAGTTAATCATTTCCTCATTCAAAGATTTTTTAATTCCCTTACCAATAAAGATAATAAATGACCATTGGGTTAACTTTTTGTTTTCTGCTACGTTAATAATTAAAAATATTACCCATCACCTCTGGAAATCAGTCCAATTCGTATTTCCTTATATACATAATTGACCATTGGGTTAACTTTTTGTTTTCTGCTACGTTAATAATTAAAAATATTATCCATCACCTCTTGAAATCAGTCCAATTCGTATTTCCTTATATACATAATTGATTTTTAATATTGATAAATTTATATCAGTTTAATTCCAGGAATATTTTTTTTTGGCGTATATTGCTTCTATATAAAAATAAAATAAAATAAATTGGAGTGTATACCGATTTTATTTTTGTTGGATAATGGATATTTTTCTTTTAATTACAGTTAAAGTATTTATATAAAACTACAAAATATTTATTTTTATAGTATATTTGGTATTAATTTGAAAAATCTTAAAAATTAATTAAATTTTAATATTTTTTTCCAATTATTATTATATGTGTTGGTGTGTTCTAAATATATAGATATTTAAAATTATGATGATGATGATGATGATGATTAACGTCCGCTGAGACCAAATAATGGTCTATCGGACCTAAAGGAACAAAATATCTATTTTGATTTAAGATTTTATTCCTATGCTCAAAAAGCTTGGAGAGAAGCCTCCCGAGCTCACTATAATTTTGACATTGTAAAAGGCTAGGAAGGTCAGTATTGTAACAAAGATTGTGAAACTGAGATCTAATGTGGTTATACGCGGGGCACTCTAAGAAGAAGTGGTTTTCATCCTCGATGTTCCTATTCTCACATATATGGCAAATCCTTTCCGTCCATGGCGTTTTAGGAACTGCCCAATGACCTGTTTCACTATGGAGCTCATGAGAATTCGTTCTAATCTTTGCTATATTAATTTTCTTCTTTGAGCTAGTTAAAATAGAGAGATACTTTTGATCTTCTAGGGTGGGGTTGATGACTTTCTTATAATAACTTAATTTTCTTTTAGACGCTAAGTCTTTCTCACACCACATTTTTTCTTTGAACTTAGAAGTAACAATATCTTTAATGTTATTTATGTTTTGCAATGCATCATTTTCGTTGATCTCCCAATAGTTTAACCAGGCCCTTGTGTCTTTATGCCACCCTCGATTGAGCCTTAGGTGGTTTTAGCTAGAATATAAAGCTAGCTTAGGAAGTCTATGATCGTCTATTTTACTGATTTTGTGCTTGTACAACAGAAACCTAAGCATAGTTATGCTCTCAATAGGGGAAAGACCTGCTTCTATAAGGAGAATAGGATAGGGTGTATTACTTTTAATTTTCAGGTTATAAGTTATAAAACGCTTCTGGATTTGCTCAATCTTTCTCCATGATTCTCTGGAGATGCTACAACCCCAAACCTCACAGCCATATAAGATAACAGGAGTGACTAAAGTTTCAAAGAGGAACTTCTTTTTATCCCACATTACAAGGTTTGCTATTTTACAATTATTTTCAAGACCAAAGTAAGCTTTCCACCCCCCATTAATCCTTTTCTCAATGCTATGGTTCCAGTTGAGCTTGTGATGAATATCAATTCCTAGGTACTTGTAAGAATACACTTCCTCCAAGTTATTATTGTCATACATAAAATTAGCATAAGTGTCCTTCTTGGATTTGATAATCATAACTTTTGTTTTGTCAGTGTTAACAGTCATACCCATGGTAGAGCAGAAATCCTTAAGAAGCCTGAGTTGCTTATTAAGATCAGATGGGCACCTTGCCAAAAGAACAATATCGTCAGCATAAAGAAGAAGGATGACGACTATCCCAGCTAAGATCATGCCACCACATCCTGCTTCCTCTAAATAGCCTTCGAGCTTATTGATGTAAATGCCAATGTAATAATATTTATAAATATTGAGATTATCATAATTTTTAATATGGAGAATTCATTTATAAATATATTTTGTTAAAATATCATGGACTACTAATATGTTTTAGTAATATTACGTGTCCAAAATACCATAACTCATGTTTATAGAGCACATGTTCATATGATAGATTTTTTTAATTAATCAATTAAAAAGAAAGAAAAGGCATAACTACATTTTATATAAATCTCAATCTTTGATTTCTGATTTCATTTTTTATTTTTATAGCTAGAAGACTCAACCACTGGGCCATTGTCATACTCATATGCTTTCCTATAGATTATTTTCTTTTTAATTAATCAATTTAATTAAAAGTGAAAAAATGGCATACCTATATTTTTATTTATTTATTGAATTTAGAGGAATCAACATCTAGGAAGTCTACCTGTGTACAATGGAGATTTAGACTCACTTTTGAGATGGAGATTCATAATCTATAAATAGATTTACAATACTATTGGCCAATATCATGGCTTATTAACCACATGCCCAAAAATTTATAACTCACTTGAAATGACACATGTGTATATGAATTTTTTTTAATTAATCAATTTAAGTAAAAAGAGCAGAAAATCTAACTACTTTAAAAATAAATCTCTAACTTTTGATTTAGAAATACGGTTATGAATTTTCTAGCATATTCCACTGACATTAATTCTTGACCATACAACTAATAATTATTGAAAACTAAATTAAAATTTTAAGATCTCTATTTAAAAATATAAATAATTATATAAGTAATTAACAACTTAAAAATCTTATTCTAAAACTGATTTAATCATTCATATTGTTTAAATATTAAAGTGATTATATTTATTGTTATTTGAGTGTATCATTGTGATTAGAATTCATATATTTAAAAAGAAAAAAAAGTTAATGATGGAAGAATAGAGTTTGAGATATATATTTTTTAAATATGTAGATTAATAGACATGATTATGATTGAATGTTTATTATTTAGTGGAATAATGATTAAGAGAAAGGGTTCTTTCTCCATAATAATATTTAGTGGAATAGCACTTGGTAATCTTTCGAAGTAGGAAATGTTGATCTTCAACACCCCCAAGATGATCCTGTGCCTCCCTGTCTTTTTTGGTTGGGTCGATCGTTATTTTAACGAGAGCATCTCATTCTCGTGCCCATCCATTTGGTAAGAGATCCATCCTCCATCCCCGGCATGCATGATGGTGGAGATCGTCGCGTCGGGTCTGCCGCTCAGTTGAAAGCTATGAAACAAGTATGTTGTAGTTTAAAACTAGAATTGGCACAATACCGTGAAGTTGCTCAATTTGGGTCAGACCTTGATGCAAAAATAGTTTTTAGTTTGATTTAATTGTTGAGGGTTAATGTATTGAAAATTGTTCACCAAATATCCATATCAAGAGCATAGTATTTTTAAAAGTAAACTCAATTGCACCTTAAATATATTTAACATATTTAGTTATGTTAAATAAGGTTTGAAAGTAAGTTAAGAAGATCTTACCAACATGAGGAATACTCTATAATATTTCCCATAAAATATGTTTTAACGAGGAATACTTTATAATATTTCCTATAAAATATGTTTTTCAAGAAATGAAAAATACCATTAAATCTATATATATATATATATATATATATGATTCATTGTTTATATATATATATATATATATAAACTATAACTATAATATCCTTAGAATTACATCTACAATGAAACCTATTCAATCTTTTTTTTCTTGAACATTGCAAGGTTATGTTTGCAAGAGTCATCACCATAGGATGTAGATGAGGGAACCAGTTGGAGGCTCATTAGACAAAAAGTACACCTTTATGCACTACACCAAGGTTGTGACTAACCCAGAAGAGAATGATGACCCAAAAAAGTTACGATACTTGTCCTTTAGGGAGTTTGAGGTAGAGAGGTCATTCAAGGAGTTGGTAGATAAACCAACTCGGAAAATATACAAGGAACCACTCAAAAAAGGGTATTTGAACATAGCTATAGAAGAACAACCATGATTGGCTTCTACGGGAGACTATTGGCTTGAAGAGACAACATCAGGTGGTACTTATCAAAGAATATGTTTCTCTATTTCCTCAAAACTTTAGAAAAATGAAAGGGATAAAGGGGGAGCTCAGTGATATGTGAATTAAGCTAAAGCATGATGTAAGACCTATCAAGAGGAGGCCAAATGATTAGTTTTCATTTACTTGGCACCAGCCATAATTAGTTATGGAGTTGATAAATCCATCAAACCCCTTGGTCTAAAACAATTGCTACTATCTATTTATGTATGGCTCTCAACCTGGAGTTGGCTTCTATCAGTCCATTGAGTTGATAAATCCATCAAACACATTGGTCTGAAACAATTGCTACTATCTATGAAACAATTTCTACTATCTATTTATATATGGCTCTCAACCATTAAGGGAGTTGGCTTCTATCAGTCCATTCATTTTTTTTTTTTTTTTTTTTTTTTATCAGCCACCATTACAATTTCTTTCATTTCAAAAAACTATTTCTAATATGGCTACAGAGGATGTGGGGGATTCAATCCATTTTGCTAAATATGTAATGCATCAGACCAACTACACTAAGAAAGTGGGAGCTTTGGCAAAAGCTAATTTGAAAAAGATAGTTAATAACTTTAGCCAAGAATAGTAGTGGAGAAATTCACGGGCAAGAATGTCAAGAAAGAAAAAAAAATACTTGGCCAAAGGAGCCACAAGATAATTCCTAGGACAAGAATGTTGACAATGAAATAAAATTTTATCCCAAATAACTTACAGGGTAATGACGTTGGGAAAGAACGTCGATGATGAAACAATAAACCTTCATCAATGATGAAATAATAAACCTCCTCCCAAACAGTGGATAAGGCAATCATGGGTGTCTTGGCATATTCACAGTATTGAAAGTTATTTCAATTGATTGAGAACATCTCAAATGATGGAAGAAAGAAAGAGCATAATTGAATCTACAAGAAGATGGGTTCCCTATATCATTATGATTGATTAGGTTAGTTGGCTCCTTTGCGTACAATTGGACTCATTCCAATATCAAAACCAGTCTTAAAAACCCATTCATGCAAAGGTTTGGAGGTATGATTTGTAGTCAGAAACTAGTGTTAATTTGCTTATGATGTTTTTTGGTTATGAAAGGATTATCTCTTCTTGTGTGCAAAGCTATAATTTAGTTATGATGATCTGTTTTCTTATGAAAATCATTACCTTTTATTGTGAAAAAAGGTAAAATTTAACTATGATGATCTCTTTTGTCATGAAAATTTTGTGGGCAAAGGTAGATTTCAACTATGATGATCACTTATGTTATAAAAGAATTTCCTTTTCTTGTGCTCAAAGTATAATTTAATTGATGATGGAAATATTAGTGGTTAACTTTTATTAAATCAAATAGTATATTCCAAGTAATAAATTATAATATTCTCATTTAACCAATACTATAGTTCATTACTTTGGCGTATTTCACTTAAATTTCATATATTTAATAACAAAAGTAAATAGACATGAATTTTTATGATGTATTTGAAAGACAAACAAAAATTATAGTTGTATTCTAGATTATTTTCTTATGTTATTACATTGGTAATAACAATAATAGTAGTAGTTTTTTTTTTTCCAATGGAAAAATCGTAATCTTTCATTAAGTAGAAAAATTACATGCAGTAGATGCTTGTGGCATATGCGAGTACTGTTGGTCCATGACCCATTCGAAACAAGTATCAAAATATGTATGGCCTAGCCATTTCCTATATGTGTTTAAACTGTTTGTCTATATATCAGCGAAAATGAATATACACATATTTGGATGAAAAGCTCTGATGAAAGAGCAAAAATATATATACAAATTAAGGTCTTTCAACCTATGGTAATCTTGGTCTATATATGGCCTGTGGTGATATTGATAGATGTCTGCTCCCAATTGTTCAGTGATTATCCACAAGCCTCTGGGAAGTAGCGAGCCCTCCTTGGAAATTCTGTTAGCATCTTCATTATATTCATTGTATATATGATGACAAGAGACTGAGTTAAACCCTAGTTTGTAATTGTAGACTTCATCCAAAATATTTTGTAGCGAAATAACATGACAATGATTTTTGTTGTTGAACCAGTTGATAACAATTTTGGAATCCCCATAGATCTGAATAGAAGTGCAGTCATGTGCTAATGCAAAATGGAGTAGGTGTCTGAGGGTAATGAGCTCGACAGAGTTTTTTTTTCCCTCCCTAGTCCTAATTGGACCTTAAAGTAGTCCCTATCAGAGATGAATAGCATGAAACCCCCTCCGTAGCCATGTAGCTGGGCAGCTCCGTCAAAATAAGCCCATGTCTTGGATTTATCGATTTGACCAGGGGCCAAGGTTCTGCGAGAGTGAGGGTTTGCCTCTTCGGGGATGTCCTGATAAACTGCCACAGCTTTTGCGATGAGAAGAGGCCAGCAGATAGTTTCATTCTCGAAAATTATTTTGTTCCAGGTAAGCCATATAGTCCAGCAAAGGATGAGAGATAGGCATTGTTCCTTAGCCCCCTGGTGTGTTGCAATCCAGTTGTTCCATGCTTGGTGAATAGAGGTGCCATGCCATGCATTCTGCATAGGGAGATGTTGTGTTGTGGCTTGCCAGAAATGTATGACAGTCAGACAGAGCAGAAACCGATGCTTATTGGTTTTTGAGTCTTGTTTGCAGAGAACGCACCAGATCGGGCCGTGTATAGATCTGTGCATAAGAGCATCACTTGTAGGAGTTTTATTGCTTAAAAAAATCCACATGAAGAGGTGTGCCCAGGGAGGAGTTTTCATTTTCCAGATCTGTTGCCACCAAGCTTTAGAGTGTGTGGGCTTGCGATTAGATAACAGTTGAATGTATCCCTATTTTGGGATGTATTTTCCATGATCAACTGGAATCCAAGCTAGTACATCTAGATCATGATTTAGGAATACATGAGCTTCAGACATAGTCATTAGATATGAGATCCAAGACTGATGCCATTGTATAGGAATGTTTAGTTCGAGAGATGTCCTCCAATTTTGTCTTAAAATAGTGTTGTTCTCAGGATCAACGATCTGTGCAATTGTCGTGGTATTCCTGTGTTGAAGGTATTGTATGAGTTCCACTGGCAATTGATATCTGTTACCTCCTCCTATCCAGGGGTCAGCACCAATGCGGATAGACGCTCCATTGTTGATGTGCCATGCCAAACCTGATCTGATGGAGGGCATTGATTGTAGGATTGCTTTCCATACTATGGAGATGCCCACACGAGACCAGTTTGTTAATCCTACCCAGTCTAATATTTGTTGTGGCCATATATATTTGTGGTATGACAAAGTCGTCCATAGATTCTATGTAGTGAGAAGGGACCAACTCATCTTGGCTGTAGGAGCTTCGCTAAAAACGGACAGGTCTTTTAGTCCACAACCCCCCCATTTTTTGGCAATGCAATTTTCTTCCAGCTTACCCAAGAAAAGGTTTTTCCTTCATTTTGTCCATTCCATAGATATCGACAACAGATCTAT
This sequence comes from Pinus tabuliformis, assembly GCA_031772625.1. Classification (NCBI taxonomy): domain Eukaryota; kingdom Viridiplantae; phylum Streptophyta; class Pinopsida; order Pinales; family Pinaceae; genus Pinus; species Pinus tabuliformis. The sequence goes on along the minus strand of CM062818.1, from coordinate 1,554,364,165 downwards.
TGGATACGCCTGTGGATTCCCCGAGGGATCCAAGCGAGTGACATCCAATAAACAGGAGTGGCTTCGAGAATTGATTTTATTAGGACAAGTCACCCAACTCTTGAAAGAAATCTATGATTTCAAGTTTTCAATCTCTTTTCAATTTTGATCGCAAACCAGATCCAGTTAGCAATCCAGTAACTGTGAGGTTTGATCCTAAAGCCCAATTATTTCAGACCATCTGAGAGGTTGTGCAATTGATAGTGGAAAAAATGGAGGGTTGCTCTATCCTCCCGAGGGGAGGTGTGAGACAGAGTAATAGTAGATTTGGTCTGATTTGTTACCATACCAGTGGCTCTTTCAAAGAAGATAAGAATGTCATGGAAGGAGGAAGAATCCCTAATGCTACCATCCAGAAAGATCATAACATCATCAACGAAAAGGAGATGTGTGAGATGACAGAGTTCATTCATTTTCAATCCTTTGAGTCTGCCTTCCCTTTTTGCGGTGCCAATGAGCCTGCTGAGACCTTCCATCACTATTAGAAACAAGAGGGGAGAGAGGGGGCATCCTTGCCGGAGACCACGTTCGGCATGGAAGAAATGGGATGCTGAGCCATTAATAAGTACACTGAAGGATGTTCAGGTTATGCAGTAGATAATCCAGCCTGTGGAGGCCAGAGGGAATCCTAAATGGACCAGGATCATCTTAATATAGAGCCAGTTGACACGATCAAATGCCTTCACAAGATCTATCTTGAGGATAATGCTTTTCAGATTTTTAGATTTGATAGAGTGAATGGCTTCCTAGGCTGTGCCTATGGCCTCATGGATCTGTCTATTTTTGAGAAACAAAAATTTCTCAGGCGAAATGTGATGGGAGAGTATAGGGCAGAGCCGATTTTCTATGATCTTTGCAATGATTTTGTAAAGGGTATTGCAGAGAGAGATGGGTTGAAAATCATTGAAGGAAACATGAGAGCCAGATTTTTGGATGAGGGCAATAAAGGTGGCATTGATAGCCTCATATATCTTCTTAGAGATCTGGCACTCTTATACTACATTGAACAGGTCATTCCTAATGAGGTCGAAGAAAGATAAGTAGAATTCAATGGGCCAACCATCTGGCCCAGGGATTTTATCTTTCCGAAACCATTTTACAGTCCCTTTTATCTCTCGTGACAGGAGAGGTTAGCTCAGCTGCCTCTTCTGGATCAGAAAAGCTTGGGAAATGCCCTCCTACTTGAATGATATCAGCTAGATTTGGGGCAAGTGGCTCCTTATAGAGCTGTTTGAAATGTGAGATACTCAACTGTGATATTTGATTGAAAGTTTTTGCATTCCTTCCATCTGGTGTGGACATTTGCCAGATGGTGTTCGAGGCTTTTCTTCCCTTGGAAAAGTTCTGGAAGTACCTTGTGTTCTCATCCCATACTTTGAGCCAGATCGCACGGCTCTTGAGCCTCCAAGTTTCCTCCCTTTCCTTCAGAATTCTGGCTCTAAGGTTTTCTAGCTCAATCAAATTTGACTTGGCTTCAACAATTAAGAATCCCCTTTTGTGTTCATCCATGAGGTGCACCAAGGATAATTCAACAAAGATGAGAGTATGGGAATCCCTTTGGGGTTTTTCCTTTGCCCACTTGATAGTAAGCTTCTGAGCTTCAGAAGGTTTTGACAGAAGCCCTCAGCCCAAGTGTGTTCATGGGAGGGAGGATTTTGCATCCAGTAGTCTGTAACTAGATTAATATAGGAGGGATCTAGAAGCCAGGATGACTTGAACTTGAATGGGGCTTTGGGCTTGATGGGAGGGATAGATATTTCAAGTTAGATAGGCGAGTGGTCAAAGATGCCTCCGGATCCGACCCACTGCCTTTAATGAGATAATCACTGCATCAACTGATTTTTAAGAGTGAAATGGTCCAGTCTTCTAGTGAGGGCAGCCTCACCAACTCTTCTGTTCCTTCATGTTGGCAGGGATCTGTTCATAGGAATATCTGTGAGGTGGGTTTGTGTAAGGACGTTTTCCATGATATCAGAGAGTGGGTCATCTATGCCGATGATCCCCATGACTCACTATATCCAATGGAAAAATTTATGTCCCTACCCAAGATGAGGTTGTCTGGTGAGGTAAGAGAGAGATTTAGGAGTTGATTCCAGAAAGCCTCGCATCCTTGACACGGTCCATAAACATTCATGACCCGGAGATCCATCCCTAACTCATCAAAAATAAATAAATTAAATAAATAAATAAAATTAAAATTAAAATAATAATAATAATAATAATAATAATTAAAATAAATAAATAAATAAAAATAAAATAAAATATAAAATATAAAATAAAATAAAAAATTAAAAAAGAAATAAAAAAAATCAATACTAATGAACCCCTTTCCTCCCCAGGCTGAAATTAGGTTTATGGTTCGGGGATTGTATCACAAAGCCAATCCACCTGATTGTCCATTAGCATTAAGAGCAAGGAATCCCCATCCCGGACATATGTTTTGCAGAATACAGATGATGTGTTGGGCTTCACTGAGGGTTTCTTGAAATAGGATAATGTCTACAAGTTCAACAGTAAATAGCCTGTGCAGGGCTAGCTTTTTGGGTGAGCTAGCCATACCCCTGCAATTGAAGGATATGCACTTCATGGGGGAACCATATAAAGGGTATTCTTTGCTCTAAGAACCCGATGTAATGAAGTTTTCCTACCCGAAACTACCTCAGCACCAGCCCGGATAATGGCATGTGAAAGGTAAGATTTGTGCCCACAAAGGGGTTTGATTGTTGATGAGGGGAGGGACAGCCCAAGACCAGAGAGTGTTTGATGGGAACCCCCATAGGGAGGGAAAGATCGCAGTTTATATGGATGTGGGGTAGTCGGGAAGACGATAATGGGGAAGGGATGGTCTTCGGGTGGATGGTAGGGGCAGTAGTGGATTAAACCAGATGATGGGGGATAAGGGGCCAAGGAATTGATAGGGGAGAGGTGGATTGATCCTAAACCTGTGAATTATGCAAATGTTGTGCAAAAGATGCATGAGCAGAAGATAGAACAGGGGAAGAGGGGAGAGGATTACCCCATGATCGAGTCGCTTCAGTTGTTGCCCTGGCTCGAGTCAGAGGTGGAGATGGGGGTCCCAAAGAGTTGCATGTAGATTGTTGGACAGGTTGTGAAGGGGTCGCCATCCGAGATGTTGCAGGTAGTATAGATGGAGCCTTCCCGGGGTTGTCATGGGTATCCTTACCATTTCCTGCCTCCTTTTACATTACTGCTTCCTGGGGTTTCGAGACCAGAGGACATTCCTTATACAGATGCCTAACCTTATTGTAGCATTGGCATCTAAATGGCACACCCTCATTCTCCAAGATTTGAACCCTAGTAAAAGTTTACCATTGTAGGGCTATTCTTTCTTCCAGGCCCTCACGTGTGTTTAGATGCACTAAAATGCGAGCTAGGGTTCGATTTTTTTACTGTACTATGGATTTATCATAATCCAGGAAGGTGCCAGGGGTATTCCTAATCCGCACGAACACTTCTTCAGATCAGTACTGGAGAGGTAACCCTGCTAACCGTACCCATAGAGGTTCAGCTCCTATTTGCTCTCTTTCCGGATCGAAGAGAGGGCTCCATCTTTTGAGCAGCACCAAAGCCATTTCGATATTCCAGTATCGTGAAAGAGACAGATTCATGTATTACTCAAGGGAAAAATGGAGCGTGAACCAACCTCGAGGTAGTATCTAAACCTCCGGGAGATGTATGAAGACCTATCCCCAGATCTCTTTGACCCACAACCCCAATTGCTCCGCCGCATAGGTTCTTCCACGAACCCTACCCACAAGAACTTTCTCTGCTTTGTCAGCAACTTCACCCTTGGTGAGTCCTTTGCCAAAACTTTATGGTGTAGTCCTTGCCAAATGCCTTGAAACACTTTGTTTTCTTCTCGCTTATATGCAGAGCAGTAGGGTGGTCCTGTAACAGATCCGAGTGGCTATGCGCTTCAGGGTGTGGCTCCGACGACCTAGCTCGGATTACTAGGGTATCAAAATAACCAGAAGGAGGAGCTGTGTCCTGAGTCGCCTCACGTCCTCCGGGATGGTCGAGAGTCTTCTGTGTCTCTACAGCCACATCAGGGTCAGTTCTCGGACGAGATGATGGATTCATGGAGAAACATAGGTTTGCAGCGGGTCGGGTCAAACATAGGGGAGAAACAAGTAGCCAGGAGGTTAAGGGTACCAGGAGACAGCGGTAGGCAGTCGAGGGCAGGTGAGTTGATGGAGAGGGTCCCCATGTGAAGGGCAGAGGCTGGGAGCCTGGGGAGGGAGACAACCGGTGCCGGATGCGAGCTGGAAGGTGCTGAGGAGGCGAGAACTGACCTAGGTTTAGGGTTACAAAAGATGGCCTGCTCCTGGTAGGGATCCAACAAGTAATCTATAGCGTCCAGCTCCATACCCTCCATGCTATACCTTGGAATGGTAGTCTGACCATTACCGTCGATAGTTGGATGCAAATGCATGCGAGAAATGGCGAGATGTAGATGTTGTTTGGAGCTTACGGTGACTGCAGCTAACCGTGATCGAAATTATAGATAGGGTTTGTGCAGGTGGAGCTACAGTGCGCCATTCAGCCCCCCTTGTCCATGAGTGTTTATATATCAATAATAGTAGTAGTTCATATAAATAAGAATGGTTTTGTATTGAAAGGAACAAGTTGATTGAAACCCATGGTTTTATAACAAGATACAGATATTTGAGAATTATTACCATGGTTTTGTGGATATATACTCATGGTTTTACATTTTTTTTAATATAATAATTGTATGATTTGCAATAGTAGTTATAGTATTACATCTATTAATGAAAATATAGTTACGGTTCTATATTTCACCATGGATTTAAAAAAATATAAATTAATTGTCGTTATGAATTTTACTTTTATTTATGCAATTGCATGAAATTGCTTTCATGTAAAGAGGTATAATAACCACTAGAGACTGAACCCTGAGATAAAGAGATCTAAATTCTCTATTATTTTATTTAATGAAAAGTCATCCTTTTTCATGATGTCTGAGTTTTTTTATGAAGATAGTGGTTACGGGGTTGAAGTCATGACTTATTAGGAATTGAATATCTTTTAAACTAATCTCTTAATTTGCATTAATTAAATAATGGTTTAAAAGTAATACTATCATAGGTGAGGAGATCTCTCTCTCTCTCTCTCTCTCTCTATATATATATATATATAGATAAATCTTTGGATGCATTTTTACATTGGGCAACTTGGTTAACTAAGATATATTACTAACTTGTAATGATTTCACAATGGTGGTGCAAGAAGGGAAATAAATTTACTGTGGCAAACAGTCAAGCCCATATTGTACTCTAAGGACTACTATTGGGTAATGTGTTCGAGACCCGGATATTGCCAAAGTAAACTGGTTTTTATTCTCAGCCGCCTAAAATCTTTCACAAGAGGGGAAGAAGGGGCATAGGGTAAGGGTTTATTTAAATCGGGTTAAACTATGATAATTATGCAAAGAGGTGGCTAAATATGAGATTCAGATTGAGTGTTTGAGTGTTGAGTCAAGTCAAATTAAGTGATATACGACTTTGAGTGTATAGTTGCATGTCAAAATATTTTAGGCAAGTAGCTAGTTAGAAAATGATAAATACCCTTCATCAGATTCATTGTAAGCATCATGTTTTGTGTGATCAATAGAAGAACCTAAGCTTGTGTTTTATGTGTGAATTAATGCTTTGTCTCTTCCTTCTTTCCATGCGAGAAGAAAAATCTATTTTTTTCTCGTAGTTTGAGCTTGTGGTGTTTAAACATTAATGCATCGTGTAATTATACACAACGCGCTATAACGCATTCACGCTCATGAAAAAGCCACGTTAATAGTAAAAAACTGAAGTCATTTTGCATGCACATGGGTTTCTGTTTCATAATAAGAGGAACTTTAGCATCATAAAACCTTAACGCGGTTTGTATAACATGTCTAAAGCTGAAGCATGAAGCAGAAGCATGAGCTCTCAGTAATACAGAGAGAGAACAATGGAAGACAGACAAGAAGAATAATGCACAAGCATTGAAACTTATTCAGCAGGGAGTGGACCGAGCAGTGTTCCAGGAGATTATGTTCATGTCTTCAACAAAAGTAGCATGGGATACTTTGACAAAAAACTATACAGGTATGGTCAAAGTGAATATTGTTAAGCTGCAGAATACTATGAGAGATTTTGAAAGTATGCAGATGAAGGAGACAAAGGACATTGATTCCTTCATGAATCGAGGAATAACTATTGTAAATTAGTTAAAGATTTATGGTGAAGAAATTAAAGATAAAATAGTGGTTGAGAAGGTCCTCAGATCTTTGTCTACCAAATTTGATGTTGTGGTAGCAGCCATAGAAGAAGCCAAGGATTTGGCATCATTGACAGTTGATGAGTTGATGGGATCACTTCTATCGCATGAGGCAAGGATGGAAAGAAATAAGGATTCCACTTTAGAGACCACTTTCAAAATTCAGGTTTCTATTTCAAGAGACAAAGGTCGAGGAAAAAGTAGAATGAGAGGGAGAGGACGAAGCACAAGATATCGTGGTCAGAGAGATGGTGGAGAAGAGCATGAACATGCAAGTTGAAGCAACTACAGAAGTTTCAACAATAATCAAAGAGTTGACAAATCAAAGGCGAAATGTTATTATTGCAATAAATTTGGTCACTATGGTCGTGATTGTAGGAAGAAGATAGCTAATCAAGGGAACTAGAGAGATAATGTCACTACAGAGAGTACTAACTCCATGTTCTTAGCTTGTCATACCATGCATGAACCATCTGCTAGTGTGTGGCTGTTAAACAGTGGTTGGAGTAACCACATGGCAAGAAACAAGGATTTGGTTGCAAATTTCAATCAATTTGTGAAAACAAAAGTAAAGTTGGGAACTTACAAGACTATGGAGGTAGATGGAAAAGGAGTGGTCAACATTCTGACCAAGAAAGGGGAGCCGAAGACAATCTCAAAGGTATATTATGTTCCTAGTCTCAAACATAATTTGATAGGTGTTGTTCAATTAACACAAAAAGGATACAAAGTTATCTTTCAAGGTCAAGAATATGTTATATATTACAAGCCCCCAAGAAAGCAGTTGATAGCAAAGGTGTAGATGATGAGGAACATACCATTTCCTCTAATTATGAATTATAATGATCAGGTCAGTTCTTTTACAGTTGCACGTTCTGATGATTATTGGTTATGGCACTTTCGATTTGGACACTTTCACTTTTCTTCTTTAAGATTGTTGCAGCAGAAATAGATGGTCAGATGATAACCTCCCATCAAAGAACCTACTAGTACTTGTGAGTGTTGCATCTTGGGAAAGAAACACTGTGAAATTTTTCTAAAGGGAGTTTCATACAGAGCAAAGCAACCTCTTGACCTAGTGCATACAGACTTGTGTGGACCTATGAAGACACAGTCAATTGTTGGAAGTTGTTACTTCCTCACTTTCATTGATTACTACAACATAAAGAATTGGTTTTACTTCTCGAAGCAGAAGTATGAAACTTTTGTAAAGTTCAATTCAAAGCATTAGCAGAGAACCAAAGTGATCAATAGATCAAGGTATTGAGGTCAAATCATGGCGGAGAATATGATTCAAAGGCATTCCATGATTACTGCAAACAACATGTAATCAGAAGACAATTTATAACCAGGTATACACCGCAGCAGAATGGTGTAGCAAAGAGAAATAACAGGACAATTATGAACATGGTAAGAAGCATGTTAAAAGGCAGAAACTTGTCTAATGAGTATTGATCAGAAGCAGTTGCATGTGCTATTTATGTGATCAACAGATCTCCTACAAAGAGTGTGATGAACAGAGTGCCAGAACAAGCATGTTCAGGTATGTATTATAGCGTATCTCATCTTAGAGTATTTGGATGTATAGATTATGCACATGTGCCTAAGGAGCAAAGAGGCAAATTGGATGAAAAAAGTGAAAAATGCATATTCATTGGTTATAGTAAGCAATCAAAAGATTAGAAACTGTATAACCCTATCACAAAGAAGACCATAATTAGCAAAAATGTTGTGTTCAAAGAACAAGAGTCGTGGAATGGTAGTATCAACAAAACAATTGATGTAGAAGTGCCACTGATGGAAGAAGATGATGTAGCAGAAAAGTAGAAACAAGAATCATAGGTCAGGACACCAAATAGAGACACACTAACAAGGACTCCAAGATTTTTCAGAGAATCATGGATCCTCAAGTAGATCAACAGATCGATATTCTCCCAACAATAAATCAGGTGATGAATCAAGCAATGGTAAAAGAAAGATGAGAAATTTGAAAGATATTTATGATGATTTGGATGTTAGTTCAAATTTTGCATTTTTTTCATTCAAACCTGTTTGTTTGAAGAAGAAATCAAAGATGAAAATTAGGTTCAAGCCATGGATGAAGAAATTGAAGCTATTGAAAAGAATGACACATGGGATTTGGTTGATTTACCAAAGGACAAAAATATCATTGGTGTAAAGTGGGTGTACAAGGCAAAGTTAAATGAGAAAGGTGAAATTGACAGATTTAAAGCTAGAGTTGTAGCAAAAGGATTCTCGTAGCAACCAAGAATAGATTTTGGACAAACGTTTGCTCTGGTAGCCAGATTGGACACTGTAAGAGTAGTTCTAGCCACAACAGCTCAAAACAAGTGGAAAGTATATCAGATGGATGTTAAATTAGCCTTCTTGAATGAAATTCTAGAAGAAGAAATTTGTGTGCAACAGCCTCTAGGATATGATGTTGAGAGTAATGAAGAGAAGGTTTACAGGTTGAAGAAAGTGCTCTATGGACTGAAGCAAGCCCCTAGAGCTTGGTATAGCAAAATCGAAAGCTACATGATTAAAAATGGATTTTGCAGAAGCAAATTTGAACCTACCTTATACACAAAGGTAAATGAACATGGACAAATTTTGATTGTTTTCTTATATGTTGATGACATGATTTTTGTAGGTGATTTTGAGATAGATGAATTTAAAGCAGCCATGATGAAAGAATTTGAGATGAAAAATCTCGGTCTCATGAAATATTTTCCTGGCATAGAAGTTGAGCAATCTCAAAAAGGAATCAAAATAAATATGCCAAAGATTTGTTGAAAATATTGATGATGGAAAATTGCAAACTTGTCCCTACACCAGTTGCAATAGGTACAAAGTTAAGCAATGATGATGAAGGATCATATTTCAGTCCAACTCTATTCAAAAGATTGGTTGGCAGCCTCATGTATCTCGCAGCTATAAGACCGGATATCATGCAAGGAGTGAGTTTTATTTCCAGATTTATGGAGACTCCAAAAGACACACATTGGAGTGCTAGAAAAAGAATTTTGAGATACATAGCTGGAACCAGAGATTGTGGAATAATGTATGCAAACACAGAAAAGAAAGATTTGATTAGGTACACAGCTAATGATTTTGTAGGTAGTTTGGAGGATAGTAAAAGAACTTCTAGTTTTTTTTTCCACCTTGGTTTAGGTGTGATTTCATGGGCATCTAAGAAGCAACCCATTGTGACACTTTTGTCAACAGAAGAAGAATATGTAGTAGCGACATCAGTAGCATGTGAAGCAGTTTGGTTAAGAAGAGTATTTGATGGACTCAAGCAGAAACAACAAGGATAAACAACAATTTACTATGAGAACACCTGAGCGATTGCATTATCCAAGAATAGTGTGTTTCATGAGAAGAGCAAGCATATTGATACTAGATATCACTTTATTAGAGAACTTGTGAGCAATGGAGAAGTTCACTTGAAGCCTTGTAAATCTATTGATCTATTCGTTGATATATTTACTAATTCATTAGCACAATATGTGTTTGAGTTTCATAGGAGAAGTTTGGGTGTTGTAAGCCTAGTTGAGACATAGACCAGCAGGCATGTTTGAGTTTTCATGAGTCATGTTTTATTTCAGCAGTCGTAATTAAGGGGGGGTGTTAAAATAAGATAATTACTCCTCCATGAGGAGTTGGCTAAACATAGAGAGTCAGTTAATTGAGTAATTGAGTGTTTGAGTGTCCAGTCAAGTCAAGTTATAAACGACTTTGAGTGTGTGGTTGCATGTGGTTACATGTCAATATATTTTAGGCGAGTAGCTAGTTGGAAAAGGATAAATACCCTTCACTGGGTTCATTATGAGCATCATGTTTTGTGTGATCAATAGAAGATATGCAGCTCATGTTTTATGTGTGAATTCATGCTTTGTCTCCTCCGCCTTTCCAACAGGCCTTAGAGGTGGCGACATTTTGAGAGCTTTCATTTTTTCCATCTCTATGTGAACTTTTTTGCTCTTGATTGCAAGCACCACACTATATTTCTTCAAAAGCTCGCAATCCAATTATGAGCTTTCATTTTTTATAGTCGTATGTGAACTTTTTTGTTCTTGACTGCAAGCACCTCATCATATTTCTTCAGAAGCTCACAATCCACTTCTATTTTCTTAAGCTTCATCCAGAAAAATATTCATAACATTTAATTAACGTATTACAGAAACCGGTCAATAAAATTATCAACACAATAGGATCTCTATCGGATCAAAACTTTTCCAAAATATAAATGTGCCAAAATTTTAATTTCCAAGTCACTCTTCAAAGTTACAGGAAATTTATGTCGTTGTTTATTCCAAAAGCAAAATTTTCATGTTAATGTTGACATGAAAAATACAATAAATGAATAAATGAGACAAGCTAACCTTGCTCGCCTATTTTGGAACCACACTTCAACTTGTCGAGGATGAAAATTTAACTGTAAGGCCAATGCTTGCATTTTCTTCTGCAGATGAGGAAGAGGTTTCAGTGACTGAAATTATGATGAAACAAAAATGATAGAGCACTAAGTAGTAAGAGAACACTGTGAATAGAAACTTATAGGTTCACGTGTCCTAATCTTTCTAAAGATTTCTTCCAAAAGAGCACATTCCTCTTTGGCGAGTTTAAGCTTCTTCTTGGAACAAACCTCTTCTTCTACATCACTAAGAACCTTGGACCAAATTCGATCATTCTTGAATTCCACGCCATCACCCCATCTTCTCTTTATCTCGGCATACCCATTTATGAGGTTAGTCACGTTGGAATCCATAGTGTTGTTGGACGATGACACATTAATTCCATCTACATCTTCATTTGAGAAACATGACGCATGGCATTTGTTGGCATCATATCACCACGATACAAATACCAGATGAATCTGAGCCTTCGTTTCTCTCACTGATCACTCACTACAATAAGAAATATGAGGAGAATATATGATGCACACAAACAATTCGTATATTGGATTCAAAACCAAATTACAAGCCACATAAATAGTATCATGAGATCCAAGATATTCCAAACAATGACAATATTTTTGAGAAAATCTCTCAACAAAACTCCAACAACCAAGAACCCAATCTTACATATTTACTAATGTAACCATTGCTCCAATTCCCCCCTTTAATTCTTACACTACATTATTAAAAATGTTAATACAAAAGTGACAAATTATAATTCACATGTCACATCTGCATGACTAGTCTTCCTCGACACTTATCCCCACTTTGAAGTCTCCCATACAACCCTCTGTTCACCACCACAATCTTAGAGCTTCCCATTCAACTCATTTAAGACATAACCACCTCTGACCATCTTAGATGAACTTTTTATAATTGAAACTTGTTGATCTTCTGTATGTAGCTCTATATTTTTTTATTTTTAGCTCTTTTTTTCCTAAAATCGAAAGAATATTTGGTGGAATTTTAATTACAAGTTTATTCTTTGTAGTCTAGACAAGCCAAGTAGACATGACATTTTCAAGAATTTGGTTCCATTTATCTAGATAAAAATGAAATATATAGAAGCCATATATATATATATATATATATATATATATATATATATATATATATATATCTTCACCATGGATATATCGAGGGTTGAGAGGGATAAAATCTCTGAAGGTGTAAATCATTCTTAAATTTTTACACTATAAAAGAGATTTACACCTAAATAAATTTGATCCATTTAGGGGATTGCTAGATTTTTTATTAAGATGAGTTTCTTCCAATGGTTATATCATTTTTTTCTTGATTGGCAAGGATTTTACATTATATAAACAAAAACGTATTACATAGAGGACAAGCAATGAAGCTTGGAGAGCCACAACCCCGAATATCAACAAAAGGATGTAGAAAGGTGACTATCTTCCATAGGAAGGAAACCAGATACTTTGCCCGAGAAATAAAGCTTTAAATCCATTGCTACACTGAAAGAGGAAAACAAATAGAAGAAAGAGAGTTGAGGAGAGATGTCAATAGAAAGCTCCTCACTTCCACCATTACAACAACATATTGTAATAAAATCAATAAAAAAAAGTTGAAAAACATAAATGGACCTGGTCAAGCTGAGTTGGCACCACATGAGTTGGAGGGAGCATGGGAAGGTTGTTGTTGTGCATGTTCACCATTGGATACACCAATGATATTTGCATTTCCTAGGCCGAATGGGCATGTTGCGAATGGTTCTTCCATGATGAAGTAGCCATATGGATTGGGACAAGGGTGGGAAAACATGTTACCAATCAAGGAGATGTCCATGGGTTAGAGAGAGGTTCCCTATGACCCGTGAGCCAAAGAATTATGTCGAGCATTAGCATAAATTGTATATGGTGAAGAGGATATAGGAGACTCTAAAACCAAAGTAGAAGGACCTAGAGAGGAAGATGATGGAGGTTACGAAGGGAATGTAATGTCGAGGTTGTGGGATAGGTGACTGAGGGAAGAATAAATATGGTTGGCATTAGTGGTGGCTTCAGAAATCCTCTTGGTAAGACTAAAGAGTTCTCGTTCCTGAGTCAAGAGATCACATACAAGGAGATTGTGGAGTGCCCAGAGAGCATTTCCCACCCATCATACCTCCTCAGCATCGAAATCAGTCTCCTGGGCCAAATGTGTGTAGGTATGATATTGTAAAAAAGGCCTATTTCTTGTTCCACTGTAAGCACAGGAGGTGAAGAGCCTTGCCCCTAACCATAACCATAATCACAACCACCATGACGCACCCAACCATGGCCCTAAATCATTGGAGTGAATTGGAATCTAACAAATTTTGTAGGAGGCTCTAGGGTATTAGAAGCAAAAGGAGGAGAGCATGCACACATACAAGGTTAGGAATGGACTGGGAGGACCAAACGAGCAAGGAGAAGACTCAAGAATGATGGCATAACATGTAGCATAAATGTGCACAAGGTGGAGTCTAAGAAATTTTTTGGTTTGAGCATGCGAGGACGCGACGAAGGACTAGAAATGAAGGAAGGCAAGAGAATGGGTGGCCGTGCCCTGGAGAGAGGACACCAAGTTAAGGGTATATTTATGTCGAACTCGAGCAAGTGGCTTGGAAGGTGGGAGCACCCAAATCCAAGATAATGGTTATATCATTGTTATGCCTAATGGAAACTCTATTTTAGAATATCCATTCTAATTAAATTATAAAAGATGATTAGGTGGATGATAGAGATTTAATGTCCATGGAACATGCTAGAATATTTATACTAGTATTCACAATATAATGGTTAAGAATATGCAAATTGTTTATGCTCTTCAATTGCTTGATGTCAAATAAATTAACTAAAGAAAATGTTATATCAACACTTGTACTATTAGGCATGTGGTATTGATAAACCATGTTATTGGCACATAATATTGTAACAAAAACTATGTACAAATAATTTTTTTTTATAATAAATTGAATAAATCTCCATAATTATATTTAACTCATATATAATTCATTTCATATTTAATAATATTATTATTTAAAATAAAACTGTAATTTAATTAATTTTTATAATTTAAGCCATATAAAACATATTTGATAGTGATTTTGGATTAATGCGGTTTCAAATATATAAATGCGTTATTAAACTATCGAGACTTCTGAAATTTAATGAACAGTACTAGTATAATTACATTTTTTTTATTAATATGTCCATTATAAATGTTTCTCTTGCAATACATCAAATGTACAATTTTCACTAGTAATTGCTTCGGTATGCATGTCATTCTCAAAGAAATTTTCACTATGCACGTCCAACCCATCTTATGGTTACCTTTTCTGTCACCTTCGCGCCCAGATCAACAAAGGTTGCTTTACAGGCACAAACATTGTAATTCTGGTCGAGATGCCTTGATGATATGTATTGATTTTGGTTCGATGCCTTGATAAGCTTTTTTCCCATCAATGAGTTTTTATGATACATTATTTTTCTATGCAATGTTTCTAATATCGAGGCTACGCTGTTTATCTCTACATTATTTTTCTATGCAATGTTTCTAATATCGAGGCTACGCTGTTTATCTCTATATAGAAGACTTTTCCCTATCAAGATCTTGTTAAAAAAACCCATCAATTTTATGTTGTTTAAATATATTTCCTTAATATAAATATCAAAGCTTTTCTTTCTGGAAAAAATATATTGATTTTGGTTATGATTATGTACAGGTTGCTTTACCGGCACAAGCATTGTAATTGTAATTCTTGTAAGTGATTTTGGTTATGATTATGTAAAATTTGGAAAAAATATATTGATTTTGGTTATGATTATGTACAGGTTGCTTTACCGGCACAAGCATTGTAATTGTAATTCTTGTAAGTGATTTTGGTTATGATTATGTAAAATTTGGACAATTTATGATGGAGATCTCTGATGTCCTTTCATATGAACATGAAAAAATACGTCCAAATATTCACTTGAAGCTGAGATTATTTCCAGTGCACCGATGAGGGTGGAGCGCACTTAGCTCTAGATATCAGAAACTTCGTCGTTTCCCGATGCAATCAAAGTGGACCCCACGTTCCTAAGCGTAAATGGTAAAATGCTGATGGGAAAAAACTTAAAATTATTATTTCAAAACAAGTGAAGTTTTGAGAGCATTCTTGAATTAGGTTGCTTATATCATTAACATAATTATATTAAAAATATTAATATAGTTGATATAGTCAAAATATTAATGTGATTGAGATAAATAAAAACTTCATTTTTATTATTATGGTTAAATATATAAATAAATAAATAAAATAATATAATAAAAAACAATTATTACCATTCTAATTAATAATTTATATTAATTAATATTAAATATTATGTATTATTATTTAATTTTAAAATACATAATATAAATTAATTATTTAATAATAATGTTAGTTAATTAATTAATTAATTAATATTATTAAACATTAAATAAGTCTTTCCATAGAAATTACATAAGAGAAATTTTTTGCGGATACGTTTGGAATCAACAAGGATTTGTCAAAAACTTCTCTTATGTGATTTCTACTAAAAAAACTTTGTTTAATTTATTATGGATCACAGAGGTCTAAATACAAAAATGATTACCCTATAGGTCGGCCAAAAAATTTTCTTATGTAGTTTCTACCAAACAACTTTGTTTAATTCATTTTGAATCACAGAGACCTGAATACAGAAATTACTACTCTATACTGAAGGGCAACTGCTATTGCTATTCATCTGGTCTTCATGATGTTGGTTCAAAAAGCATTGGTTAAAAATTTCTCTTATATGATTGCCACCCAAAGACTTCGCTTATTATTAAATATCTAATATTAAAAAAAATGCAACAATATTATTATTATTACTAGTATTATTATTTTAAATTAATTTTTTTCGAAGGTGGTAAAACCTATCAACTCAGGTGTCAAACCAACAGTGAGGACAGCCATCTCTGGCTGCTATCCGCGAATGCTGGGTTGACTCATCACTGTTAAATAGGAAAACCACGCCACCTGGCATAACCCTGCTGGTGGTCCGTAATCGGGAGCAGGCTCTCACTCCTGCCAGATGCCTCTGGGTCTTGGGCCGTTAACCTGTTTCCTTACGTCCGAGGAAGACGAGCTCTTAGCCAAGCAGAAGCAGTTTTACGGCATTCCAGGCCGAATTATTTTAAATTAATTATTGTTATTTCTAAATATTTATTATTATTATTAATTAATATTGCAATTATTACAAATTAATATTATTAAATAAATTTTAAATAATTAAATAATAGCATGTTGCATATTTAGTTTCATATAACTTAATAAATAAACAAGTTAATGAACTAACAAACTAATTATTTATTTTTTCCTATTATTTTATATAATTAATGTATTTTTAAAATAATAAAGAGGATAATCCATTATTTAAGATTCTAGTCTTAATCTAAGTTCATAGAAATTAGTTAAATATAAGATTTATTTAGTTATAAAAAATAATAATGAATAATCTTAAAAAACTAATTAATTAATTATTAATTAACTAAATAATATTATTTTTTCTATCTCTTGTCTCAGTCAAATGTAGTAGTTGAATGATAGATCTCTCTATTTAACTTGTTGCCAGATCTCATTCTTCATCTTGTCCTGACGATGAACCACACTTGCTAAATCTCTCTATTTAACTTGTTGCAGAATCTCGTTCTTCATCTTGTCCTGAAGATGAACCACACTTGCTGGTTCGAAAGGATAAATGAATTTTAATGTGATTATCTTCTCAATAAACTTGATATGGATCACCGTAGCCTAAATTCAATCACAATTAAATAATATTAAATAATTTCATTAAATATTAATAATCATTAACAAATAATAATTTATTTATTTATTTGGTAGGTTTATATTTACTTTATGTTTAAAAAATATTATTATATTTGTTTTGAAATTTTTATTTAAAAAAAGATATAAGTTAAAAAGTAAACCTAATAATTATTATGTAATTAAATTTTATAATAATATTAATTAACTAATTAAATATATAATAATAAAAATAGTATTTCAAAAAAATTATTAAAAAAAGTATTGATGATTATGATGGTTGACGTCCACTGAGACCAAACTTTGGTCTATCAGACCTAAGAAACGAATTATTTAGTTTGATTTAATATTTTATTCATAAGAAACGAATTATTTAGTTTGATTTAATATTTTATTCATAAGCTCAAAAGGCTTGGAGAGAAGCCTCCAGTGCTCACTATAATTTTGGCATCGTAAAATGCTATGAAGGTCAGTGTTACAACAAAGATTATGAAACTGCGATCCAATGTGGTTGTATGCGGGGCACTCTATGAGGAAGTGATTTTCATCCTCCATCTTGATATTCTCATGGAGATAGCAGATCGTTTCCATCCATGGTGTTTTAGGAAGTGGCCAACGACCCGTTTGACTATGGAGCTCATGAGAGTTCGTTCTAATCTTGGTTATATTAATTTTCTTCTTTGAGCTCTTTAAAATAGAAAGATACTTTTGATCTTCTAGAGTGGGGTTGATAACCTACTTATAATATTTTAATTAATTTTCTGTTGGCTCTTAAACCTTTCACACCACATTTTTTCTTTGAACTAAAAAGTAACAATATTTTTACATGCACCATAACAGACACCTTGGAACAAACGAAAAACTCGAGAAATTGTGTTCCCAAGGTTATTGATAAAACCATTAAACTCGAGACACCATTGACAATATTTGCATGCAGACACCGAGATCCAGAAAACTGAATCGAACCAAAGAGTCCACCTGCCTATTGAAAAGATTTTGCTGGGAAATGGAGCATACAATCCACCACATGGTTTTGAGAGCTCACAAATAAATTTTGGGGTGGTGAATCAATGATAAGTTCTTTGGGTATCATTATAAAAATGTGGGAAGAATTTTACAATTACTATTTTTAAAATGCATGAAACAATATCACAAAAATGCAAGAAATGCTAATCGCATCGCATGTAAAATTTGCAGTGCACGATATCATACTCTGCGTGCTTCTATGGGTTTGAGGAGCCATTGTTACCTGATTTGTAAACCTTCTCGGGATCTCTGATTTGTTACCTGCCCACAATTTCTTTGCTTGAGCTCTACTATTACGTTGATGGAACGGCAAGACACGCAAGAGGACATACCTCAACTTCCTCAAAGCAGCTCAAGCAAGGAACCGAACATGATTGGAACCACCTAGACGGAATCCAATTTCTAAAATGGCACAGCTTCTTGAAACACCATGATGGCCTCGACCTAATTGCTGGGGGAATGTAACACTTTAGTTGGCGAGAGTTTAATGTTGAAAATTTATAAAAATTCCATAATAGACAGACAAAAAAAATTGCTCTGTTTTTATACTCTGTTTTAACACAGAAAACCCAGAAAATCGCTTGCTGGAAATGGTGTTTCAGCAACACAGTTTTTTTTTTTTAGTTGCTGTAACTGGTGTTTCAGCAACGCTGATCGTGGTGTTTCAGCAACGTAAATTTTTGACGTCAGGTGTTTTTTTTGGTTACGGTGTAACAGCAACAGGAAAAGATTAACTTGCGTTTATTAAAAGTAAACTAACTGTTACAGGAATTTCATAAAAGATTGTTCTTAAAAAAAACTTTCCTCTTGACACAGGGATTCAACAAGGCTACTTTAGAGACAGTTCAAGACTTAAAAATTTCATGCTGTAAACAGAAAATACATTACTGTGTCTGCACTGCTGTACATTACAGAAACAAAATAGTCTATCTCCTCTGAAAAATCAACACGCTGTTTTTTTTTACTGTTGTGTCTGCACTTTGCATTGCTGTGACTGCACTCCTGTGCATTTACAAAACATGTTGCTGTAACACTCTGTTTCAGCTCAGAACGCTGTTGTAACACGCTGCTGTAACATGCTGCTGTAACACTCTGTTTCTTCCTTGAAACATTTTACACTGCTGTGTGTAAATACATTCATACATTCATGCTGCTGCATACAAAAAAAACTTCTGCACTGCTGTGCATTACAAAGAGAGCTCTGTCTCTGTTCCTCACAAAAAACTTACGCACACTGCTGTGTCTACATTACATTTTCAGATTTTTTTAAAACTGAACTTCACACCTTTTTACTTGCCGTAAAAGCAAAACTATACCTGTGAATTAAAATAAAGTAAAATTAAAATCCTACCTACATTTACCAACTACAGCAATAAATTACCATCATTCCGTGAGTGACCACCATTCCGTAATAAATTGCTGTGTAATGACTGATTCAGGAAAAGACTGGAGCTGCGGCTGTTTAATGGCAGTTTCATCAATGTAGAGGTATGGCTGTTGATTCATCAGTACAGGAGTATGGCAAAGGACAGGCCCTGCAGTTGAAAATAATATTTCAACACTCCCCTTTAGTTTCAACTGCTGGGTTATCAGTCATACCCAGACATTTCCTCAAAAATTCAAAACTTTTCTGTCCCAAAGGCTTGGTTAGAATGTCTGCAACCTGCTCCTGAGTTTTGCAATGTACTAAGACAATTTCTCCATCATTTACCAACTCTCTGATATAATGAAACCTTGTGTCTATGTGTTTCGTTCTCTTATGAAACACAGAATTTTTGGATAATGCAATAGCAGAACTGTTGTCACAATAAATCACAGTTCCTTTTACCTGCTCTTGGCCTAAGCTCCTTAACATCCTTCTCATCCAGACTGCTTGACATGCTGCTGCTGTAGCTGCCACGTACTCTGCTTCTGCTGTAGACAATGCCACAATTGGCTGTTTCTTGGAAGCCCATGAAATGGCTCCTGAACCCATATGAAAAACATAACCGGAAGTGCTTTTCCGATCATCTACACTTCCAGCCCAATCACTATCAGTGTATCCAACTAAATTTGAACATTCTGAAGTAGTATATAAAATTCCAAACCTTTTGGTACCTTTGACATACCTCAGAATTCTTTTTGCTGCCTGCCAATGTGCTTCCTTTGGCCTCTCCATAAATCTGGAAATCAAACTAACATCATACATTAAATCAGGTCTAGTTGCTGTTAAATACATAAGGCTGCCCACAATGCTTTTATACAAGCTAGGATCAAAATCCTTGCTGCTGTCCTCTCTGCTGAGCTTTAATCCCATTACTGTGGGAGTGATCGCTGCCTTGCATTCTTCCATCTTAAATCTGCCCAAAACTTGATTTACATATCTTGCTTGAGATATAAAAATTCATTTTTCATTTTGATCTACTTCTATGCCTAAGAAGTATCTCAAGAAACCCATGTCAGTCATCTCAAATTCATCTTTCATGACTGATTTAAAATTCTCAATGAGCTGATCATCATTACCTATGAAAATAACATCATCAACATATAAGACAACAATTAAAATTTTACCATCATTTTCCTTGATGTAGACTGTGGGCTCTCCTTCACATTTGTCAAATTCATTATCCAATAGATATGAATCTATCCTGCTGTACCATGCTCTTGGCGCTTGCTTCAGCCCATAAAGAGCTTTCTTCAATTTGCACACTTTGTGCTCTTCACCTTTCTTCTCATATCCGAGAGGCTGTTCCACATAGACCTCTTCCATTAACACTCCATTTAGGAATGCTGATTTCACATCCATTTGGTAGACTTTCCATTTGTTTTGTGCTGCTATGGACAGCACTGCTCTCACGGTTTCCATTCTTGCAACCGGTGCGAAAGTCTCCTCATAATCTCTCCCATACTGCTGTTTGTACCCCTTGACAACCAGCCTTGCCTTGTGCCTTTCTATCTTGCCTTCAGCATTGCTCTTGGTCTTATAGACCCATTTCACACCAATGACTTATTTGCCTCTTGGTAGTTCAACCAAATCTCATGTTTTGTTTCTCTCTATGGCATTAATTTCCTCATCCATAGCTTCTATCCATTTCCTATCTTTGATTGCATCTTCGAAATGAATAGGATCATCAACATGACAATACAAGGCAAATAAAGAATTCATTCCTTCTTCATAAATTTCACTTAGATTTCTAAACTTCTTACCTCTTTCACTTGGTGTGCAAGTGCTTGAAGATGCACTTGAATTTCCTCCTTGTGGTGTGCTTGGAGAAGCACTCTCATTGATCCTCAATGGTGTTGCTTGCTGTCCTTGTGTTGGTGCTGCTGTTTGGAGATTCATTTCAGCCACCTCCTCTTCATCTTCATCATGAGACAAACAGTTTTTAATGTTTACTGTTTTCTCTATGCTTCCATCCCAAGCTTCCTCTTCAATGAATTGAACATCCCTGCTCACAAAAAACTTCTTGGTAGATGGAATGTACAGCCTGTAGGCTTTGGATTCATCACTGTATCCAATGAAGATGCATTTCTCCCCTTTGCTGTCCAACTTCCTCCTTAGCTGATCTGGAATGTGTGCATAGGCCACACACCCAAAAACTCTCATGTGGGTGACTCCTTGCTTTCTCCCACTCCATGCCTCTTTTGGCACTTTGTTCATGACTGCCTTTGTAGGACACCTGTTCAATATATAAACTGCGCAATGTACAGCTTCAGCCCAATACTCATTTGGCAAATGCTTTGCCTTCAACATGCTCCTTGCCATCTCCATGATGGTTCTGTTTTTCCTTTCAGAAACTCCATTTTGCTGCGGAGTGTACCGAGTTGTGAACTGTTTATGTATTCCATTTTCTCTACAAAACTTTAGGAATTCATTTGAGATAGACTCACCTCCTCTATCAGTTCTCAATACTTTTATGTGCAGCCCGCTTTGGTTCTCCACAAGTGCTTTGAAATTTTGGAATTTCTCAAAGACCTCACTTTTGTTCTTGAGGAAATATATCCAAGTCTTTCTTGTAAAATCATCAATGAACGTCAAGAAATATAGGCTGCCAGCTAATGATGGAGCTTGCATTGGTCCACACAAATCTGAGTGGATAATCTCTAAGGGTGCCTTTGCCCTTATGCTCTTCCCTGATGGAAAACTCTCTCTATGTTGTTTGCCCAATATACAACCTTCACAAAGGCTGTCCGGCTTCTCTATCAATGGTAATCCCTTTACCATTCCTTTTCTGCTCAATAAGTTTAGACCTCCAAAATTTAGATGCCCAAATCTCAAGTGCCATAACCAGTTCTCATCCTTTGGCACGCTTTGGAAGGCCTCTTGGGTGACTGCTGCCATTTCCTTCCTGTTCTTCAAGTCTGCCCTGATCCGGAGAGGGAACATCCTGTTCCTTGTCATCTTCACTTCAGCAATGCATCTTTTGCTGGGTGGGATGTCCATGATGGTGCACACATCATTTACAAAGTAAACATTGTAACCCCTTTGGATAAGCTGTCCAACACTCAATAGGTTACATCTCATTCCGGGGACATAGTAGACATCTGCTATGGTTTTCCTTTCTCCTTGCTTTGTAAATATTTTTACCTCCCCTTTTCCCATAACAGACACTTTACTATCAGTTCCTAGTGTGACCTCTGATTTCAAATTCTGATTTAGGGCTGAAAAGAGGGCTATATTCCCTGTCATATGGTTGCTGCAACCTGAATCTAAAAACCATATGTCCTCACTATGTGTTTCCACCATGTTACAAGCCAACATGACATTTTCTTGACTGCTGTTTTCTCTTGTAACATTTGCATTTTGTCTGCTGTTCATATCATGCTGTTTCTTTCTACAATCACTAGCATAATGTCCATACTTTTTGCAATAATAGCATTGAACATTAGATTTATCATACCTTTGTCCTTGAGCATGATATTGTTCTCTTTGTTGGCTGCTACCTTGACCTTGATTCTGATTTGGATTGCTGCCTCTTCCTTGTGCATTTGATGGGCTGTTCCTTCCACCTCTGTTCTGGCTTCTTCCTCTTCCTCTTCGGTTTCCTCTTCCTTGACCTCTTCCTCTTCCAAAGGACATCTGGGTCTTGAAGGCTTGCTCAAGAGATGATTTTTCATTCCTACTCAACCTCTGCTCATGTGTTATCAGTGATGCATGTAGCTCATCAACTGAATAGTTTGAGAGATCCCTTGTCTCTTCAATGGTGGTGACTATGGCATCAAACCTTGAGGGTAAGACCCTCAATATTTTCTCCACTATTCTTCTATCTTCAATGGTTTCTCCATGAGTTCTCATTTGTGTGATTACACCAATCACATGAGTGAAGAATGATTCAATGTTGTCTGACTCCTTCATTTTCAAGTTCTCAAAATCCTTTCTCAGCAATTGTAGTTTTGCTGTCTTCACTCTCTCCATGCCTTGATAGGCTGTCTTGAGGGTTTGCCATGCTTCATTTGATGTTTTAGCTGCTGCTATCCTTGGAAATATACTCTGGTCTACTGCTAGATGCAACAATAAAGTGGCCTTTGCATCCTTCTTCCTATTGCTCTTCAGCTGATCCTTCTCTCCCTGAGTTAATGCATTGAACTCAGTTTCATCTGCTGGTTCTTCAAAACCATCTTCAACTATTTCCCATAAATCTTGAGAGGCAAACAGGGCTCTCATAGTTATTGACCAGTAGTCATAGTTCTTCCCATTAAACTGTGGGACCTGGGTGTTAAACATACCCATACCAGTGCTTGTGCTAGCCATTCTTTCAATACTTGACTGTGTAAAAAAAAATCACTGACTGTCTTCACTCTGCTGGTGAAGTTGCTACAGCAATAAACCCTTCCTTCAGCTTCTTTGACACTTCAAAGAGCCTGGACTGGCTCTGATACCATGTTGAAAATTTATAAAAATTCCATAATAGACAGACAAAAAAAAATTGCTCTGTTTTTATACTCTGTTTTAACACAGAAAACCCAGAAAATCGCTTGCTGGAAATGGTGTTTCAGCAACACAGTTTTTTTTTTTTAGTTGTTGTAACTGGTGTTTCAGCAACGCTGATCGTGGTGTTTCAGCAACGTAAATTTTTTACGTCAGGTTTTTTTTTTGTTACGGTGTAACAACAACAGGAAAAGATTAACTTGCGTTTATTAAAAGTAAACTAACTGTTACAGGAATTTCATAAAAGATTGTTCTTAAAAAAAACTTTCCTCTTGACACAGGGATTCAACAAGGCTACTTTAGAGACAGTTCAAGACTTAAAAATTTCATGCTGTAAACAGAAAATACATTACTGTGTCTGCACTGCTGTACATTACAGAAACAAAATAGTCTGTCTCCTCTGAAAAATCAACACGCTGTTTTTTTTTACTGCTGTGTCTGCACTTTGCATTGCTGTGACTGCACTCCTGTGCATTTACAAAACATGTTGCTGTAACACTCTGTTTCAGCTCAGAACGCTGCTGTAACACGCTGTTGTAACATGCTGCTGTAACACTCTGTTTCTTCCTTGAAACATTTTACACTGCTGTGTGTAAATACATTCATACATTCATGTTGCTGCATACAAAAAAAACTTCTGCACTGCTGTGCATTACAAAGAGAGCTCTATCTCTGTTCCTCACAAAAAACTTACGCACACTGCTGTGTCTACATTACATTTTCAGATTTTTTAAAAACTGAACTTCACACCTTTTTACTTGCCGTAAAAGCAAAACTATACCTGTGAATTAAAATAAAGTAAAATTAAAATCCTACCTACATTTACCAACTACAGCAATAAATTACCATCATTCCGTGAGTGACCACCATTCCGTAATAAATTGCTGTGTAATGACTGATTCAGGAAAAGACTGGAGCTGCGGCTGTTTAATGGCAGTTTCATCAATGTAGAGGTATGGCTGTTGATTCATCAGTACATGAGTATGGCAAAGGACAGGCCCTGCAGTTGAAAATAATATTTCAACATTTAAGGAAAAAATGAGCCTAGCTAATAGTTGTGTGGGAGCATTGTTAGATCTCCAACGTGTCTTATTTGCTGTGTTCTTTTTCTATGTGGCACAGAGAAAGTGGAGCGACGTGTCTTATTTGTTGTGTTCTTTTTCTATGTGGCACAGGGAAAGTGGAGCACAGTTGATATGTTTATCTTTTTAAACTTTTTTGACAATGACCCTTTCGATGGTCATTTTTTCATGAACCCATTTGGAAGCATTTTTGGGTGAGGCCGTATTTTTGAGTTAGAAGAAATCCTTGACAAACAATGTGATGTTATTGGTGATTATGCTATTGATGATTACGAGCTAAAGTCTATTCCATATGATTCTGCAATCATTCAGAGTAAAACTTGCTTCTCTCCGAACTCAATTGTTAGAAAATTTATTGGATCTGCGTCTAAGATGGTTGCAACATGGAGGATACAACCATGGATGTTGTTTAGATGCTACTCATGATCGAAGACGACTGCATTTCGATGGCTCCTCATGGAAACTGGGGAGAGCATGAATTGGATTACCTAGTTCGGGATTTTGCCTTGCATCCCAATCTAGAAAAAGTTTAGGTACCTAAGCAAGGAGCAGAGGAAGTTAATAAAGAAAGCAAGAAAGGTGAAGATGAAACTGAACCACCGAATGAACAAGCATAGAACCTTTAGTAAAAAGACAAAAATAAAATGTTTTGTTGTAAGCCTCGCTGAAGCTTAGAACAACAAACAAGTTAAAGTTTAGATGATCGTGATTAAAAGAAGGTGTTAGAATATTAATCATCACTGCGGCAAACGACGCTGCCCAATGTTCTCACGTCATGTAATTTAATGTGAGTAAGGGAAAATTGCTAAAACATCAATGGTGGCAAACTGCGCTGCCCAATGTTCTCACGTCATGTAATTTAATGTGAGTAATCAGCGGAAATCATTATTGATTCTCATTCATATGTATATATAAATAATGATTTTTAATAATAAAATATCAAGCTCTTTTTAATAATAAACTATCAAGCTCTTTTGAAGAGTCTTCAAATTTCTAATATTGACGCGGGACTCGGTGGCAATGATAATTTTAGGGCTTTCACTTTTTCCAGCGCTATGCGAAGTTTTATGTTCTTGTGTGCGACTGCTTCATTATATCTCTTTAAAACCTCACAGTCCTCTTCGATTTTTTTGAGCTTGGCCCTGAAACAAATTCATAACATTTAATTAACCTATAACAGAAATCGGTCAATAAAACTGTCAACCCAATAGGATCAAAAGTTTTCCCAAATGTAAATTTCCTCAACAATTGATTTCCAAGTCATTCTTCATAGTTACGAAAAAGGGACTTTTCATATGAATGTCTACATGCAAAATACAATGAATGAATAAAGGGCGAGCGCTGACCGTGCTCGTCTATTCTGGAACCACACCTCAACTTGTCAAGGGCGGAGATTCAACTGTAAGGCCAACGCTTGCTTTTCCTTGTGCAAGTAGTAGTTACAGCAGCGAAAAACATGACGAAACACAAATGTTAGAGTATTAACTTGTAAGTGAATACTCTGAATAGAAACTTACAGGTTCGGGCACCCTGTTCTTTCTGAAGCTTTCTTCCAGAACAACACATTGTTTTATGGACAGTCTACGCTTCTTCGCTAGGTTCCCGAGGTTAGTCGCGTTGGAATCCACGGTGCCGTTGGGCAACGACACATTAATGCCGCCTGCATCTTTGTTGGATAAATAGGACGCTGGGCATTTGTTGGCATCAGATCGCCATGACACAACTACCTGATGGATGGGAGCCATCGCTTCTCCCGTTGATCTCTGGCTGCCAACACCACTGGTTCCTGCACATGACGATTTTCGTTATTATGATCCAAAAACATCATCAAAACAAGAGACATATCAATCAAAACACCATTAAAATAAATTCCAATCCGTTCTTTACGATTAGTTTTAGCTAAGTTTTAAACAGTGCAGGAATACTATACCAATCGATGGTGATGTCTTCTCCCAGTGCAAAGTGCCGCGGCCCGAGTCACGGTCTAACGGAAACAGATCTAACTGCAAAGGAGGCCCATTCACTTTTTTTTGCGAAACGTACACGGTCTAACGGAAACAGATCTAACTGCAAAGGAGGCCCATTCACTTTTTTTTGCGAAACGTACATTTCATCCTTTTATCTGGGGGCTGTCACATTACCAATACCTAGTACTCATGAAAGCCCCGCACTGCAATCCTGATCCATACCCCTTTGTTCCCTGAAGGTTTTAATAGAGTGGAAATGATTGAAGAAGGTATAAAACAGAAAGGCATTATATAGCAGGAGAGAAAGGGCTATGGATCCTGAGACTGGCCTGACTACACAATCTTCAACAAGACAGTGGAAATGATTGAAGAAGGTGTAAAACAGAAAGGGATTATACAGCAGGAGAGAAGGGGCTATGGATCCGGAGACCGGCCTGACTACACAATGAAAGCCCCGCAATGCAATCCTGATCCATACCCCTTTGCTTCGTCAAGGTTTGAATAGAGTGGAAATGATTGAAGGAGGTATAAAATAGAAAGGGATTATATAGCAGGACAAAAAGGGCTATGGATCTGGAGACTGGCCTGACTACACAATCTTCAACAATAATTATTATAATAATAATTTTGGACTGTTAAAAGTTAAAACAATGAAAGGTTGACCGTCAAACACAATGAAGTTGGTCAGTGACACTTTATGGTGTTGACGGCCTAACACTGTATCTCTTTGACCCGTCAGGTTGGCCAACGAAGGCTTTCATCATTATTAAGAAAAAACACTTGGATTTGGCAATCGGTCTAACGCAAACAAAACATATTTTTTGGAAAGATTTTACACCAACATTTATCAAGTTCGAGGTGGGGGTAATAATGTAGATTTAAATATATTTTTTTTTTGAACCAAAGGTATTTGTCGTTCAAAACGGAAGAAGATCGCATAAATCGACTTAATATTTTGTTAATTTTTTTATTTTAAATTATGTTATTATTATTATTATATATTATCAATTTTTAATATTAAAATAAATTATTATTAATAAAATGGTCATTAGATATTATTTTTTGAGATTTAACTCGGTTAAGTAACTCATTCATTTATGGCTATTTTTTATGAGACGTAGTCATAATTGACTAATTTCTCATGATTTTTGAATAGTCCACTTAACACTCATTGCATAAGGTGATGCTCACAAAGCTGACGCTGTGAGATTGAAACTAGTGAAATGAATCATACAGAAAGAAATAGTCATTATTATTTTTTATTAAAATTAATGTTTATTTATTAAATTTTAAGGAAAAAAATTATATATTTTAAAATTTTATCATTACTTTTAAAAATTATAAAAAATATTGTTAAAATTCTATAATGTAGTGATAACTTTATTATGAATAGTAAAAGTTTCATTTTAAAATAATTTAATATCAAGATTGAATGTTGATATTTTTAATATTTTAATTTAATTAAAAAATTAATCTAATTATTTAGGGCGTTATTAATTTTTTTATTGTAATATTTTAATGTTATAAAATATTTTAATTTTGGTTATATTTAAATTTATATTAACAATATTTTTAATATTATTAATATTAATATTTTTAATATTATTAATATTTTTACCAATGCATACAATACCTCATTAACCATGTATAAAAGATTATGGGTCAACTTTTACTTGATAAAAAAAAAAAGGAATTGCACATTTGATTGTAAAATGGACCAGTTTGCTAAATAAACTTTGCTTATATATAAATGAATGTTTTTTTTATGTGGTTCACAGACACTAGGTGGGGTTACTTGGTACATCCACAGAAAATCTGGGCAGATGAACCTCGAAGGAATCTTTTAAAGCCCGTCAAATGGGTGGCCATTACATCCATGAGAAAGTCGGGTGGGTGGTTGTTACATCCACGAGAAAATATAGGGTGGCTGTTACATCCACGAGAAAATATAGGTAGATCAACCCCGAAGGGAGTCTTTTAACCATTACATCCACGAGAAAGTCTACGCAAATCAACCTCGAAGGGAATCTTTTAATTGTTACATCCACAAGAAAATATAGGCAGATCAACCATGAAGGGAATCTTCTTTTAACCGTTACATCCACAAGAAAATATAGGCAGATCAACCCCGAAGGGAATATTACATCCATGAGAAAGTCGGGTGGGTGGCAATATTACATCCATGAGAAAGTAGAGTGGGTGGTTGTTACATCCACGAGAAAATCTAGGTAGATCAACCCCGAAGGGAGTCTTTTAATAGTAACATCCACATCCATGAGAAAGTCGTAACATCCACATCCATGAGAAAGTCGGGTGGGTGGCAATAAGGGAATCTTTTAAATCCCAACGGATTACATCCACAAGAATTTAAAGCCTGTCGATTGGGTGGCCGTTTAATCCATAGGAAAATTTGTGTGGATCAACTCCAAAGGGAATCCTCCATAGGAAAATTTGTGTGAATCAACCCCGAAGGGAATCCTCCATAGGAAAATTTGTGTGGATCAACCCCGAAGGGAATATTTTAAAGCCCGTCGGGTGGGTGGCTAACGGGAAAATATGGGCAGATCAACCCCAAAGGGAATCTTTTAAATCCCGTATCAGGGCCTAACCCTAAGGGCGTTAAGGATAATTGACCCTGTAACCTCGCGATCCGCTAGGCACTTAACAATGGGGACTCGACCAGTTGAGGCAACCCTTGGGGTTATATATAAATGAATGTTACTAATAATAATGAGGAACTTATCATAGAGGAACTTATTAGAATTGGAATAATCTCAAATCCCTGGGAAATTGGTGGGCCGGGAAGGCACGAATTTAATTTTTTAAATTCATTAAAATTAATAAACAATTTTTTTAAATAAAATTTTCTTATATATCAATGAATTTTATGAATAATAATGAGGAATTTATCATGCATGAACTTACTAGAATTGGAATAATCTCAAATCCCTAAAAAATTGGTTGGCTGGGAACCACCTTTAGAAATAATAACATTCACGTGTTTCTTTTTATACCGTAATCAATAGTTTACATAATTTCATTGTTCTCAATGCTAAAATAAACTTTCCACCATCCGTTTATTGATGTTTTTACTAATATGATTCCAATTAATCTTATGTTGAGTATTAACTTTGAGATATTCATATGACACCACTTCCTCCAATGTTTCGTCCTTATTTATAAAATTAACATTAACTTCACATATTTTTTAATTTTAAAATTTATTTTACCAATGCCAAAAGTCATTTTTATAATAAAGTGGGAATACCTAGAATTCTTCGCTATCTCAATCATAAACAAACTTCCACATAATAACAATATATTATGAAAAAGGAAATGAATTATGACTATTTAGTCAAATTTATGCACAAACAAAGTTTTTCCATACAACATTTTGACTTCTAAATGTATATTCCAAAAACAGTATCGAACAAAGGACAGCTGTGCTTAGCACTCATATTAGATTTAACATCTTCCAACCATCCTTCCCTAATTTTAAACTTTTAAACAATATTCTCATACAACCTAATAATATAACTAGCTAAAAATTAATATTTTTTACTCTATTCTAAAAAGCTAATTATAAATAATATGTGAAATTCTTTTACAAAACTAACAATATAATATAAAAATTATATTTATTATTACATTACTTTTCTATACCAATATTAAATAACTTACCTATACTATATTAAATAACTTGCAATAAAATAAAGCAATAATTTATAAATTTAATTTAGTTTTAAAAACTATTTAGTAATTTATATTTAAAAATAAAATATACACATTTAAGTATTATAAATTAAAATTCAATTAATTTTTACAATATTTTTAAATATTATAATTAATTTAAAAATTATAATATTTTTTTTCAGAACGCTTAACATTTAAATAAAAAATCCTCATTTCATGATTTTTTCAAAGCCTTACCAAGAAATCATCGTTGGGTAAACTTTTTATTTAATTATTTTTTCATGATAAAAATTAATTAATCATTAAATACAATTTCCTAATTCAAAGAGTTGTTAATTTCCTTGCCAGTAGAGATGACAAGTTACCAATAGATTAACTTTTTGTTTTCAGCCCATGTTAATAATTAAATGTATTACCCATCAGGCCTTGAAATCACTCCAATTCGTATGTCCTTATATGCATAATTGATTTTTAATATTGATAAATTTATGTCAGTTTAATTCGATGAGTAATTTTTTTGGGTGTATATTGCTTTCTTATTAAAAAAAATTGGGGTCTATTCTGATTTTTTTTGGGGTGTATATTTCTTTTTTATTAAAATAAATTTGGGGTGTATACTGATTTTTTTTGGGTTTATATAAATTTGGCTGCATACTGATTTGATTTTATTTGCGTTGGATAATGAATATTTTTTTTTAACTATAATTACGGTATTTATGTTAAAAAACAAAATACTTATTTTTATAGTATATCTTATATTAATTTGATTTTTTTTTTAAATTAATTAAATTTTAATATATATTTTTAAAAATATTATTATATTTGTGTTTTAAATATATAGATATTTTAAAAAATATGTAATAATATTTTTAGATATCAGATTGATCTCAATTTTTAACATTAGAAATTAATTTGTAAACATAACTACTTTTATATAAATTTCAATTTTTGATTTCTCATTTTTATATTTAGAAGAATTAGCAATTACGCCATTGTTATACTCATAGATGTTCGTATGGAATATTTTTTTTAATTAATTAATTTAATTAAAAAGGAAGAAATAATGTACCTATATTTTTATTTATTTATTAATCAACATCTTATTTATTTATTTATTTATTAATCAACATCTCGGCGAGTCCTGTGTACCATGGAGATTTAGTCTCACTTTATCATGGAGATTCATAATCTGCAAATAGATTTACAATACTATTTGCCAATACCATGGCTTATTAACCATGTGCCCAAAAATTTATAAGTCACCCCAAAGACAAATATACATATGAAATTTTTTTAATTAATCAATTTATGTAAAAAAGAAAAATAAATCTAACTACTTTAAAAATAAATCTCGACTTTTAATTTGAGTATACTACTATAAATATTCTAGCATATTCTATGGACATTAATTCTTTAGCATCCGGACATTAATTCTTTAGCATCCAACTAATAGTTATTGGAAACTAAATTAAAGTTCTAAGATCTCTATTTAAAAATAGACATAAGTATAGGTGTAATTAAGAGTATGGGAATCTTATTCCAAAATAAGCAAACCTGTTTAGTCATTCATATTGATTAAGTATATATAATGTCATTATATTTATTGTTATTTGAGTGTCTCATTGTGATTATAATTCACATATTCCTAAAAATATTATTGTTAATGATGGAAGGATAGAGTTTGAGATATATTTTTTTAAATATGTATATTAATATATTTGATTACGATTGAATGTTTCTCATTTAATAGAATAATGATTAAGGAAAAGAGCCTTTTATCAATAATAATAATAGTGGTTTTAGAGCATATCACCTAGTTTAACACTTGAAAATGTTTTTTTTTTTTAATTTAATTGTTGAGGCTTAATTGTTCACCAAATATCCCTATGAAGACCTTAATATTTTTGGAAGTAAACTCAATTTCACCTTAAATATATTATTTAATTATGTTAGACAAGGTTTAAAAGTAGGCTAGGAAGATAGAGCAAATTTCGCCGAAATGAGCTTTTACCTTTGTGAAAATAAAAACTAGGAAGCCTACCTTGAGGAAGGTAGATGCATTGGATAGTGGAATTCTTTTAATTTATGGGAGAAATTTAAAAATGTATGAGTACGAGGTCAGTAAATCATATTGGAGGCTACGACCTTGATCTTAAAGGGGGTGTTAATGGCCATTAGATACGTGCGTTGTTCGCTCGAAAAACTTAAAATTTGAGTTACTACAATATCAAGATGATAAACGCGTTAGTATACATAATAACTTTATTATTAGTCCCTGCCATCTGGCATCCGGCAGGGACTATAGTAATCGTTCTGGACGGAGATAGCATTAATTCAAAGGTGTTATTCGGTTGTTATGCTAAAGTTTCGAAATGCTCTGTGCGGGTTTTTGCCGATCTATGCTAAGTTTCATTCGGACCTCAACTTCGCCATCTTATTTGGCCTCTTCCCGAGGCGGAAGAGGCTCGACCATAGCTTAAAAGCAATTTACCCGGTGCATTTTCGCTCGCTAACCGTCACCGGTCTGGTTTTAATGTTAACATTACTTGGTCTGGTTTTAATGTTAACATTACTTCGATTCCTATTATGTTCACACTGCATGTACACCACCACTCGCATGTACGCCTGCCACCGTTTCGTTTACATTTAAACAAGTGTATGGCATATAAACAAGTGTCATACATTCAAAAGTTGACAGTTGACAGCACTATGTTTTCTGCGGAAGACCTCCCTCTGCTCCTTTCCATTAATCTTGCGCCCGCATCCCTTATTTCCTGGATGAAAAATTTCTGAGGAGACGCCATCTATAGCGTCTACTATTTCCAGTCTGAACAGTCCAAAAACATCTGCTCTGGTTATGGGCCATTGCGCTGGTTTGTAAAGCCAAAGACTCTGATTAAGCCAAACAAGATAGCAGCAAGACGATCAGACTCTGATTAAGTCGAACAAAATAGCAGCAAAGCAACCAGACATCTTTGGAAAGTATTCTGAAACGTCTAGTATCTTCAAGGATTTTGGAAAGTATTCTGAAAGGTCCAGTCTTTTGATTTATGTCAGGTATTTTGCATTAGCTCACTCAAATCAACATTATTTAACTTATCAAGAACTTTCATGCTTTGTCAAATAATTTACACTGAAAGCTGACTCAAAAACAAGATTATTTAACTTATTTTTCTTTCAGATCAATAACTTTATTGTTTTTAAAAGCATTTTAGTAGTGTTTACTAGTAAGAAATAACGCAATAAAAAGCATCTTAGTAGTATTTACTAGTAAGAAATAACATAGTCCACACTCGCATAATTTTATTTCAGACAGGATGTAAAAGCATAAACTCTGTAATTTATCAGGGATAAATATAAGTCTAATATATTTCATTGTTTATATTAGGATATTATAATATATTGTATTCTTTTTAAGTTTTTGCTGATCTTCGATGAATTAAACTTGTTAATTTGAAACAGGTGAATTAAAAATTTCTGTTGTATAATTTCTTTAAAAAAAAATTATTTAATTAATATCAAATTAAAAAATTAGAAAATCCATATTTGAATGTGCTTTCGTTCGTTCATGTCCAGCGCAGTGTGCATTATTGTCTCTTTTCACTCATGTTCGAAGCTTACTTGTTTATAACACATTCTATATATATCTATATTATATCTCAATTCTTTTTTAACAAAACAACGCTCTTATTAGCCATGAATCAGTTTATATGTATCTGTCGCAGCTTGGTATGAGGTAAAAGGAACCATTTAAGGCAGGAGCAAGAGCAAGGGAAGCATACAAGTAAACAGCAAAGGCTAAAGCAACTTTAGTCGCAGGGTTGATCTATAAGCTATCGTTTCATCCGTTTACCCCTATGCGAAGCAAGCAACAAAAGAAGACAGAAGAAATTTAAACAAGGACCAGATTTCTTCTCTATTTCGTTCATGCTACTTACTATTTTTCTAGACGATGCAAGGCCAAACTGGATGCCTGTCAAAGTCGACTGCGGGAACCGAGCAACTTCTTGCAAGCAAGAAACAAAGTAAACTTCCTCACTCTTGGCTCTTCTTAATCTGTAGGCGAAAAACAACCAACCAACGAAACCAGCGGAACAACGACAGAGAATGAAGATTGTGTGATTGCGTGAAGGCACAGGAGAGCTGGCCTAGTAGCTGGCAAACTTGTGCTGCAATTTCCAGGCATTCCCGTCAGAATTAATGATCCCCTTCCCCAACAGATCGTGCAGAATGGCCGTAAAGGGCTTCCCCTTTAGATAATTGTCGAATTGGGTCTTCAGTATATACTTAATATTCTCAGGATTCGCCGTCACAACCGTTCGAACCGCTCCCAGTTGCTCGACCAGAATGGTCTGCGTGGGGGATTCTGCGAGCATTTCTGCGTACCATTGAAGCAAGCGGCCTAACCCACGACTAGATATGATCTCGGGCCGGAAACAAGCCTGGGACGAGACAGAATTCTACAGAAAACGCAAACCATGAGTACGAGCAGCAGCAACACCCCAAGCGGCAGAGTAACACCAGTGCTACGTGGCAGTTAGCATACTATTTGGCCTCGCCTAAACATTGCAGTGTGTCTTTTGGGCAGAGAGGGAGGGTGACGAAAACCGTTGAGAGCTAATAAAATAACCAGAAAACAAGGAGTGAGCTAATATAATAACACAAATTTACATCCAATAGAAATATTGATTAACTACGTAATATATTCATTCAAATATATGTAAACTTTTTTTTATAATAGATATTATATTTAAAAATTCTAATTATAATTATAATATGAGCGTTTGACGGGTGGAGAGTGGCTTCACGCGTGGAGAGCTACTTCTGAAACGGCTTCACGCGTGGAGAGCTGCTTCTGAAACGTATAACATCTGAATAACATCTGTTGAGGGGCGTATAATTATATTGTACTGGCGCTTACGGGCTTATTGGATTGGATCAAATTCATTAAGTTACACAGAATATGGCAGCTGTAGATAAGCAAGCTGGGTCTGACCACATCTGTCGAAGTAAAGAAGACAGTCAATCCCAATCGATGAGAACGAAGTATTTGATTCTTCAACAAGACGGGGGATCTAGTAGCTGCTTAATCTATGTCAGTAGGTCTCGATACCTTATTTTCAGGTAAAGCCCATCGGCTTAGAGATCGAACCAGCGGCAAACACAAATCTGAAGTTATAAATAGGAAAGAAAGTAATTCTGGTTCATAGTAAATAAGCAATCAAGCGGCTATATTAACCAAAAGGGACTTCCAGCTGTCGTCTACTCAAGTTATGTGAAGGCAATCATAGAAGCTAGTTCGATACCATTGGGAATTTCATCTGTCCCTTGTCCTCCATTCGAAGAACTTAGTTAAGGTACTACCGAGCCTGTTCGTTTAGTAAACATAAGTGCCTGACTCTTTCAAAATCCAGCTCGTCAGATGAACCCGCATCTTGACTCTTAGCTCTGCGTCTTCTTTAGTGAATGAAAGAGGGACTGGTTTCACAGGTAGCAAGGATAGCAAGAATGGGTTCAATGAACGTTGCAGTTCACGATGCATAGCTTCCAACTAGCTCGGAAAGGCAAGAACCCTACTTGAGAGGTATAGGTTGCAAAGGGAGGTTGCTACTGAGCGCTGCCCTGGGATGGGGACAGGATTGGGAAAGGCCAGATCTGGAGTTCAGAGGTCTCCATTTCATTTGGTAGGCGAAGAACCAGAACCGAAAAAACGATTCAACTGGAGGAAAGACAACATTTTTGGAATAAAGCAGAAGTCCCGGTTTTCATATGGTGAACTTTGTCGATTCCCTTGGCACTGGCATGTCGCGTGTCACTTATAAAACTGAAATTCGATAAAACTATATCATAGCGATCCTTACTTTCAAGTATTTACAGGCCACCGCTTCACCTACGTGGAAAGCCAGGGTTTATATATATATTCTATACACAGGAGCATCTCCATCCTTGTTATCTTCTTGCTAGAGTCAAGAACAATCCAGAAAAACATTGGTTTGTTCCATGTATCTGTATAAACTCTTCTTGCTAGAGTCAAGAACAATCCAGAAAAACATTGGTTTGTTCCATGTATCTGTATAAACTGTTGCAGCATATAATGTTCTTTGCTGTTGCAGCATATAATGTTCTTTTACATGCAAAGAATATTAGAGAACAAAAGTCTTTTATGCAACTGAGTGTTGCTGGGCGTGTTTCTGCCTCTGAAAAATGGGCTTCTCAGCAGGTAAGCAAGGAGCATTTATTCTTTTTTGTGTTTCTATTGTCCATGTATGCATAAAGTTGTTCTCAACACTCCGATTCTTGTTAACTGGAAATTGAAACCAGTGTCTGAACTTTCTTTGAAATATCACAAAATATTGTGTTCAAAATGTTAACTTCATGCAAGGACTCGCTGCCTCGCAGCTGCCCTTGTTATGTATGGACCTACTATCACTCTAAAAGCCTTTATAGTAAAAAACATAACAAACGTCTTATTACACTTAATAACATTATTATGTATGAACATCACTCGAATCCATTATAGTAAAAATATGATTTTTTCGCTATATGCCAAACCCACTGCTAGGATTTAAGTATTGTACTGATGTGTACATATAATTTAGGTAGTATTTCCCCATATTTTCATTAATCTCAAGCCCTCATCGTGGACATGCTCAAGTTTTAGGTGTTTTATTAGCTAGGTCGAAAATCAATTCTTAAGTATGATTTCACCAAGATTTACATGTTTGTATTAAACAAATAGGTTAGACTAAATGCATGATAATTTATTTCTTTATTATTATGAAGGACAAAAAAACAAAAAAAAAATTATTTCTTTATTATTATTTTGAATAACAAAAAAACAAAAAAAATGTCATTTTATAGTTAGAAAGTGGTATAACAACATTGCAACTCTCGTAGGGTGTTTATGAGGAGTCGACGCATTCGAATGAAAACGTTTAATGGTTTTTATTTTTAATTGGGAAAGAAAAACGAAATCAACATGGGTAAGTTATTCTCAAAATGTATTATAAATCAGGAATTATTAATTTAATTATTTAATTATCTTTTAAATATATTTTATTATTCATATTTTCTATATAAAAATAATAAGAAGATTGAACTGAATAACATTTTTAAATATCTTTTATTATTCATATTTTCTATATAAAAATAATAAGAAGATTAAAATGAATAACATTTTTAAATATCTTTTATTATTCATATTTTCTATATAAAAATAATAAGAAGATTAAACTGAATAACATTTTTGTATGGTTAAATATAAAATTTAATGTTATAGTAATGTTTCTGTCATTTTCATATTATTTAATTATTAAATAATGCTATTTTAGTGTTTAATACTCATTCGGATAAGATTGTATGTGATTTTATTAGCAGTTTTTTTTTAGAAAATTGTTGTTTCTATTTTCTGTAAATACATTTGTATTATTTATTGAGTTTCATTGCTCATTGTAAATCAATTCAATTCATTCATTGATTATGGTATTAGAGCTCAGGTATTTTTTTCGAAATAATTTCATGCTTCATTTCGAAATGTCTCTCTAGGAGTCTGAAATTTTTTTATGGGCGTCACAATTTCTGAGCCGCATTTTTTTTTGGCTGTCGCATTTGTTTCCACTGGCAAACACCACATCGTTGCCATTGTTCTCTGCAGATCCACTCCGCCTCTTAATTACACAAATTCAGACATCGATGGTCGTCAAGCGAGGATTGAAATATCCATCAAACGTCGTTGTCTTGATGCGGTGCGAGATGGACTTTTTGAAGCTTTCGCTGTGAATGTTTTCCGGCTTGACGCCGAGCACGGTGCCACCGAGACGTTTGATGTCATCGTCGTGTTTTTCACCAACAACCGACATTGGGAGGAGATGACAATCGACGCCAGAACTCTGGATAGGGATTACGTGGAACGGGATTCTGCAGAGAATAGTGGCAGCGACATGGTGTTTGCGAGGAAGGTCCTACTCCCTTGTTCTGTGATAATTAGGGAGTGCTCAAACTCGTCAATAATCCAGTATTCCATGAACGAACAAAGCATGTGGAAACCCATTGTCACTACATTCGACAACTTGTTGAGGACGGATCCATTCAGTTGCTGTATATTCTCACAACGGAGTAGCCATTAGACATTTTCACCAAGCCCCTTGGTCCTGATAAGTTTGTAAAATTCAAAGGGTCTGTAGGTGTTCTAAATAGATTGAGCATTAAGGAGGGTATTAGAATAATGCTACTTTAGTGTTTAATGTCATTCAAATAAGATCGTCTGTGATCTTATTAGCAGTTTCTTCTTAGAAACTTACTATTTCTATTTCTTAATAGAAACTTGCGATTTCTATTTATGTAAATAAAATTGTATTATTTATTGAACTTGATTGCTCATTGTAAATCAATTCAATTAATTCATTTATTATTGATTATAATGAAATAATCTTTCTACAATGAGTGTCTTTAAAAATACACTCAATCGTTAACATTTCTATACCTTATAAGATTTATTAGTATTTAATATTGTTACCTATATAAGATTTATTAGTATTTAATATTGTTATTTTGATTATTTAAGATTAATTTTTTTAAAATATGTATTGAAAATTTAATATTTTTATCGAGTATAAAATAAATATATTGAGAGAATGTTATAACATTCATTAAGTTATTCATTTAATGTAGTTTGAATAAGAGGAGATTTTTTATTTCTTGTTTAAATTAAAATTTCATATTATTGATATGTTTGTTTTTGTGATTTAATTGTGAATAATTGAGTTGAAATTGACCTAAAACGTTATTTTGGATACCATTACTAAAATGAGAAATATTTTATAACATTTCCCATAAGATATGTTATGGGAAATGAGGAAATGACTTTTTATTTAAAAAGACACTTTAATTAAAAAATGAAAGCACCATTAAATCTATTAAATTTTATGTTATTTTTCGTTTATTATTATTTATTTTAAACGAATAGTAATAATAACTATAATATTGGTAGAATAAGCTGTTATTATGATTTTAATAACATGGAAATATTATTGGATTAAATGGTTTTTGTCGTGTTGTAAAATGATTAGTTTTCATTCAGTTGGCACCATTAAGAATTAGTTATGGAGTTGATAAATCCATCAAACCCCTTTGTGTAAAACAATTGTTACTATCTATTTATAATCGCTCTCAACAACCATTAAGGGGGTTGGCTTCTATCCCATTCATATATTTTTCCTTTTCTTATGAATCACCATTATGATTTCTTTCATTTCTTCTTCTCTGAACATTAAGTAGTTGTAGAAATAAAGGAAAAAATAAATTAATATTCATAATATGGCTATAGAGGATGTGAGAGCTTCAATCAATTTTGCTAAATGTGTATCAGTGTGTATGATCATTTTCAATATAAAAGTGTTATTATTTAATAACATGTCGATTCTTATTGGTGTTTTCTATATGATCACCATTTTGTTCAACATGTTTATATAGAACATGGACAAGCATAGAGGCTTAGTGAGAATGATACTATTCAATTTGTATTTCATTTTGTGCAACAAACGTGTAATTTTCTGCAAAATCAATCCTTCTCGGACTTGTACTACTACTTGACCAATGGATATATTCATATCTTTCCCATTTCACTTTTATGTTGCACAAGGATTGATCATTTATATCAATAGGATATTTTTTGTGAAAAGTCAAATTTCCAAATTGACCACATTTTCTACCACAAAAACTTTTCTTTTAGTAAAATAATTCATGATTTTCTCTTCCACATAGAATCATGGATAGTGAAAGGAGGAGGTGAATTTTTCCAAAATATTTCACCAAAACTAAGGAAGGTATCATAATATAATTGAAATTCCACATGATAAAAATAAGAACAAGTGTTGCGTACAGTGATAAGTTTAACATACCATGGTTTTTGTTGCACAAAGTACAATGATAGGTTTAACATACCATGGTTTTTGTTGCAGAGTGATAAGTTTAACATACCATGGTTTTTGTTGCACAAAGTACAATGATTGGTTTAACATACCATGGTTTTTGTTGCGCAAAAGTATCGATTGAGACATTAATTCCACGATTCTCTTCTATGAACTGATTGAACAAATCTATTTGAGTGGTGTCCAAGATATTTTTTTCATGTTCTACATAATGATATGGTGTTATTATCCACTACATCACATCTTTTACTTTTGCTGAAACACGTGAATTTTTAATCCAATAGTCATATACTATTTTTTAAACATATTTTCCAATTCTATTTTTGTATGGTTGCCTACAAATAACATTCCAGCAAGAGAGCTCATTATTTACATCTATTTTCAATCAAAATTTCCTATGTTTGCGCAATGTTTTTCATGAGTTCACTGATGCTTTTGCCATAGATTTTACCAAATGATTTTCTTTAGTACCAGATGAAACCACTACTATTTGTGTTTTCTTATGTGTATTTATAGCACTTTTCTACAATATTTATATTTTGAATCACATTTTCTTCCACCTTTTTATCTTTTCTTGATTTTCGAACACCCAATAGTGTTGTAGATTATTTTAATTTTTTTGATGTTAAGAGACCTCTCAAATTTGATCTTGAACTGTCACATTTTCATCTTTGAAGAACATATCAATAATGAGACTAACACGATATCATAATCTCAACATTTTCTAACATCACATCATCGATATTGATTTCATCTATAACGTAAATGTGTATGATATACTTTAAATAATTAAATTAAAAAATAGAGTATGAATGAAATTGAAACTAATAAATATGTATAATTTCAGTAATATATATATATATATATATATATATATATATATAGCTAATGGTGATTCAATTTTTCCACTTGGATATCTTTTAACGCCTTCAACAACATCATCAATTATTGGTTCATTATATTTTTCACTTTTTCTTTCACCGTTTTCAATATCAACATCAATGTTATGAGGAAAATCTCTTTATTTACATTTCAAAATATTTTTCAAATTAGTTCATCAAATAACAATTAAATTTCACAATACACTATTACATTTTAAATAACATTTATAATATTTACATTTACCTACCTGCTTCGACTTTTTGTTGAGATTGATTTTCCCTTTCAATATTTCAATGTTCTTTCCTTCTTTCTTTTGTAATAATTTCTCCAGTATTCTATACGAGTCTCAATATCTCTTATTCAATCATATTTTATTTTGAAA
The DNA here is from genome assembly GCA_031772625.1 of Pinus tabuliformis. Taxonomy (NCBI): domain Eukaryota; kingdom Viridiplantae; phylum Streptophyta; class Pinopsida; order Pinales; family Pinaceae; genus Pinus; species Pinus tabuliformis. The sequence continues at coordinate 1,554,322,703 of CM062818.1, read as the reverse complement.
TTTATTTAATTTACCATGATAGTTCAATCTTTGTAGATTTTTAAAATCAAACCCAAAAAAGTCGATTTCAAAATCTAGCGAAAAAAACTCATTTTCAAAATCTGAAAAAAAACACTCACTTTCTATATTCAGCGCAAAAAACTCACTTTCAAAATTCAGTCCAAAATACATACATTTAATATTCAGCCCAAAATACTTATTTTTAAAATTCAACCCAAAAAATTTACTTTCAAAATTCATCCCAAAAAATCGACTTTCAAAATTTAGGCCAAAAAACTTACATTCAAAATTCAGCCCAAAAAACACATTCAAAATTCAACCCAAAAAACACTTCAAAAAATGTCCAACAATTAAATGCAAAGAAGTGTTCAATTCAAAAGCCGCACATGAGGAATGTGAGTGTGAAAATAATTTTTTGATCGAGTTTGTTTATAGCGTTCGACCAAAACAATTTTATCGATGGGATGCACTATTTCAATTTTGCGGCTAATGTAATGAAAGATATGGATAGGTTTTCTGCGCAACATTTCAAAAAGGTTCAATCAAACTTTTCAAAAATTTCCGCTGAAAATATTTCCGGTTTATTTTAACGTCCATTTGTGGTAAACAAAAATTCATCTAGTTTTTTTATCTTTTATATTAAACTATTTTGTTCGGTCGAAAACATGCAATTCTACAACAAATTGGCTCTGATCATTTTTTATCTAATTTTATACTAGTTAAAATCCATCAAATATTAAACTATTTTGTTCGGTCGAAAACATGCAATTCTACAACAAATTGGTTCTGATAATTTTTTATCTAATTTTATATTAGTTAAAATCCATCAAATATGATGAATTTACTTTTGGAACAAAGAATAGCATTTGAAGAATTGAATCTACTTTCAGTAAATATAAATTTTATGTTTCATAGATATTTTTAAATTTTAATTGATTTTCTATTAAATGTCTGCAAAAAAAATTCAAGTCATTGTGATTCAGTGAAATCAAAATTTTGTATCTTAAAAAATGCATTGTAAAAAAATATGAAAATGTATGGTTCATTATATTGGTCCCTCTTCTTTAATAGGTAGTTTTTAGATTTTTAGTTTTTAACTAATATGTTGAGAAACATGATGTTATGATATACATCTTCAAAATGTGCACTTTTTTCATATTGGTCAGTAATTATGATGTACATTTGGTTTCATAAATATAACCAGATCGAAGTAGAACCTATCTACATTGTTGCAACACTTTTTTTTTTCAAATAACATGGAGTGAAAAAATTATTAAGTTGACATATCAAATGTGAATACATATCCAATTAATAAAGGATGGGTTATGCTAGCAATTACTCTAGGTGCTTGGATTTCTCCACATGTTCACTTAGAGCTCATGAGGTGGAAAGATTGTGCCTAATGTATCCTACATGCTTTTGGATTCTCTCGTAGATGGAGTGACCAGAGTCTCCAATGTAACCAACCTTAGAGGAACAAGTGAATGAGTAGACCCTTTCATGTCTTTAGGGTCTACATGGTCTTTAAAATATCTAAGAGAATTTTTATAGGTATTAAAAGCTCGTGAGGTGGAAAGATTGTGCCTAGTGTATGCTACGTGCTCTTGGATTCTCTTGTTAATGAAGATACGCATTTCTCCAATATAACAAACTCCATAGGAACAAGAGATAGAGTAGACCTCTTTCATGTCTTTAGCATCTACACTATCCCTAAAAAGATCTAAAAGAATTTTTAAAGGTATTAAGAGATTCAAACAAAGAAGAAACTCTATTCTTTTTAAAGATATGAGCAATCATGTCCTTGGTCACTTAGATAAATGGAAAATGAACCTTAAAATTGGGATTAACCTTAATTTTTTTTAAGATTTAAGCAATATTAAAAATATATTTGATTGTAATTATGGATTAAATTCGCTACTAAACTATCCAGACTTCTGAAATTTAATAAACACAAATAATATAAATACAATTTTTTTTTATTAATGTCATTATCGCTTAATGTCATTATCGATGTTTCTCTTGCCATACATATATTGTACAATTTTAATTATATTATTTTTTTTATTAATATATCATTATTCTCTTGCCATACATATATGGCACAATTTTAACTAGTAATTGCTTCTGTATGCATGTCATTCTCAATGAACTTTTCACCATGCACGTCCAAACCATCCTATGCTTACACTTTCTGTCACCTTAGTGCCCAGATCAACAGAGGTTGTTTCACCGGCACAAGCATTGTTATAATTCTTGTGGAGATGCCTTGACGATATATATATATATACTTATATAATACTACTTTAACATCACTATATATCAAGCATTTGCCTATGGTTTCTCAAGACTTATATAAGTAGTCTCAAACTGCCACTACGGGAACCAATATGTTGACCACCTTAAGAGAAGATGTTATAAAGTCATACCACGGGAACCAATATAATGTAAGTCTCAAACTGCCACTACGGAAACCAATATGTTGACCACCTTAAGGGAAGATGTTATAAAGTCATACCAGTAGTAAAATAACCAAAACTTACAAAAACTTTAACTTTTTTAACAGGTTTAAAATCATCAATAAAAATATGTTGTATTGTTCAAACTAAAAAACTTCATATAAATTTAAAAGAAATTTATAATAATTAATAAAATTATAATTTTACAACCATTTTAAAATAACAATAAAATAAGCTAAAAAAATATTTTTATTTATTAAATCAATTTAGAATAACAATATTTTCATGTGTACTACCTAGGTTGTATAACTCAAACATGAAACATTCCCAGAAAAAATAGTGTTAATGATAGTTATAAAGTGAGCATTAATATTCATGCATTGACTAGTCAATAGGTATTGCTTTTAGGGATAACGATGACTTTTACTATGAGCATGGATACGAGAAATTGTCATCTGTATTTTATTAAAAATAATAACAAAAGAGAACGATTAAAAAATAATAGAAAAAAAAAAGACAACGATTATTATACATGTTTACATTGATGATTGATAATAAAAAATGACAAAATTCATAAACACAAGAAGGGTCAGAGAAAATGATGATCTTACATAAACATTTGAATTTTACATACAATGTTTATTTCATAGACTCCCACTCTGTGCAGCTGTACGTTCCTTGGTTTATCAAGATGCCCCATTTCATTCAATAAATTAACTCGAGCGCTTTCTGAACCGACATACAATTAATAGAAAAATATACTGAAACCCTAAATGTTTCACAGAGTTAACATTTATAGAAAACTTAAAATGTTTGACAAAGAGAACGATGTCCACCATGGTAAACATTGACTACGTGTAAAGAAACTCCGATCAATACCGGACCATTCATTGCCCGGTATTTCAAAACATAGGCCCAGATTTTGCCAAAGTCAAGTGGCTACAATTGTCACCAACTGAAACTCTCTCACAGGAGGGGCACATGGTAAGGCTTGACACAGGCCGGAGAGGTGGCGACATTTTTAAAGCTTTCAGTTTTTGCAGCTCTATTCGATGTTTTCTGTTCTCGTCTGCAAGTGTCTCATTATATCTCTTCAGAACCTCGTAGTCCATTTCCGTTTTCTTAAGCTTTGTCCTTAAACAAATTCATAACATTTAATTAACTTATAACAGAAATCAGTCAATAAAACTGTCAACACAATAGGATCTCCATGGGATCAAAAGTTGTCCGAATTAAAAATTAGATCGAAAATTGATTTCCAAGTCATTCTTCATAGTTACAGGCTGTTGATACGAAAAGGGGACTTTTCATATGAATGTCAGCATGCAAAATACAATGAATGAATAAAGGGCGAGAGCTGACCTTGCTCGTCTATTCTGGAACCACACCTCAACTTGTCGAGGGCGGAGATTCAACTGTAAGGCCAATGCTTGCTTTTCCTTCTGCGGAAGAAGAAGTTACAGCAGCCAAAAACATCACGAAACAAAACGATAGAGCGGTAAGTTGTAAGTGAATACTGTGAACAGAAACTTACAGGTTCGGGTACCCTGTTCTTTCTGAAACTTTCTGCCAAAACACCACATTGTTCTCTGGAGAGTCTAAGCTTCTTCCTGGAACAGCCCTCCTCTTCTACATCGCCGGGCACCCTCGGCCAAACTCGGTCATTCTCCAACTCCTCGCCATCATCCTGCCTTCTTCGCTTGATCTCCGCATAGCCGTTCCGGAGGTTAATCGCGCTGGAATCCTTGGACAACGACACATCAATACCGCCTGCATCTTCGTTGGAGAAACAGGACGCTCGGCATTTGTTGGCATCGGATCGCCATGACACAGCTACGTGATGGATGGGAGCCATCGCTTCTCCCGTTGATCTCTCGCTGCCAACACTACCGTTCCTGCAGATGACGATTTTCGTTATCATGATCCAAAAACATCGTTAAAACAAGACACATATCAATCAAAACACCATTAAAATAAAATCCAATCCGTTCTTGACGATTGGTTTTAGCAAGTAGTAAACAGTGCACGAATATTATACCAATCGAAGGTGATGTCTTCTCCCAGGGCGAAGTGCCGCAGCGGGAGTCACGGTCTAACGGAAACAGATCTAACTGCAAAGGAGGCCCATTCAACTTTTTTTGCGAAACGTACATTTCGTCCTTTTCTCTGGTGGCTGTCGCATTACAAATACCCTGTACTAATGAAAGCCCCGCACTGCAATCCTGATCCATACGCCTTTGTTTCGTCAAGGTTTCAATAGAGTGGAAATGATTGAAGAATGTATAAAACAGAAAGGGATTATATAGCAGGAGAGAAAGGGCTATGGATCCGGCGACCGGGCTGACTACACAATCTTCAACAATAATTATTATAATAATAATTATGGACCGTTAATTGTTAAAAGAATAAAAGGTTGACCGTCAAACACAATGAAATTGGTGACTGACCCTTTATGGTGTTGACAGCCCAATATTGTATCTCTTTGACCCGTCAGGTTGGCCAACGAGGACAGGGTTTCATTATTATTAAGAAAAAACACATGGATTTGGCAACTAGTCTAACACAAACAAAGTTTATATCACATATTTTTTGGAAAATATTTTACACCAACATTTATCAAGTTCGAGGTGGGGGTAATAATGTAGATTTAAATAAATAAAAATTGAAATAAAGGAATTTCTCGTTCAAATGGTAAGAAAATCCCATAAATCGATTTAATATTTTATTTGATTTTATTTTAAAATATATTATTATTCTTCTCGAATTAGATATATTAATTTAATATTTTATCAATTTTTAATATTAAAATAAATTATTATTAATATGATGGTCATTATTAATTTTTAATAAGATTAATTTTTATTTATTAAAATTTTGTAATATTTTAGATAATAATTTTTTGGGATTTAATTATGACCATTTTTATGAGAGTTAGTCGTAACTCACGTGTGAAGAAGTGATTAATTTCTGGGTGATGCTCACATGGGTGAAGAAGTGGGGATTGAAACTAGTGAAATGAATCACAATGACTAAACTAATTTTTGGGTGATCCTCACAGGGTTGAAAATGTGACTAATTTCTGGGTGATGCTCACATGGGTGAAGAAGTGGGGATTGAAACTAGTGAAATGAATCACATAGTGTCAATCATCATTTCCTCAACACTTTTGGTGATGCTCACACGGGTGAAAAAGTGGGATTTGAAACTAGTGAAAGGAATAACATAATGTCAATCATCACTTCTGCATTACTTTAGGTGATGCTCACACAGGTGAAGAAGTGGGGATTGAAACTAGTGAAATGAATCACATAGTGTCAATCATCACTTTCGCATTACTTTAGGTGATGCTCACACAGGGGAAGAAGTGGGGATTGAAACTAGTGAAATGAATCACATAGTGTCAATCATCACTTCCGCATCACTTCACACGGGTGAAGATGTGGGGATTGAGAATAGTGAAATGAATCACATATTGTCAATCATCATTTAGGAATCACTTCTAGGGCTTGCACTCGGTAATTAGGACTTCCCAAAGGTCATCCATCTCAGATCGCCTCTGGCTCAAGCTCGCTTCATTGTAGAATTTTCCCCACAATCAAGCCCACTTAGCTTGCTATCCCATTTGCAGTTGAATCCTAAAAATGATATCTAATATAATGCAGTGTGAAAACCCCTCAATACTTATGTAACATATCTTAAAATTTTATGATTATGTTTAAAAATTATAGAAAAATATTGTTAAAAATTTATAATGTAGTGATAACTTTAATTATTATAAATAATGAAAGTCTCATTTTAATATAATTTAAAATTAAGATTGAATGTTGATTGTCTTAATCATTTTAATTTAATTAAAAAATTATTTTAATTGTCTAGGTTGTTATTAATTTTTTATTGTAATATTTTAATGTTATTATTGAATTAAGGCTTTTGTGATCATTATCAAGTTTTTGAGACATATTTTGGCAATAATCACATCTATATTCATTTTTCAAAGAGTTTGGAACCAATGAGTATAGTTTATGGTCAGGACAAGATGAAGAACAAGACCATGGCAACAAATTAAATAATTGACTAGGCAACAACTACGTTTGACTGGATCAAGAGTTAGGGAAAAAATAGATAATTAATTAATTAATTAGTTAATTTGTTATATTTATCTATTTTATTTAAATTCTATTTATAATTAATTAAAATTTTAGGAACTAATAACATTAAAGCTAATAAATAATTTATTATCCTCTTAACTAAACTACATAAAAACTCATAACACTATAGGGAATACTATAGGGTTAAATAAATAATTTATTTATTTAATTACAAAGTTTATTTATATGTAACTAAATAAGTATTATTTTACAACTAAATAAATTCATAATAATACTAACATGTGAAGTACTAGGATAAAACTATAAATTTGTATTAAATAATTAATTAATGAGCTAATTTAATTATTTATATTCATCTAACTACATATAAACCTATAATACTATAGGGAATATTATAGGATAAAATATTAATTAAATAACCTGGGCCTCCTCAATACATATATGATGCCTAGCCTTCTATGTGTGCTTTGCCAAGGCTGAATACCAGGTCCTCCCATGCTTTATGTCGGTTACGTGGTCATGAATCCTCTGATCAATTGTTATGAAACCAGCTCAAAAAAAGATAGAAAAGATAGATCAACGCCTTAAAATTTAGCCTCTTCGAGGGGGCAACCTCCTTTACATTACATAAATGAACAATTCTTGGATGATACAAATGATAAAACCTCCTTTCTATATATAGGAGTCTAAGGAGTCACAATATAATCCAGCCGACCTAACAATAATAATATAAAGCCACAAAAATAACAATAGAGGGATTCTATGGGCACATTAATAACAATATGGGGGCACAACAATATAAATAAAGGGTATAACTACAATAGTAATTGGGTAATCATTAGTATTATAGGGACCCAACATGCCCCTCTCCTTCAAAAAAGTGTTGTCCTCAACGCTTGAGTAATTCTGAATACTTCTGCATAAAATTCTCATCCTCCCATGTGGAATCTTCAGCGGATAAGTTCTTCCACTTGATAAGGTACTCTGAAATTGATCGATTTCGTAGTTGTCGAGTTCTTGTTTCTATAACTGCTTCCGGTTCCAATATAATTTTTCCTTCCTTGTCAAGTTCTGGCAATATTGTTTGAACTGGGAGCTTTTCGCCTATAACCTTCTTTAAGCATGAAACATGGAAAACTGGGTGCAATCGAGACGCTATAGGAAGCTCCAATTTGTATGCCATAGTACCAATCTTTTGCAACACCTTGTACGGACCATAATACTTTGGTGATAATTTATTATCCTTCTTAGCTTGCTTGAGGGACATTTTCTTATATGGTTGTAGCCGTAGGAATACCCAATCACCTACATCAAAACTTCTTTCACTGCGATGTTGATCTGCCTGTTGTTTCATTCTATTCTGTGCCAACACGAGGTTATCCTTTAAGAGTTGGAGGACTTGTTGTTGATGTTCGATGTGATGTTCCACTTCCTGAACCTTAGAATTTTCTCTTAAATATGATGTGATGGATGGTGGTTGATACCCATAAAGTGCCATAAATGGGGTCATTTTTGTTGCTGTATGAAAGGAAGTGTTATACCACCATTCAGCCAAAGGCAAGCATTTGACCCATTGTGTCTGTTTATCAGATACAAAGCAACGAAGATATCCTTCCAAACATTTGTTTACTATCTCAGTTTGCCCATCAGATTGAGGATGATAAGATGAGCTATGAGCTAACTGAGTACCAAGACAAGAAAATAATTATGTCCAAAAATTTCCAGTGAAAATGGGATCTCTGTCACTTACAATAATCTTTGGGTTTCCATGTAGCTTTTGAATTGTTTCCATAAATGCAGTAGAAACTGTACTGGATTTAATTGGATGTGATAATGCACAAAAGTGTGCATACTTGGTAAGTCTGTCAACTACCACCATGATGACACTCTTTCCCTCAGACTTGGGTAAACTTGTGATAAAATCCATTGATACCTCCTCCCAACGTTGGCTTGGAATGGATAAAGGTTGTAATAGACCCGGTGTCTTAATTGTTTCAACTTTATTTTGTTGACAAACCAAACATTCTGCCACAAACTTTTGAATATCTGATGTAAGGCCCTCCTAAAAAATTTCCTTCTTAACCCTGTGGTAAGTTTTTAAAAATCCTGAGTGCCCTCCTAAGGGAGAAGTGTGCAATTCAATAAGAATCTTTTGTTTTAGCTGGGAATTCTTACAGAGGTATAAGCGATCTTTGTACCATAACAAATCATTTTTCCAGCTAAATGTATCAGACGTACTGGAATCTTATTGTAGCTTTCGAATAAGTGCCCACACTTCTTCGTCATTCTTCCATTCCTCCCTTGCTTCATTTATCCAATCTGGTTGGATGATAGAAATAGCGCACAACAATGCTTCCACATCCTCATCCTTCCTTGAGAGTGCATCTGCCACCACATTTTGCTTCCCTTTTTTGTAGATGATTTCAAAGTCATAACCCAACATCTTTGTGACCCACTTTTGTTTCTCTTGAGAGGATAATCTTTGTTCTAAAAAGTATTTAAGGCTATCATGATCTGTTTTTACCTTGAAGTGTCTTCCCATTAGGTAGGGTCGCCATTTCTTAAGTGCATGGAGTATTGCCAACATTTCCTTCTCATAAATAGCTTTGCTTAGAAACTTTCCCTTGATTGGACGACTTTCAAAAGCAATGGGTCTTTCATCTTGCATTAGAACATCACCAATTCCATTTCCTGAAGCATCACATTCCACAATAAAGGTTTTTGTGAAGTCCGATGTAGCTAAGACCGGTGCTTGGCACATTGCCTCTTTAAGATGTTCAAAGGCCTTTGTTGCTTCTGAAGTCCATGAAAATGAATCTTTCTTCAATAATGTCATTAGAGGTGCTGTTGTTCTCCCATAATTCTTAAAAAACTTGCAATAATACCCTGTCAACCCAAGAAATCCGCGCAAATGCTTTATGGATGTGGGGATTTTCCATTCCTTAATGGCTTTAATTTTGGTAGGGTCTACCTTAACTCCTTCATGAGATACAATATGACCCAAATATTCCACCTCCTGGACTCCAAAGAAACATTTGGATCTTTTGGCATATAATTGTTTCTCCTCCAATAGTTGTAGCACCCTGTCAACATGTTCAACATGATCCTTCCAAGACTTGCTGTAGATAAGTATATCATCAAAAAATACTAACACAAATTTTCTAAGGAATGGTTTGAAAATTGAATTCATCAAACCTTGAAATGTTGAAGGTGCATTGGTAAGGCCAAAAGGCATGACCAAAAATTCATAATGACCCTCATGAGTTCTAAATGCCGTTTTCGGAATGTCTTCAATCTTCATTCTGATTTGATGATATCCTGAACGAAGATCCAACTTGGTGAAGTAAATTGATCCATGCAATTCATCCAGTAATTCATCAATGACAGGAATGGGGAACTTATCTTTAATAGTGAGCTTGTTGAGCTCCCTATAATCCGGACACATGCGCCATGATCCATCCTTCTTGTGCACCAATACTACTGGAGCAGAGAAAGAACTTTGACTCGGTTGAATTATACCAGCCTCTAGCATTTCTGCAACCATACGTTCAATTTCACTTTTTTGGACATAGGGATATCTGTACGGCTTGATGTTGGAGGAACACTTCCTAGAATCAGATGAATAGCATGATCATGATCACGCATAGGTGGGAGACCTTTGGGAGTCTCAAATACCTTAGAATGATTGTCCAGGACTTTTTGGAGATCTGGAGAAATAGATGATTCTAATGTTGAAACATCTAGCGAACATAATTGTGCAATTACACCCCTTTGCTCCTTTTTTATAAGCTTTGTCATACCATTAGAGCTGATTATCTTTCCTGGTTTCCCTGCAATACCCCTTAATTCAACTTCCTTTCCTTCCATAGAAAATTTGATGAAAAGTTCTTGAAAATTAAAAGCTATTGTACCCAAGGATTGTAGCCATTGGACTCCTAGTACAACATCAGCACCTCCCATTGGAATGGAAAGCATTGAGTTAGTCAATACATATTCTCCCATGGATAGCTTGATATTATGGCACTTTCCAGAGCAATTTATTGTTCCTCCATTTGCAATCATCACTTGACACTCTGGTGCTGGATATAGGAAGCAATTCAATTCTTTTGCTACCCTACAATGAATAAAATTGTGGGTGCTTCCTGAATCAATCAACACTATCACCTTTTTCTTCTTGATTTGTCCTTCTATCTTGATGGTTTGAGGAGTGGTAATTCCTGCCAATGCATTACAAGATATGGTCAGATTTATTTGTTCTTCATCTAGGCTTTGTTCCTGGAGCATATCCTATTCTTTTGACCTTTCTTGCTCATTTTCTTCTTCCTCTTCACAATCTATGTAGAGTAATTTCTTGTCAACACACTTATGACCTTTAGTGTATTTGCTATCACAACTATAACAAAGCCCTTTTGCTCTTTTTTATTCCAATTGTTGTGGTGTCAACCTTATAGGTTGTGGAAGACTAGGGGCAACTCCACTTCTGTCTTTATAGTTGTGAGTGGTATGCTTCCTGGTTGCCATAATTTTGCTTTCCATTTTTCTTGCTAACCTGAATGCCTTCTCTAATGAATCAGGTTCCCAAAGTCGAACATCATGTTGGATATTATCTTTTAAAGACCCTATGAACACATCAATCCTATGCTGCTCTGGAATATCTTTTACCCTTATGTTCAATTTTTGGAACTCCTCAATGTGCTCCATTATTGAACCCTTTTGTTTGAGACTTATCAATTGGCTAAAAAAAGTGTTGCTTTTGTATCCTCATAATGTGCTATCAATTCTTCCGTAAAAATTGCCCAAGTGATAAATTGTTTACGAGAGCAAAGCCATTGATACCATACAAACTGATTTGGTTCCAAATATAAAGTTGCCATACGTACCTTTTGTGTGTTTTTCACATTATTGAGATCGAAGAACTGCTCCATCTGTAATATCCATGTGGCGGGATCCTTGCCATCAAACTTCCTCATATCGATTTTTGGAATATGGTAGGTCTTCGATCCAACATTAGAGTCTATGGAATCATGATTAACATTTCTTTTGTTCACATCATGAGTTTCCTTTACAACCTTTTCACCATTAGTAAGTATTTCTTGTAGAAAATTTGTCAAATCTGTCTTCAAATCTGCCATGTCTGTCTTCAAATCTGTCCTCAAATCTGTCTTCAGATCATCCATCTTAGCTTCCATGCCCTTTATCTTAGATTCCACACCATTTATCTTAGCATCTGTTAGCTTTTGTGAGCGTGAAATTTGTTGCACTTGTTCTTGTAATTTTGATATATCATGTAGCATTTCTTCCTCTTCTTCATGAGTCATGCTAGAGCTTTCAGGTTCCTTACTAGGTGTTTTCATTTTCTTTCCTCGGGGCATCAGTTACCGTTAATAATGCTTTACTATGCCCTTTGAATTCCTTCAAACCAAGCTTATGCAAAAATAAAAAATAAAACTACACACCTTTTTTTACTTTGTAGAAGCCTGATATTGAATCTGATATATCTCTGTAATTTCGAATCATCCAGTTCTGAAATTGTGACCTATAGTACCCTTCTATGTCCTCTTTCCAATGCCACTAGTCTGATCCAAATTGGATTCTCCAAGAAAGAGTTATGCACAATCTCCCGCAGTGGCCTGATTATAGACTAGTTCAGTAGAGTGAACTTGTATGAAGTGGCACGTGTCACTGTTTCAAACTTTGACTCTTAAAAACATATAAAAGAAAACTACAGTCCGTCCTCTTTCTGTACCTTGTTACGAAATTTCAATCCAATGCTCAGAAAGAAAGTTATGATGATTTTCCCGAGGTCACCTGTTTTGAGTGTAATTCAGGAGTCTACAAAAAGACCAACTTCCTCAGATCATATCTCCAAAAATATCGCGCGAAAAGCTCTGAAATTCAGACCCAAGGTTCAGCGCGATTTCTTATCAAATGGGTTTTTTTTGCGACTTCTGAAACGTCACAGAAAAAAGTTATAGCGAAAATGCCACGATGACCTGTTTGGAGCAGTGAAACCCTAGAATCCAAAGCTCTGATACCAAATGTTATGAAACCAGCTCAAGAAAAGATAGAAAAGATAGATCAATGCCTTAAAATTCAGCCTCTTCGAGGGGGAAACCTCCTTTACATTACATAAATGAACAATTCTTGGATGATACAAATGACAAAACCTCCTTTCTATATATAGGAGTCTAAGGAGTCACAATATAATCCAGCCGACCTAACAATAATAATATAAAGCCACAAAAATAACAATAGAGGGATTCTATGGGCACATTAATAACAATATGGGGGCAATGGGGGCACAACAATATAAATAAATGGTATAACTACAATAGTAATGGGGTAATCACTAGTATTATAGGGACCCAACATCAATAGAGTGCCCAGTGTCACCAACATAGGGTGTCCCACAAAACCATGGAATAACATAAACACCTTTCATGTCCTTGGGGTCAACAGGGTCTTTACAGATCTTAGAGAGCTAATAATGGTGTTAAGGGGTCAAAAGGTAGAGGGAACATTATGCTTCATAAGTATTCTCACGATCTTTTCAGTGGTCCCATGGATGAAATGGAGATGCACCCCTGATATTCGATCTTTAGGGTCTTTCTTAACCTTACGACTTCTGCCAGCTTTAAGGAAATCTCCGAGACCTTGGTGCCTACTATATCCATTATCAATAAAAACATTAAGCAGATGATATTTCCCTTTGTCAAGGTTCTTTTCATCAGAAACTCTTAGTGCACAAGTAGCTAGCGTGTTGAGAACACCCAACATGCTAGCTACTACTGAGTATGAGTTTCCTTTCGAAACAACTGGTTGGAGAAAGAGTCTTCATCCTTCTTCGAAATGAGAACATTAAGGAAAGGCAGGCACCCATCAACTTCTTGCTCCATAGTAAACTTTATGGAAGAGGATTGATTGTTGATATGTTGGAAAAACTGATATAATCCATCTTGGCCATAGGACCATATGACACTAACTTGTCATCCACAAATCCTTTCCATAGCTTGGGCAAGAGATGGGCTGAATCCGAAGCCTTGGATTCAATGTCTTCCATAAAAATATTAGCAACAACCAAGGACAATGGGGAGCCCATGGCAACCCCATAGGTTTTCTCATAGAATGCCCCTTCAAAGTAGAAAAAAATAGACGTGAGACAAATCTCTACTAAACGAGTGGTCTCATGGTCGGTGAGGTGATTGATGACCACAATGGCTTCCTTAATAGGGATGCAAGTGTAAAGGGAAACCACATTGAAACTAATAAGAATGTCCCTAGGGTCAAACTTTATGCCCTTTATCTCATTGACAAACAAAGAAGAGTCTTTGGCAAAAGACTTTGCAAGGCCAACAAGGGGTTTAAGCTTTAAGGACTTTTATCTTTTAATTTTTGATAGCAGCCTGTTTATGTTTAAATTTATATTAACGATATTTTTAATATTATCAATATTTTATGGAGTGTTTTTTTCTTGACTTTACAATGATTTAGTTAAGGTATTGCATCTTTATGCTAGCCTAATTTGAAGCATAAGTGGCTTTGACTAGAGTTTGAGACAAATTTAGAAAAACTCATTGCTTTCATGTTGTTTATGCCATGTTCTCAATGGAGAGAGACTCTCTTTTATCGTTGGAATATTTCATTAATTTTAAGATTATAAAAGTTATGAAAAACTTTTGAATTTGCTTGATATTTCTCCAAAATTCTCTAGATATGTTGCATCCCCAAATTTCATAAATATATTAAACTAGTTACACCGTAAGGTGTTCACCTTTGAAATCAACTCTCCTAGCTGCCATCGTGTGCTTTTCTGAACCACTTAATCAGATGTTAGACGATTGAAAAATTCTTGACCCTTGGATTAATAGTTGGGATAAAAAAAACCTAATAGTTAGTTTAAATTAGTTTCTTATGTTCATTTCCCCACAATTTTTCTTGCTACACAGAATTGCCTCAAATCTTGCTGTTAATTCTAACCCCAGGATCAGTCTTTCATTCTCAAATTCAAGAGCTGCAAACCTCATCATATCTGTAATGTGCCATCCCTTAAGCCTGCCAAATAAACAAGTATACACCTATCTCATCATCTATGTGCTTCCCATGATCATAGACCAATTAACTCCCATGTATCAAAGTGGTTAAGTCTCGGTTAAACCCATGCCCAAGTGTTGCCACCAAGGCATCATCATCGCTGCAACTCCCTCACTCCAAAGTGTCTCATATCGATCCTCCACATCAAGTCACTCTCTCAAGAACACCCACAAATGTACTCAAAAGTATGCACCTCATCCTGCATCAAAGTCTTTGACCTCAGCTCCTCAATGCATCAAATCGTCCAACTCCACCATAATATGAAGTCCCCAAGAGTCACAACATCATGTAATCATGAGCTCCATGAGTCATCTCCAACCAACATCCTAGCAAGCATACATTTCTCGGCCCAAAGGTCTCTGCAAGATGCCTCAGCTCTTCATGTAGTAGGAATGCTCCATAGTCTTGTCATAACTCCACCAAGTCCATGGCATTCTTGTACAAGACTTCACAACATCCCCGTCATATCATAACTAAAACATCTCCATGTCACACCAGCAAATTCGTCTACACAACATCCCTGCCTTGGCACTCCTCATTGGATGCCCATAGGTGACATCTCTACAAGTGCTCCTGCATAATGTCCTTGAATAAGGCAGCCATGCTCCATCTCTCCTACTCGATTGCAATGACTCAAGTTGCTCTTGTTTTCCAACTAGGTAGGCCCATCACAACATCGGTCATCCTCATCCATGTATGTAATCAGGTCTAGTGCCCATAGTCACCCAAACCATATATCATCATTAAGTCATATGAGTCTCTTCCACCATGGCTTCCCCACTAAAGGTTCCACCAAGATAGTCTCTTGGTCTTGGCCATGAGAAGTCCACCCAAATATCATCAAGTGTGTGCCCTTCTCCAATCTGTCCATGATTCATGTCGAGCACTTAGCCAATTCTCCATATTGCTAAAGCATGACCCATTCCTCCGAAATGATCATCACATTCCTCCCTTGTCACGAGCATTTGCACCTTCTACCATAAGGTCACAAACAACCTGAACAAGCTTTGCAATAGGAAATGGTCCTTTCTCCTCCATACAAGGTCTCATCGTAGACATCCAAGGTAAGATCTTCCATTGCATCGTCAAATTGATTTTGCCCTTCCCTGCATACGACCCATCTACCAAAAGCTCAAATGAAACACAAGTATAAGTAGTACTTACTTCATCATGAGGTTCCTCCATGTGAGTTTCCTCATCCACCAATGTCTGCAAACTCCATAATCTTGGTCCAACTTGAAAAATTTCAAGTTCCTCTTCCATCGCTGTCAAATCTACAACATCCTCAAACATCACGACTTCCTCTTCTTCGTCATTGCAATCTAGAGCTACATCCTTCTCCATTGCACAACCAAGTCGAAGAAGTTCGTCTTCAACATTCCTTTCCAAGACGTTAAGTTTATCTCAAATCCGTGGGTTCTCTTCTTTCATCCACTTCAACCTATATAAGGTCAGCAAGAGCCTCCATTGACATTCTTCCAAACCTGTCATGTCTTTTTGTTCAGCTTGGCCCAAGAAAAATGCTTCACCCCTGCTAAACCTATTATGAAGTGTACCACTTCCTTCGATAAGCTTGGTTTGACTGAATGAACCTTTGATACCACCTGTCACACCCCTACCCTGGCGGTACTCTTCTAACTGCATGAAAGGGGGTGCAACACCACCACCCATTTTTTTTTTATCAATACTCACATGGTATGGACTATGCCTACATTCTATAGTTAGTTTATTTTTCAAATTTTCTAAGTATACATTCACATACATGGCGGAAACATTCAATTAGTCATCTTCATCATTATTATCATTTACACATATGCACAACATATATTTTAATGGGAGGGGAAACTCCCTAAAATATGAGTCTTCTTGATGATAATAACAATATTTACAAAATATCTAAGTTTACAGTCTTTGTTGGGAAACCCCAAGTTTCCTCCTTACAATTTCTGCCACAACCGTGCAACCTGGTTTGCACCATTTGGTCCACTCGAACCACTGTTTGGAGTGCCCACCGGTTCTACCGTCCATCACAAGTCGTTCACCATTGCACCGGCTCGTCACACCATTCACTGGCTCATCATGCCGTGTTGCCTGACTCGCAAGTAAATCAGCTCGCCCTTGGGTGTTCCCACCTGTTCACCATTCACATCGCCCAACTCCCCACTGTGCGATCATCTAACTCACTGAACGCTATCGCCCATTTCTCTGAACACATTTTCTCGTTTCACCGAATGCACTTGCTTGTTTCACCAAATGTCCTTGCCTGTTTCACCAAATGCCCTCACCCATTTCACTGAACGCCCTCGCCCATTTCACCAAACACCCTCGCTCATTTCACCGAACACCCTCGCCCATTTCACCGAACACCCTCGCTTGTTTCACTAAATGCCCTCACCCATTTCACCGAATGCCCTAGCCCAACCGAACACCTTCTCCCGTTTTCCTACATTTGTTGGGGCTCCATGCTTCAGCCCAAGAGTCCGCCTACACTTCGCCAAGTTTCAGACCTCCCAAGGTAGCTCACCCTCCTAACTCACATGAACACTTGGAAGAAATTCTTGATGATTTTCTCCACCATCTCGTCGCTCTACTTATATGGCGGTTGGCCCATCGGTTGGGGCGTCGGCCCACCAAGCTGACCCACCATTTCGTCCAACCCGCCCCTCCATTGCGTCGGCCCATGGTGTGGGTGCCCATACATGGGACCTCCCATCATATAAGTTCACCAATGTTCCAACAATTAGTCATTTTTCACAATGACTTTTGCATCGCACGTTAGCCCATCTCCTCCATTTGGTGAGCTCGTTGCATTGTCCGGGCACGCCCCAACTAGTCGGTTACCTCCCATCTCATCGCTCCCCTATCATGCACCCTTCACTGACTCATGGGATTGACACGCTGGTTTCTGTGGCATTAGAGGACTAACGCAAGATTTAGTCATCGTAAAAACTGTTAAACACATGGCCTCACCACAAGAGGAGCTTTAGCATCATAAAATCTTAACATGGTTTGTATAATGTGTTTAAAAGCTAATTCTTTAAACCAAGTCTGTTGACTTTTTGAGTGGGAAGTTCTTTTGATACATTGTGTGGGAACCTTATATTAAAATGAGAGCTACATAAAATTAAGGTTTGTGTTTTTGTTGGTTTTTTATACATAAAGATGTTGGCATTATGATTCTGGTATGGCTTTATGATACATATGTTGTACTTGATGGCAACCCACTCATCTCAGATAATAAATTATAGTGTAGAGAAAAGTTCACGCACTTATATGCAGAGAAAAGTTTATTTCATGTAAAGAAAAGTTCACGCACTTTTACGCAGAGAAAAGTTTATTTCATGTAGAGAAAAGTTCACGCACTTTTATGCAGAGAAAAGTTTATTTCATGAAGAGAAAAAGTTCACGCACTTTCATGCAAGGAAAAGCGCATATATGTTGGAGAACTTACCTTTGGTCCATGGTAGTTAGTCCTTGGTATTTGAACCTATGAGGAAAAGCGCGTATATGTTGGAGAACTTACCTTTGGTCCATGGTAGTTAGTCCTTGGTATTTGAACCTATGAGGAAAAGCGCGTATATGTTGGAGAACTTACCTTTGTTCCATGGTAGTTAGTCCTTGGTATTTGAACCTATGGTTTTGGAAAATGGTACGCACTTTCATGCAAGGAAAAGCGCGTATATGTTGGAGAACTTACCTTTGGTCCATGGTGGTTAGTCCTTGGTATTATTGAGCCCCATGTTTTTGGGCCCCTTGCATTGGTTATCTATGGTATTGATCCATGATTTTAGGAAGAAGCTTGCCTATATAAAGCAAATGAGATCACTTGGCTAATTTATCCTTGCAATTGAATATCTTAAGATCTGAAATATTGGGTTATTGTTTTGAAAGTTTGATCTATGAAAGTGAAGTTGAAAGCGAATCTGTGAAGGGTGATCTCTCGAGCGCTGCAGCTACGCAGTGCGGAGACGCCACAGAGGCGCCACAGAAGGCGCAGTGCGGAGACGCCACAGAGGCGCAGTGCGGAGACGCCACAGAGGTGCCACAGAAGGCGCAGTGCGGAGGGGCCACAGAAGGCGCAGTGCGGAGGCGCTACAGAAGGCGCAGTGCGGAGACGCCACAGAGGCGCCACAGAAGGCGTAGTGCAGAGGCGCCACAGAAGGCGCAGTGCGGAGACGCCACAAAAGGCGCAGTGCGGAGGCGCCACAGAAGGCGCAGTGCGGAGGTGCCACAGAAGGCGCAGTGCGGAGGCGCCACAGAAGGCGCAGGTGCGGTGGTCGCGGCACCACAGAAGGCGCAGGTGTGGAGGTAGTACAGATATCCACAGATCTATACTAGTGAAGTTGCGATCCCTGCTTAAAATTTGTTTTAACTGCCTTTGACTATTCTGCAGGGTTTTGGGTGCATAACTGATGTTTGGTTACTGGTATTGAGTTCAGATAACAGCATGATTAATGACTTATCTTTATGTACTAGATTTGGTTGATAACTCTCATAATATCATTGTATATGTATGGATCTGGTGATTGGGTGATTCAGAAGGTTGTTTGATTATGAGCTTCAATGTTTTTGTTGGGTCCAGTATGAAAATTGGATGAAAAGTGGCCTTTCAGATTATGTGTTGTGCTTCAGTGTATCCAGTCTAAAAATTGATGAAACGTGGTACCTGGAGGAGAGAAGATTGTAAGCCAGCACCTATGTACTAGTATCTAAGCTAGTACAAAAGCTAAGGGAGATCTTTGGAGCATTGTAGCAGGTAGCAGCCTGCGTACTAGTAAATGGATTGGCTAGTACAAGAGCAAAGGGGGTTGTAGCTCCCGTACTGGTATAAGACTGCACCAGTACAAATATTGTAAAAGGATTTTCTTATTAAGAAGAAGATTGAGATGACTTGCAGCAGGTGGTTTTTCTCCCGCATTGGGTTTCCACCTTATATCATGGTGTTCATGTGTGTGCCTTATGTGTGATGATCTATTCTCTATTACGGCATCTGTTATCTGATAATATGGTTGATAATGTTCTAATGCACTCATTGAAGATCAATTAACTTAATCATAAGAAGTTGTGGAAGTAGCATATATGAATCTGATTATGGAAATGAAAAGTTTTATTAATGTGATAATACTGATTCACCCCCCCCTCTCAGTATTATTTCCAACAATTGGTATCAGAGCAGGTCCTTTGATAGAAGCTTGATCGCTTGAAGGAGATCCGTGGAACAATGGAAAAGAAGCTTAAGAAGAAAGCACCTAAGAAAAAGAAGTCATCTCAGAAGAACTATGACAGTGGGAGAATCGATTGGGGATTAGGTATAAGAAGCTCTTCAGATTCAGAATCAGATTCAAAATCATTATCAAGTATGAATATATTATCCTCTAATGTTCCAGCTATCTTTCCTTTTGGAAGAGATGAAAGTGATAGCGAAACTACTGAATTTTCTCTTATGGGTGAACAAGAAAGATATCAAATAGAGGCAGAATTTAAAAGGCTGACAGACAAAATTAGAGATCAACAAGATCTATTGAACAAAAGGGAATGTGATTTCAAAGAAGAAGCTACCAAACTAAAGGCCCAACTAAAAGATGGAAACAAGGTAAGAAAGCTACTCAAGGACAAGGAAGACCAATGTCAAAAATTGTAGCATGAAGTGACATCATTAAGAAAAGAAGTCAACGAAAGAAGCACAACCATCAAGAAACTCAAAGATAGATCCAGCTACTATGAAAATCTTGAAGCTACAATCCTCTCACTAAAAGGAGATCTTGAAGAATCAAAGAAGCAGAATACAGATCTACACCAAGCTATTGCAAAACAAGAAAACGAAGTCACCAGCTTAAAATCTCAACTAGAATGTGCCTTCCGAGTTCGTCAAATGCAGCAGGATCTGAATGAAGAACAAGATAAGGAGATTCTAAAACTAAGGGAACAAATGGAAGAAGGAAGGAAAGCTGAAGAAGATTTGAAAAAGCAATCTCTTGAAAAGGAAGAACAGCTTCAGGTTGAGGTAAATATCTTGAAAGGTAAACTAGAAGAAAAGGATAAGCTTTTACGATTTCAAGATAGTTCTAAAGTCTTGGATGATATTCTCAGTAGTAAAAGGTCTCCTGCTATCAAGACTGGTCTTGGTTTCCATGAATCTGTTGAAGGTGAATCTAGTTCACAAGGTGAGGCAAGGAACTCTAAAGAGAAATCTAAAGTGATCAACGAAGAAATGAAAGATCAATCTCATCATCAACCAAGGAAAGAATTTCCTCAAAAAAAATCCTTTACTCCTCCTATGAATAATGTTGAATGTTATGTATGTCATAATCTTGCACATGTTGCAGCTAGATGTAGAAGAAGAAGGGTTCAAGACCATTATGCAGAAAGATCATCACATTCAAGGTACTTTTGTGGATATTGCTTTGCTTGCAATATGTTTGGTCACAAAGCTGCTGATTGTTACAGGAGGAATATGAAACATGTAAGATGTTATGCATGTAACAAGCTTGGACATATAGCTAAGGAATGCAGGAACAAAGTGTGGGCACCATATCAAAAGGAGAAAATGTCATCATCACGCTTGAAGATATGGAGGAAAAAGGAAGTACAGTCAGAAAAAGGCGGCACTGCACAACGTACAGACATACCAGAATTAGAGGGAGCTGAAAGTACAAAACTTCAGTGTCTTGAATCTCATATGCAAACTCCATAAAGGAAAGTTGCATATATACGCGAGTTAGTTACTGCACAGTCGCGTATATGATTGTTTGAAGAAAGGCAACAATGGCACATGTTTAGAGGGAGAATATGGACTTAATGCATTATTGGCATTATGGTTAATAGTCCTTGGTGATGATACTTATATGGATAAATGATTCATCTTGCTATGGTTATGAGTTGTTCACATGGTTCTTGGATCAGATTTATGGTTGATTCTCTAATGATGCTTGCATGGGAAGCACTTAGCTTGAATTCACATCTTCTTGATGTTGAGTCACTCATATGCTGCTGTCGTCATATGCATAAAGATCATATATTACAGTTATGATTCCTTTCATTCTTGGCACAAATGGATGAGGATTGTTGGCTGGATACAGAGATGATTATTCAAAGTTGCATTGTTGGAGACATGATGATAATGAGCTCTTATCTATATGATGATAGGATTGTTTCATACATATGTTGATTAATGCAGATATTCCCAATTGATGATACTTGATTCATGTAGATCTGGATGGCTATGATGTTTCTCACATAGAATGTGAAATTCTGTTGATGCAGACATACCTTGATGATTCATGCACTAATACAAGTTGCTGGTCTAGTTGCTGTTGACAGATACTGTGGAGCAGATCATAAAGTGTTGTTGCTGATGTTCATCTTATTTAGGTGATGTCATATCAAGACTCATGATGTAATAGTGTCATCTCTTCAAGTCATGTAACGACCTATGTTGGTTTCCCCACTATGCCTGGGATGAAGATGTAATGTATTTGGTTTTCATTTTTCTGATATATCCCCACTTGGTTGGGTGATGGATGTATGTATTGAATCTTTTAGGAAGGTCATTTGTGATGTAGAAAATCCTTTTGCAGACCTTGCTTACAGTCAGGGGGAGCCTGAGCATGAACAACACTATATAGCAGAGTAGACATTTCAGCTTGTTCTCAGAAAGAGCATGATCAGATTGGTGCACCATGACATATACAAAGGGGGAGCTCATTCAGATATTTCAACAGGTACTCAGGGGGAGCTTATAATGCATTTTTGGCATTATGGAGGACGTACAGAAGGAGATCTTGGATGCTGGTCTGATTATTGCTGCAATCTATCTCTTTCATGGTCATTTATGGTGTTTGGTGGATTATGTTTCTTCTTTGCAGATCTGGTTCATAGTCAGGGGGAGCATGCTCTTAGGGGGAGCATAACCCTTTGCCCTTGATGTCAAAGGGGGAGAATGAGCTGAAGATTTTGAGGTTGCCATCAAGTCCAAAGGGGGAGATTGTTGGCATTATGATTCTGGTATGGCTTTATGATACATAGGTTGTACTTGATGGCAACCCACTCATCTCAGATAATAAACTATAGTGTAGAGAAAAGTTCACGCACTTATATGCAGAGAAAATTTTATTTCATGTAAAGAAAAGTTCACGCACTTTTATGCAGAGAAAAGTTTATTTCATGTAGAGAAAATTTCACGCACTTTTATGCAGAGAAAAGTTTATTTCATGAAGAGAAAAAGTTCACGCACTTTCATGCAAGGAAAAGCGCGTATATGTTGGAGAACTTACCTTTGGTCCATGGTAGTTAGTCCTTGGTATTTGAACCTATGAGGAAAAGCGCGTATATGTTGGAGAACTTACCTTTGGTCCATGGTAGTTAGTCCTTGGTATTTGAACCTATGGTTTTGGACCATGGTATGCACTTTCATGCAAGGAAAAGCGCGTATATGTTGGAGAACTTACCTTTGGTCCATGGTGGTTAGTCCTTGGTATTATTGAGCCCCATGTTTTTGGGCCCCTTGTATTGGTTATCTATGGTATTGATCCATGATTTTAGGAAGAAGCTTGCCTATATAAAGCAAATGAGATCACTTGGCTAATTTATCCTTGCAATTGAATATCTTAAGATCTGAAATATTGGGTTATTGTTTTGAAAGTTTGATCTATGAAAGTGAAGTTGAAAGCGAATCTGTGAAGGGTGATCTCTCGAGTGCTGCAGCTACGCAGTGCGAAGACGCCACAAAGGCGCCACAGAAGGCGCAGTGCGGAGACGCCACAGAGGCGCCACAGAAGGCACAGTGCGGAGGCACCACAGAAGGCGCAGTGCGGAGGCGCCACAGAAAGCGCAGTGCGGAGACGCCATAGAGGCGCCACAGAAGGCGCAGTGCGGAGACGCCACAAAAGGCGCAGTGTGGAGGCGCCATAGAAGGCGCAGTGCGGAGGTGCCACAGAAGGCGCAGTGCGGAGGCGCCACAGAAGGCGCAGTGCGGAGGCGCCACAGAAGGCGCAGTGCGGAGACGCCACAGAGGCGCCACAAAAGGCGCAGTGCGGAGACGCCACAGAAGGCGCAGTGTGGAGGCGCCATAGAAGGCGCAGTGCAGAGGCGCCACAGAAGGCGCAGTGCGGAGGCGCCACAGAAGGCGCAGGTGCGGTGGTCGCGGCACCACATAAGGCGCAGGTGCGGAGGTAGTACAAATATCCGCAGATCTATACCAGTGAAGTTGCGATCCCTGCTTAAAATTTGTTTTAACTACCTTTGACTATTCTACAGGGTTTTGGGTGCATAACTGATGTTTGGTTACTGGTATTAAGTTCAGATAACACCATGATTAATGACTTATCTTTATGTACTAGATTTGGTTGATAACTCTCATAATATCATTGTATATGTATGGATCTGGTGATTGGGTGATTCAGAAGGTTGTTTGATTATGAGCTTCAATGTTGTTGTTGGGTCCAGTATGAAAATTGGATGAAAAGTGGCCTTTCAGATTATGTGTTGTGCTTCAGTGTATCCAGTCTGAAAATTGATGAAACGTGGTACCTGGAGGAGAGAAGATTGTAGGCCAGCGCCTATGTACTAGTATCTAAGCTAGTACAAAAGCTAAGGGAGATTTTTGGAGCATTGTAGCAGGTAGCAGCCTGCGTACTAGTAAATGGATCGGCTAGTACAAGAGCAAAGGGGGTTGTAGCTCCTGTACTGGTATAAGACTGCACCAGTACAAATATTGTAAAAGGATTTTCTTATTAAGAAGAAGATTGAGATGACTTGCAGCAGGTGGTTTTTCTCCCGCATTGGGTTTCCACCTTATATCATGGTGTTCATGTGTGTGCCTTATGTGTGATGATCTATTCTCTATTACGGCATCTGTTATGTGACAATATTGTTGATAATGTTCTAATGCACTCATTGAAGATCAATTAACTTAATCATAAGAAGTTGTGGAAGTAGCATATATGAATCTGATTATGGAAATGAAATGTTTTATTAATGTGATAATACTGATTCACCCCCCCCCTCTCAGTATTATTTCCAACAAAAGATTTATTGAAGAATTGAGGCTTCTGTGATCCATAACAAGTATATGATAGGGTTTTCGGCGTAAATAACATTATCAATCATTTTTTGATGTGTTTCAAACCAGCAAGTGTGGTTCATCATCATGACAAGTTGAAGAACCAGATCATGGCTGCATGTTTAAATAGAGAGAGAAGATCATCCAACAACTATATTTGACTAGGAAACAACTATAATAGAATAGGAACGACAATATTTGACTAGACTGGACCAAGGGACAGGGACAACGACTATATTTGACTTGACTCGACCAAGGGATAGGGATAGGGAGAATTAGTTTTGATAATTTATAAGTTACTTATGCTATTTTTAATACTATCAATGAATTGTATTTAATTATTAATTGTAAATAGATAAAAAGTTTTAATAGAATATAAATAATAAAGGTTTATTATTAAAACTAATATAGCTTTTAATCATTTCAACTACTAACCCTTAGGATAAAGAATATATTATTACTAGTTAAGTTAATATTTATAATTAATTCTATTTTATTTAAAGGTTGAAATATTAATATTATAATATTAAAAGTATATGGAATAAATCAAATAATAATTTGTTAGAAGAATAACTAACTTATTTAGTTAAATAACCCAATTTATTTAATTATAACCCTTCATATTCTCAATGGATAAGTAAATGTTTATAGAAAGAATAACTAATTTGGCTTTTAATCATTTCTACTACAACCTTGAGGAGAAAGGAGATAATATTTATCATTAACTCATTTTATTTAAAGGCATAAATATTTAATACTGTAATAGTAATAGTATTTGGACTAAATGGTTTATTAGTAGATTAATTAATGTAGTTAGTTAAATAATCCAATTTGTATAATTATAACCTGTAGGAGAAAGATTGTTAATAGTTATTAATATTATAATAGTTATAATATTAACTAGATAATAATAATAAATAATAGTTAGAATGTTAACTAAATAATAATAGTTGTTATAAATAAATAATAATAATTAAGTTTGTAAAAAAGGAATAATAAAATTGAACCATTCTACTCTTATTTCTAATCTAGAAGGGAACTAGAAAAATTAAATAAGATTACTAAAAAACCATCGAGAAATCAAAGAGGAGAGATGAACTTATTAAAACAAGGGGAGGTGACAGGGGGTTGGCTAAGAAGAAAGGGTAGGGATCCAGCAGCTACTAATTTTCCAACCA
Organism: Pinus tabuliformis; assembly: GCA_031772625.1. Classification (NCBI taxonomy): domain Eukaryota; kingdom Viridiplantae; phylum Streptophyta; class Pinopsida; order Pinales; family Pinaceae; genus Pinus; species Pinus tabuliformis. Next base: position 1,554,296,809 of record CM062818.1, on the reverse strand, counting down.
TCATCCCTATTGATATTTCTCGGTCTCTTTACAATTTCAATGGCCTTCCTAAATTTTCAGTGATGAGAAGAGGCAATCTTGGCAATAACACAAGCCTCCTCAATACATATGTGATGTTTAGTCTTTTCTACGTGTTCTGCCAAGGCGGAAGAACGGATCCTCCCATATTTTATGTCCGCTAAGTGCTCGTGAATCCTTTGATTAATGGAGTGCCTGGTCTCACCAATGTAGGGGTTCCACATGAACAAGGAATAACATAGACGCCTTTCATATCCTTGGGGTCAATAGGGTCTTTTACTGACCTAAGGGAGTTACGAATGGCGTTAAGGGGTCTAAAGGTAGAGGGAACATCATGCCTCTTAAGGATCTCACAATCTTATCAGTGGTCCCGTTGATGAAAGGGAGATGAATGCCTGATACCCTATCCTTAGGGTCTTTCTTAACTATGGGACCTTTGTTGGCTTTTAGGAAATCTTTCAGGCCTTGGTGCCTACTATTACCATTATTAACAAACATGTTAAGAATATGGTCTTTCTCTTTATCAAGGTTCTTTTCATCGGAAATCCTTAGCACATGAGTCACAAGCGTGTTGAGGACACCCATCTTTTGAGCAGGGAAATGATGGGGGTTGGCATGAATGTATTACTCTATATGGGTTTTCTTCCTAAACACTTGGTGGGAGAAAGAACCATCTTCATACTTAGAAATGAGAACATCAAGGAAAGGTAAACATCCATCAAATTCTTGTTCCATAGTGAACTTAATGAATGGTGATTGATTGTTGAGATGCTGGAAAAATAGATCCAGCGCTTCTTGGCCGTGAGACCAGATGACACTTGTGTTGTCAACAAATATCTTCCATAGCTTGGGTAAGAGATGGGAAGAGGCTAGAGCTCTAGATTCAAAGTCTTCCATAAAAAGATTATCATCAACCAAGGACAAGGGGGAGCCCATAGCAACCTCGCACGTTTGTTCATAGAATTCTCCTTTGAAGCTGAAGAAAGTCAAGGTGAGACAAATTTCAACCAAATGAGTGATATCCGAATCGGTTAGGTAGTTGATGACCTCAATGGCCTCCTTTATCGGAATGCAAGTATAAAGGGAGACCACATCAAAACTAACAAGAATTTCCTCAAGGTCGAACTTTATGCTTTTAAGCTCATTGACAAAGGACAAACAGTCTTTGACCCATATCATATAAAGATTTATTTTTAAATCTCTTTTATATATAAAAAATAATATCAAGAGTTTTTTCAAAAGGGTTTTGGAAAATATTTTTTTTTTAAATAAAAAATTTAGGGTTTTGATTGAAGGGTGTTTTTTTCTAAAAATAAGTTTTACGAAAGGTTTATAAAGAAGAATTTTATGTTTTTTTGGAAGAGAAATGTTTAGAGAAAGATGACTTTCTCAAATTTCCAGCCCTAGTTTCCACTATTTACAGGGAAAGATTATGATGTGTGGGCCATTAAGATTGTGACCATGTTGCAAGCACATGATGTCTAGGATTATGTCCAGTTTGGTTTTCAAAACCTAAGGATGAAGCAGAAGCACGAGCTCTCAGTAATGCAAAGAGATAACAATGGAAGACAAACAAGAAGAAGAATGCACAAGCATTGCAGCTTATTTCATAAGGAGTGGATTGAGAAGTGTTCTAGAATATTATGATCATGTCTTCAACAAAAGTAGCATGGGATAATTTGGCAAAAAACTATACAGGTATGTCCAAAGTGAATATTTTTAAGTTGCATAATACTAGGAGATATTTTGAAAGTCTGCAGATGAAGGAGACAAAGGACATTGATTCCTTCAGGAATTAGGTCATAACTGTCATAAATCAGTTAAAGGTTTATGGTGAATAAATTAAAGATCGAACAGTGGTTGAGAAGGTCCTCATATCTTTGTCTACCAAATTTTATGTTGTGGCAGTAGCCATAGAAGAAGCCAAGGATTTTGCATCATTGAGAGTTGATGAGTTGATGGGATCAATTCTATCACACGAGGCAAGGATAGAAAGAAATAAGGATTCCACTTTAGAGACCACTTTCAAAAGTTAGGTTTCTATTTCAAGAGATAGAGGTCGAGGAAGTAGTAGAAAGAGAGGTAGAGGACGAAGCAGAAGATATGGTGATTAGAGAGATGGCCAAGAAGAGCATGAAGATGCAAGTGGAAGCAACTACAGGAGTTTCAACAATAATCGAAGTGTTGAAAAATCAAAGGTGATATGTTATTATTACAATAAATTTGGTCACTATGCTCGTTATTACAGGAAGAATATAGTTGATCAAGGGAACCAGAGAGCTAATGTCACTACAGAGAGTACTGACTTCATGTTCTTAGCTTGTCATACTGTGCATGAACCATCTACCACTCTATGGATGTTAAACGGTGGTTGTAGTAACCACATTGGAGGAAAAAAGGATTTGGTTGCAAATTTCGATCATTATGTGAAAACAAAAGTAAATTTGTGCACTTACAAGACTGTGGAAGTAGATGGAAAAGGAGCCGTCAAAATTTTGACCAAGTAGGGGGATTCGAAGGCAATCTTGGAGGTATATTATGTTCCTAGTCTCAAACATAATTTGATAAGATTTGGTCAACTGACACATAAAGGATACAAAGCTATATTTCAAGGTCAAGAATGTGTTACATATGAGAAGCCCCCAAGAAAACAACTGATAGCAAAGGTGTAGATGACGAGGAACATACTCTTTCCTATAATTATAAATTACCATGATCAGTTCAGTTCTATTAGAGTTGCATGTTCTGATGATTATTGGTTATGGCACTTTCTATTTGGACACTTTCACTTTTATGGTTTAAGATTGTTGCAATAGAAATATATGGTCAGAGGATTACCTCCCATCTAATAACCTAGTAGTACTTGTGAGTGTTGCATCTTCGGAAAGCAACACCGTGAAAGTTTTCCAAAGGGAGTTTCATACACAGCAAAGCAACCTCTTGAGCTAATGCATATAGACTTGTGTGGACCTATGAGGACACAGTCGATTGGTGGAAGTTGTTGCTTCCTCACTTTCATTGATGAGCAGTAGAAACACTTGGTTTTAGTTCTTGAAGCAGAAGTCTGAAATTTTTGCAAAGTTAAAATAATTCAAAGCCTTACCAGAGAACTAAAGTGATGGACAGATCAAGGTATTGAGGTCAGATCATGGTGGAGAATATGATTCAAAGGCATTCCATGATTACTACAAACAACATGGAATCAAAAGATAGTTTATAACCAAGTACATACCGTAATAGAATGGTGTAGAAAATAGAAAGAACACAACAATTATGAACATGGTAAGAAGCATGTTGAAAGGCACAAACTTGTCTAATGAGTATTGGTTAGAAGTAGTTGCATGTGCTATTTATGTGATCAACAGATCTCCTACAAAGAGTGTGATGAACAGAGTACCATAAAATTCATGGTCAGGTATGTATTGCAGCATATCTCACCTTAGAGTATTTGGACGTATATATTATGCACATGTGCCTAAGGAGTGAAGATAAAAATTGGATGATAAAAGTGAAAAATGCATATTCACTAGTTATAGTGAGCAATCAAACTCTTACAAATTGTATAACCCTGCCACAAAGAATACCATAATTAATAGAGATGTTGTGTTCAAAGAACAAGAGTCGTGGAATGGTAGTATCGACAAAACAGTTGATGCACAAGTGCCACTCATGGAAGAAGATGACGTAGCATAAAAGGAGAAGCAAGAATCATAGGTGAAGACACCAAATAGAGACACACCAATAAGGACTCCAAGATTTTCAGAGCAGCATGGATTCTCAAGCAGATCAATAGATCGAGATTCTCCCAACAATCAATCAGGTGATGAATCAAGCAATGGTAAGAGAAAAATGAGAAGTTTGAAAGATATTTATGATGGTTTGGATGTTAGTTCAAATTTTGCATTGTTTTCATTCGAACCTTCTTTGTTTGAATTTGCAATCAAAGATGAAAATTTGGTGCAAGCCATAGATGAAGAAATTGAAGCTATTGAAAAGAATGACACATGGGATTTGGTTGATTTACCAAAGGACAAAAATATCATTGGTGTAAAGTGGGTGTACAAGACAAATTTAAATGAGAAAGGTGAAATTGATAGATTTAAAGCAAGACTTGTAGTTAAAGGATTCTCACAACAACTGGGAATGGATTTTGGAGAAATGTTTTCTCTTGTAGCCAGATTGAATACTGCAAGAGCATTTCTAGCCACAACAGCTTAGAACAAGTGGAAAGTATATCAGATGGATTTTAAATCAACCTTCTTGAATGGAATTCTAGAAGAATAAATTTATGTGCAACAGCCTCCAGGATATGAAGTTGAGAGTAATCAAGAGAAGGTTTACAGGTTGAAGAAAGAGCTCTATGGACTGAAGCAAGCACCTAGAGCTTGATATACCAGAATCAATAGCTACATGATTAAAAATGGATTTTGCAGAAGAAACATTGAACCTACCTTATACACAAAGGTAAATTAGCATGGACAAATTTTGATTGTTTTCTTATATGTTGATGACATGATTTTATAGGTGATTTTGAGATAGATGAATTTAAAACGGCCATGATGAAATAATTTTAGATGACAGATCTTGGTCTCATGAAATATTTTCCTGGCATAGAAGTTGAGCAAACTGAAAAAGGAATTTTTATTTGTCAAAATAAATATGCTAAAGATTTGTTGAAAAGATTCAGGATGGAAAATTGCAAACATGTCCCTACACTAGTTGCAACAGGTACAAAGTTAAGCAATGACGATGAAGGATCATATGTCAATCCAACTCTATTCAAAAGATTGGTTGGCAACCTCATGTATCTAACAGCTACAAGACTGGATATCATGCAAGGAGTGAGTTTGTTTCCAGATTTATGGGGACTCCAAAAGATACACATTGGAGTACAGGAAAAAGAATTCTGAGATACATAGCTGGAACTAGAGATTGTTGCATAATGTATGCAAGCACAAAAATAAAGATTTGATTCGGTACAAAGACAGTGATTTTGTAGGTAGTTTGGATGATAGGAAAAGAACTTCCAGTTTTTTGTTCCACCTTGGTTCAGGTGTGATTTCATGGGCATCTAAGAAGCAACCCATTGTGACACTTTCGTCAGCAAAAGAAGAATATGTAGCAGTGACACCAGCAACATGTCAAGCAATTTGGTTAAGAAGAGTATTTGATGGACTCAAGCAGAAACAACAAGGATCAACAACAATTTACTGTGACAACACTTGAGTGATTGCACTATCCAAGAATAGTGTCTTTCATGAGAAGAGCAAGCATATTGATACTAGATATCACTTTATTAGATAAATTGTGAGCAATGGAGAAGTTCAATTGAAGCCTTGTAAATATAGTGATCAATTGGCTGATATATTTACTAAGTCATTAGCACAATATGTGTTTGAGTTTCATAGGAGAAACTTAGGTGTTGTAAGCCTAGCTAAGACATAAACCAGCAAGCATGTTTGAGTTGTCATGAGCCATGTTTTATTTTAGCAGTTGTAATTAAGGGGGAGTGTTAAAAAAAGATAATTACTCCCGCATGAGGAGTTGGATAAACATAGAGAGTCAGTTAATTGAGTGACTTAGTGATTGAGTGATTGAGTGTTCAGTCAAGTCAGGTTAAGTGATAGATGAATTTGAGTGTGTGGTTGCATGTGGTTACATGTAAATATATTTTAGGCAAGTAGCTAGTTGGAAAATGATAAATACCCTTCACCGAGTTCATTGTAAGCATCATGTTTTGTGTGGTCAATAGAAGAGACGCAACTCGTGTTTTATGTGTGAATTCATTATTTGTCTCCTTCGCCTTTCCAACAGGCCTTAGAAGTGGCGAAATTTTGAGAGCTTTCATTTTTTCCAGCTTTATGTGAATATTTTTTCTCTTGATTGCAAGCGCCTCACTATATTTCTTCAGAAACTCACAATCCACTTATGAGATTTCATTTTTTCCATCTCTATGTGAACTTTTTTGCTCTTGACTACAAGTGCCTCGGTATATTTCTTTAGAAGCTCACAATCCAATTCTATTTGTTAAGCTTCATCCTGAAAAATATTCATAACATTTAATTAACTTATAATGGAAATCGGTCAATAAAACTATCAACACAATAGGATCTCTATCAGATCAAAACTTTTCTAAAATATAGATTTTCCAAAATTTTAATTTCCAAGTCACTCTTCAAAGTTACAGGAAAATTATGTCATTGATTATTCCAAAAGGGAATTTTTCATATTAATGTTGACATGAAAAATACAATAAATGAATAAATGAGAGAAGCTAACCTTGCTCGCCTATTTTGGAACCACAATTCAACTTGTCAAGGACCACTACAACAAAACCCTATGATTAGCATCCCTTTTTGCTTCCTTTTTTGCGTCTAGAGACCATTTTTGGTGCTATTTGTGTCCATTTATCAAATATGGTGCAAAAATTGATGCAAAGTTTTCACCGAGTTTTGCACCAAGTCTTACATCAAGTTTAGCACCAGGTATTGTAATAGGTTTTGCATCAGATTTTACACCAAGTTTTACGCCACGTTTTATGCGATCCTTTGCACCATGTTTTGCATCAAGTTTGGCACCTAATTTTGTTTCACCATCTTTTTCATCCTCTATTGCATCCACTTTTTGTGCCTACACTTGCATCAACTTTTGCATCATCTCTTGCATCCTCTTTTGCATCATTTTTTAAATCATTTTTTAAATCATTTTTTAAATCATTTTTGCATCCATTTTTGCATCCATTTTTGCATTTTTTTGCATCCCCTTCGTGCCACGTTTTACATCGAGGTTTGTGTCTAGTTTTTTCATCTACTTTTGTTGTATTGACTTTTACATCTTGTTTTGCATCCATATTTACATCCTCTTTTTCATTTGTTATTGTGTCCACTATTGCATCCATTTTTCTTTGCCATAATTTGCACCTAGTTTGACACCCCCCCTTTGCACCTTTTTTTGTTTCTAAATTTGCATCCACGATTGCATCCTCATATACATCTAGGTTTTCATAGACTTTTACATCTTATTTTAATCCATTTTTATATCCACTTTTGCGTCAAGATTTGCCTAAGGTTTCATGTCTCGTATTGCATCTACTTTTGCATAGAATTTTGTTGCATCAACTTTTGCATCATATTTTACATCCATTGTTGCACCCATGTTTACGCCCACTTTTACATCCCTTTTTGCATCCTATTTTTCATCTTCATTTGCTTCTTTTTTTGCATCTATCATTACATCTACTTTTCTTGTGACACAATTTGTGCCATGTTTTGTACTTAGTATTGTATCCATGTTTTCTTCCAATTTTGCATCCATCTTCGCATCCTCTTTTGCATAAAATATTGCATCTATTTTTGCATCCACTTTTGTGTGGGTTTTGCATATCATTTTGTATCTTTTTTTGCATGTACTTCCATTGCATCCATATTTTGCATCCAATTTTGTTTCTCATGTTGCACCCGTGTTTGCATCCACTTTTACATCCCTTATAACATCTTGTCTTGCATCTAAGTTTGCATCTTTTTTTTTGTCTATTATTACATCCACTTTCTCATCCACTTTTTTTGTGCTATGATTTGTGCCATATCTTATGCCTATCATTGCAACCCACATTTTCTTCCACTATTGCGTCCACATTTGCGTCCTCTTTTGTGTCCAAGTTTTCATTAAATATTATTTATGATTTTTGCATCCCATTTCGAATCTACTTTTACATCCACTTTTGATTCGCCCAATTTTGCAACTAATTTTATGTTCACTATTGCACCCATGTTTGGCCCATGTTTACATCCCTCTTTTCATCCAATTTTTCCTCCTTTTTGCATTCAAGTTTGTGTCTTTTTTTTTTTTTACATTCATTGTAGTATCAACATTTGTTTCACCACAATTCATGCTAAGTTTCATGCCTACTATTTTTCTCATGTTTTCTTCCACTTTTTCATCCATGTTTGAATCCTATTTTGTGTTCAAGTTTGCATCAACTATTGCATCTACTTTTTCATCCAATTTTGTGTCAATTTTTCAGTCTTTTTCTACATCTACTAATGTTGTGTCCACTCTTCATCAAAATTTATGTCTATTTTTACCACCATTTTTTGTTCACTTTTGCATCCCTTTTGTAACAAACATCATATTTTTTGCATTGATGATATTCTTATGACATTGAAAATTATGAACAACTAATGACAATGTCAATAATAATAACGATGATGATAATGAAGATGATGACGATGACATGAATTGTGATTGTTATGATAATGACAATGATGATAAAGACGATGGGAGTTACAATGACAATGATGATGATGATGCTAATGACCTTGGCCATTCTTACCAATTTTTAAATGTTGTCGTGGTCAAAATCATAATAACTATCCTTGGCTTCATATTCCAAGTCATCATCATCTGATCACCATTATCATTATTTTCATCTTAGTCATCATCAAGAACAATAATGACATGAATGATGATTATGATGTTCATGATGAAGATGACAAAAATTATATTAGTTATGATGATGGGGATGATGAAAATTATAATGACGATGATAATGGTAGTAATGATGATGATCATCGATCATCGCTAAAAAATAAAGTTGTTATCTTTCTTGCATATATCATGTGTCTTAACAACCCTTTTCGAGCACTCGTAACATTTTTTAGGTTGATGATATTTCTTATGATGCCTATAATTATGAACAATTGATGACAATATCCATAATCATGATGATGATGATGATGATGACATGAATGGTGATTATGACGATAATGAAATGATGACATTGATGGTGGTGATGATGGTGATGATGGTGATAATGAAGATGATGACCCCCCCTCTAAACTAGGGAGGTACTCATAATGAGACAAAAAGGTACTCTCAAGTTGAAATATTCATATAAGAAGGGATCTAGATTGATAAGCATCAATGATGATTTACATCATCATAGCCAACATTGTCAAAATAGTAAGGCCTTGACTAACAAGTTTATCTCTCCATTAGATCAGAGCACAATGTTGGGAGGTGTAAATTTTGACACCATTGCCTCTCGAAGCACTCACCCCACTAGTATGTTCACCAGGTATGTCCTCACATGATCATTTCCTAATCCACTATCATAATATTTGACACTGGGAAATGTCAATCCTCATGACTATTCTTATCTTGGATTAATGTACTTGACTTATGGCGATTAGTCCTAGTCAAAATCCAGATTCTCAAAGAATATTGGTCCCAGATGTTTATCCAATCAACCATTCTCCCTACTAGTGTCTTTATTAGGCTTACGATTGTTAGTCCTGGCCATAGTACATGACACATGGATAATATGGTGTCTACCCTCACTCCCTCTCAACCAGAGAGGAGACATCCACAAGCATAAGATTTTCTCAAGAATACCCATCATTTTCATAGAGAATAACATCATTAATTTGTTTTCATCACATGACGCCTTTATGATTAAGCATTAATAGATTTGTGGCAAAATATTTCCCCTTTTGTCATTTGTGATGAAATAAAATCAAAAAGTGAAAGCCAAAATCATTAAATATTCACTATGTTGATTTATCTAAGTCTAAACTCTAAGGTTCAAGTGAAAATTGATGTAAATCTTATATCTATGAGTTGTGCCAAACTTATGAAAACCTTATTCCCTAAGTCCTATATTTAAGATGAAAAAGAAAGAAAAATAAGGGCCAATGAATGGTAACTCATGTATTCCCTCCCTCTTTGGAAAATATATGAATATATACACTCCAAGTCACACTTGATCACATGTTTGTGATGGTTAAATCATGAATTCCTCTTTTCTCCTTGCATTTTCACTTCATCATTTAAGCACCTAATTGAGTATCTAGGGAGTGTTTGTTGCCTATGGCTTTCATGTCTACACTTGGTTTACTTATGTCACACTATTGTCAATTTATGTGACGGAATGAAATGCATACGTTTGTGGAGTTATTAGAGCAGTGTATTAAGTTAGTCACCATACACACATGTATTACATCTCATTGATCCACATGTGTGGGTTGGAGACTCATTGCTTGACAACTTTAATGGACACTACTTTATGGCTTTAATGGTATAGCTTACAAAATATCTTGTTAAACATTGTGATTCATCCTTTCTTTTCCTCGAGACACTTGATAATATTGAAGTCACTCCCAAGAATCCAAGGAGATGGGGAGTATAAATTACTTGTGCCAGAAATAGAATTGAGAAATAAAGGTTTTCCATTTGTGATATTGGAGTCATAGACATTGGATAAATGGTAGTAGTCATCGATGTCAATTAACTAAAATTGTATTGTCATGACACGAAAAGAGGTAAACATATTGGTAACCTTGATGTCTTGATCATTTCAAATAATAACCATCCCACTCAAGTATCTCTAAGCATCAGTCGCCACTACTTGGAAATTCCTCCCCCATTTTCTAATTATATGAGGTAGAACCTCACTTAATATTTTTTCTTCTTATATCAACATTATTGATGGGTGCTTTGCATATCATTTTTCCTTTAGGAGTCTTTGTTTCCATTTACTATTGAGGCCCCTCATGTTCCATGAGACTATTTTCATCGAGAATTTACATAGAAAGGAAGTATAATGTGACTTAAAAAAAACATGTATCAAGATTTAAGTGCTTGGACAATTCCACTTCATGACTCCTATATTTCCTTAACCTGGGACCGAATGGTGAACTTGATGGCCTTAAGGGAAATTTACCAATGAAAATCTAAAAGAGAGGTGACTTTTTACTTTATCACATACAATTTAATATACTAAAAAAAGTATCCATAACAATTTCATCAATCAATTTATCATTAAAAAAAATATCCAAAACAATTTCAACAAGCAATGAATCACTGCATAATAAAATACAATCTATAAACATTTTGGGAATGTTTTGCTAAAACATGCTCAAAAACCAACATATTTAATATTAATATTTAACAATAATATGGACAATAACACATTTTGATAAATTAAATAACATATTATCAAGCCTAAAAAATGTCACTAACAGAAAACTATAAAGCATGCAACTAATGGAAGTGACCACTCAAGGCCACCATAAGACAATTAATCTATTAAGACCAAGATTAATGGGGACAAAGATCTACAAAGGACAAAGGAAAACCTATTTTAACTTTATTGTTTTATTAGCCTGGTTCAAGATGAACATTTCAAGATATCATGAAGAACATAATTAGTTTTATTGCATTAAGAAAACCCAAGCACATTCTATAACTTAGCAAGGAAGAGATGTATAACACCCATCTCAGTGACACAACACATGGCATTGAGTTACCTTTTTATATATAATTTAAACTCCTATCATAAAATCACAAATTTAACATGAATGAATGTTTAAAATCCATTTTTATAAAAACAAAATATAATTTTTCTTATAGAAAAAATATACCAAAAGCTAAATATATTTTTTTAGAAAATAAAAAAACACTAAAACTAAAAATATATTAAAAAAAAAACTAAAACATAAGCAAACTAGAATTTGAATTTGACACTCTTGTTCACTTTTGGAAACTCATATGGTGGAATGTGATCTCTTTATCCTCATCTTTAGCTTTTTCCTAAAAAATAAAAGCATACAAAAGCGGGAAAGATCCATAAAGCATCGGGAAGATTTTTCCTAAGCACAAAAGCATCTAAAAAGCAGAAAAGGCCATTTTAATATGACGAAACATTATTCACCCAAAATATTTTTCCCAAATTGAACTAATGAGGAATTTGGGAAATCTTCATAGCCTTCGCTTTCCTATATATTGGATGCTTTGCCATTGAAAAAATGATGGGAATTCTTGTATTGTCATGCTGATGAGATCTATCTTGAGAGGGAGAGTTTTTGAGCTACGAGGTGGGGGAATTGCTGTTGCAACTACATCTGATTGTTGTAACTTTCCTCCAACTCCTTTATTCATATAGATCAGTTGTTCTTCCTTCCATATGTTTCTATTCATTCTTTACTTCTTCTATTTAACTAATGGATGTATGGAATTTTGGTTTGTATTTATTTATTCAATAATATTTATATGTTTATTATAGTTTCGATTATCAAGATATTATGCTATGAAGGTTGCTTTATTCTCTCTCTTATGTGTAGGACCAAGCTTTGGAGCTAGCTGGGAGCGCTTCGTATCTATACTAAAAACTCCAAGAAGACCTACATGCGAGGACTCGCAAGAATTCATTCTCTTTTTCTTAATCTATACTCTACATCTTGATCTACTAAGAATCCTAAGCCTTAGAACAACCTTTCTCTTAATTGGTTTGTCCTAGGTTTGCGGGATAAACTGAGAGGGTTTTATTTTCATCTAACCATGCATTAAATCCTATATCAAAATGATATTTAGAAACTTTAGTATATTTCACTATGTAAATGAACTTAGTAAAATGAACCCATAGAGGGGGTTATAAATGGAAATAAAAGTAAAACTCTAAACAAGAAGCCAAAAGTGGATTTAACCATGGATGCAAAATTGGGTGTAGAATTGGATGTTAAACTAGCCATCAAAACAAGATGCAAACAATGACACAAAAAGGATTTTTAAGTAAAATTTAAAAATGGTGCAACACTAGACACACAGAAGGGAACAAAATAGGGCATATGAAAGGATACCGAATTGGGCGGAAACAAGGATGCAAAAATGGACCCCAAAATGAGGATTCAAAGAATGGTGTAAAATTAAGATGAAAAAAGGATGTAAGAAAAGACACAAAACAAGATGCAAAATGGGAATAAAAAAGTGTGAAACCAAGGATGTCAAAAATGATGCATAACTAGATGAAAATTCAAAGTAAAATCTAGGTGCAAAATGAGATGCAAATGTGGACACAAAATGTGGCAGAAAAAAGGATGCAAATTTGGACATAAAAAATGGTGCAAAATTGGACACAAAAGAAGAAAAAATGGTGCAAAAATGGGCATAAAAATGATTCAAATTTGGATGCAAATTGAGATGCAACATTGGATGTAAAATGAGGTGCAACAAATCATTCAAAACTTGGTGCAAAAACAAATGCAAAAGTTGACGAAAAAATGGCTCAAAATTGAATGTAACAATAGACACAGAATGGGATGCAAAGGTGGATGCAACATATGGTTCAACATAGGATGCAAATTTAGATGCTCAAAAGGATGCAAAATTGGATGCAAGAAATGGTGTTAAAAATGATACTAAATTGGATGCAACAAATGATGTAAAATTAAATGCAAAATACGGTGCAAAATAGGATGCAAAAAAGGAAGATAAATAAAACACATAAGTGGATACAAAAAATGGTGAAAAAATGCATGCGAAATTTGGCACTAAATGAGATTCAACATATGGTGCAAAATTGGATGGAAAAAATGGTGTAAAAAAAGGCATAAAAACTGGCACAAAAATAGATGTAAAAATAAGTACAAAATTAGAAGCAAAAAATGGCATAAGACAAGATGCAAAATTGGCACAAACTGGATGTAAAAAAGGCACTAAATCAGATGCCCAAGATGGTGTAAAAATCGATGCAAATTATGACACAAAACTAGAAGTAAAGAATGCCACAAAAGAGGAAGAAAAAAATGATGCAAAAATAGATGCAAAAAATGGCACAAAACTAGAAGCAAAACCTGTTGTAAAACCAAATGAAAATCTTGGTGCAAAATATGATGCAAAAAATGATCGAAAATTTGGCATAAAAAATATGCAAATTTTGGTGCAAAAAAGAACGCTTTAAAAATTGTACAATAGAGCCAGATTTAGTGCCAGGTTGCTCATCCCAATTGAGAAAAAAACACAATAAAATCTAGTGCTAAATCTGGCGCAAATTGCCTGTTTTGTTGTAGTGGATGAAGATTTAACTGTAAGGCCATGCTTGCATTTTCTTCTGCGTATGAAGAAGAGGTTTCAGCGACCGGAATTATGATGAAACACAAATGATAGATCATTAAGTAGTAAACAGACACTGTGAATAGAAACTTACAAGTTCATGTGCCCTAATATTTCTAAAGGTTTCTTCCAACAGAGCACATTCCTCTCTAGTGAGTTTAAGCTTCTTCCTGGAACAACCCTCTTCTTCTACATCACTAAGAACCTAGGGCCAAATTCAATCATTCTTGAGTTCCATGCCATCACCCCATTTTCGCTTGATCTCGGCATACCCATTTCTGAGGTTAGTCACGTTGGAATCCACAGTGTTTTTGGATGCCAACACATTAATTCCATCTACATATTCATTTGGGAAACATGACGCATGGCATTTGTTGCCATCATATTGCCACGATACAAATACCAGATGAATATGAGCATTCGTTTCTCTCGCTGATCACCCGCAACAATAAGAAATATGAGGAGAAGATATGCTGCACGCAAACAATTCGTATATTGGATTCAAAACCAAAGTACAAGCCACATAATAGTATCATGAGATCCAACATATTCCAAACAATGACAATATTTTTGAGAAATCTCTCAACAAAACTCCAACAACCAAGAACCCAATCCTACTTTTATATTAATGTAACCATTATTTGAAGCCCCCCTTTAATTCTTACATTACATTATTACAAATGTTAATACAAAAGTGACAAATTATAATTCACATGCCACGTCTATCTGAGTAGTCTTCTCGACACTTATCCTCACTTTGAAGTCTCCCAGACAACCCTCTTTTCACCACCACAATCTTAGAGCTTCCCATTCAACTCATTGAAGGCATAACTGCCTCTGACCATCTCAGATGAACTTTTTATAACTAACACTTGTTGATCTTCTGTATGTAGCTCTATATTTGCATATTTGTAGCTCTTTTTTTCCTAAAATTGAAAGAAGATTTGGTGGAATTTGAATTACAAGTTTATTATTTGTAGTCTAGACAAGCCAAGTAGACATGACATTTTCAAGAATTTGGTTCCATTTATCTAGAGAAAAATGAAATATATAGAAGTCATATATATCCATCTTAACCATGGATATATCGAGGGTTGAGAGGGATAGGATATCTCAAGGTGTAAATCATTCTTAAATTTTTACACTATAAAAGAGATTTACACCTAAATAAATTTGATCCATTTAGGGGATTACTAGATTTTTGCTTAAGATGGATTTCTTCCAGTGGTAATATCATTTTTTTTTCTTATTTGGAAAGGATTTTACATTATATAAACAAAAACGGATTACATAGAGGACAAGCAATGAAGCTTGGAGAGCCACAACCCCTAAGATCCACAAAAGGATGTAGAAAGGTGACTATCTTCCATGGGAAGGGAAACCAGATAATCTTCCTGAGAAATAAAAGTTTAAATCCATTGTTACACTGAAAGAGGCAAAGAAATATAAGAAAGAGAGTTGAGGAGAAATTTCAATAGAGAGATCCTCGCTTCCACCATTACAACAACATTCTGTAAGAAAATCAATCAAAAAAAGATGACAAACATAAATGGACTTGGTCAAGCTGAGTTGGCACCACGTGAGCTAGAGGAAGCATGGGAAGGTTATTATTGTGCATGTTCACCTTTGGTTGCACCAACGATATTTTCATTTCCTAGGCCGAATGGGCCTACTGCAAGTGGCTCTTCCATGATGAAGGAGCCATATGGATTGGGGAAAGGGTGGGAAAAGATGTTACCAATCAACGAGATTTCCATGGGCTAGAGAGGCGTTCCCTATGATCCATGAGCCAAAGAATTATGTCGAGCATGAGCGTAAATTGTATATGGTGAAGAGGATATAGGAGACTCTAAAACCAAAGCAGAAGGACCTAGAGAGGAAGAGGATGGAGGTTACGAAGGGAATGTAATGTCGAGGTCATGGGATAGGCGACTCAGGTAAGAATAAATATGGTTGGCATTAGTGGTGGCTTCAGAAATCCTCTTGATAACACTGAAGAGTTCTCGTTCCTGAGTCAAGAGATCACAGACAAGGAGATTGTGGAGTGCTCAGAGAGAATTTCCCACCCATCATACCTCCTTAGCTTCGAGATTAGTCTCCTTGGGCCAAATGTGTGTAGGTATGACATTGTCGAAAAGGCCTATTTCTTGTTCCCCTACAAGCACAGTTGGTGAAGAGCCTTGCCCCCAACCATAACCATAATCACAAGCACTATGCCACGCCCAACCATGGTCCTAAACCATTGGGGTGAATTGGAAGTTAAAAAATTTTGTAGGAGGCTCTGGGATATCAGAAGCAAAAGGAGGAGAGAATGCGGGCATGCAGGGTTAGGAATGGAGTGGGAAGACCAAAGGAGCAGGGAGAAGACTCAAGAATGATTGCATAACATGTAGCATAAATGTGCACAAGGTGGAGTCCAGGAGATTTTTTGGTTTGAGCATGCGAGGACGTGCGAAGGACTAGAAATGATGGAAGGCAAGAGAATGGGTGGTCGTGCCATGGAGAGAGGACACCAGGTTAAGGGTAGATTCATGTCAAACTCAAGCAAGTGGCATGGAAGGTGGGAGCACCCAAATCCAAGACAATGGTTTTATCATTGTTACGCCCAATGGAAACTCTATTCTAGAATATCCCTTCTAATTAAATTATAAAAGATGATTAGGTGGATGATAGAGATTCAATGTCCATGGAACATGCTAAAATATTTATAGTAGTATTCACAATTTAATGGTTAAGAATTTGCAAATTATTTATGCTCTTCAATTGCTTGATGTCAAATTAATTAACTAAAGTAGATGTTATATCAACACTTGTAATATTAAGCATGTGCTTAAACCATGTTATTGACACATAGTATTTTAACCAAAACTATGTACAAATTAAAAATTTCTATAATAAATTGAATAAATCCCAATAATTATATTTAACTCATATAATTCATTTTATAATTAATAATATTACTATTTAAAATAAAACTGTAATTTAATTAATTTTTATAATTTAAGCCATATAAAACATATTTGATGGTGATTTTGGATTAATGCTGTTTAAAATATATGAATGCGTTATTAAACTATCGAAACTTCTTTAATTTAATAAACACTAATAGTATAATTACATTTTTTTTATTAATATGTCCATTATAAATGTTTCTCTTTCTCTTGGAATACATAAAATGTACCATTTTCACTAGTCATTGCTTCGGTATGCATGTCATTCTCAATGAAATTTTCACTATGTACGTCCAACCCATCTTATGCTTACCTTTTCTGTCACCTTCGTGCCCAGATCAACAAAGGTTGCTTTACAGGCACAAGCATTGTAAAAGTTGCTTTACCCGCAGATTATGATTATGTAAATTTTTGACAATTTATGATGGAGATCTCTGATGTCCTTTCATATGTATATGAAAAAATACGTCCAGATATTTACTTGAGGCTGAGATTATTTCCAGTGCACCGATGGTAGTGGAGCGCACTTGGCCGTACGTAGCCGATAGGATCTATTTGAACAAGTAAGTTGAGACATACCACAAACCACTGGATACCTGTATTGAAAGGTGTGGAATACCGATTAGCGTTAGCTCTGGACATCAGACACTTCGTCGTTTCCCGAAGGAATCAAAGTAGACCCCACGTCCCCAAGCCTAAATGGTAGAATGGTGATGGGAAATAACTTAAAATTATTAGTTTTAAAACAAGCGAAGTTTTGAGGGCATTTTTGAATTAGGTTGCTTATATCATTAACATAATTATATTAATATACTTGATATAATCAAAATACTAATGTGATTAAGATAACTAAAAACTTCATTTCTATTATTATGGATAAATATATAACACTGTAAATAAATAAATAAAAATATTATAATAAAATAAACTATTATCATTATAATTAATAATTAATATTAATTAATATTTAATATTAAATATTATCTATTATTATTTAATATAAATAAATAAATAAAAATATTATAATAAAATAAATTATTATCATTATAATTAATAATTTATATTAATTAATATTTAATATTAAATATTATCTATTATTATTTAATTTTAAAATACATAGTATAAATTAATTATTTAATAATAATGTTAATTAATCAATTAATTAATAATATTAAATATTAGACAAGTTTTTCTATATAAATCACATAAGAGAAATTTTTGGTAGCATTTCAAATCAACAAGTGTCGGTCAAAAACTTCTCTTATGTGATTTCTACCAAAAGACTTTGTTTAATTTATTATGGATTACAAAGGTCTAAATACAAAAATTACTGCCCTATATGTCGCTAAAAATTTCTCTTATGTAGTTTCTACCAAAAGACTTTGTTTAATTCATTATGGATCGAAGATGCTTGAATACATAAATTTCTCTTATGTAGTTTCTACCAAAAGACTTTGCTTAATTCATTATGGAGCGAAGAGGCTTGAATACATAAATTACTACCCTATACTGAAGGGCCACTGCTATTTCTATTCATGTGGTCCTCATGATGAACCACACTTGTCCTCATGATGAACCACACTTGTTGGTTTGAAACGCATTGGTTAAAAATTTCTCTTATATGATTTCTATCGAAAGACTTTGCTTAATATTAAATATCTAATATTAAAAAAACTATTGCAACAAAATTATTATTATTATTAAAATAATAAAGAGGATAATCAATTATTTAAGATTCTAGTCTTAATTTAAGTTCATAGAAAATAGTTAAAAATAAGATTTATTTAGTTATAAAAAATAATAATGAATAACTTTAACAAACAAACTAATTGATTATTAATTAACTAATTAATATTATTTTCCCTATTACTTGTTTCAGTCAAATGTAGTTGTTGAATGATAGATCTTTCTATTTAACTTGTTGCGAAGATGAACCACACTTGCTTCATCTTGTCCTGACGATGAATCACACTTGCTCGATCTCTCTATTTAAATTGTTGCTGGATCTCGTTCTTCATCTTGTCGTGACGATGAACCACACTTGTTGGTTCGAAAGGAATAATGAATTTTGATGTCATTATGTTCTCTATAAACTTGATATGGATCACAATAGCCTAAATTCAATAATTATTTAATAATATTAAATAATTTCATTAAATATTAATAATCATTAACAAATAAAAAATTATTTATTTATTTGGTAGATTTATATATACTTTAGGTTAAAAAAATATTGTTATATTTATTTTGTATTTTTAATTAAAAAATAGATATAAGTTAAAAGGTAAACATAATAATTATTATTAATTAGATTTATAAAAAATCAATTTTATAATAATCTTAATTAAGTAATTATATATATAATAATAAAAATAATATTTCAAAAAGAATACTACAAAAAATTAGTGATGATGATGAGGGTTAACGTCCACTGAGACCAAACTTTGGTCTATGGGACCTATGAAATGAAATATTTAGTTTGATTTAATATTTTATTCTTATGCTCAAAAAGCTTGAAGAGAAGCCTCCCGAGCTCACTATAATTTTGACATTGTAAAATGCTAGGAAGGTTAGTATTACAACAAAGATTATGAAACTAAGATCTAATGAGGTTGTACGCGGGGCACTCTAAGAGGAAGTGATTTTCATCCTTGATGTTCATATTCTCACAAAGATAGTAGATCCTTTCCATCCATGGTGTTTTAGGAACTACCCAACGACCCGTTTCACTATGGAGCTCATGAGAGTTCGTTCTAATCTTGGCTATATTAATTTTCTTCTTTGAGCTAGTTAAAACAGAGATATATTTTTGATCTTCTAGGGTGGGGTTGATGACCTACTTATAATATCTTAATTTTTTGTTAGCTGCCAAATCTTTCTCACATCACATTTTTTCTTTGAACTTAGAAGTACCAATATTTTTAATGTTATTAATGTTTTGCAACGCAACATTCTTGTTGATCTCCCAATGGTTTAACTAGGCCTTGGTGTCTTTATACCAACCTCGTTTGAGCCTTAGGTGGTTTTGGCTGGAATTTAAAGCTAGCTTGGGAAGCCTATGGTCTCCTATTTTATTGAGTTTGCGCTTGTACAATAGGAGCCTAGTCATAGCTAGGCTCTCGAAAGGGGAAAGACCCACTTCTACAACAAGAATAGGATAGGGTGTATTTCTTTTAATTTTGAGGTTATCGTTATAAAATGCTTCTCGATTTGCTCAATATTTCTCCAGAATTCTCTAGAGATGCTGCAACCCCAAACCTCACATCCATATAACATAACAAGAGTGACTAACGTTTCAAAGAGGAACTTCTTTCTATCCCACATTACAAGGTTTGTCATTTTACAATTATTTTCAAGACCAAAATTAGATTTTCACCCCCCATTAATCTTTTTCTCAATGTTATAGTTCCATTTGAGCTTGTGATGAATATCAATTCCTAGGTACTTGTAAGAAGACACTTCCTCAAAGTTTCCATTGTCATACATAAATTAGCGTAAGTGCTCCTTCTTGGATTTGATAATCATAACTTTTGTTTTGTCAGTGTTAACAGTCATACCTATGGTAGAGCATAAATCCTTAAGAATTCTAAGTTGTTTGTCAAGATCAAATGGGCAGCTTGTGAGAAGAACAATATCTCAGCATAGAAGAAGGATGATGACTATCCTAACTAATATCGTGTCAGCACAACCTACTTCCTCTAAACAACCTTCTAGCTTGTCGCTTAAATTTCAAATAGGGTAGAGGAGAGGTGACAACCTTGTTTAACTCTGATAGTACACTTAATAGCTTTCAACCACCCCTCATTGTTTTTTAACTTAGCAATTACATTCTCGTATAACCTTATAGGGACAACTTTCAACTCGAAAGGAAATTGTAGCTCTTCTAATCTATTCCATAATTTGTTTCTAGGAACCCTATCGAAAGCCTTTCTAAAGTCCACAAAGCAACAAAAGAGATTGGATTTATCATTGAGGCATTACTTCAAAATGATCCTAAGCGTAACAAGGTGGTCTGTTGTTGTGTGCTACCTTGTAGAACCTACTTGACCTTTAGCCCGCTTACCTTCACTTTCAAGCCATATGCTCAGCTTCTTTTCGAAAATAATACCACATAACTTGGCTAAGAGAGGGTTGATCATAATTGTCTGATAATTAGAGGGGTTATTTGTATAACCACTTTTAAAAATAGGGATAATTAGGCTATGGGTCCATGGTTTAGGGAACCCTTACTTGACTGCTTGATTGAAAAGCTTGTAGATGTGGGGACAAGGACATGACGTCCATTTTTTAAGATTTCCGCCTCGTAACCTTGAATGTCCTTAGCTTTCTCATTTGCAACACGTTTAACCCCAAAATCAATGTCTTGTAATGAGAAAAATTCTTTCGTTGCGAGCAAGGTTTCAAAGTTATTCATTAAATTTGGAGATTCATAAAATTTTTTAAGATAGGAATTCCAGTCATGTAAAACAATTTTATTATTATCTTTAGTTTTCCTAGTTATAATCTGCCTCCAGAATTTCTTAGGAGTTTCCTCTAGAATTATTAGTATCATTTTCAAATAAAATATGTTTCACTTTATCAAACTTAGTTAGCGATGAATAAACAAGGTTGACAATCATTGTCCATTATTAATCTTTGGGTTTAATGTAAATCTATTATGTTTATAATCATTGTCAACAATGGTCAAACATCACATTGTGATAATTATTTTCTCAATATAAAATTCAACCATGGTCCAACATCAAAGACTATATCCATATAAAAATTAATCATAGTCAACTATAATCAAATATTATTATGAGGAATATATTATTATTATTATATAATTTATAACTATAATTATAATAAATATAAAAATAACTATATCAAAATTATTATTAATTATAATAATTATAAAAATAATAATAACTATTATTATTAATTATAGTTATTATTAACCAATATTTAAACCACAACCATGGTTATAATAGAGTTAGACAACCATATAATCTTATGTTAATATGTTATATTATAACCCAAATTAATTAATTATATTATAACCCACGCTATTTAAATAGTATTATAAATATTAATTAATAATGGGTCATAATATATTTATCCATATGAATTAAGTATGGGTTATCCAACCATAACCCATATCCCTTACTTATATATTAACCATGGATAATTTTGAATATTATAATTATTATTATTAATTAATAATATTATTTTTATTGTTAATTAAACTTAATAGTATAATTAATTAATTAATATTAATAAGGATTAATTAATAAATATTGATATTAATTAATTAATGAATATTGATGATAATTAATTGATCCGTTAAATAATTTATTTATTTCTATATTTTATAGAATAATTTATTACATAATTAATTAAACCATTATAAATAATTTATTTATTTCTATATTTTATGGAATAATTTATTACATAATTAATTAAATCATTATAAATAATTGATTAATTCATAATTAATTAATAAATAATAATAATAACTCATTTATTGGGTTTATTGTTTCTTTCAGCTTATTTTTAATAATGAATGAAATAATCCCCAATTAGGGTGAGGGAGGATGTAATGCGCCATAATGGCGATGTCAGAAGTAAGGAGCGAGGACGGGCCATTGCAGTCCGCATGAGAGAGAATAGGTACGTGGAGAGGTACCGCTGATTGGTTAGGAGAGGTGGCAGAGGGAATGTCCGACCGACAAGAGGTGGGAAGGATGGTTAGAAGGAGAGGGAGAGGAAGAAGGAGTGGGACGAGGGAGCCAAGCAATACACCAGCATGCAGGGATCATGTCACTGGGTATGTAAATTGTTGTCTCTCTGTAATTGATTTTGACTTCTGTAGAATGCTAGGGGGGTTAGAACCAGGGGCAGGGGGGAGAAAGAAGCTCCTGCCGAGGGAATTCAAATGAGTAACAAGTCTGGGTCCCAGGGAATGGAAGAGCCTGTTAGTTGGGCTTCGAAGCAGGTAAAGGGTAAGGGCATAGTCACTGAGAATAAGAGGGAGGAGGAGCCTATATCTTGTGAAACAAAGAGAGCCAGTGAGAGGGGCAGAGAGTATGTGCAGGTGGTGAGTTGGGAAAGAGCTACCAGGCAGGGAGGCCGGGTAGGGGAAGTAAACCCAGGGCGAGCAAGAAAGCGGAACTGGGAGGGTGACCCGAAAGATAACCCTGGAAAGATGCTAAAGCCATCCCAGGA
Source organism: Pinus tabuliformis (assembly GCA_031772625.1). Taxonomy (NCBI): domain Eukaryota; kingdom Viridiplantae; phylum Streptophyta; class Pinopsida; order Pinales; family Pinaceae; genus Pinus; species Pinus tabuliformis. Next base: position 1,554,273,749 of record CM062818.1, on the reverse strand, counting down.
AGAGATTTCTAACGGGACAGAGAGGGAAACCAATTTGCATGGGAGGAGGGGAGACAATTCTGAGATTATGGTTAATGGCTTTACCATGCTAAGGAACTCCCGAGATGGGGAACGCAGAACCATAGCGGGGATCGTGCAGGCAAAGGAGAGCTTGATACAAAAAATTTGAACAAGGAAAAAGCAGAAGGGAATAGGGAGAGGGGACGTGATAATCCCCCGGGAGACTTGGGTATATGAAAATGCAACCAAAAATAGTGAAATCTTGAGTGGATGGGTATTTGGACAGAAGATGATTTCATCCCAACCCACTACTGTTTGTCCTGTGAACAGATAGAGGGTAGCAAGAAGATGGAATAGGCAAGATGCGGCCATGGTCGAGGACGTGGTAGAGGCCACTGAGGATGGTCAAACAATCACCTGGGGCCTCAAAGCAGTAACACCCTTGGCAAACGAAGAGGTCACCGCCTAATGGATGAGACCATACAGGAAGCGGCCAGCGCTTGTATGAGAAACATAGATGAAGGTATGAGAGAAATAATTGACGAAATGGAAGAGAACGTGAAGGAAGAAGAGTCCGAGGAGGAGATGGAAGAGTGGAGGGATATGGTATCAGACCCGGGCAACATAAGAGGCAGAATGTCTCAATTCAAGCAGATGTTGCACCTATATTGGCTCATGAAGAGGCTGCTCTACAAGGCAGTTGAGCAAGTATCAATGGGCATGGATCTAATAACCAGGGACATGCCTGACTACAAAAAAGACTTGCAGACCATTCAATTCCAACTCTGCAAACAAGACATGAGAATGGACCGAATAGAGAGACACATCCCCAGTATAGCGAACAGGAGACAGTGCATGGGGGATCAACAATGGACCCAACAATGGTGGACCCAGACCAGGATGAACATGAAAAGTACACTGAGTTTCTTTTGTTCTCATATCAGTTTTGTGTTTTTTTTAGCAGTAGGTTTCTTTATACTTATGCATGGTCATAGGAACAATAGATAAAATCTCTATTTTGAATAGTTCGGTTTACATAGCATGGTCAGAATGACTTCAGACATACCAATTTTGGATGGCTTATGTTATATATAGGTGACCAAAAAGTTTGGTTTCCCACTGGGCAAGTTGAGGTCACCTATGGCCAGTAAGCATACTCAGCTCATGTTTTATAAATAGAAAAGGATCTACCTAAACTTACAAAAAAAAATAATGAATGAAATAAAAAATAATATTTAATTGATTAACAATATTTATAATAATAATAGTAAGAACAAGAAGAAGAAGAAGAAGTTAATTGTTATTATTATTTATTAATTATGAAGGAATTAGTTAAATATGGATAATGAAATAATTAATTATTATTACGATAATTAATTCATTTAATGGTTTTAAGAATATAGCATTAGACTAAGAGATAATTTTTGTCACAATGTGACTATGGTTGATTTCACATCGAGACAATATTTGTCACAACGTGACAATATTTGCCACAATGCGACGTTGGACCATGGTTGACCATGGAGAACCATGGTAGAGCATGGTTGACCATGGTTGATCATGGTTTATTTTCATATTCACAAAATATTTATCATAATGTGACGTTCGACTAGTGTTGGCCATGGTTAACAATGATTCACCATAATTGACCATGTTTGGCGATTCTTGACCATGATTGACCATTGTTAATCATGATTGATTTTCATATTTAGAAAACCCCATAATAAATTGTAAGATTATTATTATAAAGAAAGGTATATAAACCATATGGTTGATTTTGATATTATGACAATCTTTGCCACAATATGACATTGGACCATGGTTGACCATGATTTTCGATGGTTGATGATGGTCAACAATGGTTGATCATGGTTGATTTTCATATTGAGACAATCCTTTTCACATTGTGTACTTAATGTCATTGGTTAATTCTATTGATGTGCATGGAATTAATTATTTTCTATGATCTCAATCACATTACTACCTCTACCATTCCATGATTAGGTCTATTAGCAACAACAATAAAAAAATGATGTTAAAATTGGTCTATATTATAAATGATGTATGCAGTATAGTACCTAACAACAACAATAAAAAAATGATGTTAAAATTGGTTTATATTATAAATGATGTATGCAGTATAGTACCTAACGAAAACAATAAAAAAATAATGTTAAAATTGGTCTATATTATAAATGATGTATGCAGTATAGTGATAAATAAAAGGGGGAGAATTACATACTCTCTGGACTTATCTATATAAATGATGTATGCAGTATAGTGATAAATAAAAGGGGGAGAATTACATACTCTTTGGACTTATCTATGCAAATTTATGAAATAGAAAAGAATTTGAATTTAAGGAACCTGACATGTTTTCAATTTTGATTTATAAAAATGATAACTATTTCCTTGAAAAAAATTGTTATGAAAATTGGTTTTACCACATAAAATAAAAGCTTGTTTCCATGTTCTTGGATGAGAAGCCCCTAACGTTTTTTGGTCTTATACTACTCTCTCTGGACCTCCTTAGGATTATACATGAGTGGTACACTTAATGCCCATTTGCGTAATCAACACACATATTGAAATGTAAAATTAATTTATTTGAAAAATGTAATTTCTTTTCCTTATACATGAAACATGTTTATAAATAAACTTATAAAATTAAAATTAATTAAAAATAGAATTAATGAAAATAATCATGAACATAATAAAAGTAATGAGATTATATCTAAAACCAATCTTAATGAAAAAAAATTAATGAACTTTGGATTTAAGTTAATGTCAAACCTATATTCATATTGAAGTGCTATTAATGGAAAATTATGGATGATAAGATGACCTCTAAAATAGATATTTCTAGAAATTAAAAACATAATTGTTTGTTTTCTTGTCTTGATAATCTATGTTTTATTTAGATGGTTTCTAATATCTATGTTAAATATGAAAATATTGTGTTTTATTTGGCTTAAGTTGAATTCTCCCTCATCTCTCTGGTCGGGCTTCCCAATTTTCTTTTCTTAGTAAGCCGCTACAAATTTAATTATATTATATAATTTTGAGAGCAATATTGATCGACTTTTGACTTTTTATTAACAATTAACAATTATATTTTATTGTTAACATTAAAGAATGCAATTTTGGTTGAAATACGATGATTATTTTGTATTCTTGAATAGTAAACAAACGAATCTATGACTTATTTTCCGAGCATATATACAAATTATTAATATTTTGAAATATTTTCCTATATTATTAATATAAATTATTTTATGAAATATATTCTCCTAAATATTAAAAAAATTAAACTAATATAATTGTTTGGAATCTTTCTCTGGGCTATTGATGTAGTTGATATTCTGAATCTATTTGTTTATTTTAAGACTTTACTATCATACAATTATGAAAAAAAAAAAAAAAAAAAAAAAATTATTAATAATAATATTAATCATCTACATAAAATTATTATTATGTATTTAATTTATTATAATTACACATTTTTCAATACAAAACCATTTTATATCGCATGTGCGTTAAGAAATCATCTGTATAATGACATTACGTATTGCATTTATTATCATTACACTTATCATACCCAATTAATTTGGGTGGTTATTACTTTTAACTTCGAATTTGCATGAAAGCGATCACACAATTTATTTATTATTGTTAATGTAATAAATTGTTAGGTTTTTAAAATAATTTTAATAAATTGTTACGTTTTTTAAATAATTTGCATGAAAGCGATCACACAATTTATTTATTATTGTTAATGTAATAAATTGTTAGGTTTTTAAAATAATTTTAATAAATTGTTACGTTTTTTAAATAATTTTGAAATAATCTAGAATCGATAGGGAATTTTATAATGTGTTCGACTATATATCAATTTTTTTTTTCCGGAACAGATCAAGAGGGTCACGTCGAGATTGTTTACACCACTCATTTCAGTGTCCAACGCTCAATGTAAATTGCTATACTTTAATGTTATTCATTGTGTAATGTTTTAACCAAATAGAAAGAGATTAGGTATATACTGTATTTTAGGCTTATGTCGTTAATTTCTGTTCAGTTGTACTTCTAAAATATGATATTAATGGCCAAAAAAATTGTTACAGTGTTTCTCTTTAAGGATGACTCGATACAAGTTGGGTTGGCTACGTCATATTACAACTGATAGCACAATCGCACTTCCAGTAAACATTAGAACTCTTTTGTGGGCCAATTGTGAGAAGCGGTCTATACCGCTGCCTATGGCCAACACCTAAAAGCAAAAATGACCCCAAACTTGGTGTAACCTGCATTATAATTACCTACAGCACAGAAGGGTCTCTATTTCCTGAAGAAAGCAACATTTCTTTCAATACTAATGGAATTGCACACATGCATACATATTATTGTTTTGATTAATCTAGTATTTTCTTAAAATTTTCAAATTGGATTGTTTCAATAAACATTGATTAGAACTCCAAACGATGAACATTAAACAAAATCCCTAGAAAATTTTTAGAACATTACAAGATTGTGAATGAATGCATGTGGCAATAAGGGCCATAAAATCTCAATATGAAAAATGCAGCAACCATTCAGTGGCACGAAAGATTGTTTTATAACTTTTCCTCTGATGTCATCCTTCGCTTTTCCGAAAACACTTACCTTACTGAGATGAATTATTCATTGTACAACCTGTGATTTACCGAAATAGCCACAAAGCATAAGTCGTTCATTAATATTGCTAACATTAATATTGTTTATATTGTTAATGAAACGCAAATAACAAAAATTGTCAACTAATTGTTATTCCCTGTATCGCCATAGGAGTCGCCGAAAAAGATATAGGAAGGGAGGCATTGAGCTTGATACGAGAAATCTTCTTGTGTATATTATTAAAATTGTGTATTTTATTAAAAATGTTAATAAAGGAAAACGATTATTATACATGTTTAGATTGAAAATAAAAATGAGGACAAAATTTAGTAACGTGACAAGTGTTGGAAATTTCTGATAATTTCACACACAAATTAACTGAATATAGAGTCAATACTCTGTTTTTCTCCTCGGGATCTTTTCCACAAGGAAGCTAACATTTTTTCTGAGAACAGAGATTTTTCACACCCATAAATCTTTTATATTCATCAATAAAATTCGTGATACATATTTCTTCCTCTTTCTCAAAGGGATTCACCAAGAACTTTCACCAAAAACAAATTACTCTGCCTCTTTTACAAATAATTTTACACTGCTGTGTAAAATCTTCATTCACTACTATGTGAAAAAATTTTACATTCACTGCTGTAAAAATAAAAATTCCTTACATAGTTTTACTGCTGTAAAAATAAAAAAACTTTCACATTCACTTCTGAGTGAAATTTTTCATTACATTCCTGGGTTTTCACATTACATATTCAATAAAAAAAATTACATTTGCATTCCCATTGGTTTCAACAAACTGCAAGCACCTCTAAAAAGGAATCCCAAAATTTTTATTTGCTACAGCAAGTCTTTCTCCTTTTCCACGCTACTGTGCTCCCCTGGTTTTTCATTCTTTGCTGGTGCAAACACTTTCTCCTTTCATCCCATGTTACAATGCAAACTATATCGCATATATTTTTATTCGCTGCTGCAAACACTTTCTCCTTTCATCCCATGTTACAATGCAAACTATATCGCATATATTTTTATGTGTTAATACATGCCATATGAAAACATAAAGTTTTTACCTAAAACTATGACACATTCATTTAATGCATTAAAGTTAAAACCATTCGGTAAAACCAAAAAGGTTCAGGCAGCTTGAAAGAGATCCTGGTCCGTTGACTTAATCGGACGAATTTCGCAAGCTTAAGTCACACAACTCAAACGATGTTTAATGGTCGGGGGATTGGTGGTTTTAGGATCGTACACAGGACGCATGTCACTTGGTCAGGGTATTCGGAGGCCCTCTGACGAAAACTGCTTTGTGCGAAAGGCAGTGCGATATGAAACAGGGCGGTTTTCCTGAATTAAATGTTGTTTGACTCGGCAGCAGTTGAAATTATGTTTTCAACACTCCCCTTTAATTTCAACTGTTGGGTTATCAGTCATACCCAGACATTTCCTCAAAAAATCGAAACTCTTCTGGTCCAATGGTTTGGTCAAAATGTCTGCAACATGTTCCTGAGTCCTGCAATGTTGTAGAACAATTTCTCCATTGCTCACCAATTCTCTGATGTAGTGAAACCTTGTGTTAATGTGTTTTGTTCTCTTATGAAACACCAAATTCTTAGATAATGCAATAACTGAGCTATTGTCACAAAAAATCACTGTTGTTTTTGCCTGCTCTTTGCCTAAGCTCCTCAACGTCCTTCTCATCCAAACTGCTTGACATGTTGCTCCTGTAGCTGCCACATATTCTACCTCTGCTGTGGACAACACTACAATAGGCTATTTCTTAAAAGACCATGAAATGGCTCCCGAACCCATGTGAAAAACATAACCGGATGTGCCTTTCCGATCATCTACACTTTCAACCCAATCATTATCAGTGTATCCAACTAAATCTGAACATTCTGAGACAGTATATAAAATTCCAAACCTTTTAGTACCTTTAACATACCTCAGAATTCTTTTTGTTGCCTGCCAATGTGCTTCCTTTGGCCTCTCCATGAATCTGGAAATTAAACTAACAACAAACATTATATCTGGCCTAGTTGTAGTTAAATACATAAGGCTACCAACTATACTCTTGTACAAACTAGGATCAAGATCCTTGCTACTGTCCTCTTTGCTGAGTTTTAATCCCATTACTATGGGAGTGATTGCTGCCTTGCATTCTTGCATATTAAATCTGCCCAACACTTCATTTACATATTTTGCCTGTGAGATAAAAATCCCATTTTCATTTTGATCTACTTCTATTCCTAAGAAGTATCTTAGCAAACCCATGTCAGTGATTTCAAATTCCTCTTTCATGACTGATTTGAAATTTTCAATAAGATAAACATCATTGCCTGTGAAAATAACATCATCAACATACAACACACTACAACAAAACAAGCAATTTGCGCCATATTTAACACCAGATTCTAGTGCATTTTTTTCTCAATTGGGATGAGCAACCTGGCGCTAAATCTGGCTCTATTGTACAATTTTTAAAGCGTCCTTTTTTGCACCAAATTTTGCATCTTTTTTACGCCAAATTTTCCATCATTTTTTGCATCATAATTTGCACCAAGATTTTCATTTGGTTTTACAACAGGTTTTGCTTCTAGTTTTGTGCCTTTTTTTGCATCTATTTTTGCATCATTTTTTGCTTCCTCTTTTGTGGAATTCTTTGCTTCTATTTTTGTGTCATAATTTGCATTGATTTTTACACCATCTTTGACATTTTATTTAGCGCCTTTTTTTACATCCAATTTGTGCCAATTTTTGCATCTGGTCTTATGCCATCTTTTGCTTCTAATTTTGTACTTATTTTTACATCTATTTTTGTGCCAATTTTTCTGCCTTTTTTTACACCATCTTTTCCATCCAATTTTGCACCATATGTTGAATCTGATTTACTGCCAAATTTTGCATGCATTTTTGCACCATTTTTTGCATCCACTTTTGCATTTTATTTATCTCCCTTTTTTTGCATCCTATTTTGCACCATATTTTGCATTTAATTTTGCATCATTTGTTGCATCCAATTTAGCATCAATTTTAACACCATTTCTTGCATCCAAATTTTCATCCTTTTGAGCATCTAAATTTGCATCCTATGTTGAACCATATATTGAATCCACCTTTGCATCCCATTTTGTGTCTATTGTTATGTTCACTTTTGAGCCATTTTTTCGTCTACTTTTGCATTTGTTTTTGCACCAAGTTTTGAATGATTTGTTGCATCATTTTACATCCAATTTTGCATCTCAATTTGCATCCAAAATTGAGCTATTTTTATGCCCATTTTTGCACCATTTTTTCTTCTTTTGTGTCCAATTTTGCACCATTTTTTATGTCCAAATTTGCATCCTTTTTGCTATCTAGTTTTTCATCCTTTTTGGCTTCCAAATTTGCATCTTTTTTTCTGCCACATTTTGTGTCCACATTTGCATCTCATTTTGCACCTAGATTTTAGTTGGAATTTTCATCTAGTTATGCATCATCTTTGACATCCTTGGTTTCACCATTTTTTAGTCCCATTTTGCATCTTGTTTTGTGTCTTTTCTTACATCCCTTTTGCATCCTAATTTTACACCATTCTTTGCATCCTCATTTTGGTGTCCATTTTTGCATCCTTGTTTGCACCCAATTCGGTATCCTTTCATATGCCCTATTTTGTTCCCTTCTTTGTGTCTAGTGTTGCACCCTTTTTTAATTTTACTTTAAAAACCTTTTTGTGTCATTGTTTGCATATTGTTTTGATGGCTAGTTTAACATCCAATTCTACTCCCAATTTTTCATCCATGGTTAAATCCACTTTTGGCTTCTTGTTTAGAGTTTTACTTTTATTTCCATTTATGACCACCTCTATGGGTTCATTTTACTAAGTTCATTTACATAGTGAAATATATTAAATTTTCTAAATACCATTTTGCTGTAGGATTTAATGCATGGTTAGATGAAAACAAAACCCTCTCAGTTTATCTCAGAAACCTAGGACTAACCAATTAAGAGAAAGGTTGTTCTAAGGCTTAGGATTCTTAGTAGATCAAGATGTAGAGTAAAGATTAAGAAAAAGAGAATGAATTCTTGTGAGTCCTCGCATGCAGGTCTTCTTGGAGTTTTTCGTATAGCCAAGAAGCGCTCCTAGCTAGCTCCAAAGCTTGGTCCTACACATAAGAGAGAGAATAAAGCAACCTTCACAACATAATATCTTAATAATCAAAACTATAAAAAACATATAAATATTATTGAATAAATAAATATAAACCAAAAACCCATGCATACATTAGTTAAATAGAAGAAGTAAAGAATGAATAGAAACATATGGAAGGAAGAACAACTGATATATATGAATAAAGGAGTTGGAGGAAAGTTACAACAATCAGATATAGTTGCAACATCACCTCCCCCAACTCATAGCTCCAAAACTCTCCCTCTCAAGACAGATCTCAAGAGCGTGACAATACAAAATTCCCATAATTTTTTCAATGGCCAAGCCTCTAATATATAGGAAAGTGGAGGCTATGAAGATTTCCAAAATTCCTCATTAGTTCAATTTGGGAAAATTCTTTTGGGTGAATAATGTTTCCTCATATAAAAAAGGAATTTTCCACTTTTTAGATGCTTTTGTGCTTAGGAAAAAGCTTCCCCATGCTTTATGGCTCTTTCCCACTTTTGTATGCTTTTATTTTTTAGGAAAAAGCTAAAGATGAGGATAAAGAGATTACATTCCACCATATGTTTCCGAAAGTGACCAAGAATGTCAAATTCAAATTCTAGTTTGCTTATGTTTTAGTTTTTTTTTAAATATATATTTAGTTTTAGTATTTTTTTTTCTAGAAAAATATATTTAGTTTTTGGTGTATTTTTCTATAAGAAAAATTATATTTTGTTTTTATAAAAATGGATTTTAGACATTCCATTCATGCTAAATTTGTGATTTTATGATAGGAGTTGAAATTATATATAGTAAAGTAACTTAATGTCATGTGTCGTGTTGCTGAGATGGGTGTTATCCATCTCTTTCTTGCTAAGTTATAGAATGTGCTTGGGTTTTCTTAATGAAATAAAACTAATTATGTTCCTCATGATATCTTGAAATGTTCATCTTGAACCAGGCTAATAAAACAATAAAGTTAAAATAGGTTTTCCTTTGTCCTTTATATATCTTTGTCCCCATTAATCTTGGTCTTAATAGATTAATTGTCTTGTGGTGGCCTTGAGTGGTCACTTCCATTAGTTGCATGCTTTGTAGTTTTCAGTTAGTGACATTTTTTAGGCTTGATAATATGTTATTTAATTTATTAAAATGTGTTATTGTCCATATTATTGTTAAATATTAATATTAAATATGCTGATTTTTAAGCATGTTTTAGCAAAACTTTCCCAAAATGTTTATAGATTGTATTTTATAATGCAATGATTCTTTGCTTGATGAAATTTTTTTGAATATTTTTTTTAATGATTCATTGATTGATGAAATTGTTATGGATATTTCTTTTAGTATATTAAATTGTATGTGATAAAGTCAAAAATCACCTATTTTTTAGATTTTCATTGATCAATTTCCCTTAAGGCCATCAAGTTCACCATTTGGTCCCAGGTTAAGGAAATATAGGAGTCATGAAGTGGAATTGTCCAAGCACTTAAATCTTGAGACATGTTTCTTTTTAGTCACTTTATACTTTCTTTCTATGTAAATTTTTGATGAAAATAGTCTTGGAACATGAGGGGCGTCAATAGTAAGCGAAAACAAACTCCTAAAAGAAAAATGGTATGCAAAGCACCCATAAAAAATGTTGATATAAGAAGAAAAAATATTAAGTGAGGTTCAACCTCATATAATTAGAAAATGGAGGAGGGATTTCCAAGTAGTAGTGATTGATGCTTAGAGATACTTGGGTGGAATGGTTATTATTTGAAATGATTAAGACATCAAGGTTACCAATATGTTTACCTCTTTTCGCATTATGACAATACAATTTTAGTTAATTGACATTGAGGACTACTACCATGTATCCAATGTCTATGACTCCAATATCGCAAATGGAAAACCTCTATTTCTCAATTCTATTTCTAGCACAAGTAATTTATACTCCCCATCTCCATGGATTGTTGGGAGTGACTTCAATATTATAAGTGTCTCGAGGAAAAGAAAGAATGAATCGAAATGTTTAACAAGATATTTTGTAAGCTATACCATTAAAGCCACAAAGTAGTCTCCATTAAAGTTGTCAGGAAATGAGTATCCAACCCACACATGTGGATCAATGAGATGTAATACATGTGTGTGTGATTACGAACTCAATACACCTCTATAATAACTCCACAAACTTATGTATTTCACTCTGTCACATAAATTGATAGTAGTGTGACATAAGTAAACCAAGAGTAGACATGAAAGCCTTAGGAAACAAACATTCCTTAGATCCTCAATTAGGTACTTAAATGATGAAGTGAAAATGCAAGGAGAAAAGAAGAATTCATGATTTAACCATCACATACATGTGATCAAGTGTGACTAGGAGTGTATATATTCATATATTTTCCAAAGAGGGAGTGAATACATGAGTTACCATTTATTGGCCCTTATTTTTCTTTCTTTTTCATTTTCTTATATATAGGACTTAGGGAATAAGGTTTTCATAAGTTTGGCACAACTCATAGATATAAGATTTACATGAATTTTCACTTCAACCTTAGAGTTTAGACTTAGATAAATCAATATAGTGTATGTTCAATGATTTTGGCTTTCAATTTTTTATTGTATTTCATCACAAATACAAAAGGGGAAATATTTTGCCACAAATCTATGAATGCTTAATCATAAAGTCGTCATGTGATGAAAACAAATTAATGATGTTATTCTCTACGAAAATGATGGGTATTCTTGAGAAAATCTTATGCTTGTGGATGTTTCCTCCCTTGTTGAGAGGGAGTGAGGGTAGACACCATGTTATCCATGTGTCATGTACTATGGCTAGGATTAACAATCGTAAGCCTAGTAAAGCCTCTAGTAGGGATAATGGTGGATTGGATAAACATCTGGGACCAATATTCTTTCAGAATTTGGACATTGACTAGGACTAATCGCCATAAGTCAAGTACATTAATCCAAGATAAGAATAGTCATGAGGATTGACATTTTCTGGGGTCAAATATTATGATAGTGGATTAGGAAATGATCATGTGAGGACATACCTAGTAAACATCTTGGTGGGGTAAGTGCCTTGAAAGGCAGTGGTGTCCAAATTTATGCCTCCCAACATTGTGCTCTGATCTAATGGAGAGATAAACTTGTTAGTCAAGGCCTTACTATTTTGAAAATTTTGGCTATGATGATGTAAATCATCATTGATGCTTATCAATCTAGATCCCTTCTTATATGAATATTTCAACTTGAGAGTACTTTTTTGTCTCATTATGAGTACCTTGCTAGTTTAGACGGAGGGTCATCATCTTCATTATTGCCATCATCACCACAATCAATGAGATCATTATTGTCATCATTTCATTATCATCATAATCACCATTCATGTCTTCTTCATGATCATCATCATCATCATGATTTTGTATATTGTTGTCAATTGTTCATAATTATAGGTATCATAAGAAATGTCACCAACCTTAGGACACATGATATATGAAAGAAAAATAACCACTTTATTTTTTAGAAATGATTGATGATCATCAACATCACTACCATTATCATCGTCATTATAATTGTCATCATCCCCATCATCATAACTAATATAAGTTTTATCATAATTTTTGTCATATTCATCATGAACATCATAATCATCATTCATGCCATTATTGTTCTTGATTATGACCAAGATGAAAATAATGATAATGATGATCAGATGATGATGACTTGGAATATGACGCCAAAGATAATTATTATGATTTTTACCATGATAACATTTAAAAATTGGGAGGAATGGCCAAGGTCATTAGCATCATCATCATTGTCATTGTAACTCACATCGTCTTTATCATCATTGTCATTATCATAACAATCGCAATTCATGTCATCGTCATCATCTTCATTATCATCATCGTTATAATTATTGACATTGTCATCGGTTGTTCATAATTTTCAATGTCATAAGAAATATAATCAATGCAAAGATATGATGTGTGTTGGAAAATGGATGCAAAAGTAAACAAAAAAATGGGGGTAAAAATAGACGTAAATTTGGATGAAGAGTAGACACAACATAAGTAGATGCAGAACAAGACAGAAAAATTGAACAAAAGTGGATGAAAAAGTAGATGCAATAGTTCATACAAACTTGAACACAAAACAAGACTCAAACATGGATGAAAAAGTGGAAGAAAACATGGGCACAATAGTAGGCATAAAACTTAGCATGAATTGTGGTGAAACAAATGTGGATACTCCAATGAATGTAAAGAAAAGGGACACAAACTTGAATGCAAAAAGGAGGAAAACTTGGATGAAAAAAGGGATGTAAACATGTGTGCAATAGTGAACATAAAGTTAGTTGCAAAACTAGACAAATCAAAAGTGGATGTAAAAGTAAATTTGAAATGGGATGCAAAAAACATAAAAAATATTTGATGCAAACTTGGACACAAAAGAGGATGCAAATATGGATGCAATAGTGGAAGAAAATGTGGGTTGCAATGATAGGCATACGATATGGCACAAATAATAGCACAAAAAAGGTGGATGTAATAATAGACACAAAAAAATATGCAAACTTAGATGCAAGACAAGATGCTATAAGGGATGTAAAAGTGGATGCAAACACGGGTGCAACATGAGAAACAAAATTGGATGCAAAATATGGATGAAATGGAAGTACATGCAAAAGAAGATACAAAATGAGATGCAAAACCCAACACAAAAGTGGATGCAAAAATAGATGAAATATTTTATGCAAAAGAGGATGTGAAGATGGATGCAAAATTGGAAGCAAACGTGGGTACAACAGTATGTGCAAAACATGGAACAAATTTTGTCACAACAAAAGTAGATGTAATGATAGATGCAAAAAAAGAAGAAAATGAAGACGGAAAATAGGATGCAAAAAGGGATGTAAAAGTGGATGTAAACATGGGTGCAACAATAGATGTAAAATAGCTTTTGCAACTTATTTGAAAGAGCAATTTTGTCCCAACAATTAGACTTGTAGCATAAAGAACATGGTTAATACATATGATTCGACCAAAAACTAGTTACTACCAAAATTCAACCAAAAAAATATTACTGCATAAAAATAGAATTAAAAACAAAAAAAATAAAAACAAAAATTTCCCAAATTAAAAAAAAAAAAATGATAAACTTTTTTTTACCAAAATTTAGTGATTTTTTTAGTGCTAATACTAACATCACCATTACAACAAGATATTTTTTTAGTGCTAATACTGCCATTACAACAAGATATAAGAGGGATATAATGCAAAAAGTTTAATAATAATATGTATGTAGAAGATGGTCTTCAGACTGGTGAATTCATGATAATCAATGGGACTACAGTCAAAATAATTGGATGTTATTTACTTTTTTACATAGATTGTCAAAATAATTGCATAAATCGATTTTTTTTAACCAAAATTTAACAAAAACTTTGCTAGTGCTAACATTAGAACCACCATTACAACAAGATATCTTTCCAGTGTTGAAAACACCATTATAGTAAGATACCTCAAGAGAGACAGAAAATTTAAAAAGTATGATAGTAATATGTATCCAGAAGATGGTAGTGAAACTAGTAATTGTTCATTCTCATTATCATAATCATTGTCATCATCATCACCATCATCCTTGTCATTGTTATTGCCATCATTACATTATCATCATAATCACCATTCATGCCATCATCATCAGCTCCATCATCATCATCATTATGGACATTGTTTGCAATTGTTTATAATTATAGATGTTGTAAGAAATATCATCAACCCAAAAAATGTGATCAGTGCTAGAAAAGGGTTGTTTAGGACACATTGATATACGTAAGAGAAATAACAACTCTATTTTTGAGAGATGATCGATGATTATCATCATCACCACCATTATCATCGTCATTGTCATTTTTGTCATCCCCATCATCATCATTAATGTAATTTCTATCAACATTGTTGTAATCATCATCATCATTCATGCCATTATTGTTTTTGATGATGACCTAGATGAAAATGATGATGATGACACCAAAGATAATGCTTATGATTATGACAATGAAAACATCTAAAATTGGGAAGATTCGCCAAGGTCATTAGCGTCGTCATCATCATAATCATTGCCATCATCATCATTAATGTCATTGTAACCACTATCGTCTTTATCATCATAATCACAATTCATGTCATCGCCATCATCTTCATTTTCATCATTGTCAATATTATTGACATTGTCATCAATTGTTCATAATTTTCAATGCCATAAGGAATATCATCAATGCAAAAAATATGATGAGTGTTGGAAAAGGGATGCAAAAGCGAACATAGAAATGGGGGCAACAATAGAAGTAAAATTGGATGAAAAGTGGATACAACATAAGTAGATGCACACCAACATGAAAAACCTAACACAAAAGTGGATGCAAAAGTAGATGCAGTTGTCAATGCAAACTTGGATGCAAACATGAAGGCAAAAGTGGAAGCAAACATGGGTCCAATGGTAGGTGTAAAACTTGGCACAAATTGTGGTGAAACAAATGTGGATGCAACAACGGACACAAAAGTAGATGCAAAAATGGATGAAACAAAAGTGGATACAATAGGGGATGCAAAAACATACACAATATCTGATGCAAACTTGAACACAAAAGAGGATGCAAATGTGGATGCAAACGTGGAAGCAAACGTGGTTGCAATAGTAGGCGCAAGATATGATGCAACAAAAGTGGATGTAACAATAGACAAAAAAATATGCAAAATAAGATGCAAAAATGGATGTAAAAGTGGAAGCAAACATTGATGCAACAGGAAAAACAAAATTGGATGAAAAAAATGGATACAATGGAAGTAGATGCAAAAGTAGATACAAAACGAGATGCAAAACCCAATGCATAAACCTGACACAAAAGTGGATGCAAAAATAGATGAAATATTTGATGCAAAAGAGGATGTGAACATGGATGCAAAATTGGAAGCAAACATGGATACAATAGTGAGTGCAAAACATGGTGCAAATTATGGCATAACAAAAGTGGATGTAATGATAGATGAAAAAAAAAATCAAAGTATGATGCAAATGAAGATGTAAAAAGGGATGCAAAAAGTGAAATTTAAAATGGGTGTAATAGTGGATGCAAAATTTTATGCAAAAGTGGATGCAATAGAAGTCGATGCAAAAGTAGATGCAAAACGAGACACAAAACCCGATGCAAATCCTGGTCCAAAATTGGATACAAAAAGGGATGCAAAAATAGATGTAGTAGTTGATGAAAACCTAGATGCAAATGAGGATGCAAATGTGGATGCAAAATTATAATCAAAAGTGGGTGGAAAAGGAGGTGCCAAACTAGGCGCCAACTGTGGCACAAAAATATTAAATGCAATAGTGGGTACAATAATAGATGCAAAATAGGATGTAAATATGGATGCCAAACAAGATGGAAAAGTGGATGCAACAAAAGTAGATGCAAAATTATATGCAAAACTAGACACAAAACTCGATGTAAAACGTGGCACAAAAGTGATGCACAAATGGATGAAAAAATGGATGCAGAAAATGATTTAAAAAAGGATGCAAAAAAGTATGCAAAAGTCGATGCAAAAGTTGATGCAAGTGTAGGTGCAAAAAGTGGATGCAAATGAGGATGCAAAAGTATGTCAAACAAAAATAGATGCCAAAATTGATGCAAAACCTGGAACAAAACCTGGTGCAAAGGATGACACAAAACTTGGCATAAAATTTGGTGCAAAACGTGGTGCAAAACCTATTGCAATACCTGGTGCTAAACTTGGTGTGAGATTTGGTGCAAAACTTCATGCAAATTTTGTGTCAAGTTTTGCACCATATTTGATAAATGGATGCAAATAGCACCAAAAATGGGCTCTAGATGCAAAAAAAGAAGTAAAAAGGGACGCTAATTGCTGGTTTTGTTGTAGTGACACCACAATTAGCAATTTACCATCCTTTTCTTTGATGTAGACGGTGGGTTCTCCCTCACACTTCTCAAATCCATTCTCCAGTAGATAGGAATCTATCCTACTGTACCATGCTTTTGGTGCTTGCTTCAGCCCATAAAGAGCTTTCTTCAATCTGTACATTTGTGCTCTTGGCCTTTCTTCTCATAGCCTAGAGGTTGCTCAATGTAAACCTCTTCCATTAACACTCCATTTAGGAATGCTGACTTCACGTCCATTTGGTAAACTTTCCACTTGTTTTGTGTTGTTATGGACAACACTGCTCTCACTGTTTCCATTCTTGCAACCGGTGCGAAAGTCTCCTCATAGTCTCTCCCATACTGCTGCTTGTATCCCTTGACAACCAATCTTTCCTTGTGCCTTTCTATCTTGCCTTCAGCATTACTTTTGGTCTTGTAGACCCATTCAACTCCAATGACTTCTTTACTTTTTGGTAGCTCAACCAAATCCCATGTCTTGTTTCTCTCTATGGCATTAATCTCCTCATCCATAGCTTCTATCCATTTCCTATCCTTAATTGCTTCTTCGAAATGAATAGGGTCATCAACTTGACAATGCAAAGCAAACAAGGAATTCATTACTTCATCATAAATATCACTTAAATTTCTGAATTTCTTACCTCTTTCATTTGGTGTGCAAGTGCTTGAAGAAGCACTTGAATTTCCTCCTTGTGGTGTGCTTGGAGAACACTTTCATTTATCCTCAAGGGTGCATCTTGCTATCCTTGTGTTGGCGCTGCTGTTTGGGGATGTATTTCAGCCATCTCCTCCTCATCATCATCATGAGACAAACAGTTTTTAACATTCATTGTTTTTTCTATGCTTCCATCCCAAGCTTCCTCCTCAATGAACTGAACATCTCTGCTCACAAAAAACTTCTTGGTGGATGGGATATACAACCTGTAAGCTTTGGATTCCTCACTGTATCCAATGAAAATACATTTCTCCCCTTTGTTGTCCAACTTCCTCCTTAGCTGATCTAGAATGTGTGCATAGGCCACACATCCAAAAACTTTCATGTGGGTGACTCCTTGCTTTCTCCCACTCCATGCTTCTTCCGGCACTTTGTTGAGGACTGCTTTTGTTGGGCATCTATTCAAAATATATACTGCACAGTGTACAGCTTTAGCCCAATAATCATTTGGAAAATTCTTTGCCTTCAACATACTCCTCGCCATATCCATGATGGTCCTATTCTTCCTTTCAGCTACTCCATTTTGCTGCGGGGTGTACCTAGCTGTGAATTTCTTATGTATTCCATTTTCTCTACAAAACTGTAGAAATTCCTTGGAGATATGCTCACCTCCTCTATCAGTTCTCAAAATTTTGATATGCAGCCCGCTTTGGTTTTCCACAAGTGCTTTGAAATTTCGAAATTTTTCAAACACTTCACTTTTGTTCTTCAGGAAATAAACCCAAGTCTTTCTGGTGAAATCATCAATGAATGTTAGAAAATATTGGCTGCCTGCTAGTGATAGAGTTTGCATTGGTCCACATAAGTCTGAGTGGACAATCTTTAAGGGTGCCTTTGCCCTTATGCTTTTCCCTGATGGAAAACTTTCTCTATGTTGTTTCCCCAATATGCAGCCTTCACAAAGGTTGCCCGGTTTCTCTATCAATGGTAATCCTCTTACCATCCCTTTTCTACTCAACAAGTTAAGACCTCCAAAATTGATATGTCGAAATTTCAAATGCCACAACCAATTTTCATCCTTTGGTACACTTTGCAAAGCCTCTTGGGTAACTGCTGCAATTACTTCTTTGTTTTTCAAATCTGCCCTTATTCTGAAAGGGAACATCCTGTTCCTCGTCATCTTCACTTCAGCAATACATCTTTTGCTGGGTGCTTTATCCATGATGGTGCATACATCATTCATAAAGAAAACATTGTAACTCTTTTGAACAAGCTGTCCAATACTCAAGAGGTTACATCTCATTCCAGGAACATAATAGACATCTACTATGGTTTTCCTTTCACCTTTCTTTGTAAATATTTTAATTTCTCCTTTTCCCATAACATAAACTTTACTATCAGTCCCAAGTGTGACTTGTGATTTCACATTTTGATCTAAAGCAGAAAACAAGGCTATGATTCCTGTCATATGGTTGCTGCAACCGGAATCTAGAAACCATATATCATCACTGTTTGTTTCAGCGATATTACAAGCTAACAACACATTATCTTGGCTGATATGTTCTCTAGTGATATTTGCATTAGATCTATTACTCATATCATGTTGCTTCTTCCTACATTCATTTGCATAATGCCCATATTTTTTACAATAATAACATTGTACATTGGATTTTTCATACCTTTGTCCTTGAGCATGATGTTGTCCACTTTGTTGGCTGCTGCCTTGGTTCTGATTTGGATTGTTGCCTCTTCCTTGAGCATTTGCTGGACTGTTTCTTCCACCTCTGTTTTGGCTTCTGCCTCTTCCTCTCTTGTTTCCTCTACCTTGACCTCTTCCTCTTCCAAAGGACATCTGGGTTTTGAAGGCTTGCTCTAGAGATGAGTTTTCCTTTCTACTCAACCTCTGCTCATGTGTTATCAGTGATTCATGAAGTTCATCAACTGAAAAGTTTGAGAGATCCTTTGTCTCTTCTATGGTGGTGAAAATCACATCAAACTTTGAGGGTAGGACCCTCAATATTTTCTCCAAAATCCTCCTTTCTTCAAGAGTTTCTCCATGAGTCCTTATCTGTGTGACCAATCCAATCACATGTGTGAAGAATGAGTCAATATTGTCTAACTCCTTCATGCATAGATTCTCAAAATTTCTCATCAGTAATTGTAGTTTTGTTGTCTTCACTTTCTCCATGCCTTGATAGGCTGTCTTTAGAGTTTGCCATGCTTCTTTGGATGTCTTAGCTGATGCTATCCTTGGAAACACACTCTGGTCCACTGCTTGATACAAAAACACAAGGGCTTTTAAATCCTTCTTCCTATTGCTCTTCAACAGATCCTTCTCTGCTCGGGTTAATCTATTAAACTCATTTTCATTTGTTGGTTCTTCAAAACCATCCTCAACTAATTCCCATAGATCTTGAGAGGGAAAACAGGGCTCTCATGGTTATTGCCCAATAATCGTAGTTTTTCCCATTAAACTGTGGGAGGTGAATATTAAAAATATCCATGCTAGTGTTGGAGCCAGCCATTCCTTGCATTCTCAGCTATGCTTCTAAATCCTTGACTGTGTATTTAAAAATCACTGATTGTCTTCAACAGCAACACAAAAAAACCTTTGAGAAATACCTTGGATTCTTTGCCTGAGACTTCACTCTGTTGGAGAGGATTTACTGATGCAACAAAAGGAACCTTCCTTCAACTTCTTTATCACCTTCAAAGAGCCTGGATTTGCTGTGATACCATGTTGGAAATTTCTGGTAATTTCAAACACAAATTAACTGAATACAGAGTCAATGCTCTGTTTTTCTCCTCATGATCTTTTGCACAGGGAAGCTAACATGTTTTCTGAGAACATAGATTTTTCACACCCATAAATCTTTTATATTCATTAATAAAATGCATGATACATATTTCTTCCTCTTTCTCAGAGGGATTCACCAAGAACTTTCACCAAAAACAAATTACTCTACCTCTTTTACAAATAATTTTACACAGCTGTGTAAAATCTTCATTCACTGCTATGTGAAAAAATTTTACATTCACTGCTATAAAAATAAAAATTCCTTACATAGGTTTACTTATGTAAAATAAAAAAAACTTTCACATTATGAGTGAAATTTTTCATTACATTCCTGGGTTTTCACATTACATATTCAATAAAAAAAACTTACATTTGCATTCCCATTCGTTTCAACAAATTGTAAGCACCTGTAAAAGGGAATCCCAAAATTTTTATTTGATGCCACAAGTCTTTCTCCTTTTCCACACTGCTGTGCTACCCTGGTTTTTCATTCTTCACAGCTGTGAACACTTTCTCCTTTCATCCCGTGTTACAATGCAATACGATACAAAGTCAACACCTGAAACAAAACTATATCGCATATATTTCTATGTGTTAATACATGCTGTATGAAAACATAAAGTTTTTACCTAAAACTATGACACATTCATTTAATGCATTAAAGTTAAAACCATTCGGTAAAACCAAAAAGGTTCAGGCAGCTTGAAAGAGATCCTGGTCCGTTGACTTAATCGGAAGAATTTCGCAAGCTTAAGTCACACAACTCAAACGATGTTTAATGGTCGAGGGATTGGTGGTTTTAGGATCGTACACAGGACGTGTGTCACTTGGTCGGGGTGTTCGGAGGCCCTCTGACAAAAATTTCTTTGTGCGAAAGGCGGTGCGATATGAAACAGGGTGGTTTTCCTGTATTAAATGATGTTTGACTCAGGGACAGTTGGAATTATGTTTTCAACAAGAAGAGTCGGAGAAAGAGACGAGAAGAGTTGGAGAAAGAGATGCTCTAACATAAACATTTGAATCTTACATACTCTCGCATAAAAATTTGAATCTCACATAAACATTTATTTAATTGACTCCCACTCCAGACGGCTATATGTTCCTTCGATTATCAAGATGCCCCATCTAATTCAATAAATTAGACTTGAGCGATTTGTTAACCGAAATACAATTAATAAAATATATAATCAAACCCTAAATGTTTCACAAAGTGAGCATTTTAGAGAGAACCTAAAATGTTTAACAAAGAGAATGATGTTCATCATGGCTAAACATGGACTATGTGTAAAGAAACTCTTATCGATATCCCACCATTTATCGCCGAAAAGCGCGACATAAAAACATAGACCTAGATTTCACCAAAGTCAGGTGGTTTTTATTGTTAGCCTTTGAAACTCTTTCACAAGCAGGGGCACATGGTAAGGGCTAACTGTTAGAACATTAATCATGACTATCGCAAATGGTGCTGCCCACTGTTCCCATGTCATGTAATTTAATGGGAGTCGACGAGAGTTGTTAAAACATCAGTTCAAGTTGGCAAGGTCATTATTGATTCTCGTTAGTACGTATCTATAAATAATGATATTTAGCAATGAAATATCAAGCTCTTCTGAAGAGTTAAAGTTTCTAATATGGTATCAGAGCGTAGGTGAGCTGAGCTATGGGAGAGGCTATGAGAGACATGATAGAATAAGCTCGGTGGAGCCAAGAGTTGTGCATTGCAGTCATAAGAGTGTTTGGAGTGTGTGATCTAGTTGTATCACAACTAGTGCTTTTCCTATTGTTGCAGCTACCATTGTGAACCAAAGGGCAAAGATCTGTGAGGCTTTGTCATGTTGCTATGTTGTCCCTGATGTCCGTAATCTTTGCTGGTGTTTACAACTTTGCACCTACCTGGGAATTGCAAATTAGAGATTTGAGAGAGCCAATATCCAAGTTACGGATCTACTTGTGGTTCTTTTTAACAGTGCATTTTATTTCATGATTGAAGTTTGAGCCGAGTTGTATTAGGGAGGTCTGCCATACGGATTTGTTGTGGAGACTTTTGATTGTGGAGAGAATTCGATTATGGAGGTTCAGTGAGTTGATATTGAGTGACGCTTGCCTAGAATAATATGAATCAATCGATCACATAGAGATTCTAGTGCATTAAGGAGCCTGAAGAGCGGCATTTGAGCGTGAGGGCATTTCATGGCTTGTTTTCATGAGCCGATGCATGCATTTAAACACATAATGCAACTGACATGCATTTTGTGGGACTACCATAGTGCTTGAGGCATTGTTGGCCCAGTGATAATAAAAGAGTTGCGAGGAGACAAAGCTCATTGGGGTGTGAGGCCTTGTGACCATGGTGTGATGGTGTGGCTGCTAGGATCTAGCAGAGGTCTATTGGGTGAAGAGCACCGAGGAGAGCCGAGGGTTGTGGATGCCATTGAAGGTGAATCAAACCATCGAGAGGAGAAGAAAGTCGATGCAGGAGAAGATCCCTGTGTTGGTCATTGAGGGGCACGAGCTCACAACGCGAAGGAGAGAGCCCGCTGCACTATTCAGAGGAATACATGATTGCTTGGTGTGGACAATTTTTGTAGAGAGAAGCGGTGGCTCTGCGTTTGCATGTAGTGATTCTCATCGCTGGAATTCTTGCATTAAGTTTGACTAGTTGTTGGAGTGTTGTTGGGAGCAGATGCAGAGTCCTAATCGTTGTTGGCCATCATGTTGTGTTGGTTCTGCGTTGGAGATAGGTCAGTCTTGGCTTTAGAGCTATAGATGTAAAATTTGATGTATTTGGCCAGAGTAGTGAGGGGTTTGCTGCCAGAGATATCCCATCTATGTGTGAAGAGTGGTGGATTGTGAGCCACCTAGGAGATTTTTTGAAGCTGTTTGTTGTAGTGTGGTGGACGGAGAGCGTTGTTAGTTGTGCAATCCCTTGAAGGGATTGTTGAATGAGTCGTGGAGGAACATAGGAGATGATTGAAGAAGCGGCCAAGGTAGAGTGAAGAGGTTTTCCGTTACACCAAAACTCGCAGGTGTTGCTAAACGTTCCAAACTAGTAACTAGGATTCCCAAGG
This sequence comes from Pinus tabuliformis, assembly GCA_031772625.1. NCBI lineage: Eukaryota > Viridiplantae > Streptophyta > Pinopsida > Pinales > Pinaceae > Pinus > Pinus tabuliformis. Next base: position 1,554,250,493 of record CM062818.1, on the reverse strand, counting down.
TGGAAATTACAGATTCCATAGAGGTGCGGTGATTCTTCCAACACCCCCCCTCAAACGCAACTCGGGGGAATTGAACTTGGGTCTAGGCTCTGATACCATGAATAGGTTTTCTATTACACCAAAACTCGTAGGTGTTAGTAAACGTTCCAAATGAGTAACTAGGTTCCCCAGGGTGGAAATTACGGATTTCATAAAGGTGCGGCGATTCTTCCAACATAGAGTGTGAGAAATTGCCAAAGAATTAAAAAAAAATCATTCTCAATGCTTGGCGGGAATCTACTGTGCACTGCGTTGAGACCTACCGAAGAACCATTGGCCCGGATCTGCATCTCAGTGGAAGATCCAAGGGTGTGAAAGATTTTGTGTTCAGGTTTGTGGTTAGAACCACTATCCGATTATAGGCATCCATGGATGTGAGAGGGAGAGCGAGCGTGAATCTATTATGAAGCCAAAGTTGGCGAGAGTTTAAGGAAAAATTGAGCCTAGCTAATAGTTGTGTGGGAGCATTGTTAGATCTCCAACGCGTCTTATTTGCTGTGTTCTTCTCTCTGTGGCACACGTAAAGTGGAGCACCGTTGATATGTCTATCTTTTTAGACTTTTTGACAATGACACTTTCGATGGTCATTTTTTCATGAACCCATTTGGAAGCATTTTTGAGTGAGGTAGTATTTTTTAGTTAGAAGAAATCCTTGACAAACTATGTTATGCTATTGGTGATTATGTTATTGATGATTACAAGCTAAAGTCTATTCCACATGATCCTGCAATCATTCAGAATAAAACTTGCTTCTCTTAGAACTCAATTGTTAGGAAAATTATTGGATCTGCTTCTAAGATGGTTTCGACAGTGGAGGATACAACCATGGATGTCGTTTAGATGATATTCATGATTGAAGACGACTGCATTTTGGTGGCTCCTCATGGAAAGTGGGGAGAGCATGAATTGTATTACTTAGTTCGGGATTTTGCATTGCATCCCAATCGAGAAGAAGTTGCTGATGTTAAGTACCTAAGCAAGGAGCGAAGGAAGTAAATAAGGAAAGCGAGAAAGGTGAAGATGAAACTGAACTAGCCAATGAACAAGCATGGACCCTTTAGCAAGAAGACAAAAATAAAATGTTTTGTTGTAAGCCTCGCTGAGAGTTAGACCAATAGACAAGTTAAAGTTTAGGCGGTCGTGATTAAGGGGAGGTGTTAGAATATTAATCACAACTGTGGCAAACGGCGTCGTCCACTGTTCTCACGTCATGTATTTAATGTGAGTCAGCAAGAATTATTAAAACATCAGTTCAAATAGGCGAAAATCATTATTGATTCTGATTCATATGTATCTATAAATAATGATATTTAATAATAAAATATCAAGCTCTTCTGAAAAGTCTTCATGTTTCTAATCCTAACGCGGGGCTCAGAGGTGGCGATAACAATTTCAGGGCTTTCACTTTTTCCAGCTCTATGTGAAGTTTTATGTTCTCGTGTGCATGTGCTTCATTATATACTTTTTCCAGCTCTATGCGAAGTTTTATGTTCTCGTGTGCAAGTGCTTCATTATATCTTTTTAGAACCTCGCAGTCCCCTTCGATTTTTTTGAGCTTGGCCCTAAAACAAAATCATAACATTTAATTGACGTATAATAGAAATCGGTCAATAAAACTGTCAACCCAATAGGATCAAAAGTTTCTCGAAATGTAAATTTGCTCAACAATTGATTTCCAAGTCATTCTTCATATTGATTTCCAAGTCATTCTTCATAGTCACGAAAAAGGGACTTTTCATATGAATATCGACATGCAAAATACAATGAATGAATAAAGGGCGAGAGATTCAACTATAAGGCCAACGCTTGCTTTTCCTTCTGCGGAGGAATAAGTAGTAACAACAGCCAAAAACATGACGAAACACAAACGTTAGAGTAGTAAGTTGTAAGTGAATACTGTGAATAGAAACTTACAGGTTCGGGCACCCTGTTCTTTCTGAGGCTTTCTTCCAGAACAACACATTGTTTTATGGACAATCTACGCTTCTTCGCGAGGTTCCCGAGGTTAGCCGCGTTGGAATCCACGGTGTTGTTGGGAAACGACACATTAATGCCGCCTGCATCTTTGTTGGATAAATAGGACGCTGGCCATTTGTTGGCGTCAGATCGCCATTAAAAAGCTACCTAATGGAAGGGAGCCATCGCTTCTCCGGTTGATCTCTGGCTGCCAACACCATTGGTTCCTGCACATGACGATTTTCGTTATTATGATCCAAAAACATCATCAAAACAAGAGACATATCAATCAAAACACCGATAAAATAAATTCCAATCCATTCTTGACGATTAGTTTTAGCTAAGTTTTAAACAGTGCAGGAATACTATACCAATCGATGGTGATGTCTACTCCCAGTGCAAAGTGTCGCGGCCCGAGTCATGGTCTAACGGAAACAGATCTAACTGCAAAGGAGGCCCATTCACTTTTTTTTTTGAAACGTACATTTCATCCTTTTATCTGGTGGCTGTCCCATTACCAATACCTAGTACTCATGAAAGCCCTGCACTGCAATCCTGATCCATACCCCTTTGTTCCCTGAAGGTTTCAATAGAGAGGAAATTATTGAAGAAGGTATAAAACAGAAAGGCATTATATAGCAGGAGAGAAAGGGCTATGGATCCTGAGACCGACCTGACTACACAATCTTCAACAATACAGTGGAAATGATTGAAGAAGGTATAAAACAGAAAGGGATTATATAGCAGCAGAGAAAGTGCTATGGATCCGGAGACCGGCCTGACTACACAATGAAAGCCCCACACTGCAATCCTGATCCATACCCCTTTGTTTCGTCAAGGTTTGAATAGAGTGGAAATGATTGAAGGAGGTATAAAACATAAAGGGATTATATAGCAGGACAGAAAGGGCTATGGATCTGGAGACTGGCCTGACTACACAATCTTCAACAATAATTATTATAATAATAATTATGGACTGTTAAAAGTTAAAACAATGAAAGGTTGACCGTCAAACACAATGAAGTTGGTTAGTGACACTTTATGGTGTTGACGGCCTAATATTGTATCTTTTGGACCCGTCAGGTTGGCCAACGAAGGCTTTCATCATTCTTAAGAAAAAACACTTCGATTTGGCAATTGGTCTAACGCAAACAAAACATGTTTTTTGGAAATATTTTACACCAACATTTATCAAGTTCGAGGTGGGGGTAATAATGTATATATATATATATATATATATATATATATATATATATATATATATATATTTTAAATAAAGGTATTTCTCGTTCAAAACGGAAGAAGATCCCATAAATCAACTTAATATTTTGTTAATTTTTTATTTTAAATTAGGTTATTATTATTATTATTATCAAATTTTATATATTAATTTAATATATTATCAATTTTTAATATTAAAATAAATTATTATTAATAAAATGGTTATTAGATATTATTTTTTGAGATTTAACTCGGTTAAGTAAGTCATTCATCTATGGGCATTTTTATGAGACATAGTCATAAATGACTAATTTCTCATGATTTTTGAATAATCCACTTAGCACCCATTGCATAAAGTGATGCTCACAAGGCTGACGCTGTGAGATTAAAACTAGTGAAATGAATCATACCAGAAGAAATAGTCATTATTATTTTTTATTAAAATTAATGTTTATTCATTAAATTCTAAGAAAAAAAATTATATATTTTAAAATTTTATTATTATGTTTAAAAATTATAAAGAATATATTGTTAAAATTTTATAACGTAGTGATAACTTTATTATGAATATAATTTAATATCAAGATTGAATTTTGATATTTTAATATTTTAATTTAATTAAAAAATTAATCTAATTATTTAGGGCGATATTAATTTTTTATTGTAATATTTTAATGTTATATAATATTTTAATTTTGGTTATATTTAAATTTATATTAACAATATTTTTAATATTTTATGAAGTCTTTTTTCTTGACTTCACTATGATTTAGTTAACGTATTAATGTTTTATGGAGTGTTTTTTTTCTTGACTTTACTATCCAATTTGAAGCACAAATGGTTTTGACTAGAGTTTGACACAATGTTAGAAACCCCCATTGCTTTCATGTTGTTTATGTATTTTTTCTGTGCATTATGTATTTGGTTAATGAGGTAAATGTATGCATTGGTAAATCATTCTTTGTGTTGCAAAATTTTTTTGGTTGCAATAGTTTTTTTTTTGTTCTCAATGGAGAGAGGCTCTCTTTTATCACTAAGAATAGTACATTAATTTTAAGATTATATAAGTTATGATTTTGATATTTATCCAAAATTATTTAGAGATGTTGCATCCTCAAAGTTAGTAACTATATTCAATTAGTACAACCACATTAAAAATATTAATGTGGTTGATATAGCCAGAGGTTTCATTAAAAAAAAAAAAAACTATTGCAACAAAAAAAAGTACTGCAACCCGAACCATGCATACATTTACCTCATTAACCATGTATAAAAGGTTATGGGTCAACTTTCACTTGATAAAAAAAATGAATTGCACATTTGATTGTAAAATGGACCAGTTTGCTAAATAAACTTTGCTTATATATAAATGAATGTTTTTTTTTATGTGGTTCACAGACACTAGGTGGGGGTTACATGGTACATCCACCGAAAATGGAAGATGAACCTTGAAGGAATCTTTTAAAGCCCGTCAAGTGGGTGGCCATTACATCCATGAGAAAGTTGGGTGGGTGGCTGTTACATCCATGAGAAAATCTAGGTAGATCTTGAAGGAATCTTTTAAAGCCCGTCAAGTGGGTGGCCATTACATCCATGAGAAAGTTGGGTGGGTGGCTGTTACATCCATGAGAAAATCTAGGTAGATCAAACCCGAAGGGAGTCTTTTAACCGTTACATCGAGGAGAAAGTATAGGCAGATCAACCCTGAAGGGAATCTTTTAAATCTCGCAGGGCTCGTGGCCGTTACATCCACAAGAATTTAAAGCCCGGTTGGCTGGCCGTTTAATCCATAGGAAAATTTGTGTGGATGAACCCCGAAGGGAATCTTTTAAAGCCCGTAGCAGGGCCTAACCCTAAGGGCATTAAGGATAATTGACCCTGTAACCTCCCGATCCGCTAGGCACTTAACAATGGGGACTCGACCAGTTGAGCCAACCCTCGGGGTTATATATAAATGAATGTTACAAATAATAATGACGAACTTATCATAGAGGAACTTGTTAGAATTGGAATAATCTTAAATCCTTGGGAAATTGGTGGGCCGGGAAGGCACGAATTTAATTTTTTAAATTCATTAAAATTAATAGACTATTTTTTTAAATAAAATTTTCTTATATATCAATGAATTATGAATAATAATGAGAGTTTATCGTGCATGAACTTACTAGAATTGGAATAATCTCAAATCCCTAAAAAATTGGATGGCTGGAAACCACCTTTGGAAATAATAACATTCACGTGTTTCTTTTTATACCGTAATCAATAGTTTACTAATTTCATTCTTCTCAATGCTAAAATAAACTTTCCACCATCAATTTATCGATGTTTTTACTAATATGATTCCAATTAATCTTATGTTGAGCCTTAGCTTTGAGATATTCATATGACACCACTTCCTACAATGTTTCGTCCTTATTTATAAACTTAACATTAACTTCAAATATTTTTTAATTTTTTAATTTATTTTACCAATGCCAAAAGTCATATTTATAATAAAATGGGAATACCTAGAATTCTTCGCTATCTCAATCATGAACAAACTTCCACATAATAACAATATAGTATGAAAAAGAAATGAATTATGATTATTTAGTCAAATTTATGCACAAACAAAGTTTTTGCATACAACATTTTGACTTCTATATGTGTATTCCAAAAACAGTGACAAACAAAAGGCAACTTTGCTTAACACTAATATTAAATTTAACATCTTCCAACCATCCTTCCGTAATTTTAAACTTTTAAACAATATTCTCATACAACCTAACAATATAACTAGCTAAAAAATAATATTTTTTACTCTATTCTAAAAAGCTAATTATAAATAATATGTCAAAATCTTTTACAAAATTAACAATATAATATAAAAATTAAATTTGTTATTACATTACTTTTCTATACTAATATTAAATAACTTACCCATACTATATTAAATAACTTGCAATAAAATAAAGCAATAATTTATAAATTTAATTTAGGTTTAAAAGCTATTCAGTAATTTATATTTAAAAATAAAATATACACATTTAAATATTATAAATTAAAATTCAGTTAACTTTTGACAATATTTTTAAATATTATAATTAATTTAAAAATTATAATATTTTATTGTCTCATAACGCTTAACATTTAAATAAAAAATCCTCATTTCATGATTTTTTCAAAGCCTTGCCAAGAAATCATCGTTGGGTCAACTTTTTATTTAATTATTTTTTCATTATAAAAATTAATTAATCATTAAATACAATTTCCTAATTCAAAGAGTTGTTAATTTCCTTACCAGTAAAGATGACAAGTTACCACTACATTAACTTTTTGTTTTCAGCTCATTTTAATAATTAAATTATTACCCATCAGGCCTTGAAATCACTCCAATTCGCATGCGTAATTGATTTTTAATATTGATAAATTTATGTCAGTTTAATTCGAGGAGTAATTTTTTTGGGTGTATATTGCTTTCTTATTAAAAAAAATTGGGGTCTATTCTGATTTTTTTGGGGTGTATATTTCTTTTTCATTAAAATAAATTTGGGGTGCATACTGATTTTTTTTTGGGTTTATATAAATTGGGCTGCATACTGATTTGATTTTATTTGCGTTGGATAATGAATATTTTTTTTAACTATAATTACGGTATTTATGTTAAAAAACAAAATACTTATTTTTATAGAATATTAATTTGAAATTTTTTAAAAATTAATTAAATTTTAATATATATTTTTAAAAATATTATTATATTTGTGTTTTAAATATATAGATATTTAAAAAAATATGTAATAATATTTTTAGATGTCAGATTGATCTCAATTTTTAACATTAGAAATTAATGTGTAAACATAACTATTTTTATATAAATTTCAATTTTTGATTTCTCATTTTTATATTTAGAAGAATTAGCAATTACGCCATTGTCATTCTCATAGATGTTCGTATGGAATATTTTTTTTTAATTAATCAATTTAATTAAAAAGGAAGAAATAATGTACCTATATTTTTATTTATTTATTAATCAACATCTTATTTATTTATTTCTTTATTTATTTATTAATCAACATCTGTGCGAGTCCTGTGTACCATGGAGATTCATAATCTGTAAATAGATTTACAATACTATTTGCCAATACCATGACTTATTAACCACATACCCAAAAATTTATAAGTCACCCCAAAGACAAATATACATATGATTTTTTTTTTAATTAATCAATTTATGTAAAAAAGAAAAATAAATCTAACTACTTTAAAAATAAATCTCGACTTTTAATTTGAGTATACTACTATAAATATTCTAGCATATTCTATAGACATTAATTCTTTAGCATCCAATAAATAGTTATTGGAAACTAAATTAAAGTTCTAAGATCTCTATTTAAAAATGGACATAAGTATAAGTATAATTAATAGTGTGGAAATCTTATTCCAAAATAAGCAAACCTGTCTAGTCATTCATATTGATTAAGTATATATAATGTCATTATATTTATTGTTATTTGAGTGTCTCATTGTGATTATAATTCATATATTCCTAAAAATGTTATTGTTAATGATGAAAGGATAGAGTTTGAGATATATTGTTTTAAATATGTATATTAATATGTGATTATAATTCATATATTCCTAAAAATGTTATTGTTAATGATGAAAGGATAGAGTTTGAGATATATTTTTTTAAATATGTATATTAATATATTTAATTACGATTGAATGCTTATCATTTAATAGAATAATGATTAAGGGAAAGAGCCTTTTATCAATAATAATAATAGTGGTTTTAGAGCATATCACCTAGTTTAACACCTGAAAATGATTTTTTTAGTTTAATTGTTGAGGCTTAATGTATTGAAAATTGTTCACCAAATATATCCCTATGAAGACCAAACTCAATTTCACCTTAAATATATTTAATTATGTTAGACAAGGTTTAAAAGTAGGCTGGGAAGATCAAGCAAATTTCTCGGAAATGAGCTTTTACCTTTGTGAAAATAAAAACTAGGAAGCCTACATTGAGTAAGGTAGATGCATTGGATAGTGGAATTCTTTTAATTTATGGGAGAAATCTAAAAAATGTTTGAGTACTAGGTAAGTAAATCATATTGGAGGCTACGACCTTGATCTTAAAGGGGCTGTTAATGGCCATTAGATACGTGCGTTGTTCGCTCGAAGAAGAACTTAAAATTTGAGTTAAGATGATAAACGTGTTAGTATACATAATAACCCTATTATGTATGGACCTACTATCACTCTAAAGGCCTTTATAGTAAAAAACATAACAAACGTCTTATTACACTTAATAACATTATTATGTATGAACGTCACTCGACTCCATTATAGTAAAAATATGATTTTTTCGCTGTATGCCTAACCCACTGCTGGGATTTAAGTATTGTACTGATGTGTACATATAATTTTATAATTTAGGTAGTATTTCTCCATATTTTCATTAATCTTAAGCCCTCATCGTGGACATGCTCAAGTTTTAGGTGTTCTATTAGCTAGGTCGAAAATCAATTTTTAAGTATGATTTCACCAAGATTTACATGTTTGTATTAAACAAATAGGTTAGACTACATGCATGATAATTTATTTCTTTATTATTATTTTGAATGAAAAAAAAATGTCATTTTATAGTTAGAAAGTGGTATAACAACATTGCAACTCTCGTAGTGGTGTTTATGAGGAGTCTACGCATTCGAATGAAAACGTTTAATGGTTTTTATTTTTAATTGGGAAAGAAAAACGAAATCAACATGCGTCAGTTATTCTCAATTTGTATTTTAAATCAGGAATTATTAATTTAATTATTTAATTATCTTTTAAATATCTTTTATTATTCATATTTTCAGTGTTTAATGCTCATTCGGATAAGATTGTATGTGATCTTATTAGCAGTGTCTTTTTGGAAACTTGATGTTTCTATTTTTGTAAATACATTTGTATTATTTATTGAGTTTCATTGCTTATTGTAAATCAATTCAATCCATTCATTGATTATGGTATTAGAGCTCGAGTATTTTTTTCGAAAATTTCGTGCTTCATTTCGAAATTTCTCTCTAGGAGTCTGAAATTTTTTTATGGGTGTCACAATTTCTGAGCCGCATTTTTTTTTGGGTGTCGCATTTGTTTTCCACTTGCAAACACCACATCGCTGCCGTTGTTCTCTGCAGATCCACTCCATCTCTTAATTACACAAATTCAGACATTGCTGGCCATCAAGCGAGGATTGAAATCTCCATCAAACAACATCGTCTTGATGCCGTGTGAGATGGACTTTTTGAAGCTTTCACTGTGAATGTTTTCCGGCTTGACGCCGAGCACGGTGCCACCGAGACGTTTGATGTCATCGTCATGTTTTTCACCAACAGCTGACGTTGGGAGGAGATGACAATCGACGCCGGAACTCTAGATAGGGATTACGTGGAACGGGATTCTACAGAGAACAATGGCATCAACATGGTGTTTGCGAGGAAGGTCCTACCCGCTTTCTCTGTGATAATTAGGGAGTGCTCAAACTCACCAATAATCCAGTATTCCATAAACGAACAAAGCATGTGGAAACCCATTGTCACTACATTCGACATCTTGTTGAGGATGGATCCATTCAGTCGATGTATATTCCCACAATGGAGTAGCCATCAGACATTTTCACCAAGCCCCTTGGTCCTGATAAGTTTGTAAAATTTAGAGAGTCTAGAGGTGTTCTAAATAGATTGAGCATTAAAAGAGAATGTTAGAGTAATACTATTTTAGTGTTTAATGCTCATTCAAACAAGATCGTCTGTGATCTTATTAACAATTTCTTCTTAAGAACTTATTGTTTCTATTTCTTAATAGAAACTTGTTGTTTGTATTTCTGTAAATACATTTGTATTATTTATTGAGCTTCATTTCTCATTGTAAATCAATTCAATTAATTCATTTATTATTAATTATAAAGAAATAATCTTCATACAATGAGTGCCTTTTGAAAATACACTCCATCGTTAACATTTCTATACATTATAAGATTTATTAGTATTTAATATTGTTATTTTGATTATTTAAGATTAATTTTTTTTAAATATGTATTGAAAATTTAATATTTTTATTGAGTATACGATAAACATATTGAGAGAATGTTATAACAGTCATTAAGTTATTCATTTAATGTAGTTTGAGTAGTTAAGAGGAAATTTTATATTTTTTATTTAAATTAAGATTCCATATTATTGATAGGTTTGTTTTTGTGATTTAATTGTGAAAAATTAAGTTGAAATTGACCTAAAACGTTATTTTGGATACCATTAGTAAAATGAGAAACATTTTATAATATTTCCCATAAGATATGTTATGGGAAGATGAAAGCACCATTAAATCTATTAAATTTTATATTATTTTAGTTTATTATTATTTATTTTAAACGAATAATAACTATAACTATAATATTGGTAGAATAAGTTGTTATTATGATTTTAATAACATGGAAAATATTATTGGATTAAATGGTTTTTGTCGTGTTGTAAAATGATTAGTTTTCATTCAGCTGGCACGATTAAGAATTAGTTATGTAGTTGATAAATCCATCAAACCCCTTTGTCTAAAACAATTGATACTATCTATTTATAATGGCTCCCAACAACCATTAAGGGGGTTGGCTTCTATCCCATTCATATATTTTTCCTTTTCCTTTTCTTATGGATCACCATTATGATTTCTTTCCTTTCCTATTTTCTCAATATTAAGGAGTAATTGTGGAAATAAAGAAAAAAATAAATTAATATTTCTAATATGGCTATAGAGGATGTGAGAGCTTTAATCAATTTTGCTAAATGTGTATCATGTGTATGATCATTTTTAATATAAAAGTGTTATTATTTAGTAACATGTCGATTCTTACTGGTGTTTTCTATATGATCACCATAACATGTCTATATAGAACATGGACAAGCATAGAGGCTTAGTGAGAATGATAATATTCAATTTGTATTTCATTTTGTGTAACAAATGTGTGATTTTTTGCAAAATCAATCCTTCTCGGAATTGTACTACTACTTGACCAATGGATATATTCATATCTTTCCCATTTCACTTTTATGTTTCACAAGGATTGATCATTTATATCAATAGGATATTTGTTCTGAAAAGTCAAATTTCCACATTGACCACATTTTCTACCACAAAAAAAATTTCTTTTAGTAAACTAATTCATGATTTTCTCTTCCACGTAGAATCATGGATAGTGAAAGGAGGAGGTGAATTTTTCCAAAATATTTCACCAAAATTAAGCAAGGTATCATAATATAATTGAAATTCCACATGATAGCAATAAGGACAAGTGTTGCGTACAATGATAGGTTTAACATACCATGGTTTTTGTTGCACAAAGTACAATGATAGGTTTAACATAACATGGTTTTTGTTGGGAAAAAGTATCGATTGAGACATTAATTCCATGATTCTCTTCTATGAACTGATTGAACAACTCTATTTGAGTGGTGTCCAAGATATTTTTTTCATGTTCTACATAATGATATGGTGTTATTATCCACTACGTCACATCCCTTACTTTTGTTGAAACACGTGAATTTTTAATCCAATATTCATATACTATTTTTTAAACATACTTTCCAAGTCTATTTTTGTATGGTTGCCTACAAATAACATTCCAACAAGGGAGCTCATTATTTACATCTATTTTCAATCAAAATTTCTTATGTTTGTGCAATGTTTTTCGTGAGTTTACTGATGCTTTTGCCATAGATTTTACCAAATGATTTTATTTAGTACTAGATGAAACCACTACTATTTTTGTTTTTCTATGTGTATCTATAGCACTTTTCTACACTATTTATATTTTGAATCACATTTTCTTCCACCTTTTTATCTTTTCTTGATTTTCGAATACCCAATAGTGTTGTAGATTATTTTAATTTCATTAATGTTAAGAGACCTCTCAAATTTGATCTTGAAATGTCACATTTTCATCTTTGAAGAACATATCAATAATGAGACTAACACGATATCATATAACATGGTTAGTTTATTTATCTCTATATGTGACAATGTCAACATTTTCTAACATCACATCATCGATATTGATTTCATCTATAACGTAAATGTGTATGATATACTTTAAATAATTAAATTAAAAAATAGAGTTTGAATGAAATTGAAACTAATAAATATGTATAATTTCAGTAATATATATATATATATATATATATATATATATATATATATATATATATACTAATGGTGATTCAATTTCTCTATTTGAATATTTTTTAACGCCTTCAACAACATCATCAATTATTGGTTCATTATATTTTTCACTTTTTCTTTCACCTTTTTCAATATCATCATCAATGTTATGAGGAAAATCTCTTTATTTACATTTCAAAATATTTTTCAAATTAGCTCATCAAATAACAATTAAATTTCACAATACACTATTATATTTTAAATAACATTTATAATATTTACATTTACCTACCTGCTTCGACTTCTTGTTGAGATTGATTTGCCTTTTCAATATTTCAATGTTCTTCCTTCTTTCTTTTGTAATAATTTCTCCAGTACTCTATATGAGCCTCAATGTCTCTTATTCGATCATATTTTATTTTGAAATTTATTTAATTTACGATGATAGTTCAATCTATGTAGATTTTTAAAATCAAACCCAAAAAAGTCAATTTCAAAATCTAGCAAAAAAAAAACTCATTTTCAAAATCTAGAAAAAAAAACTCACTTTCAAAGTTCAGTCCAAAATACATACATTTAATATTCAGCCCAAAATACTTATTTTTAAAATTCAACCCAAAAAATTGATTTTCAAAATTCATCTCAAAAAACAGACTTTCAAAATTCAACCCAAAAAACTTACATCCAAAATTCAGCCCAAAAAACACACTTTAAAAAATTTCCAGCAATTAGGTGCAAAGAAGTTTTCAATTCAAAAGCCGCACATGAGGAAGGTGAGTTTGAAAACAATGTTTTGATTGAGTTTGTTTATAGCGTTCGACCCAAACAATTTTATCGATGGGATGCACTATTTCAATTTTGCGGCCAATGAAAGATATGGATAGGTTTCCTGCCGAACATTTCAAGAAAGTTCAATCAAACTTTTCAAAGATTTCAGCTGAAAATATTTCCGGTTTATTTTAACGTCTTAAACAAGAATTCATCCACTTTTTTTATCTTTTATATCGAACTATTTTGTTCGATCCAAAACATGCAACTCTGCAACAAATTGGATATAATCACTTTTATCTAACTTCATACTAGTTAAAATCCATCAAATATGATATATTTACTTTTGGAACAAATAATAGCATTTGCAAAATTGAATCTACTTTCAGTAAATATAAATTTTATGTAATTTCATAGATATTTTTTAATTTTAATTAATTTTCTATTAAATGTGTGCAAAAAAAATTCAAGTCATTGTGATTTATTGAAATCAAAATTTTGTATCTTAAAAAATCATTGTAAAAAAATATGAAAATGTATGGTTCATTTTATTCATCGCTCTTCTTTAATGGGTAGTTTTTAGATTTTTAGTTTCTAACTAATATGTTGAGAAACATATTGTTATGTTATACATATAACCAGATCGAAGTAGAACCTATCTACATTGTTGCAACACTTTTTTATCTACATTGTTGCAACACTTTTTTTTCAAAAAACACAAGGTTAGAAAAGAATACACTAGTACCAAATAATATGACTTTTTATGAATCCCTTGATTTTTATAGAACACTAAGTCAAAAAATTATTAAATTGACATATCAAATGTGAATACATATCCAATTAATAAAGGATGGGTTACCCTAGCAATTACTCTAGGTGCTTGGATTTCTCGGCATGTTCACTTAGAGCTCATGAGGTGGAAAGATTGTGTCTAATGCATCCTACATGCTTTTGGATTCTCTCATAGATGGAGTGACCAGAGTCTCCAATGTAACCAACCTTAGAGAAATAAGCGAATGAGTAGACCCTTTCATGTCTTTAGGGTCTACATGGTCCTTAAAATATCTAAGAGAATTTTTATAGGTATTAAAAGCTCATGAGGTGGAAAGATTGTGCCTAATGTATGCTACATGCTCTTGGATTCTCCTGTTAATGGAGATACGAGTTTCTCCAATATAACAAACTCCACAGGAACAAGAGATCGAGTAGACCCCTTTCATGTCTTTAGCATCTACACTATCCCTAAAAAGATCTAAAAAAAATTAAAAGTATTAAGAGATTGGAACAAAGAAGAAACTCTATTTTTTTAAGGATATGAGCAATCATTTCCTTGGTCACTTAGATAAATGGAAAATGAACCTTAAAAATGGGATTAACCTTAATTTTTTTTTAATATTTTTAAGATTTAAGATTTAAGCAATATTAAAAATATATTTGATTGTAATTATGGATTAAATGCGCTACTAAACTATCCAAACTTCTGAAATTTAATAAACAAAAATAATATAACTACAATTTTTTTTATTAATGTCATTATCGATGTTTCTCTTGCCATACATATAACGACAATTTTTTTTTATTAATGTCATTATCGATGTTTCTCTGGCCATACATATATGGTACAATTTTAACTAGTAATTGCTTCTGTATGCATGTCATTCTCAATGAACTTTTCACCATGCAGGTCCAAACCATCTTATGATTATGCTTACACTTTCTGTCACCTTAGTGCCCAGATCAACAGAGGTTGTTCCACCGGCACAAGCATTGTTATAATTCTTGTGGAGATGCCTTGACGAAATGTATTCCTTTTGCTTATGATGATGTAAAATGTTCAAAATTTGTAATGGAGATCTGTCATGTCCTTTCATATTAATATCGAAAAATACGTTCAGATATTTACTTGAAGCTGAGATTGTGGCTTTTTATTTCCAGTGCACCGATGATTGCAGAGCGCACTACAGTCTTTCACCAACAGTGTGCTACAGGCATTGGCCGTACGTAGCCGGTAGGATCTATTTGATCAAATATTGAAATGTAAGGAATAACAATTAGCATTGCTTATCAGAAACTCCATTGTTTCCTGATGCAATCGAAGTGGACCTGACCCCAACGCTAAATGGTAAAATGTTGCTGGGAAATAACTTAAAATTATTATTTTAAAAGAAGCGAAGTTTTGAGAGAATTTTTTATCTAGGTCGCTTTTCAACATATAAAAAAAAAATCTAATAAACAATATAAAAATTAATGATTTATTTGAAAATAGAATTTAGATAATGAAAATACTTGTGAAACGTTCTCTTTTAAGTTTTTATTTTTTTTTAAACAAAATTTACATTTTGATTATTCTAAATTTATGTTTTATAATTCTACATGAGTAACATTTTTATTTCTGAAAAGTAAAAAGACCTATTTCATAGGTATATATATCTATATTCGAAAATTATACCACATTTTTATTTCTGAAAAGTAAAAAAAGACATATATATATATATATAAATTATACTACTCTAACATCATATATATCAGTCATTTGCCTATGGTTTCTCAAGACTTACCTAAGTAGTCTCAAACTGCCACTACGGGAACCAATATGTTGACCACCTTAAGAGAAGATGTTATAAAGTCATACCACGGGAACCAATATGAGAAGATGTTATAAAGTCATACCAGTAGTAAAATAACCAAAAAAAAAAAGCCAGAATATTAACTATCATTCGGACGAGAAAACATTTTTAACAAGCTCAAAACTTCATGTATAAGTGCTGGGACTTAGCGCTGGAACCAGGGGCGCATATGGTAAAGCTCACAGTGTAAACATTTTTAAAAAGCACCAAATTCCATGTATAAGTGCTGGGACTTTAGGGCTGGAACAAGGGGAACTAAAGGGTAAAGCTTACACTGTAAGTTTCTCCAGATGAATTATCCGGGCTTACAAAAACTTTAATTTTTTTAAGAGGTTTAAAATCATCAATAAAAAACTTCATATAAATTTAATATTAATTAATAAAATTATAATTTTACAACCATTTTAAAATAACAATAAAATAAGCTAAAAACTATTTTTATTTATTAAATCATTTTACAATAACAATGTTTTCATGTGTACTACCTAGGTTGTATAACTCAAACATGAAACATTCCCAGAAAAATAGTGTTAATGATAGTTGTAAAGTCAGCAATGATATTCAGAATTTTACATAGACTCCCACTCTGTGCAGCTGTACGTTCCTTGGTTTATCAAGATGCCTCATTTCATTCAATAAATTAACTCGAGCGCTTTCTGAACCGACATACAATTAATAAAAAATATAATGAAACCCTAAATGTTCCACAGAGTTAACATTTATAGAAAACCTAAAATGTTTGACAAAGAGAACGATGTCCACCATTGTAAACATTGACTACGTGTAAAGAAACTCCGATCAATACCGGACCATTCATTGGCGGAAAGACTTGCTTAAAAACATAGACCCAGATTTCGGCAAAGTCAAGTGGCTACTATTGTCACCAACTGAAACTCTCTCACAGGAGGGGCACATGGTAAGGCTTGACGCAGGCTGGAGAGGTGGCGACATTTTTAAAGCTTTCAGTTTTTCCAGCTCTATTCGAAGTTTTCTGTTCTCGTCTGCAAGTGTCTCATTATATCTCTTCAGAACCTCGTAGTCCATTTCCGTTTTCTTAAGCTTTGTCCTGAAACAAATTCATAACATTTAATTAACTTATAACAGAAATCAGTCAATAAAACTGTCAACACAATAGGATCTCCATGGGATCAAAAGTTGTCCGAATTAAAAATTAGATCGAAAATTGATTTCCACGTCATTCTTCATAGTTACAGGCTGTTGATAAGAAAAGGGGACTTTTCATATGAATGTCATCATGCAAAATACAATGAATGAATAAAGGGCGAGAGCTGACCTTGCTCGTCTATTCTGGAACCACACCTCAACTTGTCGAGGGCGGAGATTCAACTGTAAGGCCAACGCTTGTTTTTCCTTCTGCGGAAGAAGAAGAAGTTACATTAGCCAAAAACATCACGAAACACAAACGATAGAGCAGTAAGTTGTAAGTGAATACTGTGAATAGAAACATACAGGTTCGGGTGCCCTGTTCTTTCTGAAACTTTCTGCCAAAACAGCACATTGTTCTCTGGACAGTCTAAGCTTCTTCCTGGAACAGCCCTCCTCTTCTGGATCGCTGAGCACCCTCGACGAAACTCGGTCATTCTCTAACTCCTCGCCATCATCCTGCCTTCTTCGCTTGATCTCCGCATAGCCGTTCCCGAGGTTAATCGCGTTAGAATCCTTGGACAACGACACATCAATACCGCCTGCATCTTCGTTGGAGAAACAGGATGCTGGGCATTTGTTGGCATCGGATCGCCATGACACAGCTACGTGATGGATGGGAGCCATCGCTTCTGCCGTTGATCTCTCGCTGCCAACACTACCGGTTCCTGCAGATGACGATTTTCGTTATTATGATCCAGAAACATCGTTAAAACAAGAGACATATCAATCAAAACACCATTAACATAAAATCGAATCCGTTCTTGACGATTGGTTTTAGCAAGTAGTAAACAGTGCAGGAATATTATACCAATCGAAGGTGATGTCTTCTCCCAGGGCGAAGCGCCGCGGCGGGAGTCACGGTCTAACGGAAACAGATCTAATTGCAAAGGAGGTCCATTCACTTTTTTGTGCGAAACGTACATTTCGTCCTTTTCTCTGGTGGCTGTCGCATTACCAATAGCCAGTACTAATGAAAGCCCCGCACTGCAATCCTGATCCATACCCCTTTGTTTCGTCAAGGTTTCAATAGAGTGGAAATGATTGAAGAATGTATAAAACAGAAAGGGATTATATAGCAGGAGAGAAAGGGCTCTGGATCTGGAGACCGGCCTGACTACACAATCTTCAACAATAATTATTATAATAATAATTATGGACTGTTAAACGTTAAAACAATAAAAGGTTGACCGTCAAACACAATGAAATTGGTGACTGACACTTTATGGTGTTGACAGCCTAATATTGTATCTCTTTGACCCGTCAGGTTGGGCAACGAGGACAGGGTTTCATTATCAGTAAGAAAAAACACATGGCTTTGGCAACTAGTCTAACAAAAACAAAGTTTATATCACATATTTTTTGGAAAATATTTTACACCAACATTTATCAAGCTCGAGGTGGGGGTAACAATGTAGATTTAAATAAATAAAAATGGAAATAAAGGAATTTCTAATATTTCTTGGGCGAATATATATATATATATAATTATTTCTATTTAGTACTAACTAATATTTTTAACTAAATTTTTTTCTATTAATTTTATTTTTAATTTTCATAAAATTAATTTAAAATTAATCTATTT
Organism: Pinus tabuliformis; assembly: GCA_031772625.1. Classification (NCBI taxonomy): domain Eukaryota; kingdom Viridiplantae; phylum Streptophyta; class Pinopsida; order Pinales; family Pinaceae; genus Pinus; species Pinus tabuliformis. The sequence continues at coordinate 1,554,231,956 of CM062818.1, read as the reverse complement.
TATAATTTAAAACTAATATACTATTTTAATTTTAATATTATAATATAATTAACTATTACTCCATTTTTTATTTATTAATAATTAATATTTTCGAAATTAATTTATTTTACATAAACTTTTAATTTATATTCATTAATATATTTACATCATTTATATATTAATTCTAACATTGTCCCTTACATTTTAATTTTAATACTAATAACCAATAGATTTTTTTTTTTTAAATTAATTAAAATAATAAAATGAATAAAAAATATTTATATATATTAATATTAATTGATCCTTTATCTAAGTCAATCTAGCCGTTATCAATTCTAGCTGTTGGTTGTTAACCGTTAAGTCATGGGATTCTTTGCCCTATCTATTTAATGTGCTTAGTGAGTTCTGCTCATTCAACTTGTCGTGACGATGAACCACATTGGCTAGTTTGAAACGCGTGGACAAAAGTTTTTCTATGTGATTTTCGCCAAAGATTCCTCAAACATTTGATTTGATTTTATTTTAAAATATATTATTATTCTTCTCGAATTATATATATTAATTTAATATTTTATCAATTTTTGATATTAAAATAAATTATTATTAATATGATGGTCATTATTAATTTTTAATAAGATTAATTTTTATTCATTAAAATTTTGTAATATTTTAGATAACATTTTTTTGGTATTTAATTATGACCATTTTCATGAGAGTTAGTTGTAACTCACGTGTGAAGAAGTGACTAATTTCTAGGTGATGCTCACATGGGTGAAGAAGTGGGGATTGAAACTAGTGAAATGAATCACAATGACTAAACTAACTTTTGGGTGATGCTCACAGGGTTGAAAAAGTGACTAATTTCTGGGCGATGCTCACATGGGTGAAGAAGTGGGGATTGAAACTAGTGAAATGAATCACATAGTGTCAATCATCACTTCCTCATCACTTTTGATGATGCTCACATGGTTGAAAAAGTGGGATTTGAAACTAGTGAAATGAATCACATAGTGTCAATCATCACTTCCTCATCACTTTTTGTGATGCTCACATGGGTGAAAAAGTGGGATTTGAAACTAGTGAAATGAATCACATAGTGTCAATCATCACTTCCGCATTGGTGATGCTCACACAGGTGAAGAAGTGGGGATTGAAAATAGTGAAATGAATCACATAGTGTCAATCCTCACTTCCGCATCACTTCACAAGGGTGAAGATGTGGGGATTGAGAATAGCGAAATGAATCACATAGTGTCAATCATCATTTCCGAATCACTTCCGGGGCTTGCACCCGGTAATCAGGACTTCCCAAAGGTCATCCATCCCAGATCGCCTCTGGCTCAAGCTCGCTTCACTGTAGAATTTTCCCCACAATCAAGCCCACTTAGCTTGCTATCCCATTTGCAGTTGAATCCCAAAAAATGATATCTAATATAATCCAGTGTGAAAACCCCTCAACACTTATGTAAAATATTTTATAATTTTATAATTATGTTTAAAAATTATAGAAAAATATTGTTAAAAATTTATAATGTAGTGATAACTTTAATTATTATAAATAATGAAAGTCTCATTTTAATATAATTTAAAATTAAGATTGAATGTTGATTTTCTTAATCATTTTAATTTAATTAAAAAATTATTTTAATTGTCTAGGTTGTTATTAATTTTTTATTGTAATATTTTAATGTTATTATTGAATTAAGGCTTTTGTGATCATTATCAAGTTTTTGAGACATGTTTTGGCAATAATCACATCTATATTCATTTTTCAAGGAGTTTGGAACCAATGAGTATAGTTATGGTCACGACAAGATGAAGAACAAGACCATGGCAACAAATTAAATAGAGGGACTGGCTATAATTGACTAGGCAACAACTATGTTTGACTAGATCAAGAGTTAGGGAAAAAATAGATAATTAATTAATTAATTAGTTAATTTGTTATATTTATCTATTTTATTTAATTCTATTTTAATTAATTATAATTTTAGGAACTAATAACATTAAAGCTAATAAATAATTTATTATCCTTTTAACTAAACTACATAAAAACTCATAACACTATAGGGAATACTATAGGGATAAATAAATAATTTATTTATTTAATTACAAAGTTTATTTATATGTAACCAAATAAGTATTATTTTACAACTAAATAAATTCATAATAATACTAACATGTGAAGTACTAGGATAAAAATATAAATTTTTATTAAATAATTAATTAATGAGTTAATTTAATTATTTATTTTCATCTAACTACATATAAACCTATAATACTATAGGGAATATTATAGGATAAAATATTAATTAAATAAATAATTAGTTAATATGATCACTACTTGTGTGACCAAATATGTATTATCATAGATAAATGTCTTTCAGATTAATCGCATCATTATCTACAATATGGATCAGAAAAACCTGAGATCTAAAATATATTATCCTCTTTAACCACCAAATAAAATGTAATAAATTCACATTAATACTAATATATGAAGTACTAGGATAAAAAACTATGGTTTATTAAATAATTAATTAATCAATTAATGTGTTTAATTTATTTACATCTAACTGAAATCCTTACTAGTTATATTAAGGGATAAATAAGAATTAAACTTAAATATATATCAATTAATCTTAATTAGTTAACTTGTTATCTAAATATAAAATCTCATAATTTTAAACTTAATTATTATTTATATATCATGTTTAATAAAAACCTTAAGAATACAATGAAGTCTAAAATTTAAGAACTTAAAGTAAGAAAATAAATAAATAAAAAGGAAGGTTTCATAATCCTAATAATTTCAATTAAAAGAAAAATTAATGATTAATAAATAGATAAATAATTAAAGGAAATGAGTACCAAACATCAACTCAGGGGAATTTAAACAATCCAGAAGAGGAGGGAAAAAAAATTAGAAAAGGAAAAAATGAAGAGGGGAAAAAGGGGCTGGGGGAGAGGGACGAAAATGAAAGTGCAGGGATCCAACAACTACTAATATTCCAATCATCATCCCTGTTGAGATTGCTTGACCTCCTTTCAATTTCTATGGCCTCCCTAAACTTGCGGTGATGAAAAAAAGAAATATTAGAAATAACCTAGCCCTCCTCAATACATAAATGATGCCTAGCCTTCTCTGTGTGCTTTGACCTGGTATGCTTTATGTCAGCTACGTAGTCATGAATCCTCTGATCAATAGAGCACCCAATGTCACCAACATAGGGTGTCCCACAAAAACATGGAATAACATAAACACCTTTCATGTCGTCGGGGTCAACAGGGTCTTTTACAGATCCTAGAGAGCTAATAATGGTGTTAAGGTGTCAAAAGGTAGAGGGAACATTATGCTTCATAAGTATTCTCACGATATTTTCAGTGGTCCCATGGATGATAGGGAGATGCACCCTTGAGATTCGATCTTTAGGGTCTTTCTTAACCTTAGGACTTCTGCCAGCTTTAAGGAAATCTATGAGACCTTGGTGCCTACTATATCCATTATCAGTAAAAACATTAAGCAGATGATATTTCCCTTTGTCAAGGTTCTTTTCATTAGAAATTCTTAACGCACAAGTAGCTAGCGTGTTGAGAACACCCAACATGCTAGTTATTGCTGAGCATGAGTTTCCTTTCGAAACAACTGGTGGGAGAAAGAGCCTTCATCCTTCTTCGAAATGAGAAAATTAACGAAAGGCAAGCACCCATCAACTTCTTGCTCCATAGTAAACTTTATAGAATAGGATTGATTGTTGAGATGTTGGAAAAACTGATATAATCCATATTGGCCATAGGACCATATGACACTAACTTGTCATCCACAAATCCTTTCCATAGCTTGGGCAAGAGATGGGCTGAAGACGAAGCCTTGGATTCAATGTATTCCATAAAAATATTAGCAAAAACCAAGGACAACGGGGAGCCCATGGCAACCCCGTAGGTCTGCTCATAGAATGCCCCTTCAAAGTAGAAAAAAATAGACGTAAGACAAATCTCTACTAAACGAGTGGTCTCATCGTCGGTGAGGTGATTGATGACTGCAATGGCTTCCTTAATAGGGATGCAAGTGTAAAGGGAAACCACATTGAAACTAATAAGAATGTCCCGAGGGTCAAACTTTATGCCCTTTATCTCATTGACAAACAACGAAGAGTCTTTGGCAAAAGACTTTGTAAGGCCAACAAGGGGTTTAATCTTTAAGGACCTTTATCTTTTAATTTTTGATAGCAGCCTATTTATGTTTAAATTTATATTAACAATATTTTTAATATTATCAATATTTTATGGAGTGTTTTTTTCTTGACTTTACAATGATTTAGTTAAGTTATTGCATCTTTATGCTAGCCTAATTTGAAGCATAAGTGCTTTGACTAGTGTTTGAGACAAATTTAGAAAAACTCATTGCTTTCATGTTGTTTATGCCATGTTCTCAATGGAGAGAGACTCTCTTTTATCGCTAGCAATATTTCATTAATTTTAAGATTATGAAAGTTATGAAAAACTTTTGAATTTGCTTGATATTTCTCTTCTCTAGATATGATGCATCCCCAAATTTCATAAATATATTAAACTAGTTACACCATAAGGTGTTGACCTTTGAAATCAGCTCTCCTAGTTGCCATCGTGTACTTTTTTGAACCACTTAATCAGATGTTAGACGATTGAAAAATTCTAGACCCTTGGATTAATAGTTGGGATAAAAAAACCTAATAGTTAGTTTAAATTAGTTTCTTATGTTCATTTCCCCACAATTTTTCTTGCTACACAGAATTGCCTCAAATCTTGCTCTTAATTCTAACCCCAGGATCAGTCTTTCATTCTCAAATTCAGGGGCCGAAAACCTCATCATATCTGTAATGTGCCATCCCTTAAGCCTACCAAAGAAACAAGTATACACCTATCTCATCATCTATGTGCTTCCCATGATCATAGACCAATTAACTCTGATGTATCAAAGTGAGTCTTGGTTAAACCCATGCCCAAGTGTTGCCACCAAGGCATCATCATCGCTGCAACTCTCTCAGTCCAAAGTGTCTCATATCGATCCTCCACATCAAGTCACTCTCTTAAGCACACCCACAAATGTACTCAAAAGTATGCACCTCATCCTGCATCAAAGTCTTTGACCTCAGCTCCTCAATGCATCAAATCGTCCAAGTCCACCATAATATGAAGTCCCCAAGAGTCACAACATCATGAATCATGAGCTCCATGAGACATCTCCAACCAACATCCTAGCAAGCATACATGTCTCGGCCCAAAGGTCTTTGCAAGATGCCTCAGCTCTCCATGTAGTAGGAATGCTCCATAGTCTTGTCATAACTCCACCAAGTCCATGGCCTTCTTGTACAAGAGTGCACAACATCCCCATCATATCATAACTAAAACATCTCCATGTCACACCAGCAAATCCATCTACACAACATCCCTGCCTTGGCACTCCTCATTGGATGCCCATAAGTGACATCTCTACAAGTGCTCCTGCATAATGTCCTTGAATAAGGCAACCATGCTCCATCTCTCCAACTCGATGTCCATGACTCAAGTTGCCCTTGTTTTCCAACTAGGTAGGCCCATCACAACATCGGTCATCCTCATCCAAGTCTGCAATCAAGTCTAGTGCCCATAGTCACCCAAAGCATATATCATCATTAAGTCATATGAGTCTCTTCCACCATGGCTTCCCCACTAAAGGTTCCACCAAGATAGTCTCTTGGTATTGGCCATGAGAAGTCCACCCAAATATCATTAGGTGTGTGCCCTTCTCCAATCTGTCCATGATTCATGTCGAGCACTTAGCCAATTCTCCATATTGCTAAAGCATGACCCATTCCTCTGAAATGATCATCACATTCCTCCCTTGTCACGAGCATTTACACCTTCTGCCGTAAGGTCACAAATGGTTTGAATAAGCTTTGCAATAGGCAATGGTCCTTTCTCCTCCATACAAGGTCTCATCATAGACATCCAAGGTAAGATCCTCCATCGCATCAGAAAATTGATTTTTCCCTTCCCTGCATATGGCCCATCTACCAAAAGCTCAAATGAAACACAAGTATAAGTAGTACCTACTTCATCATGAGGCTCCTCAAACATCATGACTTCCTCTTCTTCGTCATTGCAATCTAGAGCTACATCCTTCTCCATTGCACAACCAAGTCGAAGAAGTTCGTCTTCAACATTCCTTTCCAAGACGTTAAGTTTATCTCAAATCCATGGGTTCTCTTCTTTCATCCACTTCAAGCTATATAAGGTCAGCAAGAGCCTCCATTGACATTATTCCAAACCTGTCATGTCTTTTTGTTCAGCTTGGACCAAGAAAAATGCTTCACCCCTGCTAAACCTGTTATGGAGTGTAACACTTCCTTCGGTAAGCCTGGTTCGACTGAATGAACCTTTGATACGACCTGTCACACCCCTACCCTGGCGGTACTCTTCCAATTGCATGAAGGGGGGTGCAATAGCACCACCCATTTTTTTTTTATCAATACTCACATGGTATGGACTACGCCTACATTTTATACTTAGTTTATTTTTCAAATTTTCTGAGTATACATTCACATACACGGCGGAAACATTCAATTAGTCATCTTCATCATTGTTATCATTTACACATATGCACAACGGATATTTTAATGGCAGGGGAAACTCCCTAAAATATGAGTCTTCTTGATGATAATAGCAATTTTACAAAATATATAAGTTACAGTCCTTGTTGGGAAACCCCAAGTTTCCTCCATACAATTTCTGCCACAACTTTGCAACTCGGTTTGCACCGTCTGGTCCACCCGAACCAATGTTTGGAGTGCCCACTAGTTCTACCGTCCGTCGCAAGTCGTTCACCATTGCACCGGCTCGTCGCACCATTCACCGGCTCATCATGCTGTGTTGCCTGACTCGCAGGTCGCTCAGCTCACCCTTGGGTGTGCCCACCTGTTCGCCATTCACACCGCCCAACTCTCCACTGTGCGATCATCTAACTCACTGAACGCTCTCACTCATTTCTCTGAACACATTCGCCCGTTTCATCGAACTCCCTCCCTTGTTTCACCAAATGTACTCACCTGTTTCACCAAATGCCCTCACCCATTTCACCGAACGCCCTCGCCCATTTCACCGAACACCCTCGCTCATTTCACTGAATGCCCTCGCCCATTTCACTGAATGCCCTCACTTGTTTCACTGAATGCCCTCACCCATTTCACCGAATTCCCTAGCACAACCGAACACCTTCTCCCATTTTCCTACATTTGTTGCGGCTCCATGCTTTGGCCCAAGAGTCTGCCTGCACTTCGCCAAGTTTCAGACCTCCCAAGGTAGCTCACCCTCCTAACTCACATGAACACTTGGAAGAAATGCTTGATGATCTTCTCCACCATCTCGCCGCTCTACTTATATGGCGATTGGCCCATCGATTGGGGCGTCGGCCCCCCAAGCCGACCCATCGTTTCATCCAACACGCCCCTCCATCGTGTCAGCCCATGGTGTGGGTGCCCATACATGGGACCACCCATCATATAAGTTCACCAATGTTCCAGCAATTTGTCATTTTTCACAATGACTTTTGCATCACACGTTAGCTCATCTCCTCCATTCGGTGAGCTCATTGCATTGTCCGGGCACGCCCCAACTAGTTGTTTACCTCCCAGCTCGTCGGTCCCCTATCGTGCACCCTTCACTGGCTTGTGGGCTTGACACGCTATTTTCTGTGGCATTAGAGGACTAACGCAAGATTTATCATCGTAAAAACTGTTAAACACATGGCCTCACCATAAGAGGAGCTTTAGCATCATAAAATCTTAACATGGTTTGTATAATGTTTTTAAAAGCTAATTCTTTAAACCAAGTTGTTGACATTTTGAGTGGGAAATTCTTTTGATACATTGTGTGGGAACCTTATATTAAAATGAGAGCTACTTAAAATTAAGGTTTGTGTTTTTGTTGGTTTTTTTATACATAAGATTTTTTGAAGAATTGAGGCTTCTGTGATCCATAACAAGTATATGATAGGGTTTTCGGCGTAAATCACATTATCAATCATTTTTCGATGTGCTTCGAACCAACAAGTGTAGTTCATCATCACGACAAGTTGAAGAACCAGATCATGGTTGCATGTTTAAATAGAGAGAGAGAAGATCATCCAACGACTATATTTGACTAGGAAACAGCTATAATAGAATAGGAAACAACGATATTTGACTAGACTGGACCAAGGGATAGGGACAACGACTATATTTGACTTGACTCGACCAAGGGATAGGGATAGGGAGAATTAGTTTTGATAATTTATAAGCTACTTATGTTATTTTTAATACTATCAATGAATAGCATTTAATTATTAATTGTATATAGATAAAAAGTTTTAATAGAATATAAATAATAAAGGTTTATTAGTAAAATTAATATAACTTTTAAGCATTTCAACTACTAACCCTTAGGATAAGGAATATATTATTACTAGTTAAGTTAATATTTATAATTAATTCTATTTTATTTAAAGGCTCAAATATTAATATTATAATATTAAAAGTATATGGAATAAATCAAATAATAATTTGTTAGAAGAATAACTAACTTATTTAGTTAAATAACCCAATTTATTTAATTATAACCCTTCATATTCTCAATTGATAAGTAAAGGTTTATTGAAAGAATAACTAATTTGGCTTTTAATCATTTCTACTGCAACCTCGAGGAGAAAGGAGATAATATTTATCATTAACTCATTTTATTTAAAGGCATAAATATTTAATACTATAATATTAATAGTATTTGGACTAAATGGTTTATTAGTAGATTAATTCATCTAGTTAGTTAAATAATCCAATTTGTATAATTATAACCCTTTGGAGAAAGATTGTTAATAGTTATTAATATTATAATAGTTATAATATTATCTAGATAATAATAATAAATAATAGTTATAATGTTAACTAAATAATAATAATTAAGTTAGTAAAAAAGGAATAATAAAATTGAACCATTCTGCTCTTATTTCTAATCTAAAAAGGAATTAGAAAAATTAAATAAGATTATTAAAAAAACCATCGAGAAATCAAAGAGCAGAGATGAACTTATTAAAACAAGGGGCGGTGACAGGGGGCTGGCTAAGAAGAAAGGGCAGGGATCCAGCACCTGCTAATTTTCCAACCATCATCCCTATTGAGATTTTTGGGTCTCTTTATAATTTCAATGGCCTTCCTAAATTTTCAGTGATGAGAAGAGGCAATCTTGGCAATAACACAAGCCTCCTCAATACATATGTGATGTTTAGTCTTTTCTACGTGTTCTACCAAGGTGGAAGAACGGATCCTCCCATATTTTATGTCCGCTAAGTGCTCGTGAATCCTTTGATTAATGGAGTGCCCGGTCTCACCAATGTAGGGGTTCCACATGAACAAGGAATAACGTAGACGCCTTTCATATCCTTGGGGTCAATAGGGTCTTTTACTGACCTAAGGGAATTATGAATGGCGTTAAGGGGTCTATAGGTAGAGGGAACATCATGCCTCTTAAGGATCCTCACAATATTATCAGTGGTCCCCTGGATGAAAGGGAGATGAACGCCTGATACCCTATCCTTAGTGTATTTCTTAACTCTAGGACCTTTGCTGGCTTTTAGGAAATCTTTCAGGCCTTGGTGCCTACTATTACCATTATTAACAAACACATTAAGAATATGGTCTTTCTCTTTATCAAGGTTCTTTTCGTCGGAAATCCTTAGCACACGAGTCACAAGCGTGTTGAGGACACCCATCTTTTGAGCAGGGAAATGATGGGAGTTGGCATGAATATATTGCTCTGTATGGGTTTTCTTCCTAAGCACTTGGTGGGAGAAAGAACCATCTTCATTCTTAGAAATGAGAACATCAAGGAAAGGCAAACATCCATCAAATTCTTGTTCCATAGTGAACTTAATGAATGGTGATTGATTGTTGAGATGCTGGAAAAATAGATCCAGCTCTTCTTTGCCATGAGACCAGATGACACTCGTGTTGTCAACAAATATCTTCCCTATCTTGGGTAAGAGATGGGAAGAGGCTAGAGATCTAGATTCAAAGTCTTCCATAAAAATATTAGCATCAACCAGGGACAAGGGGGAGCCCAGAGCAACCTCGCAGGTTTGTTCATAGAATTCTCCTTTGAAGCTGAAGAAAGTCAAGGTGAGACAAATTTCAACCAAATGAGCGATATCCGGATTGGTTAGGCAGTTGATGACCTCAATGGCCTCCTTTATCGGAATGCAAGTATAAAGGGAGACCACATCAAAACTAACAAGAATGTCCTCAAGGTCGAACTTTATGATTTTAAGCTCATTGACAAAGGACAAAGAGTATTTGACCCATATCATATAAAGATTTATTTTTAAATCTCTTTTACATATAAAAAAACAATATCAAGAGTTTTTCCAAAAGGGTTTTGGAAAAGGTTTTTTTTTTTTAATAAAAATTTAGGGTTTTGATTGAAGGGTGTTTTTTTCTAAAAATAAGTTTTACGAAAGGTTTATAAAGCAGAATTTTATGTTTTTTTTTAAGAGAAATTTTTCGAGAAAGATGACTTTCTCAAATTTCCAGCCCTAGTTTCCACTATTTACAGGGAAAGATTATGATGTGTGGGCCATTAAGATGGCGACCATGTTGCAAGCACATGATGTCTAGGATTATGTCCAGTTTTGGTTTTCAAAACCTAAGGATGAAGCAGAAGCACGAGCTCTCAGTAATGCAAATAGATAATAATGGAAGACAGACAAGAAGAACAATGCACAAGCGTTGCAGCTTATTTCACAGGGAGTGGACCGAGCAATGTTCTAGAATATTATGATCATGTCTTCAGCAAAAGTAGCATGGGATACTTTGGAAAAAAACTATACAGGTATGTCCAAAGTGAATATTGTTAAGTTGCATAGTACTAGGAGATATTTTGAAAGTCTGCAGATGAAGGAGACAAAGGACATTAATTCCTTCAGGAATCAGGTCATAACTGTCATAAATCAGTTAAAGGTTTATGGTGAATAAATTAAAGATCAAACAGTGGTTGAGAAGGTCCTCATATCTTTGTCTACCAAATTTTATGTTGTGGTAGTAGCCATAGAAGAAGCCAAGGATTTCGCATCATTGAGAGTTGATGAGTTGATGGGATCAATTCTATCACATGAGGCAAGGATAGAAAGAAATAAGGATTCCACTTTAAAGACCACTTTCAAAAGTCAAGTTTCTATTTCAAGAGACAGAGGTCGAGGAAGAAGTAGAATGAGAGGCAGAGGACGAAGCAGAAGATATGGTGATTAGAGAGATAGCCGAGAAGAGCATGAATATGCAAGTGGAAGCAACTACAGGAGTTTCAACAATAAGCAAAGAGTTGACAAATCAAAGATGATATGCTATTATTACAATAACTTTGGTCACTATGCTCATTGTTACAGGAAGAAGATAGCTGATCAAGGGAACCAGAGAGCTAATGTCACTACAGAGAGTACTGACTTCATGTTCTTAGCTTGGCATACCATGCATGAACCATCTGCCACTCTATGGATGTTAAACGGTGGTTGTAGTAACCACATGGCAGGCAACAAGGATTTGGTTGCAAATTTCGATCAATATGTGAAAACAAAGTAAATTTGTGCACTTACAAGATTGTGGAAGTAGATGGAAAAGGAGCCGTCAAAATTCTCACCAAGCAGGGGGATTCGAAGGCAATCTTGGAGGTATATTATGTTCCTAGTCTCAAACATAATTTGATAAGATTTGGTCAATTGACACAGAAAGGACACAAAGCTATATTTTAAGGTAAAGAATGTGTTATATATGACAAGCCCCAAAGCAAGCAACTGATAGCAAAGGTGTAGATGAAGAGGAACATACTCTTTCCTATAATTATAAATTACAATGATCAGGTCAGTTCTATTAGATTTGCATGTTCTGATGATTATTGGTTATCGCACTTTCAATTTGGACACTTTCACTTTTATGGTTTAAGTTTGTTGCAACAGAAATATATGGTCAGAGGATTACCTCCCATCAAAGAACCTAGTAATACTTGTGAGTGTTGCATTTTGGGAAAGCAACACCGTGAAAGTTTTCCAAAGGGAGTTTCATACATAGCAAAGCAACCTCTTGAGCTAGTGCATATAGACTTGTGTGGACCTATGAGGACACAGTCGATTGGTGGAAGTTGTTGCTTCATCACTTTCATTAATGACTGCAGCAGAAACACTTGGTTTTAGTTCTTGAAGCAGAAGTCTGAAATTTTTGCAAAGTTAAAATAATTCAAAGCCTTAGCAGAGAACCAAAGTGATCGACAGATCAAGGTATTGAGGTCAAATCGTGGTGGAGAATATGATTCAATGGCATTCCATGATTACTACAAACAACATGGAATCAAAAGACAATTTATAACCAGGTACATACCGTAATAGAATGGTGTAGAAAATAGAAAGAACACAACAATTATGAACATGGTAAGAAGAATGTTGAAAGGCACAAAATTGTCTAATGAGTATTGGTCAGAAGTAGTTGCATGTGTTATTTATGTGATCAACAGATCTCCTACAAAGAGTGTGATGAACAGAGTACCATAAAAATCATGGTCAGGTATGTATTGTAGCGTATCTCACCTTAGAGTATTTCGACGTATATATTATGCACATGTGCCTAAGGAGTGAAGATGAAAATTGGATGATAAAAGTGAAAAATTCATATTCACTAGTTATAGTGAGCAATCAAAATCTTACAAATTGTATAACCCTGCCACAAAGAATACCATAATTAATAGAGATGTTGTGTTCAAAGAACAAGAGTCGTGGAATGATAGTATCGACAAAACAGTTGATGCACAAGTGCCACTCATGGAAGAAGATGATGTAGCATAAAAGGAGAAGCAAGAATCATAGGTGAAGACACCAAATAGAGACACATCAATAAGGAGTCCAAGATTTTCAGAGCAGCGTGGATTCTCAAGCAGATCAACAGATCGAGATTCTCCCAACAATCAATCAGGTGATGAATCAAGCAATGGTAAGAGAAAGATGAGAAGTTTGAAAGATATTTATGATGATTTGGATGTTAGTTCAAATTTTTCATTGTTGTCATTCGAACCTTCTTTGTTTGAATTTTCAATCAAAGATGAAAATTGGGTGCAAGCCATGGATGAAGAAATTGAAGCTATTAAAAAGAATGACACATGGGATTGGTTGATTTACCAAAGGACAAAAATATCATTGGTGTAAAGTGGGTGTACAAGACAAATTAATGAGAAAGGTGAAATTGATAGATTTAAAGAAAGACTTGTATTTAAAGGATTCTTACAACAACCGGGAATAGATTTCGGAGAAACGTTTTCTCTCGTAGCCAGATTGGATACTGCAAGAGCATTTCTAGCCACAACAGCTTAGAACAAGTGGAAATTATATCAGATGGATTTTAAATCAACTTTCTTGAATGGAATTCTAGAAGAAGAAATTTATGTGCAAAAACCTCTAGGATATGAAGTATAGAGTAATCAAGAGAAGGTTTACAGGTTGAAGAAAGATCTCTATGGACTGAGGCAAGTGCCTAGAGCTTGATATACCAGAATCAACAGCTACATGATTAAAAATGGATTTTGCAGAAGCAACATTGAACCTACCTTATACACAAAGGTAAATTAGCATGGACAAATTTTGATTGTTTTCTTATATGTTGATGACATGATTTTACAAGTCATTTTGAGATAGATGAATTTAAAATGGCCATGATGAAATAATTTTAGATGACAGATCTTGGTCTCATGAAATATTTTCCTGGCATAGAAGTTGAGCAATCTGAAAAAGGAATTTTTATTTGTCAAAATAAATATGCTAAAGATTTGTTGAAAAGATTCAGGATGGAAAATTGCAAACCTCTCCCTACACCAATTTCAACAGGTACAAAGTTAAGCAATGATGATGAAGGATCATATGTCGATCCAACTCTATTCAAAATATTGGTTGGTAGCCTCATGTATCTAACACCTACAAGACTGGATATCATGCAAGGAGTGAGTTTGTTTCCAGATTTATGGAGACTCCAAAAGATACACGTTGGAGTGCAGGAAAAAGAATTTTGAGATACATAGCTGGAACTAGAGATTGTGACATAATGTATGCAAGCACGAAAATAAAGATTTGATTGGGTACAAAGATAGTGATTTTGTAGGTATTTTGGATGATAGGAAAATAACTTATGGTTTTTTGTTGCACCTTGGTTCGGGTGTGATTTAATGGGCATCTAAGAAGCAACCCATTGTGACACTTTCGTCAGCAAAAGAAGAATATGTAGCAGTGACATCAGTAGCATGTCAAGCAATTTGGTTAAGAAGAGTATTTGATGGACTCAAGCATAAACAACAAGGATCAACAACAATTTACTGTGGCAACACTTGAGCGATTGAACTATCCAAGAATAGTGTCTTTCATGAGAAGAGCAAGCATATTGATACTATATATCACTTTATTAGATAAATTGTGAGCAATGGAGAAGTTCAATTGAAGCCTTGTAAATATTGTGATCAATTGGCTGATATATTTACTAAGTCATTAGCACAATATGTGTTTGAGTTTCATAGGAGAAACTTAGGTGTTGTAAGCCTAGCTAAGACATAAACCAACAAGCATGTTTGAGTTGTCATGAGTCATGTTTTATTTTAGCTGTTGTAATTAAGGGGGAGTATTAAAATAAGATAATTACTCCTGCATGAGGAGTTGGATAAACATAGAGATTCAGTTAATTGGGTGGTTTAGTGATTGAGTGTTTAGTCAAGTCAGGTTAAGTGATAGACCAATTTGAGTGTGTGGTTGCATGTGGTTACATGTCAATATATTTTAGGCAAGTAGCTAGTTAGAAAATGATAAATACCCTTCACCGAGTTCATTGTAAGCATCATGTTTTGTGTGGTCAATAGAAGAGATGCAACTCGTGTTTTATGTGTGAATTCATTATTTGTCTCCTTCGCCTTTCCAACAGGCCTGAGAGGTGGAGAAATTTTGAGAGCTTTCATTTTTTCTAGCTTTATGTGAACATTTTCGCTCTTGATTGCAAGCGCCTCACTATATTTCTTCAGAAACTCACAATCCACTTATGATATTTCATTTTTTCCATCTCTATGTGAACTTTTTTGCTCTTGACTACAAGTGTCTCGCTATATTTCTTTAGAAGCTCACAATCCAATTCTATTTGTTAAGCTTCATCCTGAAAAATATTCATAACGTTTAATTAACGTATAACAGAAATCGGTTAATAAAACTATCAACAAAATAGGATCTCTATCAGATCAATACTTTTCTGAAATATATATTTTCCAAAATTTTAATTTCCAAGTCACTCTTCAAAGTTACAGGAAAATTATGTCATTGTTTATTCCAAAAGGGAATTTTTCATATTAATGTTGACATGAAAAATACAATAAATTAATAAATGAGACGAGCTAACCTTGCTCGCCTATTTTGGAACCACGCTCCAACTTGTCAAGGACCATTACAACAAAACCCTGTGATTAACATCCCTTTTTGCTTCCTTTTTTGCGTCTAGAGACCATTTTTGGTGCTATTTGTGTCCATTTATCAAATATGATGCAAAAATTGATGCAAATTTTTCATCGAGTTTTGCACCAAGTCTTACATCAAGTTTAGCACCATGTATTGTAATAGGTTTTGCATCAGATTTTACACCAAGTTTTACGCCACGTTTTATGCCAAGTTTTGTGCCATCCTTTGCACCATGTTTTGCATCAAGTTTGGCACCTAATTTTGTTTCACCATCTTTTTCATCCTCTATTGCATCCACTTTTTGCGCCTACACTTGCATCAACTTTTGCATCATCTCTTGCATCCTCCTTTGCATCACTTTTTAAATCATTTTTTGCATCCATTTTTGCATTTTTTTGCATCCCCTCTGTGCCAAGTTTTACATCGAGCTTTGTGTCTAGTTTTTGCATCTACTTTTGCTGCATTGACTTTTACATCTTGTTTTGCATCCATATTTACATCCTCTTTTTCATCTGTTATTGTGTCCACTATTGCATCCATTTTTCTTGTGCCATAATTTGCACCTAGTTTGACACCTCCCTTTGCACCCTTTTTTGTTTCTAAATTTGCATCCACGATTGCATCCTCATATACATCTAGGTTTTGATAGACTTTTACATCTTATTTTAATCCATTTATATATCCACTTTTTCGACAAGATTTGCATAAGGTTTTGTGTCTCGTATTGCATCTACTTTTGCATAGAATTTTGTTGCATCAACTTTTGCATCATATTTTACATCCATTGTTGCACCCATGTTTACGCCCACTTTTACGTCCCTTTTTGCATCCTATTTTTCAGCTTCATTTGCTTCTTTTTTTGCATCTATCATTACATCCACTTTTGTTGTGACACAATTTGTGCCATGTTTTGTACTTACTATTGTACCCATGTTTTCTTCCAATTTTGCATCCATCTTCGCATCCTCTTTTGCATAAAATATTGCATCTATTTTTGCATCCACTTTTATGTGGGTTTTGCATCTCATTTTGTATCTTTTTTTGCATGTACTTCCATTGCATCCATATTTTTCATCCAATTTTGTTTCTCATGTTGCACCCGTGTTTGCATCCACTTTTACATCCCTTATAACATCTTGTCTTGCATCTAAGTTTGCATCTTTTTTTTTTTTTTTGTCGATTATTACATCCACTTTCTCATCCACTTTTTTTGTGCTATAATTTGTGCCATATCTTATGCCTATCATTGCAACCCACAATTTCTTCCACTATTGCATCCACATTTGCATCCTCTTTTCTGTCCAAGTTTACATCAAATATTATTTATGTTTTTTTCATCCCATTTCGAATCTACTTTTACATCCACTTTTGATTCGCCCAATTTTGCAGCTAATTTTGTGTTCACTATTGCACCCATGTTTGGCCCATGTTTCCATCCCTCTTTTCATCCAATTTTCCCTCCTTTTTGCATTCAAGTTTGTGTCTTTTTTTTTTACATTCATTGTAGTATCCACATTTGTTTCACCAAAATTCATGCTAAGTTTTATGCCTACTATTGTGCCCATGTTTTCTTCCACTTTTTCATCCATGTTTGAATCCTATTTTGTGTTCAAGTTTGCATCAACTATTGCATCTACTTTTTCATCCAATTTTGTGTCAATTTTTTTGTCTTGTTCTGCATCTACTAATGTTGTGTCCACTCTTCATCAAAATTTACGTCTATTTTTACCCCCATTTTTTGTTCACTTTTGCATCCCTATTCTAACGCACATCATATTTTTTGCATTGATGATATTTCTTATGACATTGAAAATTATGAACAACTCATGACAATGTCAATAATAATAACGATGATGATGATGACATGAATTGTGATTGTTATGATAATGACAATGATGATAAAGACAATGGGAGTTACAATGACAATGATGATGATGATGCTAATGACCTTGGCCATTATTACCAATTTTTAAATGTTTTCATGGTCAAAATCATAATAATTATCCTTGGCGTCATATTCCAAGTCATCATCATCTTATTATCATTATCATTATTTTCATCTTAGTCATCATCAAGAACAATAATGACATGAATGATGATTATGATGATTATGATGTTCATGATGAAGATGACAACAATTATGATAAAAATTATATTGGTTATGATGATGGGGATGATGAAAATTATAATGCCGATGATAATGGTAGTAATGGTGATGATCATCGATCATCTCTAAAAAATAAATTTGTTATCTTTCTTGCATATAAAATGTGTCTTAACAACCCTTTTCGAGCACTTGTAACATTTTTTAGGTTGATGATATTTCTTATGATGCCTATAATTATGAACAATTGATGACAATATCCATAATCACGATGATGATGAAGACATGAATGGTGATTATGACAATAATGAAATGATGACATTGATGGTGGTGATGATGGTGATGATGAAGATGATGACCCCTCCTCTAAACTAGGGAGGTACTCATAATGAGACAAAAAGGTACTCTCAAGTTGAAATATTCATATAAGAAGGGATCTAGATTGATAAGCATCAATGATGATTTACATCATCGTAGCCAACATTGTCAAAATAGTAAGGCCGTGACTAACAAGTTTATCTCTCCATTAGATCAGAGCACAATGTTGGGAGGTGTAAATTTTGACACCACTGCCTCTCAAGGCACTCACCCCACTAGTATGTTCACCAGGTATGTCCTCATATGATCATTTCCTAATCCACTATCATAATATTTGACACTAGGAAATGTCAATCCTCATGACTATTCTTATCTTGGATTAATGTACTTGACTTATGGCGATTAGTCCTAGTCAAAATCCAAATTCTCAAAGAATATTGGTCCCAGATGTTTATCAAATCCACCATTCTCCGTACTAGTGTCTTTACTAGGCTTACGATTGTTAGTCCTGGCCATAATACATGACACATGGATAATATGGTGTCTACCCTCACTCCCTCTCAACCAAAGAGGAGACATCCACAAGCATAAGATTTTCTCAAGAATACCCATCATTTTCATACAGAATAACATCACTAATTTTTTTCATCACATGATGCCTTTATGATTAAGAATTCATAGATTGTGGTGAAATATTTCCCCTTTTGTCATTTGTGATGAAATAAAATCAAAAAGTGAAAGCCAAAATCATTAAAGATGCACTATATTGATTTATCTAAGTCTAAACTCTAAGGTTGAAGTGAAAATTGATGTAAATATTATATCTATGAGTTGTGCCAAACTTATGAAAACCTTATTCCCTAAGTCCTATATTTAAGATGAAAAAGAAAGAAAAATAAGGGTCAATGAATGGTAACTCATGTATTCCCTCCCTCTTTGGAAAATATATGAATATATACACTCCTAGTCACACTTGATCACATGTTTGTGATGGTTAAATCATGAATTCCTCTTTTCTCCTTGCATTTTCACTTCATCATTTAAGCACCTAATTGAGGATCTAGGGAGTGTTTGTTGCTTATGGCTTTCATGTCTACTCTTGGTTTACTTATGTCACACTATTGTCAATTTATGTGACGGAATGAAATACATATGTTTGTGGAGTTATTAGAGCGTGTATTAAGTTAGTCACCACACACACATGTATTAAATCTCATTGATCCACATGTGTGGGTTGGAGACTCATTGCTTGACAACTTTAATGGAGACTACTTTATGGCTTTAATGGTATAGCTTACAAAATATCTTGTTAAACATTGTGATTCATCCTTTCTTTTCCTCGAGACACTTGATAATATTGAAGTCACTCCCAAGAATCCATGGAGATGGGGAGTATAAATTACTTGTGCTAGAAATAGAATTGAGAAATAGAGGTTTTCCATTTGCGATATTGGAGTCATAGACATTGGATACATGGTAGTAGTCCTCGATGTCAATTAACTAAAATTGTATTGTCATGATGTGAAAAGAGGTAAACATATTGGTAACCTTGATGTCTTGATCATTTCAGATAATAACCATTCCACCCAAGTATCTCTAAGCATCAATCGCCACTACTTGGAAATTCCTCCCCCATTTTCTAATTATATGAGGTAGAACCTCACTTAATATTTTTGCTTCTTATATCAACATTATTGATGGGTGCTTTGCGTATCATTTTTCCTTTAGGAGTCTTTGTTTTAATTTACTATTGAGGCCCCTCATGTTCCATGACACTATTTTCATCGAGAATTTACATAGAAAGGAAGTATAATGTGACTTAAAAAAAACATGTATCAAGATTTAAGTGCCTGGACAATTCCACTTCATGACTCATATATTTCCTTAACCTGGGACCGAATGGTGAACTTGATGGCCTTAAGGGAAATTGACCAATGAAAATATAAAAAAGAGGTGACTTTTGACTTTATCACATACAATTTAATATACTAAAAAAAGTATCCATAACAATTTCATCAATCAATGAATCATTAAAAAAAATATCCAAAACAATTTCAACAAGCAATGAATCACTGCATTATAAAATACAATCTATAAACATTTTGGGAATGTTTTGCTAAAACATGCTCAAAAACCAACATATTTAATATTAATATTTAACAATAATATGGACAATAACACATTTTGATAAATTAAATAACATATTATCAAGCCTAAAAAATGTCACTAACAGAAAACTATAAAGCATGCAACTGATGGAAGTGACCACTCAAGGCCACTATAAGACAATTAATCTATTAAGACCAAGATTAATGGGGACAAAGATCTACAAAGGACAAAGACAAACCTATTTTAACTTTATTGTTTTATTTTCCTAGTTCAAAATGAACATTTCAAGATATCATGAAGAACATAATTAGTTTTATTGCATTAAGAAAACCCAAGCATATTCTATAACTTAGCAAGGAAGAGATGCATAACACCCATCTCAGTGACACAACACAAGGCATTGAGTTACTTTTTTATATATAATTTAAAATCCTATCATAAAATCACAAATTTAACATGAATGAATGTTTAAAATCCATTTTTATAAAAACAAAATATAATTTTTCTTATAGAAAAAATATATCAAAAGCTAAATATATTTTTTTAGGAAATAAAAAAACACTAAAACTAAATATATATTAAAGGAAATAACTAAAACATAAGCAAACTAGAATTTGAATTTGACACTCTTGTTCACTTTTGGAAACTCATATGGTGGAATGTGATCTCTTTATCCACATCTTTAGCTTTTTCCTAAAAAATAAAAGCATACAAAAGCGGGAAAGATCCATAAAGCATCGGGAAGATTTTTCCTAAGCACAAAAGCATCTAAAAAGCGGAAAATGACATTTTAATATGAGGAAAAATTATTCACCCAAAAGATTTTTCCCAAATTGAACTAATGAGGAATTTGGGAAATCTTCATAGCCTTCGCTTTCCTATATATTGGAGGCTTTGCCATTGAAAAATGATGGGAATTATTGTATTGTCACGTTGCTGAGATCTATCTTGAGAGGGAGAGTTTTGGAGCTATGAGTTGGGGGAATTGCTGTTGCAACTACATTTGATTGTTGTAACTTTCATCCAACTCCTTTATTCATATAGATCAGTTGTTCTTCCTTCCATATGTTTCTATTCATTCTTTACTTCTTCTATTTAACTAATGGATGTATGGAATTTTGGTTTGTAATTTATTTATTCAATAATATTTATATGTTTCTGATAGTTTCGATTATCAAGATATTATGTTGTGAAGGTTGCTTTCTCTCTCTTATGTGTAGGACCAAGCTTTGGAGCTAGCTAGGAGCGCTTCCTAGCTATACTAAAAACTCCAAGAAGACTTGCATGCGAGGGATTACAAGAATTCATTCTCTTTTTCTTAATCTATACTCGACATCTTGATCTACTAAGAATCCTAAGCCTTAGAACAACCTTTCTCTTAATTGGTTTGTCCTAGATTTCCGAGATAAACTGAGAGGGTTTTATTTTCATCTAACCATGCATTAAATCCTATAGCAAAATGATATTTAGAAACTTTAATATATTTCACTATGTAAATGAACTTAGTAAAATGAACCCATAGAGGGGGTTATACATGGAAATAAAAGTAAAACTATAAACAAGAAGCCAAAAGTGGATTTAACCATGGATGAAAAATTGGGTGTAGAATTGGATGTTAAGCTAGCCATCAAAACAAGATGCAAACAATGACACAAAAAGGGTTTTTAAGTAAATTTAAAAAATGGTGCAACAATAGACACACAGAAGGGAACAAAATAGGGCATATGAAAGGATACCTAATTGGGCGAAAACAAAGATGCAAAAATGGACACCAAAATGAGGATTCAAAGAATGGTGTAAAAATAGGATGAAAAAAGGATGTAAGAAAAGACACAAAACAAGATGCAAAATGGGACTAAAAAAGGGTGAAACCAAGGATGTAAAAAATGATGCATAACTAGATGAACATTCAAACTAAAATCTAGGTGCAAAATGAGATGCAAATGTGGACACAAAATGTGGCAGAAAAAAGGATGCAAATTTGGACATAAAAAATGGTGCAAAATTGGACACAAAAGAAGAAAAAATGGTGCAAAAATGGGCATAAAAATGGTTCAAATTTGGATGCAAATTGAGATGCAACATTGGATGTAAAATGAGGTGCAACAAATCATTCAAAACTTGGTGCAAAAAGAAATGCAAAAGTAGACGAAAAAATGGCTCAAAATTGAATGTAACAATAGTCACAAAATGGGATGCAAAGGTGGATGCAACATATGGTTCAACATAGGATGCAAATTTAGATGCTCAAAAGGATGAAAAATTGTGTGCAAGAAACGGTGTTAAAAATTATGCTAAATTGGATGCAACAAATGATGCAAAATTAAATGCAAAATATGGTGCAAAATAGGATGCAAAAAAGGAAGATAGATAAAATGCATAAGTGGATGCAAAAAATGGTGCAAAAATGCATGAAAAATTTGGCACTAAATGAGATTCAACATATGGTGCAAAATTGGATGGAAAAAATGGTGTAAAAAAGGCAGAAAAATTGGCACAAAAATAGATGTAAAAATAAGTACAAAATTAGAAGCAAAAAATAGCATAAGACAAGATGCAACAATTGGCACAAACTGGATGTTAAAAAGGCACTAAATAAGATGCCAAAGGTGGTGCAAAATATGATTCAAAAACTGATCGAAAATTTAGCATAAAAATTATGCAAATTTTGGTGCAAAAAAGGACGCTTTAAAAATTGTACAATAGAGCCAGATTTAGCGCCAAGCTCCTCATCCCAATTGAGAAAAAAATGCACTAAAATCTAGTGCTAAATCTGGCGCAAATTGCCTGTTTTGTTGTAGTGGATGAAGATTTAACTGTAAGGCCATGCTTGAATTTTCTTCTGCGGATGAAGAAGATGTTTTAGCGACCGGAATTATGATGAAACACAAATGATAGATCATTAAGTAGTAAGTAGACACTATGAATAGAAACTTACAAGTTCACGTGCCCTAATATTTCTAAAGATTTCTTCCAACAGAGCACATTCCTCTCTGGCGAGTTTAAGCTTCTTCGTGGAACAACCCTTTTCTTCTACATCACTAACAACCTAGGGCCAAATTCAATCATTCTCGAGTTCCATGCCATCACCCCATCTTCGCTTGATCTCGGCATACCCATTTCTAAGGTTAGTCACGTTGGAATCCACAGTGTTTTTGGATGCCAACACATTAATTCCATCTACATATTCATTTGGGAAACATGACGCATGGCATTTGTTGCCATCATATTGCCACGATACAAATACCAGATGAATATGAGCCTTCGTTTCTCTAGCTAATCACCCGCGACAATAAGAAATATGAGGAGAAGATATGCTACATGTAAACAATTCATATATTGGATTCAAAACCAAAGTACAAGCCACATAATAGTATCATGAGATCCAACATATTCTAAACAATGACAATATTTTTGAGAAAATCTCTCAACAAAACTCCAACAACAAAGAACCCAATCCTACTTATATACTAATGTAACCATTATTCCAAGCCCCCCCTTTAATTCTTACATTACATTATTACAAATGTTAATACAAAAGTGACAAATTATAATTCACATGTCATGTGTATCTGAGTAGTCTTCCTCGACACTTATCCCCACTTTGAAGTCTCCCAGACAACCATTTTTTCACCACCACAATCTTAGAGCTTCCCATTCAACTCATTTAAGACATAACCGCCTCTGACCATCTTAGATGAACTTTATATAACTGACACTTGTTGATCTTCTGTATGTAGCTCTATTTTTGCATATTTGTAGCTCTTTTATTCCTAAAATTGAAAGAAGATTTTGTGGAATTTGAATTACAAGTTTATTATTTGTAGTCTAGACAAGCCAAGTAGACATGAAATTTTCAAGAATTTGGTTCCATTTATCTAGAGAAAAATGAAATATATTGAAGTCATATATATCCATCTTAACCATGGATATATCTAGGGTTAAGAGGGATAAAATATCTCAAGGTGTAAATGATTCTTAAATTTTTACACTATAAAAGAGATTTACACCTGAATAAATTTGATCCATTTAGGGGATTACTAGATTTTTGCTTAAGATGGATTTCTTCCAGTGGTTATATCATTTTTTTTCTTGTTTGGCAAGGATTTTACATTATATAAACAAAAACGGATTACATAGACGACAAGCAATGAAGCTTGGAGAGCCACAACCCTAAGATCCACAAAAGGATGTAGAAAGGTGACTATCTTCCATGGGAAGGGAAACCAGATAATATGCCCGAGAAATAAAAGTTTAAATCCATTGTCACACTCAAAGAGGCAAAGAAATATAAGAAAGAGAGTTGAGGAGAAATTTCAATAGAGAGATCCTCGCTTCCACCATTATAACAACATACTGTAAGAAAATCAATAAAAAAAAGATGACAAACATAAATGGACAGTGGTCAAGCTGAGTTGGCACCATGTGAGCTGAGGAAGCATGGGAAGGTTATTATTGTGCATGTTCACCTTTGGTTGCACCAATGATATTTTCATTTCCTAGGCCAAATGGGCCCACTGCAAGTGGTTCTTCCATGATGAAGGAGCCATATGGATTGGGGAAAGGGTGGGAAAAGATGTTACCAATCAACGAGATTTCCATGGGCTAGAGAGACGTTCCCTATGACCCATGAGCCAAAGAATTATGTCGAGCATGAGCGTAAATTGTATATGGTGAAGAGGATATAGGAGACTCTAAAACCAAAGCAGAAGGACCTAGAGAGGAAGAGGATGGAGGTTAAGAAGGGAATGTAATGTTGAGGTCATGGGATAGGCGACTCAGGGAAGAATAAATATGGTTGGCATTAGTGGTGGCTTCAGAAATCCTCTTGGTAACACTGAAGAGTTCTCGTTCCTGAGTCAAGAGATCATAAACAAGGAGATTGTGGAGTGCTCAGAGAGAATTTCCCACCCATCATACCTCCTCAGCTTCAATATTTGTCTCCTTGGGCCAAACGTGTGTAGGTATGACATTGTCGAAAAGGCCTATTTCTTGTTCCACTACAAGCACAGTTGGTGAAGAGCCTTGCCCCCAACCATAACCATAATCACAAGCACTATGCCGCACCCAACCATGGTCTTGAATCATTGAAGTGAATTGGAAGTTAAAAAATTTTGTAGGAGGCTCTGGGGTATCAAAAGCAAAAGGAGGAGAGAGTGTGGGCATGCAGGGTTAGGAATGGAGTGGGAAGACTAAAGGAGCAAGGAGAAGACTCAAGAATGGTGGCATAGCATGTAGCATAAATGTGCACAAGGTGGAGTCCAGGAGATTTTTTGGTTTGAGCATGTGAGGACGTGATGAAGGAATAGAAATGATGGAAGGCAAGAGAATGGGTGGTCGTGCCATGGAGAAAGGACACTAGGTTAAGGGTAGATTCATGTCAAACTCGAGCAAGTGGCATGGAAGGTGGGAGCACCCAAATCCAAGACAATGGTTTTATCATTGTTACGCCCAATGGAAACTCTACTCAAGAATATCCCTTCTAATTAAATTATAAAAGATGATTAGGTGGATCATAGAGATTCAATGTCCATAGAACATGCTAGAATATTTATAGTAGTATTCACAATTTAATGGTTAAGAATTTGCAAATTATTTATGCTCTTCAATTGCTTTATGTCAAATTAATTAACTAAAGAAAATGTTATATCAACACTTAATATTAGGCATGTGCTATTGAAAAACCATGTTATTAACACATAATATTGTAACCAAAACTATGTACAAATTAAAAATTTCTATAATAAATTGAATAAATCCCGAGAATTATATTTAATTCATAAAATTCATTTTATAATTAATAATATTATTATTTAAAATAAACTAATTTAATTAATTTTTATAATTTAAGCCATATAAAACATATTTGATAGTGATTTTGGATTAATGCCGTTTAAAATATATGAATGCGTTATTAAACTATCGAAAATTTTGACAATTTATGATGGAGATCTCTGGTGTCCTTTCATATGAATATGAAAAGATACGTCCAGATATTTACTTGAGGGTGAGATTATTTCCAGTGCACCCATGGTAGTGGAGCGCACTTGGCCGTACGTAGCCGATAGGATCTATTTGAACAAGTAAGTTGAGACATACCACAAACCACTGGATACCTGTATTGAAAGGTGAGGAATACCGATTAGCGTTAGCTCTAGATATCAGAAACTTCGTCGTTTCCCGATGGAATCAAAGTGGACCCCACTCCCCAAGCCTAAATGGTAGAATGGTGATGGGAAATCACTTAAAATTATTAATTTTAAAACAAGTGAAGTTTTGAGAGCATTTTTGAACTAGGTTGCTTATATCATTAACATAATTATATTAATATACTTGATATAATCAAAATACTAATGTGATTAAGATAACTAAAAACTTCATTTCTATTATTATGGATAAATATATAACACTATAAATAAATAAATAAAAATATTATAATAAAATAAATTATTATCATTATAATAAACAATTTATATTAATTAATATTTAATATTTTGTAATTTTAAAATACACAATATAAATTAATTATTTAATAATAATGTTAATTAATTAATTAATTAATAATATTAAATATTAAACAAGTCTCTCTGTATAAATCACATAAGAGAATTTTTTGGTAGCATTTCAAATCAACAAGTGTTGGTCAAAAACTTCTCTTATGTGATTTCTACCAAAAGACTTTGTTTAATTTATTATGGATCACAAAGGTCTGAATACAGAAATTACTGCCTTATAGGTCACCAAAAAATTCTCTTATGTAGTATTTACCAAAAGACTTTGTTTAATTCATTATGGATCGAAGAGGCCTGAATACATAAATTACTACCCTATACTTACTCAAGGGCCAGTGCTATTTCTATTTATGTGGTCCTCATGATGAACCACACTTGTTGGTTCGAAACACATGGGTTAAAAATTTCTCTTATATGATTTCTATCGAAAAACTTTGCTTAATATTAAATATCTAATATTAAAAAAAACTATTGCAACAAAATTATTATTACTATTATAAATTAATTATTATTATTACTAAATATTTATTAATAATAATAATATTGTTATTAATTAATATTGCTATTATTACCGATTAATATTGTTAAATAATTAAATAATAGCATGTTGCAGATTTAGTTTCATATAACTTAATAAATAAACAAGTTAACAAATAAACAAACTAATTATTTATTGTTTCCTATTATAATACATGCTTTATATAGTTTATGTATTTTTAAAATAATAAAGAGGATAATCAATTATTTAAGATTCTAGTCTTAATTTAAGTTCATAGAAAATAGTTAAAAATAAGATTTATTTAGTTATAAAAAATAATAATGAATAACTTTAACAAACTAACTAATTGATTATTAATTAACTAATTAATATTATTTTACCTATCCCTTGTCTCAGTCAAATGTAGCTTTTGAATGATAGATCTTTCTATTTAACTTGTTGTGACGATGAACCACACTTGCTGAATCTCTCTATTTAACTTGTTGCTGGATCTCGTTCTTCATCTTGTCATGACGATGAACCACACTTGCTGGTTCGAAAGGAATAATGAATTTTGATGTCATTATGTTCTCTATAAACTTGATATGGATCACAATAGCATAAATTCAATAATTATTAAATAATATTAAATAATTTCATTAAATATTAATAATCATTAACCAATAAAAAACTATTTATTTATTTGGTAGGTTTATATATACTTTATGTTAAAAAAATATTGTTATATTTATTTTTAATTTTTTATTAAAAAATAGATATAAGTTAAAAAGTAAACATAATAATTATTATTTAATTCAGTTTATAAAATTCAATTTTATAATAATATATATATATTATATATATATATATATATATATATATATATATATATATATATATATATATATATAATAATAATAATAATAAAAATAGTATTTCAAAAAAATTACTACAAAAAATAGGGATGATGATGATGGTTGACGTCCACTAAGACCAAACTTTGGTCTATGGGACCTAAGAAATGAAATATTTAGTTTGGTTTAATATTTTATTCTTATGCTCAAAAAGCTTGGAGAGAAGCCTCCCAAGCTCACTATAATTTTGACATCATAAAATGCTAGGAAGGTTAGTATTACAACAAAGATTATGAAACTGAGATCTAATGTGGTTGTACGCGGGGCACTCTAAGAGGAAGTGATTTTCATCATTGATGTTTATATTCTCACAGAGATAGAAAATCCTTTCCATCCATGGTGTTTTAGGAACTGCCCAACGACTCGTTTCACTATGGAGCTCATGAGAGTTCGTTCTAATCTTGGGTATATTAATTTTCTTCTTTGAGCTAGTTAAAACAGAGATATATTCATGATCTTCTAGGGCGGTGTTGATGACCTACTTATATTATCTTAATTTTTTGTTAGCTACCAAATCTTTCTCACACCACATTTTTTCTTTGAACTTAGAAGCAACAATATTTTTAATATTATTAATGTTTTGCAATGCAACATTCTCGTTGATCTCCCAATGGTTTAACTAGGCCTTGGTGTCTTTATACCAACCTCGTTTGAGCCTTAGGTGGTTTTGGTTGGAATTTAAAGGTAGCTTGGGAAGCCTATGGTCTCCTATTTTATTGAGTTTGCACTTGTACAACAGGAGCGTAGTCATAGCTAGGCTCTCGAAAGGGGAAATACCAGCTTATACAAGAAGAACAGGATAGGGTGTATTTCTTTTAATTTTGAGGTTATATGTGATAAAATGCTTCTCGATTTGCTCAATCTTTCTCCAAGATTCTCTAGAGATGCTGCAACCCCAAACCTCACATCCATATAACATAACAGGAGTGACTAAAGTTTCAAAGAGGAAATTCTTTCTATCCCACATTACAAGGTTTGTCGTTTTACAATTATTTTCAAGACCAAAATAAGCTTTTCACCCCCCATTAATCTTTTTCTTAATGTTATAGTTCCATTTGAGCTTGTGATGAATATCAATTCCTAGGTACTTGTAAGAAGACACTTCCTCCAAATTACTATTGTCATACATAAATTAGCATAAGTGCTCCTTGGATTTGATAATCATAACTTTTGTTTTGTCAGTGTTAACAATCATACGCATAGTAGAGCATAAATCCTTAAGAATTCTAAGTTGCTTATCAAGATCAGATGGGCAGCTTGCGAGAAGAACAATATCATCAGCATAGAAGAAGGATGATGACTATCCGAACTAATATCGTGTCAGCATAACCTACTTCCTCTAAACAACCTTCTAGCTTGTCGATTAAATTCCAAATAGGGTAGAGGAGAGGGGGCAACCTTGTTTAACTCTAGTATTATGCTTAGTAGCTTTCGACCATCCCTCATTGTTTTTTAACTTAGCAATTACATTCTCGTATAACCTTATAGCGACAACTTTCAACTCGAAAGGAACCTGTAGCTCTTCTAATCTATTCCATAAGTTGTTTCTAGGAACCGTATCGAAAGCCTTTTTAAAGTCCACAAAGCAACAAAAGAGTTTGGATTTATCATTGATGCATTACTTCAAAATGATCCTAAGCATAACGAGGTGGTCTGTTGTTATGTGCTACCTTCTATAACCTACTTGACCTTTAGCCCGCTTACCTTCACTTTCAAGCCATATGCTTAGCTTCTTTTCCAAAATAATACCATATAACTTGGCTAAGAGAGCGTTGATCATAATTGTCTGATAATTAGAGGGGTTATTTGTATCACCACTTTTAAAAATAGGGATAATTGGGCTCTGGGTCCATGGTTTAGGGAACCCCTGCTTGACCGCTTGATTGAAAAGATTGGAGATGTGGGGGATGAGGACATGACCTCCAATTTTTAAGATTTCCACCTCGTAACCTTCAATGTCCTTAGCTTTCCCATTTGCCACACGTTTAACCCCAAAATCAATGTCTTGTAATGAGAAAAATTCTTTCGTTGCGAGCAGGGTTTCAAATTTATTCATTAAATTTGGAGATTCATAAAACTTTTTAAGCTAGGAATTCCAATCGTGTAAAGCAATTTTATTATTATCTTCAGTTTTCCTAGTTATAATCCACCTCGAGAATTTCTTAGGAGTTGCCTCTAGAATTATTAGTATCATTTTCAAATAAAATATGCTTCACTTTATCAAACATACTTGGCGAGGAATAACCAAGGTTGACCATCATTGACCATTATTAATCTTTGGGTTTAATGTAAATCTATTAGGTTTATAATCATTGTCAACAATGGTCAAACATCACATTGTGCTAATTATTTTCTCAATATAAAAATCAACCATGGTCCAACATCAAAGACTATCTCCATATAAAAATTAATCATAGTCAACCATAATCAAATATTATTATTATTATATAATTTATAATTATAACTATAATAAATATAAAAATTATTATTAATTATAATTATTATTAACCCATATTTAAACCACAACCATGGTTATAATAGAGTTATACAACCATACTATACTATAACCCAAATTAATTAATTATATTATAAACCACGCTGTTTAAATAGTATTATAAATATTAATTAATAATGGGTCATAATATAATTATCCATATGAATTAATTATGGGTTATCCAACCATAACCCATATCCCTTACTTATATATTAACCATGGATAATTTTGAATATTATAATTATTATCATTAATACATATTACTAATATTATTAATTAATAATATTATTTTTATTGTTCATTAAACTTAATAGTATAATTAATTAATAAATATCGATGATAATTGGATTAAAAAATTTATTTATTTTTATATTTTATGGATTAATTTATTACATAATTAATTAAATCATTATAAATAATTGATTAATTCATAATTAATTAATAAATAATAATAATAATTCATTTATTGGGTTTATTGTTTCTTTTGGCTTATTATTAATAATGAATGAAATAATCCCTGATCAGGGTGACAGAGGATGTAATGTGCCATAATGGCGATGTCAGAAGTAAGAAGGAGCGACGACAGGCCATTGCAGCCCGCATGAGAGCAAACAGGTACATGGAGAGGTACTGTTGATTGGTTAGGAGAGGTGGCAGAGGGAATGTCCGGCCGGCGAGAGGTGGGAAGGATGGTTAGAAGGAGAGGGAGAGGAAGAAGGAGCGAGACGAGGGAGCCAAGCAATACACCAGCGCGCAGGGATTGTTTCATCAGGTATGTAAATTGTCGTCTCTCTGTAATTGATTTAGCCTTCTGTAGAATGTTGTGGGGGGTTTGAACCAGGGGTAGGGGGAAGAAAGAAGGTCCTACCGAGGGAATTCAATTGAGTAACAAGTCCAGACCCCAAGGTATGGAAGAGCCTGTGAGTTGGGCTTCGAAGCAGGTAAAGGGTAAGGGCATAGTCAATGACAATAAGTGGAAGGAGGAGCTTATAGCCTGTGAAACAAAGAGAGCCAGTGAGAGGGCAGAGAGGATGTGTGGGTGGTGAGTCGGGAAAGAGCTACGAGGCAGGGAGGCCGGGTAGGGGAAGTAAACCTGGGGCGAGCAAGAAAGCGGGACTGATAGGGTGACCCAAACGATAACCCTGGCAAGATTCTAAAGCCATCCCAGGAAGAGAACTCTGACGAGACAGAGAGGGAAACAAATTTGCATGGGAGGAGGGGAGACAGTTATGAGATTATGGTTAATGGCTTTACCATGCTGAGGAACTCCCGAGATGGGGAATGCAGAACCATAGCGGGGGATCGTGGAGGCAAAGGAGAGCTTGATACTAAAAATCTGAGCAAGGAAAAAGCAGAAGGGAATAGGCAGAGGGGAGGGGATAATCCCCCTCGAGACTTGGGTATAGGAAAATGCAACCACAAATAGTGAAATCCTGAGTGGATGGGTATTTGGACTGAAGATGATTTCATCCTAACCCACTACTATTTGTCATGTGAACAGATAGAGGGTAGTAGGGAGATGGCATGGGCAAGATGTAGTCATGGTCAAGGACGTGGTAGAGGCCATCGAGGACGGTCAAACAATCACCTGGGGCCTCAGAACAGTAATACCCATGGCAAATGGAGAGGTCGCTGCCTAATGGATGAGACCATACAGGAAGCGGCTGGCGCTTGTATGAGAAACACAGATGAAGGTATCAAAGAAATAATTGACAAAATGGAAGAGAACATGAAGGAAGAAGAGTCCGAGGAGGAGATGGAAGAGTGGAGGGATATGTTATCAGACCCGAGCAACACAAGAGGCGGAATGTCTCAATTCAAGCAGACGTTTCACCTATATTGGCTCATGAAGAGGCTGCTTTGCAAGGCAGTTGAGCAAGTGTCAATGGGCATGGCTTTAATAACCAGGGACATGACTGACTACAAAAAGGACTTGCACAACATTCAATTCCAACTCTGCAAACAAGACATGAGAATGGACCAAATAGAGAGATACATCCCAAGTATAGCGAACAGGAGACCAGTGCATGGGGGATCCGCAGTGGACCCAGAAACTCTATTCATTTTAAGGATATGAGCAATCATGTACTTGGTCACTTAGATAAACGGAAAATGAACCTTAGAAATGGGATTAACCTTAATTTTTTCTAAGATTTTTAAAATTTAGGCAATATTAAAAACTTATTTGATTGTAATTATGGATTAAATGCGCTACTAAACTATCCAAATTTCTGAAATTTAATAAACACAAATAATATAATATAATTACAATTTTTTTTATTAATATGTCATTATCAATGTTTCTCTTGCCCTACATATATTGTACAATTTTAACTAGTAATTGCTTCTGTATGCATGTCATTCTCAATGAACTTTTCACCATGCACGTCCAAACCATCTTATGCTTACACTTTCTGTCACCTTAGTGCCCAGATCAACAGAGGTTGTTTTACCGTCACAAGCATTGCAATAATTCTTGTGGAGATGCCTTCACGAAATGTATTCATTTTGCTTATGATGACGTAAAATGTTCAAAATTTATGATCGAGATATTTACCTGAAGCTGAGATTGTGGCTTTTTATTTCCAGTACACCGATGATTGCAGAGCGCACTATAGAGTCTTTCACCAACAGCGTGCTAGAGGCATTAGCCGTACGTAGCGGGTAGGATCTATTTGATCAAATATTGAAATGTATGGAATACCAATTAGCATTGCTTACCAGAAACTCCATCGTTTCCTGATGCAATCAAAGTGGACCCGACCCCAACGCTAAATTGTAACATTCCCCGTGAAAAGTTAATGTTACTAAAGAGTAAAAGTAATTATGAACAAAGACTTTATTTGAAAAAGTATATATAACTCTGTTATTAATTTTATGTTAATCAAAAACAATTGTGTTAGTACTATTTGAACTGAGCTTATGATTAATCATGGTTAGTAACTGTGGAATCAATTACAATGGAACACTAACTACCTTCAGGAGGTAGTTGAGACCCCAGAGGAAAAAGGGGGAATTGCCAAGTCTGGTTAGGATCAGATGGCAGAGAAGAAATAAAATGTTCATGTTATGTCTGGTTAGGATCAGATGGCATTAAGGAAAGGAATTTTCCTGTGTACGCTATGTCTGGTTAGGATCAGATAGCGTTTACTGGCGAGACCAGTGTAATTGCAGTCGAGAGGACCTGCAAGTGCTTGGGGGTGGAAGATTAAAGAGGAACTCTTCCTAGGATGGGTGGATTGACAAGCATTACAAATAGGTTTGGCAGATAAGCAGGTATGGCTTACTACTTATACATCTGTTAAAATGTTTCCTGTACTGTACTGTACTGAGAAAAGTGAAAAAAAGCTGACAGTTATCTGCCTATTCTTCTTAAACAGTATCATGAAAACAATTATTGCATGCTGTGTGAATTATAGAAAACATAATCGAGGGTAGAACCGGAACTGAATTTACAATCTGAAGGAAGAACACTAATGTCTGTATGAAAGACAACAACAAAACCTAAGTTTGCATGGTTCTTAAAGAAATAACAGAAAAACACGATAAAGGGTTTATAATAACCTCGGTAGCAGCATAAATGACCTATCAAGAAATGGTATAGTAAGAACCCTCATTCATATGTAAAAGCAAGAAAATATACAGACATTTAGAAAAGCAAGAAATGTACAGGCGCTCTCTGCTGTAATGAATGGTAGTAAAACCCTGATACACTATGTATATATTCATGAGTGAATAGAGAGAGAGCCTCGCGGCCCAGCAAAAGTAAAAGAACAAACTGTGCATTACGCTTAATCCACAAGGGAATATCAACAGAGAACAAATACGATATGGTTTCCATACTAATGAAACTGAACAAGTAAACTATAACCTCGTACAAGTATGGAAAAGGGGAAAAACCTTAACCTCGGCCGGCGAAAACATGAAACGAAACCGGAGACCGTTAATAAAGACTAGTTAAACACCTCGACATGCTGTTACAATCGCACAGTGGTGTTGCATGGCACAAAAATACAAACATGTATATATCTAAGGTAAACCCATAAAAGTACAACGCATTCTAATACCCTGAAAAGAACCAACAACTGCATTATATAAGTATAAGCACATAGTCGAGTTAGCCCGCAACTCTGTTTAGGAACAGTTGCCTTGTCCGCCTTAAACCGGACGCAAAACCAAAAGAAAACCTTTGAAATCTAAACTTAAAAGCGTATATGACCTCGACATTTGAAGAGATGGTCATGCAGTCAATTTAATTAGAAAGAAACATTGAAAATCCTGAACATTAAGTCTGTATATATATAGCCGTGGCCAAGAAGGCGAATAAACAAAAGAAGAACATTGTACATATAGCTGAAATCTATTGAATCTCTCGTGCTCTTCCTCTCTAAGACTTTTTAATGAAATAACCAGGGAATCAACCCTCATGTTCAGTATTAAAGCTTAAACATCATACTGTCTGAGTACAAACCCGGACAGGCTTCAGAAATAAACAAGTATACATATCAGAGGGTTACGGCCATGCATGAAATGCTTAGCCTGTATCTTTCCCTAACCAAAGACTATCATCTAAAACAAGGATAGAAGCCCCGAATTGACAAAGGGACCCCAGGCCGCGGTGGTGCTACCCGGCATTCCTCTCAAAGTAATATAAACGCTCAGCTGTTACCCTGAACAGATGCAACAAATGAAGTTAAGTTAGGTGGCATTCGAGCCTACCTGTGATCCGGACAACAGATAGAGCGAAGGGTTCCCTATCCTCGATAAGGAATAATCACCGGTTACCTGCACACCTGAGTCAAGCCAGGAAATCGAGAGCTCAGGTTAAATGATGAAATACCATAACAAAATAAGGACTGATACAGACGGTAGCAAGACAAGGGAATGACCTCATACCTGTTTATTCCAGTGCGAAAGAGGAACAGAACTGAAGTTTAGAGCTGAACGAAGTTGCATAAGCATTGGACAGGCGAATCGCCATAGCTTTGCGACACACCGTTGCAACGAAATGAGAAACAAAATGAGTTGAACAGAAGCACACATAAACTATATACTATACCATGCTTACCGACTGGTGGCAAGATCTCAACCCTCGATCTGCAGAGAGGTTCGTCCACCGTTCGATGGCCGGTTAGGGTCGATGGGATTCGGGTGCGAAATTGGTATGCCCGAGGTGACAGGCCCGTAGGTGCTTGGAGCACTGGGCGCACATGGCCTCACGCCATCTAGCCCTTGATCTTTCCAAATGGACGATGCTGCCTCGTCACCGAAGTCAAGGCCGGACACAATGTAAAACTTACAGATGTCTCGGGATTTAAACCAGTACATGATAGCAGCTGCCATAAATTCGCTTCTAAGGACTGACAGTCCCATTGGAATGTGCACATAAACCCGTTACATACTTTGAAACATTATATATGCTTGAAATATATTGATTGTGATTCTCCACGATGAACCTTAGGATTATGATGTATAAAAGGAATATATATATCAACTGAATGAAAAACATATGTATAGATATTCGAACAATCATGACTACTACATTTGTTATGAGACTGTATTCATAAGGTTAATAAAGTAGAATGCATGTATGTGTTACTATATGGGGTTAATCGCCATAAAAAAAAATTTACTCCATATGTGTGCGTGACAATTTGCTATCAAAGCCAAAGGTTTTCAACTCTGTGACCTTTGGGAAAATTGCAAAATTACAGTAACATAATATAAACAGTATCATGATGAAAGTTCAGATTACGCTAAAAGTAAATTATATCTGTTTAATGAGTGATTCTTAAGCAGGTAGTAGCAGGATGAGGAGAGCAATTAGCGCCCCTCATGGAAATTTGGATCAACCCGAAAATGTGGGACAACCTCAGGGACATCCTGAGTTTTGGGTGCAACTGGGAGCAGAAGGCCGTAATACTGATTCGACGCTAATGAGGACAGTTTAGGAACTGAAAGATGAAATGCCCCGGTTGCGTGCAGATAACGCAAGATTAAATGTGGAACAGGAGAGGATCCTGAAAAGTTTATCCGATAAGCAACATCAACAGCAGTCACATCCGAGGCCTGAACAGCCACGAGTATCAGATGAACACAGTTTTCACACTGAACCAGAGGAAGCAGAAGACAGAGTAGAGACGCGGGGAGAGAAGTCTGTCAATGCTTCTGATTACCAGACTCCAAAAAGACCACGGATGGAACTGCAAGGGGAGTTTCGGAAAATTAAACCACCTCATTTCGATGGGGAATCAGAAGAAGCTGCAGAGGCATGGTTAATTAATATGAATAAGTATTTTCAAGTGTATGAATATGATCATCATCTTAAGGCAAGGCTGGCTATATTCCAGCTGCAGGCCAAAGCCACGCTATGGTGGGAAGAGGTTAAGATGGTGCGGGGAGTGAGTGAACAAGATGTGACATGGGAAATGTTTCAGAGATATTTCAAGGAGAAGTATCTGACAGAACGCTTTTATGATGAAAAAGCGCGAGAATTTCATGATCTGTGGCTTGGACAGCAGACCATTGACGAGTTCGTAACTAAATTAACATCCCTTCTTCGTTACGTGCCCTATATTCGTGAGGAGAAGGCTAAGGTACAAAGATTTGTTAGTAGCTTACCTCTGACAATGCGAGAAAGGATAGAGTTCGATAATCCGAGGACGATGGATGAAGCAATTCGGAAGGCAAGACTGTGTTATCAGCAAAACAAATCAAAAGGAGAAAATTCTGGGAGGCGTTGGGCAGATAAGCGGGGCAGTAAAATGCCTATGGGAAGTAAGGGAGCACGCAGCAGTTTTCAAAAAGGATTCTCGAAAGGAGACAATACTAAAAATCCAACTAAAAATCAGAACAGATTCAAGCCTCCTGCAGAATCCAAGTATAGTGAACAGCAAGTTAGATTGGACAATGAAGGCTCAGCTCGGCCACCTGTTCAGTGTTGGGGTTGTGGCGGACCCCATTATATTAGAAATTGCCCTCATCGGAAGGACAGCGATCAGTTGTCCCAGATCTATGAAGCTTCGACAGTAGGAGATGTGGCTCGATCCATACCCAGAATCAATGCAGCATTGGAGGATCGACAAGCTGATTACCAGCCAACAATGATAGAGTTTGAAGGTAAGATCTTTGATCGACCTGTTTCTATTTTAGTAGATCCCGGAGCTACTTTAAGCTATATAAGTCCCAAAGTTGTGGAAAGCTGTGGTTTGCAAACTACCAAATTTAAAAGTCCTTGGCTAGTACAGCTGGCCACTAGAGCCAAAAGACGAGTACTAACTAAAGTCAGCAACTGTCCATTAAGGTTAGTTGGTCAAACAATAACAACTGACTTAAACGTACTCCCTCTTGGTTCCTATGATGTGCTGATAGGAATGGATTGGTTGGAACGACGATGGTCTGTAATTAATTGTAAAACGAAAACAGTTTCTTACCGAGATGAACTGGGTGTGGGAAAAGAGATTCAAGGCATCCAGAAACCAGTACAGATTCGGCCGATCACGACCTCACAGCTGGTCAAATGCATCCGAAAGAAATGCCAAATTTATGCAGTACAAGTGGGGTATGCAGATTCTGTGGATAAGGCTGCAACTGTTGAAAATATACCGGTAGTGCAAGATTTTGCAGATGTATTTCCTGAAGAAATTCCGGGGCTGCCACCTAAAAGGGATTTAGACTTCACCATTGAGCTGGTACCCGGAGCAGCCCCAGTGTCCCGGGCACCCTATCGGATGAGTGTGCCAGAGTTAACTGAGTTAAAACTGCAACTGCAAGAGCTGTTGGATAAGAAGTATATTCGTCCTAGTGTATCTCCTTGGGGAGCACCTGTGTTATTTGTAAGGAAAAAGGATGGAACTCTGCGTATGTGTATAGATTATAGACAGCTGAACAAGCTGACTGTGAAAAACAAATACCCCTTACCCCGCATTGATGAGCTGTTTGATCAGGTGAAGGGAGCGACAATCTTCTCCAAGATTGATTTAAGGTCTGGTTACCATCAAATCAGAATCAAAGATGAGGACATAGCCAAGACAGCTTTTCGTACTCGTTACGGACCCTACGAGTTTGTGGTACTGCCTTTTGGATTAACTAATGCACCTGCAACATTCATGTGTTTGATGAATAGTGTATTTCATCAATACCTAGACAAATTTGTATTGATCTTCATTGATGATATACTTATATACTCCCGGAATATCAAGGAGCATGAGGAACATTTGAGGATAGTGTTACAGACATTAAGGGAGCATCAGTTATATGGAAAATTCAGCAAATGTGATTTTTATAAAGAACAGATCTAGTATTTGGGCCACATTATTACGAAGGAAGGTATAGCTGTGGACCCTGAAAAGATTAAAACTATAATGGAATGGCCTACACCCAAGGATGTAGCAGATATTCGATCTTTCATGGGGCTGGCTGGATATTACCGGCGGTTTGTAGAAGGTTTTTCTAGAGTTGCCTACCCTATTACCTCCTTGCAAAAGAAGGGAAAAGTGTTTAAATGGACAGCAGACTATCAGCGGAGTTTCAAACAGCTTAAACATTTACTTACCACAGCACCTGTGTTGTGTGTGGCAGATCCCGAAAAGGAGTATGTAGTTTGTACAGATTCCAGTAAGGAGGGCGTGAGTGGAGTGCTAATGCAGGAAGGTAAAGTGATTGCCTATGAATCCAGAAAGTTAAAAGAACATGAGCAGAAATATTCTGCCTATGATCTGGAATTAACCGCTGTGATCCATGCTTTGAAGATGTGGCGCCATTATTTAGTAGGAAGGAAATTTTTGTTAATGACGGATCACCACAACTTGACTAGTTACTTTAGTCAACCCACTTTAAATGCAAGACAAGCAAGATGGGTGGACTTTTTGGGAAATTTCAATTTCGAAATTAAACACTTAAAGGGAAAGGAGAACAGAGTAGCTGATGCCCTGAGTCGA
Source organism: Pinus tabuliformis (assembly GCA_031772625.1). Taxonomy (NCBI): domain Eukaryota; kingdom Viridiplantae; phylum Streptophyta; class Pinopsida; order Pinales; family Pinaceae; genus Pinus; species Pinus tabuliformis. The sequence continues at coordinate 1,554,192,607 of CM062818.1, read as the reverse complement.
AAAGTGCATTGCATTTATGAGATTGGTATTAGTCAAGGGTGGTCCACTCTTGACAAAGAGATTGAGGAGGCTGCAGCGCAAGATCAGATTTATTTGCAAAAGAAGCATTTGGTGCAGAATTCAGACACCCGTTCAATACCACAAGGTTACACCTTGAATGCAGCCGGAATTTTGTGCTACCAAAAGAAGATTTATATACCCAATCAGGGTGGTATTAAAGAAAAGATTCTGGATGAAACTCATAGAAGTCCTTATGCAGGACATCCTGGTTACCAGAAATTAATCACCTCGCTAAGGAAGGAGTATTACTGGCCAGGCATGAAGAAGGATGTATTAGAATACCTAGCGCGCTGTTTGGAGTGTCAACAGGTGAAGGCTGAACATCAGCACCCTGCAGGATTACTACAGCCAATACCCATACCAGAATGGAAATGGGAGACCATAACCATGGACTTTATTACCGGTTTGCCGAAATCCAAAAAGAACAATGATTCTATAATGGTGGTAGTGGATAAACTCAGCAAGTCAGCTCACTTTATACCGGTTCAATCCACTTATCGTGCAGCTCAAATCGCAAACATTTTTATGCAAAACATATTTAAACTTCATGGGCTGCCGAAAGTAATAATATCTGATCGTGATGTTAAGTTTACCTCAGCTTTTTGGAGGACCTTATTTGAAGGTCTAGGAACTCAATTGAGCTTCAGCACCGCATATCATCCGCAAACTGACGGACAGACTGAGCGAGTGAATCAAATAGTGGAGGACATGCTAAGGTCTTATGTGATGCAGCAACCTACGCGATGGGAGGAGTATTTACACCTAGTGGAATTCGCCTATAACAATGGCTATCACTCATCCTTGAAGATGAGCCCATTCGAAGTACTTTACGGCCGGAAATGCCGCACACCCTCCAGTTGGGGTGGACCGGAGGACAAATTCTTTCTGGGTCCTGAGATGTTGGAAGAAATGGAAGTTATGGTGAAAAAAGTTAGAGCTAATCTAAAGATGGCACAGGACAGGCAGAAGAATTTTGCAGATCGGAAGAGAACATTTAAAGAGTACCAAGTGGGTGAACATGTGTACATCAGAATTCGAGCTAGGAAAAGTACCCTCCAATGGAATGCTTGTGCCAAATTGGCACCGCGTTTTTGTGGACCATTCCAAATTCTGGCACGGGTAGGGCCGGTAGCTTATCAGCTCGCCCTACCCAGCCATATTCGGGTTCATAATGTCTTCCATGTATCAGTTTTAAAGAAATATGTGTATGACCCTAGGCATATAATAAGTTGGCAGGACATTCAGGTAAGGGAAGACTGTTATATAATGTAAACCTAAAATAGAATACTAGTAAGCAGCTGACTTGATTGTCATGTGTTTCAGGTGGAACCGGAAGGAGAGTTCCTGGTCGAACCAGTGAACATATTAGATCGGAGAAGAGTCGAGCTGCGGAAAAGGGTCATCAGCCAGGTTAAAGTGCAGTGGTAGCACTTTGGGCCTGAAGAGGCCACTTGGGAGGATGAACAAATGATAAGGGATACTTATCCCAGTCTGTTTTTGGATGAACAACAACATCGGGACGATGTAGACTTTCAGGAGGGGGAGATGTAACATTCCCCGTGAAAAGTTAATGTTAGTAAATCGTAAAAGTAATTATGAACAAAGACTTTATTTGAAAAAGTATATATAACTCTGTTATTAATTTTATGTTAATCAAAAACAATTGTGTTAGTACTATTTGAACTGAGCTTATGATTAATCATGGTTAGTAACTGTGGAATCAGTTACAATGGAACCCTAACTACCTTCAGGAGGTAGTTGAGACCCCAGAGGAAAAAGGGGGAATTGCCAAGTCTGGGTAGGATCAGATGGCAGAGAAGAAAGAAAATGTTCATGCTATGTCTGGTTAGGATCAGATGGCATTAAGGAAATGAATTTTCCTGTGTACGCTATGTCTGGTTAAGATCAGATAGCATTTACTGGCGAGACCAGTGTAATTGCAGTCGAGAGGACCTGCAAGTGCTTGGGGGTGGAAGATTAAAGAGGAACTCTTCCTACAGATGGGTGGATTGACAAGCATTACAAATAGGTTTGGCAGATAAGCAGGTATGGCTTACTACTTATACATCTGTTAAAATGTTTCCTGTACTGTATTGTACTGAGAAAAGTGACAAAAAGCTGATAGTTATCTGCCTATTCTTCTTAAACAGTATCATGAAAACAATTATTGCATGCTGTGTGAATTATAGAAAACATAATCGAGTGTAGAACCGGAACTGAATATACAATCTGAAGGAAGAACACTAATGTCTGTATGAAAGACAACAACATAACCTAAGTTTGCATGGTTCTTAAAGAAATAACAGAAAAACACGATAAAGGGTTTATAATAACCTCGGTAGCAGCATAAATGACCTATCAAGAAATGGTATAGTAAGAACCCTCATTCATATGTAAAAGCAAGAAAATATACAGACATTTAGAAAAGCAAGAAATGTACAGGCGCTCTCTGCTGTAATGAATGGTAGTAAAACCCTGATACACTATGTATATATTCATGAGTGAATAGAGAGAGAGCCTCGCGGCCCAGCAAAAGTAAAAGAACAAACTGTGCATTACGCTTAATCCACAAGGGAATATCAACAGAGAACAAATACGATATGATTTCCATACTAATGAAACTGAACAAGTAAACTATAACCTCGTACAAGTATGGAAAAGGGGAAAAACCTTAACCTCGGCCGGCGAAAACATGAAATGAAACCAGAGACCGTTAATAAAGACTGGTTAAACACCTCGACATGCTGTTACAGTCGCACAGTGGTCTCGCATGGCACAAAAATACAAACATGTATATATCTAAGGTAAACCCATAAATACAACGCATTCTAATACCCTGAAAAGAACCAACAACTGCATTATATAAGTATAAGCACATAGTCGAGTTAGCCCGCAACTCTGTTTAGGAACAGTTGCCTTGTCCGCCTTAAACCGGGCGCAAAACCAAAAGAAAACCTTTGAAATCTAAACTTAAAAGCGTATATGAACTCGGCATTTGATGAAATAGTCATGCAGACAAGTTAATTAGAAAGGAACATTAAAATCCTGAACATTAAGTCTATATAAGTATAGCCGTGGCCAAGAAGGCGAATAAACAAAGAAAAAACATTATGCACAGAGCGGAAATCCATTGAATCTCTCGTGCTCTGCCTTTCTAAGATATTTTAATGACATAGCCAGGGTATCAACCCTCATGTTCAGTATTAAAGCTTAAACATCATACTGTCTGAGTACAAACCCAGACAGGCTTCAGAAATAAACAACTATACATATCAGAGGGTTACGACCATGCATGAAATGCTTAGCCTGTATCTTTCCCTAACCAAAGACTATCATCTAAAACAAGGATAGAAGCCCCGAATTGGTAAAGGGACCCCAGGCCGCGGTGGTGCTACCCGACATTCCTGTCAAAGTAATATAAACGCTCAGTTGTTACCCTGAACAGATGCAACAAATGAAGTTAAGTTAGGTGGCATTCGAGCCTACCTGTGATCTGGACAGCAGATAGAGCGAAGTGTTCCCTATCCTCGATAAGGAATAATCACCGGTTACCTGCACACCTGAGTCAAGCCAGGAAATCGAGAGCTCAGGTTAAATGATGAAATACCATAACAAAATAAGGACTGATACAGACGGTAGCAAGACAAGGGAATGACCTCATACCTGTTTATTCCAGTGCGAAAGAGGAACAGAACTGAAGTTTAGAGCTGAACGAAGTTGCATAAGCATTGGACAGGCGAATCGCCATAGCTCTGCGACACACCGTCGCAACGAAATGAGAAACAAAATGAGTTGAACAGAAGAACACATAAACTATATACTATACCTTGCTTACCGACTAGTGGCAAGACCTCAACCCTTGATCTGCAGAGAGGATTCTACCACCGTTCGATGACCGGTTGTGGTCGATGGGATCCGGGCGCGAAACTGATATGCCCAAGGTGTCAGGCCCGTAGGTGCTTGGAGCACCGGGCGCACATGGCCTCACGCCATCTAGCCCTTGATCTTTCCAAATGGACGATGCTGCCTCGTCACCGAAGTCAAGGCCGGACACAACGTAAAACTTACAGATGTCTCGGGATTTAAACGAGTACACAATAGCAGCTGCCATAAATTCACTTCTAAGGACTGACAGTCCCATTGGAATGTGCACATAAACCCGTTACATACTTTGAAACATTATATATGCTTGAAATATATTGATTGTGATTCTCCACAATGAACCTTAGGATTATGATGTATAAAAGGAATATATATCAACTGAATGAAAAACATATGTATAGATATTCGAACAGTCATGACTACTACATTTGTTATGAGACTGTATTCATAAGGTTAATAAAGTAGAATGCATGTATGTGTTACTATATGGGGTTAATCGCCATAAAATTTTTTTTACTCCATATGTGTGCGTGACATAAATGGTAAAATGGTGCTGAGAAATAACTTAAAATTATTATTTCCAAAGAAGGGAAGTTTTGAGAGCATTTTTTATCCAGGTTGCTTTTCAACATATAAAAAAAGTAATTCTAATAAACGATTATAAAAATTAATGATTTATTTAAAATTAGAATTTAGATAATAAAAATACTCGTGAAATGTTTTTTTTTTAATTTTTATTTTTTTAAACAAAATTTACATCTGGATTATTCTAAATTTATGTTTTATAATTCTATACAGGTAACATTTTTACTACTTTAACATCACTATATATCAGTCATTTGCCTCTGGTTTCTCAAGACTTACGTAAGTAGTCTCAAACTGCCACTACGGGAACCAATATGTTGACCACCTTAACACGAGATGTTATGAAGTGATACCAGTAGTAAAATAACCAAAAAAAAAAATAGCCAGAATATCAACTATCATTCGGACGAGAAAACATTTTTAACAAGCTCAAAACTTCATGTATAAGTGCTGGGACTTTAGCGCTGGAACCAGGGGCGCTAAATGGTAAAGCTCACAGTGTAAACATTTTTAAAAAGCACCAAACTCCATGTATAAGTGCTGGGACTTTAGGGCTGGAACAAGGGGAACTAAAGGGTAAAGCTTACACTGTAAGTCTTTCTAGATGAATTGTCCAGCCTTACAAAAACTTTAATGTTTTTTTAACAGGTTTAATATCATCAATAATAATATGTTGTATTGTTCAAACTAAACAACTTCACACAAATTTAAATGAAATTTATAATAATTAATAAAATTATAATTTTACAACCATTTTAAAATAACAATAAAATAAGCTAAAAACTCTTTTTATTTATTAAATCATTTTACAATAAACAATATTTTCATGTGTACTACCTAGGTTGTATAACTCAAACATGAAATATTCCCAGAAAAATTAGTGTTAATGATAGTTATAAAGTGAGCATTAATATTCGTGCATTGACTAGTCAATAGGTATTGCTTTTAGGGATAACGTTGACTTTTACTATGAGCATGGATACGAGAAATTGTCATCTGTATTTTATTAAAAAAAATAACAAAAGACAACGATTAAAAAATAATAAAAAAAGACGACGATTATTATACATGTTGTTTAGATTGATGATTGATAATTAAAAAATGACAAAATTCAGAAACACAAGAAGGGTCAGAGAAAAAGATGATCTTACATGAACATTTGAATTTTACATACAATGTTTATTTCATAGACTCCCACTCTGTGCAGCTGTACGTTCCTTGGTTTATCAAGATGCCCCATTTAATTCAATAAATTAACTCTGAGCGCTTTCTGAACAGACATACAATTAATAAAAAAATACACTTAAACCCTAAATGTTTCACAAAGTTAGCATTTATAGAAAACCTATAATGTTTGACAAAGAGAACGATGTCCACCATGGTAAACATTGACTACGTGTAAAGAAACTTCGATCAATACCGGACCATTCATTGCCGGAAAGAGCTGTGTAAAAACATAGACCCAGATTTCGCCAAAGTCAAGTGGCTACTATTGTCACCAACTGAAACTCTTTCACAGGAGGGGCACATCGTAAGGCTTTGACGCAGGCCGGAGAGGTGGCGACATTTTAAAAGCTTTCAGTTTTTCCAGCTCTATTCGAAGTTTTCTGTTCTCGTCTGCAAGTGTCTCATTATATCTCTTCAGAACCTACTAGTCCATTTCCGTTTTCTTAAGCTTTGTCCTGAAACAAATTCATAACATTTAATTAACTTATAGCAGAAATCAGTCAATAAAACTGTCAACACAATAGGATCTCCATCGGATCAAAGGTTGTCCGAGTTAAAAATTAGATCGAAAATTGATTTCTAGGTCATTCTTCATAGTACAGGCTCTTGATACGAAAAGGGGACATTTCATATGAATGTCAACATGCAAAATACAATGAATGAATAAAGGGCGAGAGCTGACCTTGCTCATCTATTCTGGAACCACACCTCAACTTGTCGAGGGCGGAGATTCAACTTTAAGGCCAACGCTTGCTTTTCCTTCTGCGGAAGAAGAAGAAGTTACAGCAGCCAAAAACATCAAGAAACACACGTGATAGAGCAGTAAGTTGTAAGTGAATACTGTGAATAGAAACTTACAGTTTCGGGTACCCTGTTCTTTCTGAAACTTTCTACCAAAACAGCACATTGTTCTCTGGACAGTCTAAGCTTCTTCCTGGAACAGCCCTCCTCTTCTGGATCGCTGAGCACCCTTGACCAAACTCGGTCATTCTCTAACTCCTCGCCATCATCCTGCCTTCTTCGCTTGATCTCCGCATAGCCGTTCCCGAGGTTAATCGCGTTGGAATCCTTGGACAACGACACATCAATACCGCCTGCATCTTCGTTGGAGAAACAGGATGCTGGGCATTTGTTGGCATCGGATCGCCATGACACAGGTACGTGATGGATGGGAGCCATCGCTTCTGCCGTTGATCTCTCGCTGCCAACACTACCGGTTCCTGCAGATGACGATTTTCGTTATTATGATCCAGAAACATCGTTAAAACAAGAGACATATCAATCAAAACACCATTAACATAAAATCTAATCCGCTCTTGACGATTGGTTTTAGCAAGTAGTAAACAGTGCAGGAATATTATACCAATCGAAGGTGATGTCTTCTCCCAGGGCGAAGCGCCGCGGCCGGAGTCACGGTCTAACGGAAACAGATCTAACTGCAAAGGAGGTCCATTCACTTTTTTGTGCGAAACGTACATTTCGTCCTTTTCTCTGGTGGCTGTCGCATTACCAATAGCCAGTACTAATGAAAGCCCCGCACTGCAATCCTGATCCATACCACTTTGTTTCGTCAAGGTTTCAATAGAGTGGAAATGATTGAATAATGTATAAAACAGAAAGGGATTATATAGCAGGAGAGAAAGGGCTCTGGATCTGGAGACCGGCCTGACTACACAATCTTCAACAATAATTATTATAATAATAATTATGGACTGTTAAACGTTAAAACAATAAAAGGTTGACCGTCAAACACAATGAAATTGGTGACTGACACTTTATGGTGTTGACAGCCTAATATTGTATCTCTTTGACCCGTCAGGTTGGCCAACGAGGACAGGGTTTCATTATTATTAAGAAAAAACACCTGGCTTTGACAACTAGTCTAACCCAAACAAAGTTTATATCACATAGTTTTTGGAAAATATTTTACACCAACATTTATCGAGTTCGAGGTGGGGGTAATAATGTAGATTTAAATAAATAGAAATTGAAATAAAGGAATCTCCAGTTCAAAATGGAAGAAAATCCCATAAATCGATTTAATATTTTATTTGATTTTATTTTAAAATATATTTAGAAGCTATTGAAATTGAAAGAAGGCCAAGCAATCTCAATAGAGATGACGACTGGAAGATCAGTAGCTGCATCCCGACCCTCTTCCGAGTCTTGCCCTTGCTTGCTTTCATTGGTTCCCCTTTATTTCACCATTTTTCCTGGGCGCCTTGTTTTTTCCTTCCTCTCGCTCGCTTATTTTATTCAATTATTATTATTATTATTTATTTATTTATTATTATTTTATTTCATTTTATTTTATTTTTAGCTAGCTTGATTTATTTAATTTATTAATTTATTTAATTTCCATTGTTATTATTATTATTATTATTTATTTATTGATTTATTATTTTATTTATTTATTTTTTATTATTATTATTATTATTATTATTATTATTTTTAGTTTTAGTTTTAGTTTTAGTTTTAGTTTTAGTTTTTATTTTTATTTTTATTTTTATTTTTATTTTTATTTTTTTTTTTTATTTTTATTTTTATTTTTATTTTTATTTTTGATTTTCATTTTATTTTATCTTTTTATTTTATTTTTTATCTTTTTATTATTTTATTTTTTATTATTTCTATTTTATTTTATTTTATTTTTATTTTTATTTTTATTTATTATTTTTTTTTTGAATTTATTTATTTATTTAAAATGAAATAAAATATTTTTACCTTTTATTAAAAATTTTATTCATTATTATTTTTATGTATATTTCAATTTTTTTTCTAACTAACCTTTGTATATATTTCTTTTATATATATTTATACTTATTATTTAACTCCCATTAAAAAACAAATTATAATTTTTTAATAACTTTCTAACTAACCTTTAACAATTTTAAATTATTTTATATTTTATTTATTCACTTAATGTAACTAACTTTAATTAAATCTTGACTCTGGTCCTAAAGTCAAAATTAGCCATTAGTCAAGATAGCCGTTGGAGTCTCTGCTTAGACTATTTAACATGCTAAGCTGGATCTGTTTCTTCAACTTGTCTTGACGATGGACCACACACTCGTCAACAAATGATTTATCCTGTGATTTGGGCCGAAGAATTTCTCATAAACTTGATATGGATCACAGAAGCCTCAATTCAACAATTAAAATATATTATTACTATTCTCAAATTATATATATTAATTTAATATTTATCAAAATTTTAATATTAAAATAAATTATTATTAATATGATGGTCATTATTAATTTTTAATATGATTAATTTTTATTTATTAAATTTTTGTAATATTTTAGATATCATCTTTTGGGATTTAATTATGACCATTTTCACGAGAATTGGTAGTAACCTATGTGTGAAGAAGTGACTAATTTCTAGGTGATGCGCACAGGAGTGAAGAAGTGGGGATTGAAACTAGTGAAATGAATCACAATGAGTAAACTAATTTTTGGGTGATGCTCACACGGTTCAAGAAGTGACTAATTTCTGGGCGATGCTCACATGGGTGAAAAAGTGGGGATTGAAACTAGTGAAATGAATCACATAGCGTCAATCATCACTTCCTCATCACTTTGGGTGATGCTCACACGGGTGAATAAGTGGGATTTGAAACTAGTGAAATGAATCACATAGTGTCAATCATCACTTCCATATTACTTTAGGTGATGCTCACACAAGTGAAGAAGTGGGGATTGAAACTAGTGAAATGAATCACATAGTGCCAATCATCACTTCCGCATCACTTCACACTGGTGAAGAAGTGGGGATTGAGAATAGTGAAATGAATCACATAGTGTCAATCATCACTTTTGGGGTTTGCACCCGATAATCAGGACTTCTCGGAGGTCATCCATTCCAGATCGCCTTTGGCTCAAGTGCGCTTCACTGTAGAATTTTCCCCACAATCAAGCCCACTTCTCTTGCTATCCCATTTGCAGTTGAATCATAAAAAATGATATCTAATATAATGCAGTGCAAAAACCCCTCAATACTTATGTAACATATTTTAAAATTTTATGATTATGTTTAAAAATTATAAAAAAATATTGTTAAAAATTTATAATGTAGTGATAACTTTAATTATTATAAATAATGAAAGTCTCATTTTAATATAATTTAAAATTAAGATTGAATGTTGATTTTCTTAATCATTTTAATTTAATTAAAAAAATATTTTAATTGTATAGGTTGTTATTAATTTTTTATTGTAATATTTTAATGTTATTATTTAATTAAAGTTTTTGTGATCATTATCAAGTTTTTGAGACATGTTTTGGCAATAATCACATCTATATTTATTTTTCGAAGAGTTTGGAACCAACAAGTATGGTTCATGGTCAGGACAAGATGAAGAACAAGACCATGGCTAGAGACCGGCTATAATTGACTAGGTAACAACTACATTTGACTGGATCAAGAGTTAGGGAAAAAATAAATAAATAATTAATTAATTAGTTAATTTGTTATATTTATCTATTTTATTTAAATCTATTTTTAATTAATTAAAATTTTAGGAACTAATAACATTAAAGCTAATAAATAATTTATTATCCTCTTAACTAAACTACATAAAAACTCATAATACTATAGGGAATACTATAAGGTTAAGTAAATAATTAGTTTATTTAATCACAAAGTTTATTTATATGTAACTAAATAAGTATTATTTTACAACTAAATAAATTCATATTGATACTAACATGTGAAGTACTAGGATAAAAAGATAATTTTTTATTAAATAATTAATTAATGAGTTAATTTAATTATTTATTTTCATCTAACTACATATAAACCTATAATACTATAGGGAATATTATCGGATAAAATATTAATTAAATAAATAATTAGTTAATATGATTACTACTATTTATTTGACCGAATATGTATTATCATAGATAAATGTCTTTGAGATTAATCACATCATTATCTACAATATGGATCACAAATATATTATCCTCTTTAACCACCAAATAAAATGTATATAAATTCACATTAATACTAATATATGAAGTAGTAGGATAAAAAACTACACTTTATTAAATAGTTAATTAATCAATTAATGTGTTTAATTTATTTACATCTAACTAATTTATTTACATCTAACTGAATACCTTACTAATTATATTAAGGGATAAATAAGAATTAAACTTAAATGTATATCAATTAATCAATTAATTAGTCAACTTGTTATCTAAATATAAAATCTCATAATTTTAAACTTAATTATTATTTATATATCATGTTTAATAAAAACCTTAAAAATACAATGAAATCTAAAATTTAAGAAATTAAACTAAGAAAATAAATAAATAAAAAGGAAGGTTTCATAATCCTAATAATTTAAATTAAAATCGAAATAAATTATTAATAAATAGATGAATAATTAAAGGAAATAAGTACCAAACATCAACTCAAAAGAAAGGGGAATTCAAACTATCCAGAAGATGAGGGCAAAAAATCAGATAAGGAAACAATGAAGAGGGGAAAAAAGGGGCTAGGGGAGAGGGGCTAAGATGAAAGCACAAGGATCCAACAACTACTAATATTCTGATCATCATCCCTATTGAGATTTCTTGACCTCCCTTTAATTTCTATGGCCTCCCTAAACTTGTGGTGATGAAAAAGAGAAATCTTAGCAATAATTTGGGCCTCCTCAATACATATATGATGCCTAACCTTCTCTGTGTGCTCTACCAATGCTGAAGACCGGGTCCTCCCATGCTTTATGTTGGCTACGTGGTCATGAATCCTCTAATCAATAGAGCACCCAGTCTCACCAACACAGGGGGTCCCACAAAAACATGGAATAACATAAACACCTTTCATGTATTTGGGGTCAACAAGGTCTTTTACAGAGCTAAAAATGGTGTTAAGTGGTCTAAAGGTAGAGGGAACGTTATGCTTCATAAGTATTCTCACAATCTTTCAGTGGTCCCATGGATGAAAGGGAGATGCACCCCTGAGATTCGACCTTTAGGGTCTTTCTTAACCTTATGAACTCTGCAAGCTTTAAGGAAATCTTTGAGACCTTGGTGCCTACTATATCCATTATCAATAAAAACATTAAGAAGATGATATTTCTCTTTATCAAGGTTCTTTTCATAGGAAATTCTCAGTGCACAAGTAGCAAGCGTGTTGAGAACACCCAACATGCGAGCTACTGCTGAGTATGAGTTTCCTTTCGAAACAACTGGAGGGAGAAAGAGCCTTCATCCTTCTTCGAAATGAGAACATTAAGGAAAGGCAGGCACCCATCAACTTCTTTCTCCATAGTAAACTTTATGGAAGAATATTGATTGTTGAGATGCTGGAAAAACTGATATAATCCATCTTGGCCATAGGACCATATGACACCAGCATCATCCACAAATCCTTTCCATAGCTTGGGTAGGAGATGGGCTGAAGCCAAAGCCTTGGATTCAATGTCTTCCATAAAGGTATTAGCAACAACAGGGGACAACGAGGAGCCCATGGCAACCCCACAGGTTTGTTCATAGAATGCCCCTTCAAAGCAGAAAAAAAATAGATGTAAGACAAATCACTACTAAACGAGTGGTCTCACGGTCGGTGAGGCGATTGATGACCGCAATGGCTTCCTTAATAGGGATGCAAGTGTAAAGGGAAACCACATTGAAACTAACAAGAATGTCCCTAGGGTCAAACTTTATGCCCTTTATCTCATTGACAAATGAAGAAGAGTCTTTGGAAAAAATCTTTGTAAGGCCAACAAGGGGTTTAAACTTTAAGGACCTTTATCTTTTAATTTTCGATAACAACCTATTCATGTTTAAATTTATATTAAGAATATTTTTAATATTATCAATATTTTATGGAGTCTTTTTTTCTTGACTTTACAATGATTTAGTTAAGGTATTGCATCTTTATGCTAGCCTAATTTGAAGCATAAGTGGCTTTGACTAGAGTTTGAGACAATGTTAGAAAAACTCATTGCTTTCATGTTGTTTATGCCATGTTCTCAATGGAGAGAGACTCTTGTTTATCGCTAGGAATATTTCATTAATTTTAAGATTATAAAAGTTATGAAAAACTTTTGAATTTGCTTGATATTTCTCCAAAATTCTCTAGATGTGTTGCATCCCCAAATTTCATAAATATATTAAACTAGTTACGTCGTAAGGTGTTCCCCTTTGAAATCTACTCTCCCAGCTACCACCGTGTACTTTTCTGAACTACTTGATCAGATCTTAGACGACTAAAAACTTCTAGACCCTTGGATTAATAGTTAGGATAAAAAAACTTAATAGTTAGTTTAAATTAGTTTCTTATGTTCATTTCCCCACAGTTTTTCCTGCTACACAGAATTGCCTCAAGTCTTGCTCTTAATTCTAACCCCAGGATCAGTCTTTCATTCTCAAATTTAGGAGCTGCAAACCTCATCATATCTGTAATGTGCCATCCCTCAAGCCTGCCAAAGAAACAAGTATACACCGGTCTCATCATCCATGTGCTTCCCATGATCATAGAACAATTAACTCCCATGTAACAAAGTGGTTAAGTCTCAGCTAAACCCATGCCCAAGTGTTGCCACCAAGGCATCATCATCGCTACAACTCCCTCACTCCAAAGTGTCTCATATCGATTCTCCACATCAAGTCACTCTCTCAAGCACACCCATAAATGCACTCAAAAGTATGCACCTCATCCTACATAAAAGTCTCTGACCTCAGCTCCTCAATGCATCAGATCGTCCAAGTCCACCATAATATGAAGTCCCCAAGAGTCACAACCTCATGTAATCATGAGCTCCATGAGTCATCTCCAACAAACATCCTAGCAAGCATACATGTCTCAGCCCAAAGGTCTCTGCAAGATGCCTTAGCTCTCCATGTAGTAGGAATGCTCTATAGTCTTCCCATAACTCCACCAAGCCCATGCCCTTCTTGTACAAGAGTGCACAACATCCCCATCGTATCATAACTAAACATCTCCATGTCACACCAGCAAATCCATCTACACAACATCCCTGCCTTGGAACTCCTCATTGGATGCCCATAAGTGACATCTCTACAAGTGCTCCTGCATAATGTCCTTGAATAAGACAACCATGCTCCATCTCTCCAACTCGATGTCCATGACTCAAGTTGCCCTTATTGTCCAACTAGGTAGACCCATCACAACATCGGTCATCCTCATCCAAGTCTGCAATCATGTCTAGTGCCCATAGTCACCCAAATCATATATCATCATTAAGTCATATGAGTCTCTTCCACCATTGCTTCCCCACTAAAAATTCCACCAAGATAGTCTCTTGGTCTCAGCCAAGAGAAGTCCACCTAAATATCATCAAGTGTGTGCCCTTCTCTAATCTGTCCATGATTCATGCTGAGCACTTAGCCAATTCTCCATATCGCTAAAGAACGACGCATTCCTCCAAAATGATCATCACATTCCTCCCTTATCACGGGCATTTTCACCTTCTGCCATAAGGTCACAAACAACCTAAAAAAGCATTGCAATAGGCAATGGTCCTTGCTTCTCCATACAAGGTCTCATCGTAGACATCCATGGTAAGATACTCCATCACATCGGAAAACTGATTTTTCCCTTCCCTGCATATGGCCCATCTACCAAAAGCTCAAATGAAACACAAGTATAAGTAGTACTTACTTCATCATGAGGCTCCTCCATGTGAGTTTCCTCATCCACCAATGTCTGCAAACTGCATAATCCTGGTCCAACTTGAACAATTTCAAGTTCCTCCTCCATCATTGTCATATCTACAACATCCTCAAACATCAGGACTTCCTCTTCTTCGTCATTGCAATCTAGAGCTACATCCTTCTCCATTGCACAACCAAGTTTAAGAAGTTCGTCTTCAACATTCCTTTCCAAGACTTCAAGTTTATCTTGAATCCGTGGGTTCTCTTCTTTCATCCACTTTAACCTGTATAAGGTCAGCAAGAGCCTCCATTTACATTCTTCCAAACCTGCCATGTCTTGCTGTTCAGCTTGGCCGAAGAAAAATGATTCACCCTTGCTAAACATGTTACGAAGTATAACACTTCCTTCAGTAAGCCTGGCTTGATTGAATGAACCTTTGATACCACCTATCACACCCCTACCCTGGCGGTACTCTTCCAATCACATGAAGGGGGGTGCAGCACCACCACCCATTTTCTTTTTATCAATACTCACATGGTATGGACTACGCCTACATTCTATACTTAGTTTTTTTTTCACATTTTCTAAGTATACATTCACATACACGGCGGAAACATTCAATTAGTCATCTTCATCATTATTATCATTTACACATATGCACAACGAATATTTTAATGGGAGGGGAAACTCCCTGAAATATGAGTCTTCTTGATGATAATAACAATATTTATGAAATATATAAGTTTACAGTCTTTGTCGGGAAACCCCATGTTTCCTCCTTACAATTTCTGCCACAACAGTGAAACCCGGTTTGCATCGTTTGGTCCACACGAAACACTGTTTGGAGTGCCCACCGGTTCTATCATCTGTCGCAAGTCATTCATCGTTGCACTGGCTCGTCGCGCCATTCACCGGCTCATCATGTCGTGTTGCCTAACTCGCGGGTCACTCAGCTAGCCCTTGGGTGTGCCCACCTGTTTGCTGTTCACACCACCCAACTCTCCACTGTGCGATCGTCTAACTCATTGAACACTCTCGCCCATTTCTCTAAACAAATTTTCGTGTTTCACTGAACGCCCTCACTCATTTCACCAAATGCTCTCACCTGTTTCACCAAATGTCCTCGACCGTTTCACCGAATTCCCTTGCCCATTTCACCGAACACCCTCGCTTGTTTCATCGAACACCCTCACCCATTTCACTGAACGCCCTCGCTTGTTCCATCGAATGCCCTCGCCCATTTCACCGAATGCCCTAACCCAACTGAACACCTTCTCTTGTTTTCCTGCATTTGCTACGACTCCATGCTTCGGCCCAAGAGTCCGCCTACACTTTGCTAAGTTTCAGACCTCCCAAGGTAGCTCACCCTCCTAGCTCACATGAACACTTGGAAGAAATGCTTGATGATTTTCTCCACCATCTCGCTGCTTTACTTATATGGCGGTTGGCCCATTGGTTGGGGTTTCGGCCCACCAAGCCGACCCACCATTTCATCCAACCCGCCCCTCCATCGCGTCGGCCCATGGTGTGGGTGCCCATACATGGGACCGCCCATCATAGAAGTTCACCAAAATTCCAACACTTAGTCATTTTCCACATTGACTTTTGCATCACACGTTAGCCATCTCCTCTGTTTGGTGAGCTCGTCACATTGTGCGGGCACGCCCTGACTCATCGATTACGTCCCAGCTCATCGCTCCCCTGTCGTGTGCCATTCGCTGACTCGTGGGCTTGATACACTGGTTTCTGTGGCATTAGAGAACTAACACAAGATTTAGTCATCGTAAAAACTATTAAACGCATGGACTCACCACGAGAGGAGCTTTAGCATCATAAAATCTTAACGTGGTTTGTATAACGTGTTTAAAAGCTAATTCTTTAAACAAATTCTGTTGACTTTTTGAGTGGGATGTTCTTTTGATACATTGTGTGGGAACCTTATATTAAAATTAAAGTTATATTAAAATGAGAGCTTCTTAAAATTAAGGTTTGTGTTTTTGTTGGTTTTTTTATACATAAAGAGTTATTGAAGAATTGAGGCTTCTATGATCCATAACAAGTATATGATAGGGTTTTTGGCGTAAATCACATTATCAATCATTTGTCGATGCATTTCGAACTAGCAAGTGTGGTTCATCGTCACGACAAGTTGAAGAACCATATCATGGCTGCATGTTTAAATAGAGAGAGAGAAGATCATCCAACGATTATATTTGACTAGGAAACATCTATAATAGAATAGGAAACAACAATATTTGACTAGACTGGACCAAGGGACAAGGACAACAACTATATTTGACTTGACTCGACCAAGGGATACAGATAGGGAGAATTAGTTTTGATAATTTGTAAGTTAGTTATGTTATGTTTAATAGTATCAATGAATTGTATTTAATTATTAACTCTATATAGATAAAAAGTTTTAATAGAATATAAATAATAAAGGTTTATTATTAAAATTAATATAACTTTTAATCATTTCAACTACTAACCCTTAGGATAAATAATATATTATTACTAGTTAAGTTAATATTTATAATTACTTCTATTTTATTTAAAGGCTCAAATATTAATATTATAATATTGAAAGTATATGGAATAAATAGAATAATAATTTGTTAGAAGAATAACTAACTTATTTAGTTAAATAACCCAATTTATTTCATTATAACCCTTCATATTCTCAATGGATAAGTAAAGGTTTATTAAAAGAATAACTAATTTGGCTTTTAATCATTTCTACTACAACCCCGAAGTGTTCATATAACTCATGAAGTATCGCCTTCAAGGTACAATAGTAAATATATCAACCTCATAAACCCAACAAGGTAAGCGATGTCCTTGTCAAACATAAGGAACAAATAAATGTCCAAATAAATTTAAATATAGTGAATTTCCTACAGGAATTTGAAGGCATTCTTAAAAGGAAAAAAATACCTTAAAAACAAACTAGGCCATAACAAATAGCACTGCATGATGACAACCATGAAGGTTGAACTTAAACCCATTTCGAGAAATAGGGAAACTAAAGAAGAGGAGCTTTCTATGTAGGAAGCACAACCAGGACATAAGCCATTTGGAGAATTGGAGATTCTAGGACCGACCTGGTAAGTGAGTATAGGGTAGAGTTAGCTCATTGATTATAGATGATATTCTTTGGTAATCACTACACGAGTCCCCAGGGGTCAAAAGTTACCTATCGTGAGACAATATGACAACCTTCAGTTACTGAATCAACAATAACTTTATAAAAGAAAATCAAATTATGCAACATAGGAACCCATTAGTCTAGAAAATACCTTTTAAGAGATTAAGGACTGATCCAGGTCTGAGTGTGACAAAGGACCCTTCCAAGACCTTTTACTTTCATAATGTGTTGAATTGCATTTTTAAAAGAACATAAATGAATACATTTGCATGATGTAAAGAAGAGGAACATGACAATCATCAGCAACATAGAAACACAAGCCATTGATAACAGAGTTTGTTTAGGAGGGACTACGTCTTCAGGCCCTAGTTTCAATATGGTGTAGGCTGCTGCATGAAGTGCTGCCAATAGTGATGATGTACCCAAGAGATGGTGTTGCTATCATACAAGGAAAATTACCTCATGCAGGAGTGGCTACAAGAGATGTTCCACTACAGGAACTCTCAGTCAGAAGACTCCTATCAGTGTCTCAAGCCTGCAAATTGAGGTCTTTGCACAACCTCCAATGGTTGAGTTATGCCTTGGTTATTAATGCCAACTTTTTCTTCCTCCTTGGGTATTGTCCTTGTAAGGAGCCTCATGTTTGTCCCTGTAATTGGGATCTCCAAATCTCCAATAGAAATCATACTATGTGACAACGAAACTGAAAGGAAATCAACATATTTTACCTCCTTTGTCGATTCGGAAAGAACTAATGACGGTTATTCATCATCTATTTTTGGTGGTTTGCTTGCTGTGTCAACACATTTCCCAACTTATTTTCTCACATACCCAAGTCCTACCTGACGGGGTAATTCTTCTACTTTGATGGGGTTAACAATGCCATGGCAATTAACACCCAAGCCTTTTCCTTCATACCCCATTTTCTTCAACAGTTTGGAGCCAATTCCTGTGGTATGATTTTCAGAAACAGTGAAACCATCATCATGACACATACATGAGTATGGAGAACTACTTTTTACCTCACATGGATCACACTGCAACTTTTCCAAGAGCTCGTCCTTTTCTTACAGTTTTCCTAGAAAAATTTGTTTTTCCTCTTTCTCCTCATGTAAATGCATCTTCAATTCAACGTTCTCTATTTGAAGGTTTTGGTTGTTATGCTTCAGTTCTTCTATGGCCTCTTTTGTGGCTTGCAATTGAAGCTACAATCGCTCCTTTTACTCGGTATCTTTCTCTAGGGTTTCATACATTATTTCCACCCTTTTGGAAATTTTGAGCATGGTCTCGTACATCACTTTTTCATCCTCTATCATTGCACGTTCCATTGTTCCCACTTGTAATTCACATCAATGCAAAGACCACTTTGATACCACTGTTGGCTATGACAAAGGACCCTTCTAAGAACTTTTACTTTCGTGATGTGTTAAATTGCATTTTTATAAGAACATATGTGAATACATTTGCATGTTGTAAAGAAGAGGAACATGTCAATCATCAACACATGAAAACATAATCTGTTGATAACGTAGTTCATCCAGGAGGGACTATGTCTCCAGGCCCCAGTGTCAAGGTGGTGTAGGTCACTGCATTAAGTGTTGTCAATAGTGATGATGTACATAAGAGGTGACGTTGCTATCATACAAGGGAAATTCCCTCACGTAGGAGTGGCTCCAAGAGATGTTCTGCTAGAGGAAATCTCAGTAGAAAAGGACTCCTATCAGTATGGCACAAACTCATGCATGATGATCATCCCGCCAACATGGCATAATAGGGATCTCAATGCAAACATACATGATGACAACTTGAGTATCCTGTCAACATACAACAAAGGGATCTCAAAACACAACATGATGAATCATGACAACATGTACATCTCACAGATGATTTCATGTCACATCAATAAGGAATCATGAAAACAAGCAATAAACAAGATCCCACATCAAACATCAAATAGGTACCTATGCAGCACAATGCATAGCAAAAGAAGTACCTGAACACACTGCATATAACTCACAACTAGGGTCCATTTGAAGAAGTGGATGTCAAACTGTTGAAGCTATTCATGCCATCGATCTCACAGCATCAATCGCATGGAAATGGCTGCTCACACATGAATGTTGGCACCTACATTCTACTTAGAAAAGTGGCTGGAAAATAGAATGAGAAAATGAGAAATTTGAATGCACCATCAGATTTGTGGCATCGAATAGTGCAAAATCGACTGTCCAATTTTTGAATTCTGAGAAATTGAGAATCTGGGGCTCAAGGAATCTTTTAGATTCCCCCTAGATTCCTCAAAAATTCTGCTCCATAGGTGGATTGGAAATATGCAACTCCAAAGGCAAATCAGACCTCGTTGTTGTGATCGCTGTGTTAAACCATGCAAAATGACTGTAAACTTAACTATATTCTGACATGGAGAAAAATTACCTCCCAGCAATCATGGTTCCACCTCCATACTGAAAAAATCCCTGAAAAATGCCTAAAAAATGCAAAAATATGATGGAGAAATGGACATCACCATTGCATTTGTTGTGTCAAGAAGTGATGAAACCATATAAAATTTGTCAAAATCCAACAAAGTGAAAATTCGGCCCTCCTACAAAATTCTGCCTCGAACTATGTGCACTACCTTCCTCTGCCTGGGCGCATTGAAAAACTATGTTTAAATATATTTTCACCGGCGGATTTCACAATAAGGTAATTTTTTGTAACAGTTGAGGTCTGGTTTAGTAGGGAGGAGGTTGGGCGGTCAAACCTCGTCTCCTCCTTTTACACAACCCAAATGAATTTTTTTAAACTTAACGTTTTGGTTGGGCCAAGCCCACCTTGGGCGGCCCGCCCACTATACCCACCTTCCTCGGTGGTCACACATAATGTTTTTTTCATTGGTTGTTTTGGTCACATTAAATGGGGGTGAGATGAACTCTGTTATCAATGGCTTATGTTTTTATGTTGTTGATGATTGTCATGTTCCTCTTCTTTATAGCATGCACATGTATTCATTTATGTTCTTTTAAAAATGAAATTTAACACATCACGAAAGTAAAAGGTCTTGGAAGGGTCCTTCGTCACACCCACACCTAGATCAAGGACCATCACTCACCGTAGAGGGTACCTATAAGCATATCAGGCTTGGTGAGTGCAAATCCAAAAATGAATTTCATATGAAAATATGCTAAAAGGTCGAAGGTAAATTAACCCACCTCATCATGTGCAAGGGTGAAATCCATGGTGGGAGATGCACCTTCCCTTTCCAATCCTATACCGGAGGTAAAATGGCATAGAAGAACCAAAAAAAATCTACCAAAGGTCATATAGCAACAAGTACAGAGAAATCATCAAATTCATGAAAAAGAAACAATAGCAATAGTTACCTTAAATGTTGGCAGGCCATAAAACCCTGAAAGCTCGCAGGCGTAGGGAACTAAGCTAAGAAGGATGTGCATGAAACTCTCCACTAGTAGGGTTTCTGCCATGGAGAACTACCATGAAACATGGCATAGTTTCCTTAATCCTCTAACACTGGGGAGCCCTACCTCAACCATAAAGAAATAAAACTCAGGCGCAGACAATCATGGAATACAACACAAAGAGCTGCAAGAGGTGATGGGGAGAATGAGGTAAGGCTTAAGGGTTTCATGCACTTAGGGTTGGAGGGTGTATTGTGAGCCATTGGTCTATGACAAAACGATCACCGCCCTTGAAGTCCTTTCAACCAATGTGTAGTCAACCAAGGAAGCCAGGTACGTGGGGAGGGTAAGAGCACATGGCCCAAGGTATGTGGAACCGTTCTTTTCAACGGGGGTACCATAGGGTCCTGAGTGACCATTGAATGCATGGAAAGTAAGGGTAGAGAGGTGCACCCTTTAATAAAGAAGGTTAATTCTAAAGTATAAAGAATTAAGTTAATGCAAAATCATATAAATCGAATGTCATAGTATAAGGGGGACCCTATAACCCATGAACCTATAGTTAGCATACTAGGTTATGGTGGGTTGGGGGAATGCATTCACCCACTAAGGCTTGATGGTTATATCCATGGAAGGGTGTTCATAATTTAGATATAGGTGATTAAAAATTAATAAGGAAAATGCATGGGGAAAATGGAGATCCTAATGCATAGGGAATGCGGAGAACGGGTTGTAAAAGTGGTGAAGTACAAATGAGAAAAACCATTCCTTTACATACTTTATTGTATATATGTTGGGAAAATACCATGAGTATCCCTGATGGATAACAATAATGATGGTATATATGAAAAAAATAAAATTGGGTTGGGGTTCATTACAACAACATATAGAACTTAATATAAAGGGGAAATGTTGCTTGCAAGCTACAATGAGATAGAATTAGAGGATGATATAGTGTCATCTAAAGGTGATTTAGAGTTTTTTATCTTGTTAGAGAAGGTAACATTTCAATTGCATTCAAATGATATATATGTTTTATTTTTTTTAAATCATTGTGTATAAGTATAGAGAGGTGTTAAAATATAGATCTAGATCTATTAAAATTGTACATGCTGATGACTATTATCTTGCTAATGATGATTTAAATTTGCACAATTTTTTTTATTGTGTGGGAGATTTTTTTTTATTGTAGTTTCACTCATAAACAAGATAGAAAATGTCAAGTGTTATTTGATGTGATTCCTTGAATTAAATATGAAGTTATTGGAGTATTATGTTGATAACGATTTTATATATGAAAGAGGGTCTATTATAATAAAATCATATTTTTCCAAGAAACTCATAAAATCGGGAGTTATTTTTACTTTCAAAACTATCAACCTGTTGATAGTCCTAGACCCGCCAACATGTCATGGGATCTCCCCAGTAAGAAGTCCCAACTAGACCTCAGACAATTTGGCGTAGGAGTCCCAGCATTGGGTCGTACGGTATTGCCTTGACTACAGTTGCGCGTAAAGGCATGTAAGATTTCCCTGTTGGTAGCAAGGGTGTGACATGCACAACAAGCCAAGGAAGGTGCATGAATGGTTCTAAGACATGGAAAGTGAGATGAGTTCACCCCTTGGAAACCTGTGAAAGCACATGGCTAAGAAGGGAATACACGAGAAAAGATGCATCACAAACTGGAAAGCAAGTAAGGTAACAATCCAAAGTGATGGTTAAAGAAAAAATAGATCTCAATAAGATTCATACACACTTATACAGAACGAGTGAAAACATGTATGTGTAACAAAACATATACATATACCATTATAGTAAATAAGATAGCTTAAATACAATAGCAACACATGCATGAAACGTGTTGGCTTCGTTATATTAAGAAGTGAAATTTCCAATCATATAGTACAACCCTAACCAACCGCTAGTCCCGATAGCAGAACCTTATAGTCACTTTTTCTTGCTCCTCCAAAGAGATTTACTGGCTCTGCATTGTGGAGAAGACAAGGCACATTACAATACTCTCCAAGCTTTCTCTAAGGTAATCCTATCTAAAGCTTGGTTGACCAAAAACCTATACAATGAGCTATGAGGGACTATATATAGCAAAGTGTAGGGTGACCCTTGACATTCCCCTTTTTGATGGTTCATATACACTAAGGACTCTTCAACTTCTCTATGACTATTACATTCAACTATCGACAATTGAGGTTCCACTTAACAAGACGTTACATACAATCTGGACATGTACCCATGTTAGACAAAATATGCTTGTGCAAGCCATTCAAGACATCACTATGAGTCAAAAAACTATGGGAGGACAAACTCTTAGACATCCTCATGATTGTTGACAGTGGCGAACTGATGCCGAGATTGGTAGTTCATGATGGTGTCCATGTACCATGTAGTGACATCTTTCTAGAAACGAACTCTTGCCTATGTTGTGTCTAGTTGCACTTCTATGGCTCCTCTATCCAACTCGTCTAATAATATGCGCATTATTGTCTTCATTTTGGCTAGACCAACGACATACTGATTCATAGTGTCTACACTGACCACCAAGTCTGCACTGGTGGCTATGCACATCAACTCATCAAAGTACGAGTTAAGCTCCAGTCGGACTTGTGCCTTTATCTTTGGCTCAGTGTCTGTCCCAATAGATGGGATTGCATGTGTATTCACAACAACATCCATGCTTCTGAACACCCGTGCGTGGGAAGCCTATAAACTAGTGATGAGGTGTGGGAGTTCTTCATAGTTCTGGATCTGACTCTAGATGTGTGCCTTCAACTAAACCTCTCTGGGCTTCATTATCTTGGGAAACTGTAACAAGGCTCCCTTGTATCTCATTGTCCATGTTTTCATGTGATCGATAGTCACATGTAAGTTTGACAAGGTACGTGCTCTCCTAGCACATCACTGCTGCCAGACATTAAGATGGACAACTGCCTTATCCATGTACCAAATCTAGAATACAACACCTGCATGACTATTTCATGGGATGATACTTCATCCAGCATCACCTTCTTCAACTTTGCTTGGGCAAATGCTATAACCAGTTTTCCTCCTTGCTTGGTCATCTGTAACTCCTTAGCCACTCACTTGTTCTCTACTATCAAGAAGCAAACACTTGATCTAATGGCTTCGGCATATTCTCTGGTAGCATCGGCTAATGTTGTTGGATTCTTGCGCACATCAGATATGATCACTTATTCCTCAAACTGTGCAGGATATGTGTGGTCATCTGGAGTAGACACACTCCATGATTGCACAACACTATGATGTGACTCGTTGAATGATATGTTGTTCATCGCTTCTTCTGGATTGTCTCTAAGGATCTAAGTATCTCTTTGGTCACTTTGGACCTACTCTACTTATGGATCTGGTGAAGATGGTGGATCGACCACTTGGTGGTAAGGCATGAGGTTGATTTCTTGCTCTAACTCTGGATGCTCCATCTCTGTATCCATTTACTCAAGCACTTGTTCAATCTTGTGAGCAAATTCTTGCTCCTATGAATGCTCACCCTATCTGCTTTGCACCAGCTGCTCGAATGAGGCTACCACCTATATGGGTGCAGTTTCATCAATTTGTGCATGTTTTGCCCCCTTCTATGTCTGTCCCTGCTATGCTTCCTTCTCCTGTCTGTGCAACTGCTATTCCTACCAGAGTTTTTACTTCAAGTCATGCAACTCCTTCACTATTTCCTCCATCCTATTTTTTCTCCCTACCTTTGCACAATCCTCTTGTTGCGTTGTTGCCTCTTCGCCTCTATTGCAAAAGCTGCTTTCTCCACAAGTGGGTCTACTCTGAGCTTGCAACATTTCTCTACCTCTGCATTGTCGACAATCTTTCTCTTGCCTTTGTCATGCGCTGGTATGTTTACTTTTGTTGCTACTGCTACTAGTGCTCTCCTAGATGTTGCTTCACTAACCATTCCACAATGATGCCAACCGGTTCATTAGACCTGGAGAATATGTTACAATATCTCAATGGGTCTTCCTCAGGCCAATATCGTGCTTGGTGGATCCATGGAAACTGCACTCACGCGTCATGATTCTTCAAAAAGAAATGCAGGTCATACGGATTAAAGCCTCTAGTGCCTAAAGGATATTTCTCGAACTCTTTTGTTTCGACATCCACATGCTTGAGATTCCATATCTTGTACAACTCGGTCCACAACAGAAGAGTGGGCCAAGGTTCCTTCTTCTTCTGGTGTAGCCTTGCTAATAGTCCTGTCGAGATGTGGTACGACACTTCTTCCATGACGAGCTTTTCCATCACAATTTTTGGCAAAACATGATGAGGCTTCTCCATGTTGTACATTCGCATGAAGGTGCCAAAAGATGAGGCATACCAATCGACTATGTCGACCAGTTCCTCCATTGCTACCTTCAACATGCAAAGTGGATCCTTCTCAAATATCAAGTTGTATACCTTGGTGAAAAAATCCTTTGACAACACTGTGATGACCTCGCGGAAGCTGCATTCGGAAAACAATTTACAATAAGTGTTCATAGAGGTTTCCACCGATGTCCATTCCTACTTCAAGCCTGGGAACTACTGATGGGCATAGATTGTATCCAATATGTAGGTGGACATGTAGATTTTTTCTTGTTGGCATTTGGGCAGTTGCTGAGCTCCTGTTACCTATTCCTTCAGCCTATGAGCCAACATGTCGGACTAGTTGCATGTTTTTCCTTCACTGGCCAGTTGGTTCAACGCGATCACCCAACTCTACAGGAAGGTCTTCGTGCACTCTTGGCAAAGCAAGCAACATGAAAATATGACCAAGTACTAATATGCCTTCCGTAGTATCTTCATCTTGTAAATCTTGTTGGGTATCATCTTGAATTTGGCTGGCATCTTCACCCATTTCTTCAAGATATCCCTGGAGTTAGAACTGCTAATGGGTATGCTAAGGGGTGTCTCCATGGTGATCACAGGATTCAACAAGGGATCCATATACTTATAGTCCTATTCCCTAAAGGTAGAAATCTCTGTCCTGCTGACACTGTTCAACACCATCATCTTAGGGTCAGTGTGCCAAATGATCCCATGTATCATGTTTGTGCATCGGAATGCAGGATACCTGCATGGCATCCGATACAAGACAGACTTGTGGATGTTCACATAGACTTGGTGGTCTTCAAGATCTTCTCCAAATGTGCATGAGACTACATCATTGACCTCCTGTGATTTCAGCTTGATGCTTTTGTCTATGATTATATTGGTATTGTCATAAATCGCTAAAATCATAGACACTCACTCGACTACTTCTCTAGTTGTGCTTCTCTCGGTGTCCTTTGACCTTTCTCTCTTAGAGGCCATTGATGTTGAATTGATAAGAGACGTATGGAAACCTTATATATTTGGAGACATGGTGACATACATGGTAAGAAATCTGTGAATTAAAACCAAAGCAAACATGAGGATTGACATGCAACATACCCGGGGAACTGTTGGCAAGGATTGCGCTATTTTCACTAGGAGGTTTGGAGACCAATTGCCAAAACTATGCAAAATGAAGTCCAAACCGTAGGGAGGCTGGTTGACTATTGGAATTTCACAATGTGCAATCCAGACTGGCCTGTTGGGTGTTGAGATTACGTAATGTGCAATTTCAGTAGGCAAGTGATGCAGGCCCAGGGACTGCATTGCATAATTTTCTAGGCCAGCAATAACTACCTCTCAGAATTGCACAAAGAAATACTAGAGGGTACTAACTAGCTATATTTGAGCATCTTGTTGGAGGAAGGAAGAGCCTTCCTTTTCAAAATTGTGCAATGGTGGCTAGGCAAGGCAGAGGCTATGCCAGGGTTGTCCAGACTCGTTGATGGGAAACTAAAAGCATGTGAAGATGTGAATGCATGGTGATACTGAAAGTAAGTAGGAGTGAATGATCATGCATGCAAACTATGAATGCCACATGCAGAAAAAAGAAAAACATGCATGTGTGTGAAATGAGTTGTCGAATTGGCGACCATTGGTAAAAAACAGTGTCATGCATGCGATAGCAGTGATATGCAAATGAAAAATAAAATGGTGCTTGTACATGCTAACATGCATGCAAATGACAAAAAACGTTCACAAAAGTCAAACAAACAACACTCGCACAAGCCAAAACACAAAAATCGATGGAAATGCTGCAATAGACAAGTAAAGCGAACTTACTGGGAAATAACTGAGCTAGATGTGCTATGGGATGTCATAGCTCCAAGATCGATGTGAAGAATGAGCTCTGAAGTGTCAAATAAATAATTGTGAGGCTTATGACATGCATGCCACAAGTCAAGGAAAATGTGACACTTGGAGGAAATTTTCTAAAACTATATTCGCATGTAACCTCCAGCTACTAAAAATATATCCCTAAAATTTAGGGATGCTTTTTGCATGTTACTTTTTTCTATTTCAGGAAAATGCATCCCATGCATGCAAGTCAAAATTTTTGGGTCCCAGGTGGAATCGGTCAACCTGAAAGCACATGCAACAGTCTGTTTGGCTAACAGGGATATTTGCGCAATTTTTGGGAGAAGATGGGCTAGCTGTGCAGTGAGATTGTGCAATTTCTAGGAGGAGTAGTTGACTGCTGCCTAGAATTGTGCAATTTCTAGGATGAGCTGTTGTGCTAGGCTAGATTGCGTAATTTTTCCGAGGAAGGTTTCTTGACTGCATTGCGCAATTTATGGGTCCAACAGATTTTCCCAACTTCTAGAGGGAAGGTTAGTTCCTCTCTAGAATTGTGCAATTTTTTGAGGGAGCTTCTCAGCTAGTAGATGGCCCATGTCTAGAGTGGTAGCCTACGAGGGGAGTGAAGAAAAGTATCATTAGCAGGCTCGCAAGCTGCTAAAATACCAATGAAGCTTATGTACTTGACAATGCAAGACATGCTCCTAAGGATGGTTTGGAGGGAGGCTCCAAAAAGAAGCTAAGGAAAAATTTTGGAGGGTGGTTGTAGCGGCTACAACACTTGGCGACACACTGGTAGAAATCCAACTCTTTGAATGCACCTTGTTTGTGGAAAGCAAGTATAACACCTCCGGAAGTATTGTTTAGTTCTCTGTTCTTCTTGGTTTCCACACTAGATTGATTATAAGATGTAGCATCCTCCAAGCTCTTGGTTAGTCCACACACATTCGAGGGCAAGTCAACAAAGTTGTTTCGAATGGAGATGAGGGGTATATTGGTGCACAAGAAGTATGGTCGTCGAAGTTTTATTTTCATCTCTGGTGTTGCTCCATTGCAAGTAAGCCTAAATAGTTCCTCGATGAAGTCACGCAGGAACACAAACATCACTCCACTGTGAGTGAGCATGTTCATTACCTCGACAGAGTTACTTGTATTACCTCTCTACGTAAGAAGCCTATCTCTTCTTTCGCCTTATTCATTTTTCATTTTTCGTAACTTTGTATAGCACTTATTCATTTCAGAGGCAAAAGAGGGATCCTGACTTATTGATAGAAGAAGAGGTTGTTCCTTCAGAGAAGAAATTTATATATACCTCTAACATGCTTGTTAAAGTTTTCCCCCTCACCTTACTTTACTTAACTGAGCTGACAAGGATTAACCCAACAACAATCGACTATAGTAGGTGACACCAGTTAGTGTGCAAGCGTTGTGTTTTCACCAAGGGTCACTTTGAACAATACGTATTTCCATCGAGGTATCATGGACTAAAGATAACAAGTTCTTCATACAAAGGCAAGATGACAGATAACCAAGTATTGATAACTTCACAATTCCTCTTGTACTTTACCCAACTTGTTTCAAGAGTCACACATGGTTTCATGTGAAAATAACCTACAAACATAAACAACAAAACAAACACAAAACAAAGAAAAAGTAGAAGTAAATGTGTGAGAAAAGAGAGTAAAAAAACAAGCAAGCAAGCAAGCAAACATGAAAATTAAGAATCAAACATGCATGCAAGCAGGCAAACCAAAAGTAAACACTACTCCTACTCCTAAGTTAATAGTGCATGGGTCTAATCATGTGAAGTGATACTTCAAATGGAGTGACCGACACTTTGGTTGAACCATGTTGGTGAAGGCATGGTTTTCGAACAAGACAGTTGTGCAAACCAGCAAACAAGAAATATATAAAAATGAAGAAAAACACACTCTGAGTTTAAATGTGTCCACAAAACATAAGTGAGTGTAAGTGCATGACATGCAATCTACGGACTTACCATGGTGTTGTGGAACACTCTGTGCAACTATTAAGCATACGCATACTCTTTCTTGTGACATGCAGGAAAACGCAAGAAAAAAAGACAACTTGCGTTGTGCACGTATGCTTTCTTTGTAAGATTCCTTCAGTGCATGAATGATGGGATCATGTAATTTTAGTGGAGGAAGCGTAATCTATGTGTGAAATTGATCTTCAATGCATACAGATGTGTGATGAGGAGCCCTGTGTGTTTCAACAATTTCTTGATCTGAAGTGAAACCAACCTCATGATAGTGAAAGCCTGACATAACCATCAGCTCAGGTAGAAGTCTCTCGACAGTCTATAGGGATTTGACTTCATTGACAGATAGGTCATCAGAAACAGTTGGGTTGAAAATATGAACAGTGATAAAATCATCATTGTGATCAAATACGGGAGTAAATGTATCACGAAAGCTTCGGTCAGCAAAATCAATGATTTCATCAGCATCCTCATGATCTGATGAATCAAATAGAAGGGTAGATGAGAAGCAATAAAATTCATCCTTTGTATTTACGTAAAAATAAGATGAAAAGTCGAATGGATTTTTAATGAATGATTTATCCTCTCCATTTTTGGATGATGGACTGAAATCTGGTGTGTTCTATGAGTGATCAATAATGGGTGCATCTGTAGACGGAGATACACATGCAAAATCATGGATGGAAGAATCACGAAAGATGTCAGGGAAAAATGGAGGAGGCTCGGACAAAAGGTAGTCATCCTTCACCGAGGGTTGATGCTCAAGCTCCCAGTCATACTCTTGATGAATGACAGTGTAGGTTGGTTGTGCAACACCAACCCCATCAATAGATTGATCCTCTTCCACAACAAATGCAGAGTCTGGAATGGAAGAACACAATACAGTGTCATCCAGATGATCATCAGAGTATGAAGACATAGGTTGAGGTACGAGATACATGTGACAACCCATGGGATTAGCAACCAAGTCTAGGTTAAAATGGAGAGAAGCGATGTTGGGAGGATGTGACAGTAGAACAGATGTGTGTGTCTATTCTCCTACAACACTCTATGGTGGTGGAGCTATCTGATGAGGGGATGGTGGATAGTCACTAGTGACAGCAACTGTGTCCATCTATGATTGCGCAACTCCATCACCGAAGTATGCTGAGAGGGGCTTGGGCTTAAACTTCCTTTTAGGATTAATAGATTTGGTAAGAAAGTAATCAAATATGTCCATGAGACATTGGAATTTCATCTGAATTTTTGAAGCTTGAAACTGCAACAAAGGGAAGATGTACCAAAATTCCATAGGTGATTTGTGTGGGGACTTCTTTGTTGTAACAATTTTTTGTCAAGAGGTTCTAGATAAAAATGATGGAAAGTAGATTCAATTAGATCACATAAATGATCAAGTGAGTGCACACTGCCAGGAGGAAAACTCTAGCACTACCGTTGTGGGGATTCGTGAAGTGTGTATGAAAGCCAGAGGCCGACCTCTTCTGCATAGAACTCATCTACATTATCAAGGAATGCATAGAAGTCTCCTAATTACTCAAGCTACGCTACTTCGCCTTCACCATCATACGTGAATTCAGACAAGAGTTTAGAAAACTCCCCGTGGTGTTGAGAGGTTCAGCATCCGAAAAGCATCGAAGAGGGGTCAGTGTAACATAATCCATGATAGTTGTACAAATATTCAAAACAGGATGAGAGGACACAAATTATCATCTGGCCCTCTTTCTAGTGCCAGAAATATTGACGGTGTTGGGCTTGGAAACATGTCAGGGGATCTCCCTGGTAAGAATTCCCAACTAGACCTCAGACCATTTGGTGTAGGAGTCCCAATAGTGGGTTGTACGGTATCACCTTGACTGTAGTTGCACACAGAGGAAAGTAAGATTTCCTTGTTGGCAGCAAGGGTGTGACATGCACAACAAGCCAACGAAGGTGCATGAATGGTTCTAACACACTGAAAGTGAGATGAGTGCGCCCCTTGGAAACCTTTGAAAGCACATGGCTAAGAAGGGAACAGACGAGCAAAGATGGATCACGAAATGGAAAGAAGGTAAGATAAAAATATAAAGTGATGGTTAAACCAAAATCACATCTCAATAAGATCCATACATACTTATACAAAAAGAGTCCATACATGCATGCATAAGAAAACGAATAGATATATCATCATAGTAAACAAGATAGAAGAAATATAATAACAACATATGCATGAAACATGCTAGCTCTATTATATTAAGAAGTGAAAGCTCGAGTCATACAGTACAACCATGGCCAACCACTAGTCCCGATATTAGAACATTACAGTCACTGATGCCTTCTCCTCCAAAGAGATGTACTAGCTCTGCACTGTGGAGAGGCCAAAGCATGTTACAATACTCTCCAAGCTTTCTCAAAGATACTCCTATCAGAAGCTTGGCTGACCAAAAGCCTATACAAATGAGTTATGAGGGACTATATAGCAATGGATGGGGTGACCCTTGACATTCCCCTTTGTGATTGTTCATCTACTCTCATGACTCTTCAATTGCCCTATGACTGTTACACTCAACTATCGACACTTAAACTTCCATTTGACAAGACGTTACATACAATATGCACATGTACCCATGTGAGACAAAAATAGGCTTGAGAAAGCCATGCAATGCATCACTATGAATCGAACAACTATGAGAATACCAGCTCTTTGACATCCTCATGATGGTTGATGGTGGTGAAATGATGCCAAGCTCGGTAGTCTGCAATGGCATCCTTGTACTCTATGTTGACATCTTTCTCGAAACGAACTCTTGCCTTTTGTTACCGGGAATAGTGTCTATGCAGAGCTGCTAGTCCCACTAAGGCTGGTAGCTAGCTTAGAAACAAACAAACTAAAACCACTTTCGTTTTCCTTTATGAGAGATAGATGAGATAAGAATAAAGGAGACCAACCTCTATCTTGCACTTGGTTCCTTGTTCGATTCGTCTCCCTTCTGATAGATATTTTGCTACTCGCTTCCTTGTCCACCCAGCTTCACAGGGTACTTGTAGAATCAAAACAGCATAATACTATCCAAGAAGATAGATCTATTATCATAAACAATATAGGATCAGATGTAAATTGCCCATACAAATGCATAAAACATAAATCATACAAGAGTATGGAGGAAAACTTGAATAGCTTTATTGATAATCAAGAAAGAGCCAAGAGAATTACAGCCAATTGTTCTGACCCAGCATCATCATCTCAGCAAGAAGCCCTTCTTCACCTCATGAAAAACTTAGATCACCCAACACTATGATATTGCACCAAGAAACCAACAACACTTCCTTACAAGATACAAAATTCCAGCCTCTGGATCTCGGGGATGAGGGATCCATATATAGATGTTTGCAAGGGGGGTGAGTCAGCTTTTAGGATTTAATTAGTGTCTTCTCTCTGACCACTTGGAGATTGATGATCTCTTACTCATCCTTGGTCGAATTCAGAGAGGCAAGTGTCACAGGAGAAGTTTATGTAAGATTCCATGCTTCTCCACCTTGCGGATTGACCCTGCCATTTGTCCCTTCTCGCCCATCGCACCCCATAGAAGGGCTTTTTGACATGCATCACACCTATTGTGTGTATTTAGGTGGGATGCAACGCACTTTGCCTATGGAGTAGGTGAAATGGTCCAGTTTTGACCAGTTCTGAGTAGTTTCTCATGGAGAACTTCTCGGAGATGTTGTAATCAGTTGACCTTGTTCTTTTAGGGGTTGGAACAACACCTTTAGGGACTTAGGAGCCCTTGGTTTATGGAAATTTATGCTTGGGGTTGTAGTGCCCAAAAATGTCTATAACAGTTTCCCCCTAAAGCATGAGGTCGTTAATATTTTTGATGTCGGGCAAAATTCTTTATCATGAGGATCTGAAGTTCTTTCAAGCTCGAAGGAGACCTGTAATAGGATACAATACAATACATTATCTTCATAATATTTTCATGATCTAGATGAGGCAGGCATTCCCATGCTCAGCTTTATAAATTCATTTTTCATGTACATGAGACAAACAATCGTCTGAGTGTAGACTGATGATTCTGGTAGAGCCATCATCCCTTAGATTGGATGATTATCTGTGCAGAAATGATGTACATTTGATGTCTTTATTTTCCTGAATATATATCACAGCCCGGATGGATGAAACTAGATCCGGGGTCTTCAATCTCGTTCGATCTTCACTCAAAGTACAAGTCGATCCATGTGAGAGATGTTCTGGAGTCGAACATGGAAAGACATCGCCTGATTACCGGCCAATGATGTAAGTCGTTAACAGGCGCAAGAGGAATCACCGATAATGATGATGACCCTCAAGGTAGTACAGTACAATTTACATGGTGTGAATAAAGGACTCGGCGTCAAACACCACACAAAATCTTTCGGTTGAAGGCCATTGATGTAAACCTATCGCCGGAAGTGAGAAACTTGCCATTGAGGCATGCAAGCTTCAAAGTACTGAAAGGGTTGTTCCTAGATCTACTTCTTGGATAATGAGCTGATGTCGACAAGAAGCGATCTATCATAGGAGGGCCTTACTGAATCCCACATCAATGACACGGAACGGAGCAAATGATTTTAATGGAGGTGAAAATGATCTGGTGATATAAGGATCAGGGTGGCGGTCATGAAAGAATGGAGCGTAAATCTATTGCAGTGGGTGAGACACAGGTGAATTCTCTGAGCGACTTCTCTTTAACATATCGGCGACACTGACATGATGGATCGGTAGCATTAACCCTAAATGTGGATGGTGTGATGGAACCATGGTGATGTGACCAGCGAATGGAACAACCTAACCCAACTCGGATGCAGAGTGAAAGTGTCATGTTCAAGAGCGACTTGCTACCAACAAAGTTTCTTCAAGTTTTCTTCCCAATTTTTCCCTAGTCATTGCTGACCAGTACCTCTTTATTTTTGTCAAGCTTGAGGAGGATAACATATGCTTGTTATATAATTTTCTCTTCGGGCAAACCCATTGCTATGTTTTAACGAGCCTAGCGATAGTAAAACTCGTTCTTGTCTATTATGGACAAGTTTGTCGCTATTAGGTTTTAACGAGTTTAATGACAAAGGTAACTCGGTCCTTTTCAATTTTAGAGAGTCTGAAAAGGGACGTAAAGGAAACTTGAAAATTCCTTTTTCGTCATCTAATCCCTTAAGTCCGAAAAAGTATAAAATAATACAGAAGAGATGAATTTTTGGTACTTTTAATGAGCCGAACAAAACAAGCGCTCAATCTTTTTGTGTAATAATCCCTCAGGTCCAGAAAGATTAAAATCTAAAGGAGGGATAGCACTTCCGGTCACTTTAACAAGCTGGAGAGGCCAATGGCTCGACAATCTTTTCATTTTTTACGAGTCAGTTGAAAAGAGCTTAAAGGAGACTCGTCTTTGAGGAACAAGTGATAAATTCGGGTAGCAGCTGATTCCATGTAAGGTTTGGAATTTTCCAATCATGGCAGTGTTACAGGGATGGCTAACAGGATCACTCTTCGCAGCTGTTCCTCAAAAGGGGTAAAAAATCAAGTGGAAGTGAATGATCGGCCAATACAGAGTGGAGGTGGTGATGAGAACATGACCAAGGCTTTAAAGGCTGAAGTACTACATTAACGACGGTTATTTACCGGAAATTGGTTCATTTTTTATTTTAAAATGAGCTTAAACGCAGGGGGAAACACTTGCTCATTGCTTATGTTTATTTTTTAACGAGCTTGAAGTCCACGTTAAAACTGCTCAATCCAGTCGTATAATAAGAATGTCTCATCTAAAAACGGCATTTTTTCAAAGCTTTGCCCCACATCCTTTCTTTATGCAAGCTAGGAAACGACCAATCATACGAGTTTAAAGGGTTAGAGGACGTACAAATTTAAAAAATAAATGGTCGCTCTTTGCTTGCATGCCAAAAGGTTTGCATGCCCCCAGGTATAGTGAAATAGAGTTTCGAGGTTACCCCTCAATTTGCAGACAAAACATTTGTTTTATCAGGAAATGCCTACCTCTTTTAGGTTACCAAATATTTTTCTATCTGTGTTACAAACAAAACACTTCTTCGGCGATGTCTACCGAAATAGACAAAGGTGAGTGGCGCAGACGCCTCTACTCACATAACTTTGGCGAGGGAATCTTATTCTAGCCTAATCCCCATTTTCCTAAACGGACGGGTGTGTCAGACTAGTCATATATCCTTCGCGGAAACCTACCCTATACCCGAAGTTTTCTTGTCGAAGCAGACTAGGGTGCATGCCCCCTCGGTTTTAGTCATATCGTCCGAATCACTAGTGCTCATCAGGAGGATGGACTAGGGATTGATGAGACATTCCTTGCATGAAAAGACCATTCAGGGTTGGTAAATGATCCAGATTTAAACAGGAACGCAACAAATTACAGGGATAACCATATACACAAATATGCAGCGGAAATAATACTTCATTTCATTAATGGAAAATACTGAAATATGCTTACAACCAGAAATGGAAATAAACCAGCTAGGGCGATGGTAGCTTATCTCTTAGAAGAGATGTGATGGCTACATGCCTCTGAACTGTGTTACAATGAGGCTCGAAGGCCTATTTATTGTTGAGAAACAATGAAAAACCCTTAACATTCCAAAACCTAACCCTAGGAGATGAAACACCAAACTGTGGGCCCCGTTTGGGGTAAATTGGTACATCAACTTCCCGGGGTCGTAACTTTGGCATATGATCTCTGTTTCACGCATACAATAGCTCGTTAGAAATATATATCCGAGTACTACCATTATTGGATTGAGAAACATCGGTCCATTGGATGGACCCATGTTGCCCCCGAATTCCCCAAAAAAACGTCGTTTAGGGCCTCAAAACGGCTCCGGAAGTTCAGGACCCGAAAAACTACTAAAAATAGTAAGTTGTGCTACAATTAAGGAAACTGAAAATGCTGAGAAAGACAATGGTGGGGGTCTAGGTGGACTTGGCAGGTGGCCACCAATATCCACCCGGATCATTCCTCCCCCCTTAGGAAGCAATGGTCCCCATTGCGTTGAGCTCCTCCATGAGATGAGGAAACTTTTGCTGAACCTGTTCCCTAGTGAGCCACTTGCCCTGCTGAAGGAGTTGGCCGGCTTTGACAACTCGATACAGTTGGATATTCTGTTGGCGAGTGTTCTTGATCTGTGTTTCCATGATCCGATCAGTTGTAGCTTGTTCCATGCAATCTGGATTTAATTCTGTGGGTTTGAGCTGTTCTGCAATGTCGGATGTGTCTAGAAATGGTGGAAAGTATGGCCGAAGGCGGTCCACATTGAACACTGGGTGCAGGCCAAGGAATGGGGGAATGCTAAGCTCAAATGCATTGTCTCCCATAGCCTTAGTAATGGTGTAAGGACCATATCGGAGTGGTATCAATTTCCGATAGGCTCCAGTAAGGCGTTCCTTTTGCAAATGCAACTAGACTTTGTCGCCCACCTGAAACTTGTGTGGCACGCGATGTTGATCATGTCGCTGCTTGTACTTGGCATTTGATTTCTCAAGAATGTCATGGACCTGCTGGCGAATATGTTGGATGCGCTCAATGAAGCTGGTGGCCTTATCTGTTTCGGACTGGACATGAGCTGAATTCATGTGAGTAGCTGCAAGTGGCATGGCCACATCAATGGGGCATAGTGGCTGGAATCCCAAACCCACCTGAAAATGGCTATGGCCAGTGGAGCTGTGAAGAGCTCGGTTGTAGCTGTGCTGAACATAGGGGAGGCTCTCATCCCATGTGCGTGGATGCTTTGAGTTATACATGCGCAAAATGTGCACAATCATCCTATTGACAACCTCTGTCTGGCCATCAGTTTGAGGATGGAAGGCTGTGGACTTCGTGAGTTTGGTGTCCAGCATTGACCAGAGACTGGACCAAAATGCGCTGAGAAACCGACTGTCCCGATCTGAGATGATAGACTGTGCAATCCCAAAGTGCACCCACACTCGTTCAAAGAAGAGTTTAGTAGTGGGTTCTGCTGTGATATTCTTCTTGCAGGCCACCATAATGGCCATCTTCGAGAACCTGTCGACGACCACAAAAACACAGTCATTTCCATGCTTAGTGGAAGGAAGGCCTGACATGTAATCCATGGAGATGGATTCCCAAGGTCGACTAGGGGTAGGCAACGGGGTATAGAGGCTGTGCTTCTTAATGGTTGGTTTGGCAATGGCACAGGCAGTACATGATCTGATGTACTTCCCAACATCCTGTCGAAGATTCGGCCAATAGAAATAATTTTGCAGTACTGCCACTGTTTTCTCGACCCCGAAATGCCCAGCAGCTCGACTGTAGTGTGCTTCCCAAATCATCTTGGCACGCTCGCTTGAAGGAACACAAAGGTGACCGAGGTGGCATAATAGGGCATCCTGGAGGTGAAAATCTGCAACACGCCGACCCTCCAAGAGTGTCTGGTATGTGTGGCCGAATTCTGGGTCGCTTTTGTAGAGAAGTGGCCAATCGGAAGTCTCGTGCCCACAAGAGTTGAGCACGGTGGTTAATGCCATGATCGGTGGTCGACTGAGGCAATCTGCAACATTATTGGTGCTGCCCTTCTTATACTTGATATTCAAGTGGAACTGTTGCAGGTATGTAGACCACTTCTGATGGCGATCATTCTGCAATTTCCCTTGGGTCTGTATGAACTACAGGGGTCGGTGGTCTGTGTGGATGACCGTTTCTTTCCCCAAAATGTAATGCTTCCATTGTCGGCAGGCCTGTATAAT
The DNA here is from genome assembly GCA_031772625.1 of Pinus tabuliformis. Classification (NCBI taxonomy): domain Eukaryota; kingdom Viridiplantae; phylum Streptophyta; class Pinopsida; order Pinales; family Pinaceae; genus Pinus; species Pinus tabuliformis. The sequence goes on along the minus strand of CM062818.1, from coordinate 1,554,154,732 downwards.
GGAATACATCTCTTTATCATAAGTGGGGTACTTCCGAACTGTGTCTGAAAGTGTTTCACTGTGATATGCCACTGGATGTCCATGTTGAGTAAGGACTGCCCCAATAGCATAGTCAGAGGCATCTGTCTTGACCTCAAATGGTTGTTGTAAATCTGGTAACGCAAGCACTGGTGCCGTGCAGAGGCGATCCTTCAACTCCATGAATGCCTTCTGTTGAGATTCAGACCAAAAGAATTTTGCTTTCACCCCTCCCTTGGTGACCTGGCTCAAGGGCCAAGAAATATGAGAAAACCCCAACACAAACCTGTGGTAGAAGTTGGCAAGACCTAGAAAGCTGCGGAGCTCTGTTAGAGTGGTTGGAGAGGGCCAATCCCGAATGACTTGGATCTTGGCTGGATCGACATGCACCCCCTGTTCATCAATGATGTATCCCAGATACTAAACCTGGGTCATGCCAAAAGTGCATTTCTCCAAATTGGCACATAGCTTGTGATGCCGCAGTGTTTGGAGAACCTGTCGGATGTGGTGGAGGTGCTCTTCCCAACTCTGGCTGAAGATCAGAATGTCATCCCAGTATACTACTACAAAGGAGTTGGTGAATGGCCGCAAGATGTCATCCATTAGCCTCATAAAGGTTGCAGGAGCATTCATCAATCTGAAAGGCATGACCAACCATTCGAAGAGGCCGTCCTTGGATTTGAAGGTAGTCTTCCACACATTAGAGGGTTCGATTGGTACCTGGTGATGTCCTGACTTCAGATCGATCTTGCTGAAATATTTCGCCCCCTTTAGTTGGTCTAGGAGGTCATCACTCTGCGGGATCGGGTACCTATTATGGACTATGATCTTGTTCAGCGCCCGATAGTCAATACAGAGTCTCCACGTCCCATCCTTCTTCTGTACCAACACGATCGAGCTCCCACAGGGCGATGAACTCGGACGGATGTGACCTTTCTACAGGAGCTCCTGAATCTACCTCTTGATTTCATTGTTCTCCAGAACGGAGTGCCGATAAATTGGTCCATTGGGTAGCGGTGCACCTGGGGTCAGATCGACGGAGTGCTTGACTTGACAGTGCAGAGGAACCCCAGCCGGGGATGTGAAGATGTCCTCGTACTCCTCCACAATCTTGTCCATCTGTAGTTGTCGTGCAGAGGGACCCCGTCTGGAGGCCGCGACCACTGTCTTCTTCTTTCCTTGAGGACGTATCATCAGGAAAACAAATTTCCTGGTTTTGGAAATGATCTTACTGCATTTTTTTGCAGTAATCAAAGAGATGACGGCAGGTGGTGCTACCTCTGGTATCCTGAACAACTTATTTCCCAATGTAATAATAACAGCACGGGGCCTTGATTCATACACAGCATGTCGCTTCCACAAGTATGGTTGTCCTAGTAATACATCACAAACTTCAAGGGGAGCAATGTCACACAATACCTCATCCGTGAAGGGCTTGATGTTGTATGGAAGGTGACACTGCTGGCTCATGCGAAGATCTCGTCCTTGGTGAACCCACCCAATGGTGTATGGTTGTGGATGTGTTGTGGTCAGTAAGCCCAACCGCTTCACGACCTCTGCCGAAATGAGGTTCTTTTGACTCCCTCTATCAACAATGAACTATATCGGGGAGCCCTTTACCCACATCTGAGAGTGGAAGAGACGCTCCTCCTCCTCTGGATCTTCGGGTTCATTTTTCTGGATCTTTGCGGTAGCAACAGTGGCGCTGGGATCTGCATCAATGATCTGCTTCCCTTTTTCATACCCCTTATCGGGTTCTGACTCAGAGTCGGAACATGCATCTGATTCTGAAACCTTTAGCTCAGCTACCAGTGACTGCTTGGCCCGACACTCACTTGTATTATGAGTGGAGCTCTTATGGAACTCGCACCATTTTCCAGTGTCCTTTATCGGCTTCACGACGTTGTTCTTTGCTTGCAGCTTCGGCTGGTTGTCTTGGGCTGTCCCACCTTGGCTTTGTCCTTTGTTCTGTGGTTTCGGGGCACATTTCCCCTGCTTTGGATTCGCAGATCCAAAGTCTCGCTTCTTTTGTTTAAACTTCTACTCGACCTTGACGGCATATCGGTATGCTGCGCCGAGCGAGGGGATGTTTAGGAATTGTATTTCTTCCTGGATGTACTTGTGCAGGCAGCCACGGTATTTGAGTATCAAATGTTGCTCTGAATCCTTGATACCCAACTTTGTGTGAAGGGTATGGAAAATATTGGTGAACTCCGGCATGTCTTGGTCCCTTCCCTGCCGTAGCGTGGTCCACTTTATGTATTCATCCTCATAGCTTCCAACAGGGTAGTACTGCTCCTTGACGGCATCCCGGAACAAATCCCAGGTGGGTGCGGCTGAAAATAGTGAGCCAGTACTTTCATCCTTCTGCTCGCAGTAGGTTTCCCACCAGTCCTTGACGTGGGGGGCTGCTTTGAGGAGAGCAAAAACAATCTTTTCCGGACTCGAAAATTCATGAACAGAAAAACAACCCTCCAGCAGATTTAACCATTTATCTACGGCATCTGCGTCTATCTGACCCTCGAATATGGGGATTTCAAAATTAACTTGTACCTTAAAGGGTGTGCCGTTTCCAGAGTAGCTGCTAGAAGCCGATGCGTTGCTTCTAGGTAGCCGCTGAAGGATCTGGGCAAAGCTGTCCATCATCGCGTTCCATTGTCGCTCGAGGGCTTCTTCGAGTAATATTTTGATGGGATCTCCTGCCCCCTCGTCTTTCTTCTCGTCCGCCATGGGAGGCCATCGGGATTTGTGAGGCTGGTCTTGCAAAGGTTCAACCAGTTCAAGCCCTAACTCCTTATATCCCGACCTTGTTGGGGACATGCAAAGAAAAACAGAGAAAAAGCAGACCGCTCTGATACCACTGATCCGGATTTAAATAGGAATGCAACAAATTACAGGGATAACCATATACACATATATGCAGCGGAAATAATACTTCATTTCATTAATGGAAAATACTGAAATATGCTTACAACCAGAAATGGAAATAAACCAGCTAGGGCGATGGTAGCTTATCTCTGAGAAGAGATGTGATGGCTACATGCCTCTGAACTGTGTTACAATGAGGCTCGAAGGCCTATTTATTGTTGAGAAACAATGAAAAACCCTTAACATTCCAAAACCTAACCCTAGGAGATGAAACGCCAAACTGTGGGCCCCGTTTGGGGTAAATTGGTACATCAACTTCCCGGGGTCGTAACTTTGGCATATGATCTCCGTTTGACGCATAAAATAGCTCGTTAGAAAGATCTATCCGAGTACTACCATTGTTGGAGCAGGCAAGATTGGTCTATTCCTTGGACCCATGTTGCCCTCGGATTCCCCAGAAAACGTCGTTTAGGGCCTCAAAACGGCTTCAGAAGTTCTGGACCCGAAAAACTGCTAAAAATAGTAAGTTGTGCTACAATTAAGGAAACTGAAAATGCTGAGAAAGAAAATGGTGGGGGTCTAGGTGGACTTGGCAGGTGGCCACCAATATCCACCTGGATCAGTAAATGACTATTTGCTATGTGTGAACCAGGGAATGAAAGCTGGTCTCGAGCTTGACCACTCTTCCTTCGTGCGGAAAACACATTACTCTAAAGAGTGATGAGACAATGGCTCCCATGCAATAAATATAGTCTCGCCCAAGGAGTAGATTATAATCCAGGGGTCCTTGGACTACCATTATATTAATGTGAACGATTTTCCCTCTCAATGTTATGGGCACATTGGGAAGGATCCCTAACGGTCGATTGGTTCCTTTTTCAAAGCCTGTCAGATTTCTCATTTCAGGCAAAAGCGATGGCGAACCAAGCGCTTTCCAAGCAGTTGAGGAAAGGATACTCATAGAAGCCCCTTCATCTATGATGGTATCGGCCATGAGCATTCTATATATTTGAGCAATGATTCGAAATGGTACACTAGCCAGTAGACGGGGTCTGCCTAGTAGATTCCAGTTAAAGGAAACAACCAGGTTTCTTGGAGGTGGGACCGAATAGACATCCGGATATGACTCTAACGAACTTCCTTCCTGCGGTAAAGGAATGGGTAAATTGCCCCCATGTTCATCGGAGTCTGTGCTTACGAAAAGAATTTGGACGGTGTCATCCTTGTCCTCTTCGGTGACTGTATCATCTGAAGATGGAACCTCTTAAGGCAAGACCGGGTCAACTGCCACCTCAACCTTTTGACTTTCATCTGGTGTGGATTCAGATGGTTTATCTTCAATGATAGATGCTTCAGCCGACCACAAGGGCGTGTCAGCCTGATTTTCAACTAGTGACGGACTCGGTAAGAGTTTCTTATATCCACGAGGAAGCCGTAACAATGAAACCGGATGGTTGTCCAAAACTCTTTTAGCCTCATCTAAGAAGGGAAAATGGTGGATGGCATGATCACCTTCACACAACTTACAAGGCAATTTATATTTTCCTTTTTTTCCAGGGGCTTCACTTTCACTAGTTGATGGTGTATGCTCAACATGATCGTCAGAGGTTGATGACACCGGGTTGTGCAAACGAGGAGACCAGTCCCTTAAGATCTGAGGGATGCAAGGAAAATCTCAATGATAGTGGTCTCCTTTGCAAATGACACATGGTGATTTAGGCCTGGTCGATGTAGTGTGTGGATTTTCACTAGACGATGCTTGGTTGCCCCTTTTCGCCTTTGGCTCCTTCTTCTTCTTCTCTTTCTTCTTCTTTTCCTTCTTCTTCTCAGGTACTTGATTTTTGGCTTTACCAGCTTCATCAAGTGAAGAGGAAGGAGGAGAGGAAGAATTGGACGAATTAGAGGGTTGGGGGGTAACTCTGGAATCTTTTAGTTGCTGACTCGATTGTTTAGGAATTGCGGTGTTCTAAACGATGGAGGTTGAGAAAAGCCATACGGGCAAGCCAATTGTCAGTCCTGGAAGTGACAATGTGGCGATATGGGGCACACCAACATCTCCCCAAGAGGAGAAGGGACTAGGATTTCCTCCAAGGGGAACTCCTTGGTTAGTGGACTCCATTTTCTTCAACCTAAGACCAACGTAGGAAATGCAATGATTATTCTGTTTAAAATAAATTTTAGACACTTTGGCACAACTTGTTTTTTCAATTTTTAATAGTCAAGAAAAAACAAAAGATGACTCTAGTCACCTTCGATTTTTAGTGAGCCTGAAGTGACAAGTGCTCAGATGGACCTTTTCCATTAAGGAGTCTGAAAAGGAACGAAAGGGACTACTCTGGAAATATAGACAGAGGGATTACCAAACCAATCGCAAAACTACAGAATACTTTTTACGGTACGAAAGTCAATCTTCCCGAATGCTGTGTCCAAGGCATTGCGATCGATAGGGCGGTAGACACAGCTTCCTATGGATAAAGGATTAAGCCTATTGTGATCTCCCAAAATATACTCGACGGTACGTGGGAGCACAAATCCGTACTGGCACTTGTTGGGACTCACAATTGACCTATTTTTGACCTTATCTTTTGCCGTATAATTACCCTTTTTGCAGTCATAAGTGAAAGCTTTTATTTTATAATGACATATTAACCCCAAGGTATGAAGTAACCTTCCGCATGTCTATGTTTAATTGTTTATTTCATATTCGTGAATATCTTTATACTTATCCTTGGAAACGCTGACTAAATTGTCAATAATTGTCTTAAAGCTTGCAGGAGTTATAATGAATAGTTGCTGTAACACTAAAAACAACAACTACGCAGTTGCTGCAACACCAGAAACAACAACTACGCAGTTGCTGCAACACCAGAAACAACAACTATGCAGTTGCTGCAACACCAGCAACAGTAGTTACCTAAAGCAAGCTATTTTGTAACAGCCACGAACAACTGATGGCAGCTATCTAGAGAATTGTGACGTGGCATAATCAAGCGGAAGTCTAAAGAAAGAAGAACACAGTCAGCATGAATAGCATGGGGAAATGGCGAAGGAATATGAAGATCCCGAGAAGACAGTCAAAGTCAGTTACCCGCTGTGTAACAGCTAAAGCTCAAGAAAAGAATGTATTATCATACTGTTGTAACAACACTCTGAATTGCTTATTTTTGACAAAATGGGTTAACTGAATAGGCTGTAATATTCTATTGTAATAGATGTCTCCTCTATAAAGAGGAGACATCTACATGAAACGGGAGTTAGTCGGTGTCTATGGTCAGTCTGTAATCGAGAATCTGAGAACATCAGCAAGTCTGAACTCTATTTGTATTTAATCTTTTTGGCAGATGAATATAAAACTGTTTTGAGCACTTAATCCCGTCTTCGTTTCCCTGGGGAATCTTGTGAGAGGGACTGGGCCCACCTTCCTCACAAGATTCACCCATTTACTTTCCTGTCAAGTGTGTAAGTGTGCAGTAATTTCTTTTCGGTACTCTGTTTGGATTTGATAGCATTACCTCTGGTATTCTTTGTTTTACTAGTGCTCTGTTTCATTGATCTTTGAGTTTGTTTCTCACCGGTGAATGAGAGTGCAGTGTGCATCAGTAATTCTGATTACAGGGGCAGGTGCTGAACGTCCCCATCTGGAGGATAGGGTCCTGATCCTCTGCCAACAGAGCGTCCATTATTTTGCTTTCCAGATTCGTAGTTTTAATTAATTGCTTTTATTTTAACAAGTACTGTAATGACATAACGTAAGAATTACGTATACTACAACTTTCGATGCTTTTAGACTTTAAAGTACATACAGTACGCAGTGCCTTTGAAATAAAAAGACTTTCCCTGGTCGACAATTAATGTGGTACTTGAATGTTTAATTCATAAACAATTCAACTAGCCAACATTTTGGCGCCGTTGCCGGGGAAGGCAACTAAAGAATTCTAAAAGCATTAATGGTTTCTTTGTGAAAATAACAGGTGTATGAGAGGACGCAAGAAACCTAATTTTACAGGCGGCAAAGGAGGAAGGAAGACTTACATCGACGAAATCATCTCTAAGGCCGAAGCATCACAGAGGACGAGTTCCCGGAGACCCCAGATCCAATACTCCTCACAAACAGACCAGCAGACGGAGGAAGTGATAGGACCTGAGAGGAAGCTGGAAGCACCAGAGTACACCGAGGAACCGGAAGAGGAACCTGAAGAAATAGAAGACACAGAAGACAAGGCAAGTGATTCAGGGAAAATCCCGATGGAGGATAACAAAACAGAAGGGAGAGGGGAAAACTCGCTCTCTACCCTGGAATTCCCTATTGGGGAACTTCGGAGAGGAACGACCCCCATGAAAAATATTCCACTCTCGGCATTACCCAATTTCCATGGGTTGTCCTCCGAAGATCCGGACGAATTCCTCTTCGAATTCGACATATTGTGTAGAAGCTATGATTACATAAGTCCTAATCAGAAGCTAAAATTGTTTCCAACAACACTAAAAGGGAACGCATTGAGGTGGTTTATGAGCTTGGGAGCTCAGGCAATCACCACCTGGGACCAAATGAAAGAGGGATTTCTGGCTAAGTATCAAGACTACTGTCGGACAAGAGAAAGAAAGGAAGAATTGTTTAAAATGGTCCAGAAAGAGGATGAGAATTTAGAAGATTTTGTGGAAAGATTACAGTATAATCTGCAGCGGTCCGATCATCCTAATATGAGCAAAGATATTTTGAAGACCATACTGCTAAAAGGGGTAAGAGATGATTGCCTGGACATGCTGAACATGCTTGGAAAAGGGGACATTTCTAAAGAACCCTTTGATGAAATTATTAAGCTCTGTATGCGGTGTTCAAGGGGAGCGGCAGGCAGATCGAAAGGCAGAGATAATGTGTATTCAAGGGTTCAAAAGTCAGCCAGTGGAGGAGCAACAAGAGCAGAGATAGGTAACTTATTAGAAGAATTTAAAACTGAAATGCTAAGTTCTTTTGCTTCACAGATTGACTCTCTGCAGGTCAAGAAGAAACAGGCAGAAGTAGAAGCTGCGCTGGCGATTTTCTGTTCAAAATGCAGAGAGAAACATCCACTTAGAGAATGCCCACTGGATATGATGCCTATATGCACAATCTGCGAGAAGGATCATGAAACACAGCAATGCCCCTCTTTGCCTGGAATCAAAGCAGCACTGCAAACAACTGAAGAAGAAGCTGAAGCGGTGTATCTAATGACTCAGAGAAGGCAATGGCCACAAAGACAAGGTACGAGCTCTAATACAACATTCAATCGTTGGAATAATAGTTCTCCTTTTTACCCACCCATGAATCAAATGCAATACCCACCCTTCAACACAATGAACTTTCCACTTATGCAGCAGCCTTTTCCTGACCCTACTATGTGGAATCCTTGGGCCCCCCAGCAACCATACTTTAATCAATGGAACCCAAACTGGGCAGCCCAGCAAATACCTTTTCCTCAACAACAACAATCTCTTTCCTTACCACCTAATAATCCTCCGAATAATCAGGCAATGAGACCACAGCTACCTGTACAACCTAACCCTAACCCAAATAATAAAGCCTTGCAAGTTATTGACATTCAGAGTCAGTCTATTCCTCCCCTGCAATGTAATGACATCCATCTCCGCTCAGGGAGAATAGTTGAACCTATTATAGATGATATCACGGACTCTGATAAAGAAGAAACTAGAAAAGAGAAACAAGCTAACCATAATACTGAAACAGTAGAAACAACACCTAACAATAATGACCAAACGGTAGACCCACCATTCCCTGAAAGACTAACTCTCACTAAAGTACCTGAACAGCCTACCTTCAATCTGTTAGGAGAGTTACAGAACTTGTATGTCAAAATCCCATTATTGCAAGCACTAAGGGATGTTCCTATATACGCTAGAACTATTAGAGACATCTGTGTAAAGAAGCCTGGAAGGAAGGCTAAAGACCCCCTCACAGTTCATGTGATGGGGGAATTAACTGCCTTAATGACTGAAAAAGACTATCCTGTCAAGTATGGTGACCCTGGTCATCCTACGGTAACAGTCCAGGTCGGAAAAACCTTCATCTCTAAAGTCTTAGTAGACTTAGGAGCTGCAATAAACATCATGACTCTCGAAACAGCTCAATTGCTCCAACTGAAAAATTTTATCAGGGAAACTCCTACTATCTTAGAACTAGCTGACCGTTCTACGATCAAACCTGAAGGGGTCATTGAAGACCTTATAATCTCTGTAGAATCATGGAACTACCCAGTTTACTTTGTGGTCTTACAAACCAAAACAAAGTTGGGGGGTCATCCGTTGATTCTAGGGAGACCTTGGTTGGCTACAGCAGATGCTTTCATCAGCTGTAGATCTGGATCGATGACCATCTCCAATGGACAAGAAACTAAACAGCTGACCCTCTATCCCCATGCCACTCCCATGATTAACAGTGATAATTCTATATGGGTAGACTATGAGGATGAGGAAACCCAACCAATATTAACTATTGGACAAGCTTTGACCTTTAAAGATTCCACCGAAGATGAGCTAATTAGCAGTTTTATTTCTGAACCGTCTTCGGTCAACACAGAAACATCTAATCACTTCGCTGCAATCCTAGAACCAGAATCCCAGCAGAATATGAATGATGAAAACTTATGTCAAACAGCAGTAGGTAACTCTTCCAAGAGCACAACAGTTGAAATTGAGCCTGGTAAAACGCTGAATATAAATCCTGATTTGACTGAGGATGAAAAACAGAAAGTAATAAAGTTACTCCAAGCAAACAAAGAGGCATTCGCATGGGACTACACAGACATGAAAGGAATCTCCCCTGAATTATGTACTCATCGTATATACATTAAGGAGGGATCCCGACCAGTCTGCCAACCCCAACGAAGAATGAACCCTAACCTCAGAGAAATTGTGAAGGAGGAACTCCAAAAACTCCTAAATGCAGGATTCATATACCCAATATCTGACAACGAGTGGGTTTCTCCACTCGTAATTGTACCAAAAAAGAATGGGAAATGGCGAGTATGTGTAGACTATAGATCATTAAATAAAGCAACGCAAAAAGATCATTTCCCTTTACCTTTTATTGATCAAGTATTGGATAATTTAGCAGGTAAGAAATTCTTCTCGTTCTTGGATGGGTTTAGTGGTTACAACCAAATCAGGATTGCACCCCAAGATCAGGACAAAACCACATTTACCAGCCCATGGGGAACCTTTGCCTATAGAGTACTGCCATTTGGGTTGTGTAATGCTCCAGCGACATTTCAGAGAGCGGTGATAGGAATCTTTTCTGATATGTTAAACGACTCATTAGAAATATTCATGGACGACTTTACTCCTTATGGAGTGACCTTTGAAGATGCCCTGCAAAACCTTGAAAAAGTACTCAAGAGGTGTATTGAAGCACACCTCGCTTTGAGCACTGAAAAGTGCCACATGATGATGAATCAGGGCATTGTATTAGGTCATTTCATTTCATTTTTAGGAATCCAAGTCGACCCAGCTAAGATTCAGGTGATTCAGAACCTTCCTATCCCCAAAACACAAACAGAGGTGAGAAGTTTTTTAGGACATGCCGGTTATTACAGAAGATTTATTAAAGATTTCTCTAAAATAGCCTCTCCTTTGTTTGTGTTATTAATGAAAAATGCTGAATTCAAGTGGACTGATGACTGTGAGACTGCATTCAATAAACTTAAGCATCAGTTGTCCACAGCTCCTATTTTGAGAGGACCCGATTGGGCACTGCCCTTTCACATTTCCTCTGATGCCTCAGACACGGCAATTGGAGCTGTCCTGGGTCAGGAAGAAAACAATCTCCCCTATGCTATCTATTTCATTAGCAAAAACATGACACCAGCTGAGTTAAATTATACGGTAACTGAGAAAGAATTTTTAGCAGTTATTTATGCTATTAATAAATTTCGGCATTATATTACTGGCTATACTACCTTTGTGCATACAGACCACTCGGCCATCAAGTATTTAATGAATAAATCAATTACTAATGCTCGAGTCACCAGGTGGTTATTACTATTACAGGAATTTGATATCACAATAGTAGATAGGCCAGGAAAAGAAATGTAGTTGCTGATTTTCTTTCTCGGTTAAAAACCAATGAAAATGTTCCAGTAGATGATTCTTTTCCTGATGAGTATCTATTTGCAGTATCTGCTCACTCACCTTGGTATGCAGACATTGCCAATTATTTATTTGCAGGAAAATTGCCATCACACCTACCACACAGAGAAAGAAGAAAAATCATCCAGCAAAGTGCTAGGTACAGTTGGATAAGCGGGTGTCTGTTCCATACAGGGATAGATCAAGAAATCAGGAGATGCGTTGGGGAAGACGAGATTTATGACATATTGAAAGCTTGTCACGATGGTCCTTGTGGAGGACATTTTGCAGATAAAAGAACAGCTCACAAGGTACTTAGAATGGGATATTACTGGCCATCACTTTTTAAAGACGCAAAAAAATATGTGAAGGCTTGTGACAGCTGCCAAGGAATGGGCCAGCCCAACCATAGGGATGAAATGCCACTCAACCCTCAGGTAACTCTCGAACCCTTTGAGAAATGGGCATTAGATTTTGTAGGTCCCATTAACCCTCCATCCAATCAAAGAGTTTACATTTTAGTATGCACAGATTACATGATTAATGGGTAGAGGCCAAAGCACTCATCAAAGCTAATGAAGAAGCAGTATTAACATTCCTATTTGAAGAAATCTTCGTTAGATTTGGACTACCCAGAGAATTAGTCACTGATGGAGGACCTCCTTTTAATTCCCACGGTTTCAAAGATACGCTTCAGAAATATCATATCAAACATAAGATGACCACACCTTACCACCCCCAAGCAAATGGGCAGGTGGAAAGCACAAACAAGGTCATAGAAGCTATCTTAACAAAAACAATAAAGGAGAATAGAAGGGACTGGTTTCAGCGTTTGCCCGAGGCTCTTTGGGCCTACAAAACTACCTGGAGAAACACAACAGGATTTTCACCCTATGAATTGGTTTTTGGAAAGAATGCTATTTTTCCTGTAGAATTTGAAATTAAAACCTTAAGAACTACCTTAGCTGTTAACCTTGATTTAACTGATGCACAGACAGCCAGGTTGCAGCAGTTGCAGGAACTGGACGAGAAAAGATTGGATGCCGTCCACCAAACAACTATGATACAGCAACAAAGGAGCAGATGGCATGACAGAACCATTAAGCAAAAGCAGTTCCAGAAAGGTGACTGGGCTCTTCTTTACGACTCACGTTTCGAGAACTTTCAAGGGAAGCTGAGAACAAGATGGCTGGGACCGTATGAAGTGGATACTGTTTTCCCAAATGGAACAGTTAGACTAGTAACAATCGATGGAAGCAGAACACCACTGTTGGTGAATGGCTACCGACTTCGGTTGTATCAGCGGCCGGTTTCCAAAGAGGACTTTAAAGCCACTTGCATGGCAATAAAACAGTATTCTTTTCCAGGGGAACTTGCCGTCCCTCAGAACACTTGAATTTCTATTATTTATGTAATTATTAGGATTAGAATTTTTTTTTTTAGGAACTAATAAATCCTGCCAAGGATTGCAATATTATATTTCCAGATTTTGCAGATGTAGCATGGAAAGTAGCTGAGAGCAAGGTTTCAAAAGAAACTACAGGGCGGACTCCGAATTCCTGTTGCTGCAACACCATTTCCTGTTGCTGCAACACCATTTCTTGTTGCTGCAACACCAATTCCTGTTGCTGCAACACCAATTCCTGTTGCTGCAACACCATTTCCTGTTGCTGCAACACCATTCCCAGTTGCTGCAACACCATTTCCTGTTGCTGCAACACCATTCCCAGTTGCTGCAACACCATTCCCAGTTGCTGCAACACCACTTCCCGTTGCTGCAACACCACTTCCCGTTGTCCCAACATTATTCCTGTTGCTGTAACACTAGTTCCATTATTCCAGCACATTCCCCGTTGCCCAACGGTAATTCTCTGTGGCTGCAACACCAATCTCGGTGCCACGATAGTGCTCCCTGATCTGAAATATCCTTCCCACACGAAACATATCACCTTTCGTGATGATTACAGAACCTCACCGTCATTTCCCGTCATTATCATATTCCCGTGCTTTCAGATCCGCAGTAATGATTATAATTTGACAGCAAACGAGAAAAGACTTTTTGACGCAGCGATCCAAAAAGGTAAAGGACGAAGGTACGCACGTTTATGAGTAAGCATTAAATAATAGATAAGCGGAAAAAGGGTGATAGGTCCATCAAATGATTGCATTCCCCAATCATATCATTCACACGTAGGAAAGGGGGGGTTACCAAAGCAATTTCCATAATGGATAACCACGCCAACCACTGCCACCCTTACCGGTTGTATGTAAAAACTACAGCGTGTTACCAATTGTGATGTATACTCTGAGTTAAAATCGGTAGCTTGGCTCTGAATTCTGAAGATTTACCGAAACAATAGCCATGGGAGGAACCCTTATCACTCATGAACCAGGCACGACAGCAGTTCTGGAGCTTTTTCCAGAAATTTACCAAATTTTCTTGCAAGTTGGATGGATAGAATATTTCAGACGACTTCCGGACTTTGACGAGCAGCAAGTCCTGGAATTCACATGCAATTTGACAGAAGGATTCTCTGTCGTCCAAGGAATTCAAGTTCCGGTTACGGAAGAATTCATAGCCGAAGTCACCAGACTCCCAACCACTGGTACGAGATGGTTCAGCAGGAAGCACTTGATTCTGAACGCGCAGCAAGACTTTCTCCGTCCGGGCGAGGAAGTAGAAACCAAGGGCAGAGGTGTAGCATTGCGGTCGCTACCTCAACCATGGCCAAGAGTCGCCGAATTCGTCAAGCAGTATCTAACATGCGAAGGTCGTTACCAGGTAATCTACCAGCACGACTTTGTTCTGTTAAATCACTTAAGAAATGGTCAATTATTGAATATGCCATATTATTTGCTGGGTTGTCTTAAAAATATGGCATGATATGCTATGAAAGCGAAGAATCCAGCCCTCTCCCTAAAACACCATCGCCTAGTTCAACTGCTGATTAACAGAGCTCTTCCTCTGAACATCCCTCCACCCCCCATTAATCCCCATCCGGAGGAAAGAAGTCCACAGCCTGTGCAGGGTAGTCCTCATCAAGAAGAGGAAACTCCTCGTCAAGCTGAGGATATACCTTAGCAAGACCAGGAGCCTCCTCAACAAACGGACGACACCCCTGAGCAAGCCCCTTCAGAAAACCCTCAGCAGACAGAGCATACCCCCGAACAACCCCAGCAAATACCTCTGCATGTTACAGAAAATGAACAAGAAGCAGTGGAATTAACTGTGTCGCCCAAAAGAACCAATTCTCCCGCCCCCATACTCAGTATCTCCACTGATGATTCTGAAGATAATATCCCAATTAGGCAGCTTAAACGAAAAAAGCAGCAGGCAAAGAAAACCCCAGTAAAAATAAGAAGAACGAGGGTTTCGAGCAAAGCACCCACCACCCCGACTATTGTTCCGGTCACAAGAGCCAGCAGGAAGAGAAAAACACCTCAATTCCCTGCCTTTTTACCAAAACGAAAATCGGCAGTAGTTGGATCCCCTGATCCCTCCAGCCCACCATCCATTGTTTTAAAACCCCGTACTCCGGCCACTTCCCGAAACCCTTCTCCCTCACCCACAGAGGCTGAGATGCAGAGCGTTCATAGCTTCGTGGCATCATATCTTAAGACAGCTGATACACAAGAACCAGCTGCCGACACCCAGAATGATAGTGAGCAAGTGGCTGCAACACAAGAACCAGCCACTACCCCAGGTGACACACAAGAACCACCTGTGGGAAATATTGACCAAATTGACGTAGCAGAACCTCTGCCTCCACTGGAATCTACTGTCTCAAAGGATCAGCCTACTATACCCGCCCTGCAAGAGGAAATCGAGTTTCTGAAAGCTCAGATTCAGGATTACCAGGAAGAGATAATAAGAATCAAGGAAGCATATCAAGAAGAATTCAGTCTGCATGTTTTAGCAAGAGCAGCCTCGGCAGCAGAGAAAAGCAAAGATATCGAATATCTGTGTACAAGTTGTGGTGAGATATATGCTCAGGCAGGGTATAGGTTAGTGCAAGAACCAGTTTCAGAGGAAGTGCAGAAAGAGAACCCTGTTGACACACAAGAACCAACAGGAGTTTCAGAGGAAGTGCAGATAGAAGAACCAGTTTCAGAGGAAGTGCAGAAAGAGAACCCTGTTGTTACACAAGAACCAACAGGATCCTTAGAAGAAATGCAGTCGGTGAGACCTGTTGATACACAAGAACCAACAGGTCATCCATAAAACATGCAAGACCAAGAACAGGAACTTACTGACACACAAGAACCAGTAAGTTCCTCAGAAGCTGCACAAGAACAAACAAAGGAGCTTCCCGATGCTATGCAGCAGAAAAAGGAAGAAGATACAGATTCACCCCGGCCTACCCAGACTACTATGGAAAAAGAGCAAACAGTCTCAGAAGAAAACAAGGAAGAATTGAAGCAAGGAGCAGAAGAAGAAAAAGAGACAGATTCACCCCGGACCACCAAAATCAATCTGGAGAACGATGAATTACCCCAGCAGGAGGAAGAAGTTCTGGTGGAAGATGAAGAAAAAGATGCTGGATCATCCCAGCCCACTTCAACAGAACAGACGATTTCGGTTGATGCTTGTATGCAAACAGAGCCTCCCACTGTTAAAGATGCATGTGTAGAAACAAAAAGTTTTCTGGAACTGAAACACATATGGTGGAGAGAATATCATCAATCTCAAGGGAAAGCATTTGAACAACAGAAAGGGACCTGGTTTGATCATGCCTATAGGAACTGGGAAGCACTGGAATAGTGCAGGGCCCAGTATAAAGAAATTAAGGAATTGAAACACAGGATGTCCCTGATGTTTGAGTTATGCCAAAGGATGCTCGCCGCAAGGAAACCCTCCTTCAACTATGCCACATTCTTAAGGGAAAGGCTTGCATTTATTCAGCTGAAGGCCATCAAGGAGGGGAGGCCTTATCAAGTGGTCACAGCAGATCAGTTTATGAAAACTTTTGCAGAAGCACCCAAAAGTGACCAAAACCTGCTATGTGAATTATACCTCCATAATGAGGCTGTATCTGAAGAAATAAACATGAATATGACACCTGTAGCAGGTGATATACAATTGAGAGCTTTCATTTCCTTTTTGGCGAATCAGCTCACCTGGCAAAATGCCTATGTCTCAGGCGTCCAGAACGAACAAAATTGCCTTTTGTGGATTCGGGCTGAACCACAGAACACTGCCACTTTCATTTTGCAACATTTAAAAATGATAGAAAATGATAAGATGAAGGATCATGTTATGAGACTGCAAACAGAGGTCCTAACAGACTGTCAGCAGTATATAAAAACCAAAGCATCATTGGCTGTGAAAGCAAATAAACTATTTTGGGATAACTGCCCCGTAGAAAGGAAAGAATATCACCCGTATAACCCAACAAATCTGCAAGTAGCATTATCAAGGGTACCTCGGTATGTTGAAAGCATGCAAATTTGTGCAGAAAACTGGATAGGTTACAAATTCAAGTTCCCACTTTTATGGTTGCCGGGTGATCAGTATAAGGGTCAGTTTGGACTTTCTAACAGAGAAGAGGCAGCAGTATGGAAACAGATGCAAACTGTTTGTGGTTTCAGAGACAAGTTTGATGTTACTCCCTACAGCTATTGTCTTAGTAATCTTCATTGTTCGTCCCAGTTCTCCGACTCAGACTCAGAGTAGACATTGCATGGGGACATGCAATCTCTTCAGTTGGGGTGGATGTTGGGACTCACAATTGACCTATTTTTGACCTTATCTTTTGCCGTATAATTACCCTTTTTGCAGTCATAAGTGAAAGCTTTTATTTTATAATGACATATTAACCCCAAGGTATGAAGTAACCTTCCGCATGTCTATGTTTAATTGTTTATTTCATATTCGTGAATATCTTTATACTTATCCTTGGAAACGCTGACTAAATTGTCAATAATTGTCTTAAAGCTTGCAGGAGTTATAATGAATAGTTGTTGTAACACTAAAAACAACAACTACGCAGTTGCTGCAACACCAGAAACAGCAACTACGCAGTTGTTGCAACACCAGAAACAGCAACTATGCAGTTGCTGCAACACCAGCAATAGTAATTACCTAAAGCAAGCTATTTTGTAACAGCCACGAACAACTGATGGCAGCTATCTAGAGAATTGTGACGTGGCATAATCAAGCGGAAGTCTAAAGAAAGAAGAACAAAGTCAGCATGAACAGCATGGGGAATTGGCGAAGGAATATGAAGATCCCGAGAAGACAGTCAAAGTCAGTTACCCACCGTGTAACAGCTAAAGCTCAAGAAAAGAATGTATTATCATACTGTTGTAACAGCACTCTGAATTGATTATTTTTGACAAAATGGGTTAACTGAATAGGTTGTAATATTCTATTGTAATAGATGTATCCTCTATAAAGAGGAGACATCTACATGAAACGGGAGTTAGTCGGTGTCTATGGTCAGTCTGTAATCGAGATTCTGAGAACATCAGCAAGTTTGAACTCTATTTGTATTTAATCTTTTTGGCAGATGAATATAAAACTGTTTTGAGCACTTAATCCCGTCTTCGTTTCCCTGGGGAATCTTGTGAGAGGGACTGGGCCCACCTTCCTCACAAGATTCACCCATTTACTTTCTTGTCAAGTGTGTAAGTGTGCAGTAATTTCTTTTCGGTACTCTGTTTGGATTTGATAGCATTACCTCTGGTATTCTTTGTTTTACTAGTGCTCTGTTTCATTGATCTTTGAGTTTGTTTCTCACCGGTGAATGAGAGTGCAGTGTGCATCAGTAATTCTGATTACAGGGGTAGGTGCTGAACGTCCCCATCTGGAGGATAGGGTCCTGATCCTCTGCCAACAGAGCGTCCATTATTTTGCTTTCCAGATTCGTAGTTTTAATTAATTGCTTTCATTTTAACAAGTACTGTAATGACATAGCGTAAGAATTACGTATACTACAGCTTTCGATGCTTTTAGACTTTAAAGTACATACAGTACGCAGTGCCTTTGAAATAAAAAGGCTTTCCCTGGTCGACAATTAATGTGGTACTTGAATGTTTAATTCATAAACAATTCAATTAGCCAACAGCACTTATCATCTCAAAGTGGAGGAATCACCCAACCAACAGTGAAAACAACAGTTACCAGGATTTACGACGCCGGAATATGTCTCTAGCCTAGACTTCTAGATGTTGTGCGTTAGGTTCCAAAGCGTTTTTAGATTCATTAAATTTATTTTATAGTTGATATTGCTTAAGAAATTTTCCTTCTAGGTTCACCGCGTGATGTGGATGTACAATTCCTAAAATGAAACCTAAGATGATAAAAAGTCGTTTAGTCTTCTTTTTGCAAATGAAAATCCTAACTACTAAGGAAAGAGAAATGGCGTTCTTTCAACAAAGAGCAAAGAGCACACACTATATGCACTGTCCTAAATCAAACCAAAAAATAGTCTAAATTCAAATGCACATGCATGTATTTGCTTTCAGCCTTCTTAATGTGCAAATGATAAAAAGAAAGCTAAGCACAAATCTGAATTATTTTTTCAAAGCGAAAATTACTAACAAGTTTCTTTTCAAGACAAAATGAGGAAAATGACAACACTTTGCGATTTGGAATTGAAAACTTGCTTTCAACACTAGAAAAACTACTAATTCATATCAAATACAAGATTAACAGTGTAATCGACTATCAAGAACAATCAGATTCTCTTCTATGACTGAAAACGACACTTGCGACACTTTCAAATCAAGAAACGACAATACAATTACGCTACTTCTTTGTAAAGGAGAACTGAAAATGACTCAAAAAATACATAAAAACATTTACATTTCTTTGCGCAATGGAGGCAGAATAACAACAAGGAAAGGGGTTTCAAATAGAGGTGTATTGACTACAGGCAGCAAAACTCCTGAATAGAGCTGAAAAGAATGAACACAGAAACCAAAATTTAGGAACAAGGCCTTGGTTGATCAGCACACCTGTAACATAGTGAAACTGAAATGCAACGCACCTACTACACTCGGGAAGTGCGATGCATTTGAATTTCACAGAACAGACAGTGCACTGGACCAGGGACGACACTTTGATTGGGTTCCGGATCACAGTTTGCAATTTAGTTCAGAGATTTTGCCCGAGCAAGTGGTAATCAGTAAATCAATCACAGGGGTAGATCTAAGGAGGTTACTAGAGCCACCACAAGGGAAATTAGAGAGCTTGTAAATCAATTGTTTAATTCATAAACAAAACTTGGAGATTGACTGAAGCAGCGTTGATCTACTTTGCACTTTCATAGAAAATACAGTTCGAAGGCTAGCTGGCTTGACTTCAAGCTTCGTCTGTAAGTTTATAAAGTAAACAAATGTAGATGAACAAACAATCTTCTTGCTCCCCAGTGGAGTCGCCATTTTGTTACCAGGAATAGTGTCTATATAGAGCTGCTAATCCCACTAAGGCTAGTAGCTACCTTAGAAACAAACAAACTAAAACCACTTTCATTTTCCTTTATGAGAGATAGATGAGAGAAGAATAAAGGAGACCAACCTCTGTCTTGCGCTTGGTTCCTTGCTTTATTCCTCTCCCTTCTGATAGATCTTTTGCTACTCGCTTCCTTGTCCACCCAGCGTCACAGGGTACCTGTAGAATCAAAGCAGCATAATCATATCCAAGAACATAGATCTATTATCATAAACAATATGGGATCAGATGTAAATTGACCATACAAATGCATAAAACATAAATCATACAAGAGAATGGAGGAAAACTTGAATAGCTTTATTGATAATCAAGAAAGAGCCAAGAGAATTACAACCAATTTTTCTAACCCAGCATCATCCTCTCAGCAAGAAGCCCTTCTTCACCTCATGAAAAACTTAGATCACCTAACACTATGATATTACACCAAGAAACCAACAACACTTCCTTACAAGATACAAAATTCCAGCCTCTGGATCTTTGGGATTAGGGATCCATATATAAATGTTTGCAAGGGGGTTGAGTCATCTTTTGAGATTTGATTAGTGTCTTCTCTCTGATAGTTCTTGATTCCACTTGGAGATTGATGATCTCTTACTCATCCTTGGTCGAATTCAGAGAGGCAAGTGTCACAGGAGAAGTTTCTGGAAGATTCCATGCTTCTCCACCTTGCGGATTGACCCTGCCATTTGTCCCTTCTCGTCCATCACACCCCATAGAAGGGATTTTTGACATGTATCACACATACTGTGTGTACTTAGGTGGGATGCAATGCACTTTGCCTATGGAGCAGGTGAAATGGTCCAGTTTTGACTAGTTCTGAGTAGTTTTTCATGGAGAAATTTTGGGAGATGTTGTAATCAATTGACCTTGTTCTTTTAGGGGTTGGAACAACACCTTTAGGGACTTAGGAGCCCTTGGTTTATGGACATTTATGCTTGGGTTTCCAGTGCCCAAAAATGTCTATAACACCTTTGATGCATTTGGGTGTACTCCTCTGGCTCCTTTGTCCAACTCGTCTAGTAACATGCGCATCATTATCTTGAATGTGGCTGGACCAGTGAGATACTGATGCATAGTGTTTGCATTGATCGCCAAGTTTGCAATGGTGGTTATGTGAATCAAATCAAGAAAGCACGAGCCAAGATCTAGTCATATTTGTGCCTTTGTCTTTGCCTGGGTGAGTGTCCCAATATATGGGATGGCATGGGTGCTCACAACAACATCTATGCTTCTGAACACCCATGGATGGGAAGTCTGCAAACTAGTGATGAGCTGCGGGAGTTATTCATAGTTCTAGATCTGACTCCAGATGCGCGCCTTCAACTCAACTGCTCTGTTATTCATCATCTTGGGCAAGTGTAATGGGGCTCCCTTGTGTCTCATTGTCCATGTTTTCATGTGATTGAAAACAACATGCAAATTTTACAAGATATGTGCTCTCATTGTTGTTTACAACCGTTGAAATGGGAAACTTCCTTATTCGTACTACCAAATCCAGAATACAATGCCTGCATGACTGTTTCATGGGACGATACTTCATCCAGTATCACTTCTTCAAGTCTGTTAAGGCATATGATGTAACTAGTTCTCCTCCTTGCTTGGCCATTTGTAAAGTCTCCTTAGCCATTCACTCGTTATCTGCTAGAAAGAAGTGAACATTCAAGCTAGTGGTTTCAACATATGTTATGGTATCATCGACCAATGCTTCTGAATGCTTGCACAAGTCATATACGATCACTCATTCCTAAAACTACGCAGGAGATGTGTGGTCATCTAGATTACACACAATGCATGATAGAACAACACTATGCTGCAACTCCTCGAATGATATGTTGTGCATTTCTTCTTTCGAATTGTCTCCAAGGATCTCAGTATCTCCTTGGTGACTTGGTACTTGCTCTACTTCTAGATTTGGTGAAGCCAGTGGATCAACCTCTTGGTGGTAAGGCATGAGGTCAGTTTCCTTCTCTAACTCTGGCTACTCCATCTCCGTATCCATCTGCTCAAGTACTTGTTCAATATCTTGAGCGATGTTTGACTCTGACTGCTCACCCTCTCTTCTTTGTGTCATTTGCTAGGATGAATATACCACCTGTATGGGTGTAGTTTCATCAATTTGTGCATGTTGCACCCCCTTCTTTATCTCTCTATACTACGCTTCCTTCTTCTGTCTGTGTAGCTCCTATTCCTTCAAGATTTTCTCCTTCAACTCATGCAACTCCTTCATTGTTTCCTCCATCCTTTGTTTTTCACTTGGCCTTTGCACGGTCCTCTTGTCACATTCTTTCCTCTTTGCCTCTATTTCCAAAGCTTCTTTCTCCACAATTGGATCTACTCTGAACTTGCAGCTTTTCTCTAGCTCTGTGTTGTCGACAATCTTTCTCTTGCCTTTGTCATGTGCTGATATGTTTACCCCTATTGCTGCTGCTACTCGTGCTCTCCTGGATGTTCCTTCATGTTGCTTTGCTAACCATTCCGCAACGATGTTGATTGGTTCATTGGGCCTGGAGAAGCTATGACAATATCTCCATGGGTCTTCCTCAGCCTAATGACATGCCCTATGGATCCACGGAAACTGTACTCTTGTGCAATGATCCTTCAAAAAGCAATGCGGTGCATACGAACTAAACCTTCTGGTGCCGAAGGATATTTCTTGAACTCTTTTGTTTCGACATATGCATGCTTATGTTGTTCAACCCAATCTGCAATGGAAGAGTGGGCTAACATTCCTTCTTCTTCCAGTGTAGCCTAGTTGATTGTTCTTCCGAGATGTGGTATGATACGTTTTCCATGACGAGCTTTTCCATCAAAAATTGTGGCAAAACATGCGAAGGATTCTCCACGTTGTACATCCGTATGAAGGTGCCAAAAAGTGAGGCATACCAATCTGTTGTGTTGATCAATGCCTCTATTGCTACCTTCGACATGCAAGGTGGATCCTGCTCAAATATCAATTTGTACACTGGGGTGACAAAATGGTCTGACAACTGTGTCATGACCGGAAGCTCTATTCGGAAAATAGTTTATAATAAGTGTTCACAGAGGTTTCTAACGATTTCCATGCCCACTGCGAGCCCGGTAACTACTGACAGGAATAGATTGCACCCAAGATGTATGCGAACATGTAGATTTCTTCTTGTTTACTTTTGGGTAGTTGTCGAGCTCCCGTCATCTATTCCTTCAACCTGTGAGCCAACATGTTGAATCGGTTGCATGCTTTGCCTTCACTGGCCAATTGGTTCAACTCAATCACCCAACTCTGCAGGAAAGTTTTCATGCTCTCTTTGCCATACAAGAAGCATGCAAAGATGACCAAGTACTGGTGCATATTCTGTAGTATCTTCATCTTGTAAATCGAGTTGGGTGTCATCCTTGTTAGGTGCAGGAATTGCACTTGAGAAAACTCCTCGACACATAATTGTCAACTCGAGGGTTTTGTAAAATTAGAGACTAAGCACAGGCAATGCCAAAAATGATATGAACTTTTCCTATTTCTAATCCTGCTTCTTAAAGGAAATGCTTTGCAGAATCAAATAGAAAACAATTGGAAAGGAAATTAACACCAAGGAAACTCTAGTGCTAGAATGTAAAAGACAATTTGCAAGTAATTCAAGTAAAGAAATACCACACAACAGATGTAATCTTGAATGATGGAATGAAATGCTATGTTCATCTTTAGATGGATTGTAAACAGTCTAACAAGTGGGCCCTTGAAGATTTTTGTCTTCCTTCTGATCTTGGTCTCACATAAACAACTTGTCCTTGTACTATTGCAATATGCTTGCACTAGTGCAGGTACAGTATTCCTGTGTAAGAGTATATTCGACCTTCCTTACTGAAGGCTTATGCTTGAGTGAAGGTTCTCTAAGATTTAGGGCTTAGAGCACTCCGTTTCTATGTCAAAAGACTTGCTCTTGCACCAGAACATAGTTTCTTTTACTCAGTTCCCAAATTACTTTAGAAAGCTGAAAGATGTGCTTGAAAAGAATTACAGCTGTAAATGAATTTTTGAAGTAAACTATCTGTAAAATAGAAATTATTCAACTCACTAAGATTTGCAGAGGAAATAAAATTCATGAAATTAAAGCACTTTAAAAGAATCAAACTGTAGCCTATGTACTTTTCATGTGTTAATCAATGTTTGTACTTGACCCACAATGATGATATTCTTTGCAAGTATAATGTGGTAATTTTATATAACTGGTTCCAAATCTTTTAGAGATGGACTTTTAATAATAAGAATAGTTGCTCAGTTAATGATTCATTCTCTTGCAAAATAACTGAAAGTAAAATGTAGATAAGTGATTAAATGATTGCTCCAACGAATGACTAAACCAAGGTGCATGCAACAACTTGCACTGGTGTAGGAAGGAATCCCCTGCACAATCCGTTCGAAAATGAATTAAACCATAGAACAATAGTAAAGGGAATGTTAGAAAGATATTTCATAAGAAAAATAAACAAAACTACTCTTGAAACCAAAAATCTGTTTCACACATAGGCTACAAAAGGTATTTTAATTAAGAATTTAAAGAATGGTGATTAAACTATTACATCACATAGCTACAAAATAAATAACCATATTGTTTTTCTAAATAACAAAAGCGAGAGGGGTAAATGAGCTAGGTTGGCTGGGCCCTAGCAAACTTGCTCATTCCCCTTCTAAGGAACGAAAGATATCAACACTTCAAAGACACATCAAAGACGAATTTAAACGTTGAGCATGCAAATCATAACGGTTCCTTGTATTACTCATTTTGGCAAATTACATTACAAAGAAGTCTAGCCCCACAGTGAGGCGATAACCAGATTGCATAAACCAAAATGATAGTCGATGGTTCTCTAGCTTCCTATCTAAGATCTACATCATATATATCCCTTTGGCTCTAGGTCATTAAGACTAATTATAGATAATTCTCGTTCAGACCTCTCGGCCAATTAGACTTAGAAAACCGAAATTACAACTTTGGCTAGTGGTTATAATACACACGAACTTTGCTTGGCCGTAACCTAACTTTGGAGAAAAATCCATGAATATGCACCACCTATTATCCTACTTTAGTTCATCAACAGTTAGACTCGGAGTCAAAGATTCAGATCCATCCTCGTGGAAGATAGCTTCTCGGAAATATCAGATAGTGGCGGTGTAGGAATATTCTTGCACTAGCCAACTCATTCATCATTAACACTAAGTTCGATGATTACTCTAGGAAGTCAATATGAGTTACAAGAAATATGTAAATAGGCACAATGTCTATATAAAAAGATTAATAAAGTGCTGTAATAAATCTTAATATAAAATATGAGCATGTGCAGGAAAAGGGTAACCATCTTGTACTAGTGCAGGAAACAAGGGTCTTTCATGAAGATAAAATAGAGGTCGATATTGATGGAAATGGGGTAGAAAATAAGGCAATTTAGGATACCAACATCCTCCCATCCCTAAGTTGTTATGTGTCCTCACACAACATCTTACATCTGCAAAAAAACTTCAAAAATGAATGGCCAGCTCCTCAGTTCTGCACTTGGATGTTTATTCTTCTCTTTACTATCTTTGTATTCTTGTCTCAGGATTTTTGAAGCTACTTAGTCACCTTCTTCAGGCGTCTATAACATCTGGAAGCCTGGTATTTCCATACCTTTACTTGTTGCTTCTTCTTGTTTACTTCTTCTAGTAACTCCACCTCACTCTATTTCTACTAACTATGCTCTTTCATGACCTGGTTCAAAGGTTCCAGGTCATGGACTTGTTGCTCTAGGTCCACTATTATGTTATTGAGGAAGACAGTGGACAATGTTGTCCTAAGGTCTTCGGGTGTTAATGCCTTTTCTACCACAAACTCATCATCAAGGTCGAGGCTGTCGAAAGTCTGGCTTATGACATCACCAAGGGTTTCTATGCTCGAGGTTTTGATATCATTGAGGGTTTGGATTCCCTCACAAATCTCTATGCGAGGGGATTCGGTACCCTGTGCGCCTAATTCCTTCGGGCTCTTAACGTCTTGTTCTCTTGGTTTCTTAGGGGATTCAACACCCTGTCCTTCCAATTCAATAGGGGTTTCAGTTCCCCGTTCTTCTACCAATGTTGGGACTTCAATATCCTATCCTTCAAAAATCGCAGGGTCTTCAATGTCTTGATCTACAGAAACCACAAGGTCTTCAATGCCCTGACCTTAAAAAACCGTAGGGTTTTCAGTGCCATGCTCTTCAAAAATCGTAGGGTTATAATTGCCCTCCTCCTCAAAATCATTGAGCATCTCCACATCCGATTTGCTGAAATTGTTAGGAGGCTCTTCATGTTATTCCTCTTCGTCCTCCTCTGCCTAGAGTTCACTAGTGTTTGATGTCAATGTTGTCTTTCTACTCCTTAGCCTATTGACAAACATTGACAATGGAACATTGTCTTCTACATTCTCCTTATCCTCCACAGTGTGTGCCATTGTGTCTGTGAGCACTGATATATTATGAACTGTGGGGGAGACTTGGGGCGAGTCGTCGATTATAATTGGAGAACCCGATTGGTTCGACCCTTGGTTGACAACTTTCCTCCTCGCTGAGGTCCTAATTTTCCTTTTCTTTGCTGTAGGTGGAGTGTTTTAATGACCCTCTTCTCTGCTTTCACTAGTGAGCCTTTACTTCACCGCTTGGCAAGAGACAATGTCTATGCCTTTCTCTTCTTACTTGCACTTGTGCTAGTAGGCTCTTCTACACCCCTCGCTTTGTATTCTTTCAAAAATGCCTCCTATGATATTCCATTTGTTTCTAACTTCTTCTTGACTAACATCGTCATGAGTCCATGATGGCAGAGTTTGTTTTCAACTTGGCTTGCACTTTTTCTCTACACATTTTTCACCATCTTTTCAACGCTCGTGAGCAAGAAGTGATGGAAATTAATTAGTTTCCCTACCTTAAAATGTTATAGCAATCCAAGGTGGTATATGAATGCTAGGGTATAGTCTCCTTCGCCTTTGACAAAATTCCGTAATATAAACAATAAATCTCACCATTTCCCAACCATGGTGGTCTGTGGAAGTCCTTTTTTAAAGTCGACCTTAATCTTCTTATCGACCATGAAATGGTGCCAATGTCTCTTCGCCAACTACTCCTTTTTAAGCTAGCATTCCCTTGTAAGTGGTAGGCATGTGGCTTGTGAAATGAAATCTCAATAATTTTAAACTTTAAGTACCAGAG
The DNA here is from genome assembly GCA_031772625.1 of Pinus tabuliformis. NCBI lineage: Eukaryota > Viridiplantae > Streptophyta > Pinopsida > Pinales > Pinaceae > Pinus > Pinus tabuliformis. The sequence continues at coordinate 1,554,128,079 of CM062818.1, read as the reverse complement.
CATGAATTGGCCTTCTTTTAACATCCTTGCAGACTCTACCACTATGGTCATGTCAAACCCATAAAATTTTTGGAGGAATGGTAGGAACCCCGATTCTTGCAATAGTGCAAGAATGTTCCTGTACTAAGCAGTTTGTTCAATCTCATGTAGCGAGAATGGTTCACTCCTCACAGGTGCCATTTCGAACCTCCTCCACTTCACTAATCACACCCTCGAAAAAATTTCAAGGTAACTCCAACGTTCACTGAGAATTTTATGTTGGAGGTTCCGCGCTGTACATCTTTTTAGACCCACTCACTCGGCTATGATGGAACAGTCCCCTCCACATGGGGTGTAGATTCATGTCATCTTGTTACAGGTGAATCAGGATGATTGGATGTAGTGGCGGTATACATGGTGGTGATGCAATGGCTAGAACAATTGGATCACCGGTAGGTTAATGATGGCCAGGTAATGCAGAATAATTGTAAGGAGGTTGAGTGCAGGTTATCGGACAATACTACCCTTTCGCAGTCAACATCATAATTCAATCAGACATATTTCAACATTTATATTAAAAAAATATTAGATTTCAACCTTACCCATATTGCACTTTAAATATTTGTTCCTAGATTAGTAATTAATGAAACAAACCATCAATTCAAACATGGAGTGAGATAACATATCAACACATGTGTAGAAAAATACAGGCCCGTAAATCTTTAATAAATTGTTTCAGGTTTGTGTAAATTGCTTTCACAGTCAACTGTATTTTTGCATTAGACCTTCTTGTACTGTTGTGCTTTCACTGCGATGTGCTTGCACCAATGATTTTTACCAAACAAGAATTTGATAGACCATACTTCTTTGGATGGACTTTTTAAAAAAATTGCCTCATTATACAAGAAAAAATTATTCACCATCCTTTGGTGCTTCTCGATATGCCTTCTGAATTACTGCATCAAATTCTGTAGTCAACTTATGAGGGAATAAAGAAGTGGGAAAGGCTAAAAATTTTATAATGTGAAGGAATATTATAGCAGGATTTCAGAAACAATATCACCAAGAGGGATAAACGAAATGGGATATGGGAAAAAAATTAAGGGAAAAGAGGGAATCTACGAAATCAGGTAAGGGTAGTTTCTTGGAAGAAAAGGAAGGTAATTCATGGGGAATTTAGAAAAGGAACTTAGTGGGAAATTTTGAAAAGGGAAATAGAAGAAAGACAATATTTTTACCTTTAAGTCTACCTACACTGGTGCAGGAAAAAGATAACTGCAACATGAAGTAAGTGTTTACATGGATATAAATGTCCATGCTAGTTACCCCAAACTTGAGTAAGCGCTCGATTTCGTGAACCTGCTTCTTCTTGGTGGCAACCAACATATCTAAAAATCAAGTAATCATTCCCTTTTTATTAGAATTTTGATCTTCCTACCAACATGCTAGTTTTCAGGTTGGTCCTTTTGCAATCATGTCAGTCAACTGATTTTCATAATTATAGGAATTTTTTTCCTTTTTTTCCTTTTTATTTTTGTCATTTTTTTCTTTTTATTTTTCTTTGATTATTTTTTTTAATAAGGACAAGAAGGAATCAATTATTCAAGAGGTTGGTATTATCACCTACCAACTCCTTTTCAAATTGTTGTTAGACTTGGTGCATAAAATCTCCTTTAATAAGGCGCTGAAAATATACCTTCAATCTATGCCCATTTATCAGGAACACAGAATTCCATCCATCAATAGTTTTGATTTGTACCGCTCCATTTTTTAACACTTTTACCACCTCATAGGGTCCCATCTAGCATGTATGGAATTTTATTTTAAAATTTTTGAATCTTGAATCATAAAGGAGTACCTAATCACCTAGTTGGAAATAATTTTTCTGAATGGACTTGTCATTCACTTCTTGCACTATTGTTGAACCAAGATGTTCTACTGAACAACATCCCTTCAGATTTCATCTAACTCATTTAATTGTAGAAGGTGCTACTATTGTGCTTCAGAGAGATCTAGCCCCAATTTGACTGCAGTCCTGAAAGTATTGATCTTGAATTCTATTGGCGAGAGGACTTGTTTCCCATACACTGGCTCATATGGTGTGTGTCCCATGCTATTTCTCCAAGTGGTTCGATAGACCCACAATGCTTCCAGTAATTTGTTTTCCCAATCCTTTCTGTCCATGTTTAATGTCTTTGTGAGTATGGACTCAATTACCTTGTTTGTGGACTCCACCTGACCATTAGCTTGCTGGTGATATGGTGTAGATCTCGTATGCCATATTTTATACTACTCCATCACACCCTGTACCAGATTAGAAATAAATTGTGATCCATTGTCAGAAGCAATTTCTCTAGGCCCACAAAATCTAGTAAATATTTCAGTAAAAAGAAAATGAACAATAACTCTTTCAGTAGCAAAAGAAACAGCTTTAGCTTCTACCCATTTTGTAACAAAATCTGTACAAACCAAAATATACTTTTTATTTGATGATGAGGGATTTACTGGTCCTACGAAGTCAATAGACCACTTTCAAAAGGCTCAATAATAACCTGAGGACATAAAGGAATTTCATTGGTTTGATTAGGTTGGCCAAGTCACTGACATGTATCACACCGCTTGACATATTTTTTGGCATCCTTGAACAAGGAAGGCCAAAAATAGACAACTCGTAACACTTTGTATGCAATCCGCTTATCAGTGAAGTAACCTCCACAAGGTTCATCATGGGAAAATTTTAACATATCAAACACAGATCTACGGATAATGCGATTTGCTCTGATGTAAAAGAGGTCCCCTTGGATCCAGGAATATGCAGCACTTTTCTAAATGATATTCTGCTTTTCACGAGCAGATAAGTGAGGTGGTAATTGTCTAGTCACTAAATAGTTAGCTATGTCAAAAAAACATGGATATTTTGTTGACAAAGCAAGAAGATATTCTTCAGGAAAATCATCATCAACAAGAATTGCTTCACCATGATTATTTAACCTTGAAAGATAATATGCTACTACATTGGATTTCCCTAGTCTATCAACAATAGTAATTTTAAATTCCTATAATAATAGCAACAACCTAGTTACCCTACCACTAGCTAATGGTTTATTCATCAAATATCTTACAGAGGGATGGTCAGTATGTACAAATACTTAATATCTTGTAATATAATGTCTGAATTTATTAATAGAAATAATTATAGCCAAAAACGCTTTATGAGAAATAGTATAATTGAGTTCAGTGGGTGACAAGTTTTTGCTAATGAAATAAATAGCATAAGATTGTTTGTCTTCTTCTTGTCCTAAAGCTATGCCAATAGCAGTATATGAGGCATCAAAGGAAATATGGAATGGCAGGGACAATTTTGGTCCTCTCAAAACTGGTGCCTGAACTCCTTCAATGTCTCAAAGGACTATTGGAAAGTTGTAGACCAAGAAAACTGACTATATTTAGCCAAAAGTCGGAAAAGGGGGGTAGCTATCTTTGAGAAATTGTCAATGAATCTCCTATGGTAGCCCACATGTTCTAGAAAACCTCTCAGTTCCCTTTGAGTTTTGGGTATAGGAAGACTTGAAATGACTTCTATTTTTGCAGGGTTGACCTCGATACCTTTTTCGGAAATAAGATGGCCATTAACTACTCCCACCTTGCACATTAATATGCATTTCTTTTCACTCAAGGTGAGATGGGCTTCTTGGCAGGAAAGAAGTAGTTTTTCTAGATTCTTGAGGGCTTCCTAAAATGAATAACCAAACATAGAGAAATCATCCATATAGATTTCTACGCATTCAAGGTTAGAAAAAATATCCAATACTGCCCTTTGAAGGTTAGTCGGGGTATTACATAGCCCAAAGGGAAGCATTTGATAAGAAAATGTACCCCATGGATGTGTAAGAGTGGTTTTATCTTAATCCTTGGGTGCTACCTAAATTTGGTTATATCTGCTAAAGCAGTCTAGAAAAGAAAAGTACTTCTTACTAGCAAGGGTATCGAGTACCTGATTGACGAAAGGAAGGGGGAAGTAATCTTTGAGAGTGGATTTATTCAATTCTATGTAATCAATACAAATGCACCATATTCCATCTTTCTTTGGGACTAACATTAATGGAGAGACCCACTGGCTGTCAAAAATGGGGTATATAAAATCAACATCTAAGATTTTTTGTAATTCTTCCTTTACAGTATCTCTTAGAGCTGGGTTCATTCACCTTTGGGGTTGATAGGTTAGGCTCCATCCTGAATATAGATATGATGTGTACAAGTTTCAAGAGGGATTCCTTTCATATCTTCATAACCCCATGTAAAGGCATCAAGATGGTTTCGAAACAAATTCATAAGCTGCTCTCGTTGAGAAGGATCCAAGTCTAAGCTGATAAAGAAGGATTTACCTGAACTAATCTCAACAAGAGTAGTGTCAGGCTCAAGAGCACACAAAGGTGTCACTAGAGAGGGCGATGATGGAGGTAGCGAGTTATATCCTTCCCAAGAATATAGACTGAAAATTTGACTCAACAATTCGAAATTGGGCACGGTGTCTAAATTGTTTAGGAAGTCTTGAATCTCACCCTCCTGTGAGGACTCAACATTATGATGTATCAAGGAAACAGGTTGGGTCTCCTCATCACTATTATAGTCTAACCATAAAGTGTCTCACAGCTCTTGAATGGATCTAGCAGGTGGATATAAGGTGACTTTCTTTCTGGAATCTCCATGGGAAATATACATACCACCAGAACGATATCTGATATAAGCATCGGCCATAGCAAGCCATGGTAACCCCAAGATCAAGGGATGCCCTCCCATAGGATTCTTTGGCTGAAGTATAATGAAATCTGTGGGATATTCCCAAGAATCTAGGGAAACAACCTCATCATCCAATACTCCTTCCGGCTTGATTTTATACCTATCTGCCAATTCAAGCACAGTGGGAGTAGGACAAATATGGACCAATCCAAGTTGATGCATGGTTTGCTTGGACATAACATTAACGGGTGCCCCTAGGTCTATAATTAAATTGGAGACAAGGAAATAACCTATTTGAGAAAAGAAAACAGGGTTTCCGAGGTTAGTATATTTTTCCATGTGCATAAATCTCATCATCAACTCTGCTGCTCTACCAACAAATTGAATGGTTTGGAGTTCTAATATTCTCCTTCCTCACTTCTTGAGATATATTTCCCTAATGATTTTTGTACAAACGAGGATCTCTTTAATATCTTGGAGCAAAGGTACCCTTGTGAAGAGGTTCCTAAGCTCAGAAGCTAGGCTAGACTCAAGAATGGGGTCTTTCCTCTCCACAACTAACCTCTCTAGATAGGGAGGTTGGTTGGGAGAAGATGACAAGGGCTCAGAATGTATAGGGATATGCTGAATGGTGTCATATTTTTGAGAATAGTCAGGAGCTTCCTCCTCTCCTTTCTCATCGATAATCACCATGGGCTGCTTTTGATTTTCTAAAGTTACCACTTTCCTTGATCTCAATTGGAGATCATTAACTCCAACTAGCATAGTCTGAAATCTGGATGAAGAAGGTGGGGTCACAGAATGGATCATTTGTACCACTTTATTATTTGGGTTGCGTAAAGGATGAGCAAGAAGTTGAGAAGGTAGAAACAATGGAGGTAAAGGTAATGGTGGCATAGGTTGACTCAGCTAAGGTAATGATGGTTGAGGCATTGGGTAAGGTGCATATGTAGGAGGATATGATTGCATAGGTGCATGATAGGAATTATGTGAATGATATGAATGGTTTGGCCCTCTCGATCCTTGTTTCTAAGATTGGGAGGGTTGTCCATATTGATATTAAAATTGATTCCCATGTCGCCAATGCTGAGAGTGACTAGTGTTAGTATAGGAATATGGGTGTGCATTATAACCAAAAAAATATGGTGGAGGTTCAAGAACCATACCTGCACTTACCTAAGGTCAATTCCTTCGTGCTCCTTAGCGTGCAGTGATTCAACTTCAGGTTGTCCCCCTTCGAGTACAAATTTTAGCCTAGGTATGGAGAGACATTTTTATGTTGCATGGTTATCTACAGAAATTGTACATTTATTAGTTTCTTTAATATCTAGAGGAAATTCTCTTAAAGCATGCTTTCTTGGACATTTAGGATAGAAAATAGATAATATGTCTTGATCTTCTACAATTTTTTTTCTGAAACTTCAAAGAGTCTATTTGTTTACTGACAATATTAATTATTTCAATTTTCATATTATCCATTTTGTTTTCTAGTCTGATAATCATAGGATCAGTATATTCAGTTTTCCTATTTTTATTATGAATTCTTTTATCGGATCTATATTGTTTCCTTAAGAATTTCCTGAACAAGTCATGGATTTGATCAAAATCTTTTTGAGCAATATCCCCTTGTCCCAATAGATTTAAATTATTCCTAGCATCACCAGTAAGCTTGTGTAAGAACAAGGTTCTAACAGTACTTAGATCAAATTTGGGCTTTGACCTTTGGAAGATGTACAAGAATCTGTCCAAGTAGTCCTCTAGCATCTCATCATAATTTTTCACTATAGTAAAGATTTCATATTGAATATCCCTAGTTTTACAATATTGCTGATATTTTGATAAAAACACTCTCTTCATTTGCTCCCAAGAATTTATAGTGTTTCCTACTAGTCCCACGAACCAGCGAAGTGCTACATCCTTGAGAGTTGTGGGAAACAACTTTAACTTTTTGGCATCAGATGATTAATCATAACTTCTACACAAAATATCAAACTCAAATAGGAAAGAGTCTGGATTTTCATGTACCTTACCATAGAAATGAGGAAGAGCTAATGGTGGAATACTTTTCATTTTCACTTGTATGTTAGGATTCACAATTAGGAATCCAAAAGTAGATTGTTCCTCATTTACCTGATTTTCACCACTTCCTTCTGCATGGTCTTCCATATCTGTCATTTTTTTTCTTCCACACGAACCACTCTTAATAGGTTGAGAAGGCTGACTATGGATTCCAATATTCTCCTTCTTCCCCTTTATGGGTGGTGTCACACCTGAACTGTTACTACCAGAGCCTAGGTGGACTCTTCCTACGCGATGAGTCTGAGTTTGTTTGGAATTCCTACATACAAAAGAAGGCCCAATATGATTTTTGGTTTCATATTTGTCAGTGTTTGTTTGGCCCTTAGTGGGCTTCGGACCCCTACCTATTTTAGGCATTCATTTCAAAAAATGACAAAACGAAATTCAAATAAAAGCTGCAAGTTAAAAAATAAATTGGCACCTATAAATTCCTTCAAACAATAGAAGCACTGTAGAAAACGATAATAGCATACTTGCTCTATTGCAAAAAAATGGTAAACTCTTACCAATTCAAATCACCTCCCCGACAATGGCGCCAAAATGTTGGGTGCAGGAATTGCGCTTGAGCATACTCCTCAACACTTAGTTGTCAACACGAGGGTTTCATAAACATAGAGACGAAGCATAGGTAATGCTAGAAATCATATGAACTTTTCCTATTTATAATCCTACTTCTTAAACAAAATGCTTTGAAGAATCAAATATAAAAAAAAAGGAAAGGCAATTAACACTAAGGCAACTCTAGTGCTGGAATGTAAAAGACAATTTCCAAGTAAATCAAGTAAAGAAATCCTACACAACAGAAATAATATTAAATGCTAGAATGAAATGCTATGTTCATCTTCAGATGGATGGTAAACAATCTAACTAGTGGGCCCTTGCAGAATTATGTCTTCCTTTTGATCTTCCTCTCACGCAAACAACCTCTCCTTATACTGTTGCAATCTGCTTGCACTAGTGCAGGTACAATATTCCCGTGTAAGAGTATATTTGAATTTCGTTACTGACGACTTATGTCTAAGTGGAGGTGCTCTAAGATTTAGGGCTTATAGCACTTTGTTTCTGTGTCAAAATACTTGCTCTTGCACTGGAACAGAGTTCCTTTTACTTAGTTCCCAAATTAATTTTGAAAGCTGAAAGATGTGCTCGAAAATAATTGCAACTGTAAATGAAATTTTGAAGTAAACTATCTGTAAAAAGGAAATGCTTCAACTCATTAAACTTTGTAGAGGAAATAAACTTCATGAAATAAAAGCACTTTAAAAGATTCAAATAGTAGCCTAAGTACATTGCATGTGTTAATCAATGTAGGTACTATACCCACAATGATGATATTCTTTGCAAGTATAATGTGGTAATTTGGTATAACTACTTCCAGATATTTTAGAGATGGAAATTTAATACTAAGAACAATTACTAAATTAATGATTCATTCGCTTGCAAAATAAATGAAATTAAAATGCAGATAAGTGATTAAATGTTTGCTACAATGAATGAATAAACCAAGGTGTAGGCAACAACTTGCACTGGTGCAAGAAGGAATCCCCTGCGTATCTTGTTTGGAAATGAATTAAAATAGAGAAGAAGAACAAAGAAAATGCGAGAAAGATATTTAATAAGAAAAATAAGCACAAATACTCTTCAAACCATGGATCCATTTCACACATAGGCTACAAAAGATATTTTAATTCAGAACTTAAATATTAACGATTAAACTATTACATCACATAGCTGCAAAATAAATAATGACACCGTATTTATAAATGAAAAAAGCAAGAGGGGTAAACAAGTTGGTTTGCTAGGCCCTAGCCAACCAGCTCTTTCCCCTTCTAAGGAATGAAAGAGATCAACACTTCAAAGATACATCAAAGATGAATTTCAACATTGCACATGGAAATTGTAATAGTTCCTTGCATTACTGGATTTGGAAAATTACATTACAGAGTAGTCCATCCCTAGAGCGAGGTGATAACCATATTACATAAACCAAAATCATAGTCGATGGTTCGCTAGATTCCTATCTACGATCTACATCATATATATCCTTTCAGCTCTAGGCCATTTACAGTAACTACAAATAATTCTTGTTTAGGCCTCTCGGCCGAATAGACTTAGAAAACCGAAATTACAACTTTGGTCAGTGGTTATAATAAACACAAACTTTGCTTGGCTGTAACCTAACTTTGGATAAAAATCCCTGAATGCATGCCACCTATTATCCTGCTTCAATTCATTAGTATTTAGACTCGGAGTCGAAGATCGAGATCCTGCACTAGTCAACTCATTCATCATTAACACTAAGTTCCATGATTAATCTAGGAAATCAATATGAGTTACAAGAAATATGTAAATAGGAATGGAATCTATATAAAAATATTAATAAATTGTTGTAATAAATCTTAATATAAAATATGAGCATGTGCAGGAAAAGGGTAACCATCTTGTACTAGTGCAGGAAAGAAGGGTCTTTCATTAAGATAAAATAGAGGTTGATATTGACGGAAATGGGGTATAAAACAGGGAAATTTAGGATACCAACAATCCTAAATTTGGTTGGCTCTTTCAACCAGTTCTTCAAGATATCCCTGGAGTTCGCATTGCTACTGGGTATGATGAAGGGTGTCTCCATTGCGATCATGGGATTCGACAAGTGATACATCTTCTAATAGTCTTGTGCCCTAAAGGTAGCAATATCGGTCTCGCTGACATTTCTCAACACCATCGTTTTGGGGTCATTCTGTGAGATGATACAATGTATCATGTCCATGGATGGGAACGTGGGATACTTGCATGAAATCCGGTACAAGCCCAACTTGTGAATGTTCACATATACTTGGAGGTCTTCAAGGTCTTCTCGAAATGTGTCTAAGAATGCATCATTGACCTCCTACCATTTCAACTTGATGTCTTTCTCTACAATCAACTTGGTTACCTCATAAATTGACAAACTCTCAGACACTCGCTCAACTACTTTTCCAATTGTGCTTCTGTCGGTTTCCTTTGACCATGCTCTCTTGGAGGCCATTGATCCTGAACAGCTGAGAGACGGATGAACACCTGCTATATCTTGAGACATGATGGCATGCATTGCAAGAAATATGCCAGTTAAAACCAAAGAAAACTTGAGGATTGACATGTAACATACTTGGGGAACTTCTCACAAGGATTGTGCAATTTTCATTGCGAGGCTAGGAGATTGATTGTCGAAACGGCACAAAAGGTATTCTGGACTATCAAGATGCTGGTGGAATGTTGGAAGTACATAATGTGCAATACAAAGTCACCTTCTTGGTGCTGATATTGCTTAATGCCTAATTTCAGAAGGAAAGTGTTGTAGGCCCAAGGACTGCATTGCCCAATTTTCTGTGCCAGCAATCACTGCCTCTCAAAATCTCACAAAGTAATACTAGAGTGTACTGTCTGTCTAGATTTGCACATTTTCAGGGAGGAAGGTAGAGCCCTTCTTCTCAGAATTTCATAAGGCTTTCTGGGCAAGCCAGAGTCTAGGCAAGGGTTGCCCAGACTTGCCGATGGGAAAATTAAGGCATATGAATATGTGAATGCATGGTGATACTGAGTGTAAGAAAGAGTGAATGTTCATGCACATAAATATCGGATGAAATATGCATAAAGCGAAACAACATGCATGTGTCTGAAACGAATCGTCGAGTCGGCGACCATTCTTCCAAAATAGTGCCATGCATGTGACAACAGTGAGATGCAAACAAGAATTGAAATGGTGCTTGGACAAGCTAACATGTATGAAAAAAACAACAATAGTTCATAGAAATTAGGAAGACAACACTCATAGAAGCCAAAACCCAAAAAGAGATAGAAATGCTACAAAAGACAAGTAAAGCGAACTTACCTAGAAATAGTTTATTTGGATGTGTCGAAGACTCCTAGATGTGCTGCTAGATATGGGAGATCCAAGATGAATGTAAACAATGAGATCTGAAGCATCGAATAAATAAGTTCGATGCTTATGACGTGCATGCCACAAATCGAGGAAAGAGAGATACTTGGAGGGAATTTTCCAAACCGATCTTTGAATGTAACCTCTAACTGCTAAAAATAGATCCCTGAAATCCAGGGATGCATTTTGCATGTTCCTTTTTTATATTTTGGGAAAAAGAAGCCCACGCATGCAAGTCAAGTTTTCTTGGTCTCGATGGGAACCCATTAACCTGAAGGCACATGAAACAAGCTGCTTGATTGAGAGGGACTTTTGTGCAATTTTTAGGAGGACCTAGGCTAGCTGTCTAGAGGGATTGCACAATTTCTGGGAGGAGAAGTTGACTACTACCTAAAATTGCACAATTTATGTTCTGAACTACTATGGTAGGCCAAATTGTTCCCAAGGAAGGTTGCTTTATTGCATTGCACAATTTATGTAGGGAAGGCTCGTTCCCCTCTAGAATTGCGCAATTTTCTAAGGGAGTTTCTCAATCAGCAGTTGGCCCAAGTACAAAGTGGTACTATCATGCACAGGCTAGTAAGGTACTAAAAAATCAATGAAGCTTATGTACTTGACAATTCAATACATGCTGCTAAGGATGGTTGGTAGGGAGGCTCCAAAACGAATCTAAGAAAAAATTTTCGTGGGTGGTTGTAGAAGTTCCATCAAGGAATATATAAAAATTTTAAAAATGTAGAATGTCAAAAGCTAACCATGAATGAATCATTGAGGATGGCATTCAATTAGAATATTTTATATAGAACTGTCCATCAATATAATCTCCGTGTATTCATCTTTGGGAAAGAGTTCATGTACATTGTTAGGCTTACTTCTTGTGCACTCATAAGTTATCCATTCTAGCTACTACTACATATTGCAAAATTGTTTTCATTAATTTGGTGCCTTTGTTGTTAAGATAAAAGGAAATTCAAGCATCGCAAACACTACTATAATGTAAGGATGTAGCATCACAATCTGTGTGTTTATTGTTGATCATACATCTATCATGTTTGCAATGCATTTTCTTTTTTTATGCCATCTTTGTGTCTTTTCAAATTTTTTTAGTGCTATCTGAGTGACATAATTTAATTTATCAAAATCACATTACCATCAATTTCAAACATTTTGTATCTCTTTTACATCTTGATAGGTGAAAAAAATTCTTTTTATTGTGTGATTGTCATACACTTGCAATGCATACACACTTTATATGTGTGTTTCATAATATCCATTATATCAACCAATTAAAACTAATAATGCATGCTCCACACATATTATTTAACATTTGAAAATTTCATTTATGCCACATTGAGATTAATGCAACTTCAGTTGATTTAGTATTGCCATTTTTAATTCTCATCCTCTAAGATTTCTCATATTTCATGAACAATGCAATAGTAACAGACTTTACGATAGAAGGTAAGTTAACTTTATAATTTATGTATCTAACAAGATTAATGGAATGTTCTTTTGTATAAGCAACATATCTGATATATATGCACCATAAATATCTTATGAAAAGAGAGAAATTGTAATGGTCTATTATATATGGGGCACTTAATACAAAATTCTTATAAAATAGAACTTCATGAGCCTATAATATAATTTCTTCCCATGTTCATATGACATATTTCATCTCATACCTATTCAAGTTTTATTATAAAAATTCGGTGCCCACATTTTCTAAATTCAATGTCTTCATTGTTCACAATTTTGATGCATTCTACTCATCATTTAACTTCAAACATACATCACTTGAAAATTTGGTATGGGATAACTGGAACTATTACAAAGGGTATCAAAAGTTGGGATCTAAAACTCTACATATGTGAGGCATACAAATACCAACTAAATGAAAATTTAATTTCATTGCTTCATATTCATAGAGGTAAATGTAAAACCTTTAAGGATCAAACCATGCATCATGAAAAATTTACCATGTTTTATAATTTTGATTGTTGATTAAACTCACAAACTTGAAAACTTAAAACAAACAAAGAGTTGGAAGTTAACTAGAACAACCAAGCAAAGGTTGATCAATGATAACTTCGGTGGGTAATAATCGCATCCAAAATGTGACTTATATGTGACTACATTTGCTGACAATTTTGATGCATTCTACTTATTCACATTTTAACTTTATTCATTTTACTTATCACTTGATGCATTCTTGTTGTGTGTGGAGCATGATTGTTCAGAGGTCTTTGTTTTAGCTAGATGTATACCCCAGGAGGTTTGTATGCCCCCGAAGCTAAAACTAGATGTAAAATTTCCTTGTAAAAGTATAGTAATTACTAGTCAATCTGGGCTGTTCATTAGGCGGATGATCTGATGCTAGAACTTATGTTTAGTTTAGGGTTTTTTGCCCTAGAAGGAAACCCCTCTCTTTGTATGAGGGCATTGTATATGAGGCTATGTAATAGATGTGTATTCTTTGAGCAAGAAGCAGAGAGGTGAGACTGTGAGAGAAAACAGAGGATATTACAACGGATTTGCTGTGGGTTGTGTCTCTTCATTTTTCTGGATAATAGAAAGGAAGGATTGGCTGTTCAGGGTGGACGTAGCCCAAACTGGGTGAACCACGTATATCTTTGTCTCTCTTGTTTTATGCATTTTCTATGTTTATATTTCTGCAATATTTTATGTGTTCCATTGCTCTGTAATATATAATTTTCAAACAATTCTCATTATCATTTAACTTCAAGCATAAATCACTTGAAAATCTGGTATGAGGAAACTGTAACTATTACAAAGGGTATCAAAATTTGGACTCTAAGACTCTACATATGTGATCCATACAAAGTACCAACTAAATGTAAACTTAGTTTCATTTCTTCATATTACTGAAGTTAAATGTAAAACCTTTAAGCATAAAACCATGCAACATGAAAAATGTACCATATTTTATAATGATAATTGTTTATTAATATCACAATCTATAACCTAAAACCTTAGATCAAACAAAGTGTTGGAAATTAACTAGAACAACCAAGAAAATGTTGATCAATGAAAACTTTGATGAGTAATAATGGAATCCAAAATGTGACTACAACTTTTCGTAATATTTATGCATTCTAATTATCCATATTTTAACTATATTCATTCTACTTATCACGTGATGCATTCTTTTTATCATTTAAATTCAAACATATATTACTTGAAACATTGGTATGGGGAAATTCTAACTATTACAAAGGATATCAAAAGTTGGGTTCTAAAAATCTACATATGTGAGTCACACAAAGTACCAACTAAATGTAAATTTACTCCCATTGCTTCATATTCATGAAATCAAATGTCAAACCTTTAAGCATCAAACTTTGCATCATGAAAATTGTACAATGTCTTATAATTTTGATGTTTTATTAAACTGATGAACTATAACTGGAAACCCTTACATCAAAAAGAGAGTTGGAAATTAACTATAACAACTGTTAGCATCGATATTTTCATCCTGCCATTAGTGATAAAAAATCCTCTTTTCATATCATTTTGGGGGTCCGATTCAACAATTTTTTATCATTCCACTAGGTCATGCAAAAACAATTAGTCACTGATGGTAGTCCTAGTCCAAAAACATCACTCTTCCCTAAATGTGATTACTTTCTCACATAGTTTCATATATCGTTGATTGTACATCATCCATAAAGTTATTTTTATTATGCCATTTGTATCAGTGATGCGGTCATTATGTCATCTTGAAATTCAGTCCTTCAAGGTCTCATCAGGTCTTTAGGTTTTTCTCAAGGTTTCATTAGGTCATTAGGGTTTCCAAGGTTCCATTCCATTGCATAAGACCAGCAAGTTAAGGGTGACCAAATAACATCCCTCCACCATGTGAAGACGATTTGTAAATATAAATGCTTATTTCATTATGTAATTTCATGTCTTTCAGATGTAATAATTTCACCATCCCAAGCTGTTAACTCAGTGTTCCAAAGATGCCAGACCATCAAATGATCAATTTTCAAATGAAATAGTCAAGTGAAAGGATAAAGTTTCAAACGGTTAAGTGCATGCCAACAGGAGTTGTTTTTTTCCCAAGGGTGCCCAAATCATCATTTTCCACAAGCACTAAACCCTAATTTCCTCACCCATTGAGCTAGGGTTGCCTATGGAATCATAGACATATGAGTATATGAGGCATAAGGGAGGTCATTTCAGTGAGTATGAGGCCATTCCAACTCATACACATCATGTCTCCATCATTTTTAAATAAGTCATTCCAAGGGACAAATCATTTGTCACACATAGGGACGGTTTTTCTTCAAACTATGTTTTAGACCAAACAGGGAAGAATTTGGAAAACGTGAGAGATTTTTTTGTCCACAATAGGCCAAGGAAGAAAAACCTCCTTCACTTTTTACACAGGTATCATGGTTTTATAGAAATGTCAAAAATATAGTTTCTACAAGAGAGTTGTTGCACTTTTGGAGTGACCTTGGGAAATTCAAGATTTCTCCTAGTTGGAGTGACCAAATGAATTGCTTGATGATTCAAAGGATAGCTGGACATAGAGAAATTTCCAATGAGCTATCATTAGCTCAATTTGGAGTTGAGGAAGACCTTCAAAAGTTGACTGTAATATCACTCTTCATTTTGGAAGCCTCATTCTACAAATTTTGACCAGTCTTGGGAGATTGAGCTTTTGATGGGGAAAATGAGCTCCAAATGAAAAAATTCAAGATTTTCGGCAAATTAAAATCGACAAGCTTTCCAATGAGCTATCCTACACCCAATTTGGACATTAGGAAGGTAGTCAAAAGTAGACTTGAAGTGGTGCTGCGCTTTTGCCAACGTGGCACTGTGCTTTTGGCAGTGGCACTGCGCTTTTGGCAAGGGGGATAGAAAACCCTCAAACTCTCAAGAAAACTTAAAATTTCTCTATCCTTCCATCTTTGCAAGTAATTTTACATCCCTCACTTCAGTTTTGGTTTGGAAATCAAATATATAAGCATCATTTTCCATGTTTAATATGAAACCATAAAATCCCTCTAATGATGCCTAAAACCCTAAATCCTCACTGTTCATCCTATCACCTATCCCTACAACTCTAAATTCACCTATCCCTATTCCCCCATCACCTTTTCCCTTTTTCCCTTTACCCCTATTTGATATCATTCCCATTCCCTTTGTCCCTCTTCCCTAAGAGAAAATTCTCAAGCAAACAAGTTGACCCTCTCATTTCCTACTCCATCATTCATTTAAGCCCATAAAGACATTTCCCATCCCCTCATTCCTAAAAACACTTTCACTTATTCCCTTCATACACCTCAGCCTAGCAAACATGTTCCAAAAATACTGAGATTATGAGGAGGAGGAAAACACAAGCAGTGACACTTCGGCAGCTAGAGCTAGGCAATAGAGAAAACCACACAAGGGAGGAGGATAGAGTTAGGATGGTGGCTGAAGCTTCATTCGCTCATTAGAGCACATGATGATGGTACTTCTCCCCAATTTTGGGAAAATTTGGAGCAAACTTTGTTATTTACAAATTTTGGAATTTAATACACAGAAAAACTACCTATAAGCACAGAGCCACTGGCGTTGCACTTTTCCTATGGGCACCGAATGAAGAAATGGTTTGTATTTTTGGATTCAGAGCAATGAGGACATGCACCCTAGCAAGTTTCAAAGTTTCTGGGGCAGAATGGGTCCACCAAAAGGTCAAACAACACCCTAAAAAGGACCTTTCTACCACTTTTTGGACACACAAAAGCAGTCTTGGGATAATCAAGTTTTGAGGGGTCAAATGAGGTCCAAATTCAGAAATTCTAGGATTTTTGGAATGTAGGCTTGAATACATTTCCAATGAGCTATCATGGGCTCAATTTGGAAGCCAAGAAGGCCTCCAAAAGGGACCTGAGAGTGGCACTATGCTTTTGGTCAGTGGCACTGCGCTTTTGGCAGTTTTGCTCAGGGTTGCTATTTTTCCAGTTTTTTGATTGTAATCATGGATTCTCTCTCATGGTTGATGATTTACCATTGTAAATGATGACTTTTCATGTAATTATGATATATAAATAGTAAAATAAGGTAGATTCATTGCTTTAGGAGTTAGTTTGAGCTGAAATGAATCAGTTTTTCACTTTTAGAGGCAAGTTGTTGAGATGCCTATATTCCTATTTCTTCTTCAGTATTAGTTAGATTGGCTCCTCATATTAAGGATTCGATCCCTGAGGATGGGAGGAGGTTGAAATCATGTCTATATATTCTTCTTCTTCTATCTCTTTGTTGAGGGTTGGACTCAGCTGCATGCTCAGACTTTTATTGTACGCCTTTTGTAAGCAATCTGGCAGGAGTTAATAAGAATTGCAGCTATTTTTATGGGATCCATGTGGTATGAGTTATAGTACAATTTATCCTTCTGTAATCATATGATAATTTGTTTTGTATGCTTTTTTAATCATTTCATTGACTCTAGTTGAATGTTTTAAAGTTTGATAGGTGGAATTCATTTCATCAGTGCTCTGCCTTGGGAAACCATTCATCATTTCAAGTTTTCTGCAGTCTAGGAAGGATTCATGGTTTTCACATGCCCTTCTTAGCTTCTTACCAGTCTAAAACATCTCACCTCATCAAGCTCTTGAGTGTTAAAGCCTATTCCGGCCTTGCCCCATTGAACACCCTGCAATTTTGATCCTTATGGAGAGAGACCTCTCTCGGCCTAGTAGGGCTAGCTACTTGGCTATGCATGGTTTGTGGTTACCCTGGCTTGCCTCCCTTCAGCTCGAGGTTCAATCCAAGTGATAAAAAAAACCAAGAAAAGTTTGATTAATTAGAACTTTGATGGGTAATAATGACATCCAAAGTGTGACTTATATGTGACTACATTTTCTCACAATTTTGATGCATTCTACTTACCATTTAACTTCAAACATACATCACTTGAAAAGTTTGTATGGGGAAACTGTAACTATTACAAAGGGTATAAAATTTTGGGTTTTAAAAGTGTGCATATGTGATCCATATAAAGTACCAACTTAATGAAAATTTACTTTCATTGCTTCATATTCATGAACTTAGATGTAAAACCTTTAAACATCAAACCATGCGTCATGAAAAATGCACCATGTTTTATAATGTTGATTGTTCATTAAACTCACAAACTATAACTTGAAACCTTTCATAAAACAAAGAGTTGGAAATTAACTAGAACAACAAAGAGAAGGTTGATAGATAAGATTTTTGATGCGTAATAATGGCATCCAAAATGTGACTTATATGTAACTACATTTTTTCAAAATTTTGATGCATTCTAATTATCACTTGATGCATTCTACTTATCATTTAGCTTCAAACATAAATCACTTCAAAAGTTGGTATGGGGAAAATGTAACTATTACAAAGGGTATCAAAATTTGGGCTCTAAAATTCTACATATGTGGGCCATGAAAGGTAACAACTAAATGACAACTTACTTTCATTTCTTCATATTCATGAACTTAAATGTAAAAAATTTAAGCATCAAACAATGCATCATGAAAAATGTACCATGTTTTAGAACGCAATTTTATAGTACATTTGATTTGAGCAACTTTATTTTAAAACCTAAGTATCAAACCACGTCAATAGTAGCTCTTCTATACAAGGTAATGATATATTTATGAATGAAAAATGTACGCCATGTTTTAGAATGAAAATTTAATTTATGATTGCTTTAGACATCTACACCATGATAAGATTCGTGAATGAAAAACGTATCATGTTTTATAATTTTCAATTATACTATTCATTAAACAACGTGACAAAACAAAAGTATCAACAAAACTCCATATTATATTCTACAACATTATAAAAATCATCTTGCAAGATGTATAAACTCCAAAAAAGTTATATTCAAGGTCAATTGATAATAAAGAGTTCTATTAAAAATATATCCAAAATTTATATCATTATAAAAGTAAATATAATAAAAATATTTCCAAATACAAATATACATCAAGGAGAATATCACTCACATCTACAATCTATCATCATACTCATCATCGTGGGTTCCCTGCACATGGAATATACATATATACATAATATTGTGTACTTTCAAGTTAACTTTTAATGTATTAAAATTAAATGATAATTTTATCATCATTTTTTTTAAAGGTTACAAATTCCATGCAATGCCTTGTGGTGTCCCCCCAAGATTATGCCCTTGTGGATGCAATGTACAACACATGTACATGTATATATTAAAAATTTAAAATTGCACATGAAAATACATGAACTCATAATATTAAAAAAATTGTGGCAACCTTTTCAAAGTGTTTAGACAATCCAATACCCATAGTTGTCTCCATCGCTAATGTCCCAAGAGAAGGAAAATTGTCTCCACAAACCTAAATTTTGAAAATTGTAAGACAAGTCTCATTTTTTAACAAAAATTTCTTCAATTTA
The DNA here is from genome assembly GCA_031772625.1 of Pinus tabuliformis. Taxonomy (NCBI): domain Eukaryota; kingdom Viridiplantae; phylum Streptophyta; class Pinopsida; order Pinales; family Pinaceae; genus Pinus; species Pinus tabuliformis. Next base: position 1,554,108,932 of record CM062818.1, on the reverse strand, counting down.
TAATGAAACAAAATTGAAATATTAAATATTTGGGACAAGCCAATCTCTCACACATCTCCTAATGGGGAGGAAGAGAGTCATGCGCTGTCAAAAATAGCATATGGAGTGGAAATCTATTAACATTTAATTATGTAATTATTTCCTTTACGAAAATTGTTGGGCATGGAATCTCCCGGAGGCATGTTTTGGGGCTCAAAGCCCATGTTTTGACAAAATGATGCTTGTAAAGCCCCACGAATTGCGGGTGTGGAATTATGTTAGAGTCATAGGGTTGTGCGCCCTAGTTTGTAATGTAATGTCGGCCTACCCATGGTCTGCAAACCAGGGGATTGTATAAATAGAGTGAGGCTCTAAGTGTAAAAGTGAGTTAGTTAGAGAGAAGTATGAGATAGCGAAGTGCAAGCACAAAGCAAGTGTCTAAGTGTATCTTGGGTCATAGAGTTGGAGAAGGCTCTACAACTGAGTGTGTAGAGGCCTAGTTGTCTGCAGCTGAGTGCATAGGGAAGAGTCGAGTCTGTAAGCGAAGAAGAGAATAATAAAGAGAAGTTTTATCCAAATTATGTGTATCTGTTCTTGAATTAATACATGTTTGATATCAATTGCAAATATAATATTTAATTAATGTGCGCACTTGTATGAATGATATATATTGCTAAGTATACTTTACACAAGCAAATAAGCTAAGTTAATCAACTAATGGAGGAATACTAGTAAAAGCGTGAGTAGTAATAGCGTTCGTACCCCGAGTAGGGCTGTGCAAAGGTAGCATCTCAAGCTGGGAGGTACAGATAAGTGCGCGTAGCAATGTGCACACAGGGTCAAACCACGGACCACTTGAACTCATCAGACATCTCCATGGTGCGGTAACTTGGTTCTAGTACCCTCCCATACTACTTCAGGTGAGACCTTAGTCAGCGGTCCACGAATTGTTGCTGAAAGGGCCAGTAGTAACAAGATTTTTTTGGCTAAATCACCTCTGAACCTGGGTCAGGCCCCAACAAGCCAACAAATGGTTCCATTGCCGAGATCGAGATTTGCATAAGGGATGTATGATGTTGTGTCTCTGGAATCCGACCAAGAAATGAATTGAAGGGTGGTTGGATGGAAAGATTCATGAGTTCACGGCGTAGGAAAATAGGAATCTGCGAGTATCGAAGGAATAGTGGCTAGAGCGCTACTTATATACGGAAATCCAGGATGTTTTCTTTGCATCCTTCCCCTCTGAGTTATACGAGTGGATCACAAAGCTAGCAGACAGTCAGGGAAGGTGTAGGCTCAACAAACCTATTATGTGGACTCCAAAGTTGGTGCATAGACTAGAAGCATCAGAAGATAAGATTGTGTGCACTGTGGACCATTAGCTCGATTGAATTATAGGAGGGTTTATCATCGAATTCGTGGTAGACACATGAGTCAGCTACAGCGAGGCAGAGTGACGCTTCCTCAAAGGACCATGAGGTAAGTAAATTAAATCTTTGAACACTTGGATTAAAGTGCTACTATGTGAAAAGCGAGTTATGCAAATAAATTGATGTTTAGGGCTATGCAAAGTGGGAGGATCTATAGAAATGAAGGTAGCGTAGAGATAGAAACTAGCCCCTTGACTTTGCCTCTGCAAGAAAGCGAGGAAGAGCTCGTGAAAGTTTCACCAAGAAGTGTGATGAGTCTGATAAGATAACAAATTCTGCACATACCACCTCCACCTACACCACCACCAGTTTCACCATCTTCACCCCCATCTCCACCAACACCACCTCCGCCACCACCACAGTTCAATATGGCGAGCGCAATAAAATTGCATGTGTTCAAAGGACTAGGGAACGAAGATATGGACCAATTTTGTTTCATGGTAAAGGCTATATGGGAAGCACAAGGAGTCGTCGATGACAATATAAAGAAGGAAATGATAGTAAGCACATTGCAGGATCACGTACTGACATGGTACATTAAGCATTCCAACAACAATCCAAACACAGGTATCATGGATATCCAAGCTATGTTGAACAGGGAATTTAGTAGGCCAAAGTTGGAGAGACAGTCGATTATCAGGTTTAAGGAAATCATTATCCTTTCGGAAGAGACCCCGTGGGAGCTAGAGCAGAGACTCAAGGGTATGTTTCATGAAGCCAACATGACCTCGACGAATGGACAACACCGCACATGCTTTGTAGTGTCACTAACGTGGCATCTAAGGACCGCGTTGTCGCAATAGAACTTATCCACCCAAGCCAAAGCTTTAGAGATTGTAATGAGATTGCACGATACCCTGATACAAGATCCTGGCCTCGGAGTCCAACAAATCCACATGCATCTGAAAATATTATGTCTAGAAATGTAGAGCTTGAAACATGATAGGACAACTCGCCCAGAAGCACGCGAGGAGGTATGGTGCATAAAATGCAAGGGCTAGGGGCATGACAAGGACCATTGTCCAGTCTTTGCAAAATACCTAGTAGGAGGAGGGCCAATTCCATTAAGACTAGAGGCATAAGCGGGGACAAGCGCGATGCCTACATTATGTTGCATGATTTGTCAGATAAGAGGGAAGCACACTATAAATCACTTCTACCTATTGCAGAAATATATGTAGATGTCCAAGCAGTTGTTTTGTAATTTCTGTAGGTCAGTAGGCCATGATGAATGGACTTGTAGAAGTTTTGAACTAATGATGGATCAAACTCCTACCTACAGAGTTTAGGCCGAAACATTAGCCCTCGAAAAATGTAGGGATGGTGCGCACTCGGTTTCAGGGGCATGGACGAGGCTGAGGTGGAATGGGACTAGGAAGGGGTCGTGGACAACTGATTTATTAGAATTGCAGAGGGCCATGGCATTATGCCTGCGATTGTACAAATCTGACAAGAGCACCATGTTTATATTGTACCTAGTTTGATCATGAGACAAAGGACTTCCCTACACTAATAACGAGGTTGCGCGATAAAGGAATACTCCAGCCTTTCCCGACTTAGAATCTACAAATGATGAGGTCTAAGCCATGTGAAGAGGACCTGAATGTAAACATCATGCTCTGAGGTGGTATTACGACAAGAGATGACAAGGGCAAGCAACCCGAAGAGAGATCTTAGGATCACAAGGCTCCTACATAGGAGCCAAAGTTCAATTTGGAGCGTGCAAAGGAGGCATTCATGGAAGTTAAGAAGAGCTTCACGGAGGCCTCCACTTCAGGTAGTAAATAAAAAATAGAACCAGAGATGGACCCATTAATGCTTACTAACTTTCTGGAGACATGCCTGAAGCTGCTACATAACAGCAAGGCTGTGAAGGGACTGCAGGAACTCATCACTAGGTGTGTTGGGATAGGAGAACCACACGTAGTCTAGAAGCTTGGGAAGCACACAACGCGAATAGGAAGGGAGATGCGACTGATTGCTCAAATCAGGGAATATGAAATGGATTAAGTGATTCTGGATTTAGGATTGGATGTGAACGTACTACCGAAGGAAACATGGGAGCGCATGGGTAGTCCTGCATTGTAATTGTCCCCTATTCAATTCCAAATGGCAAACCAGCAGAAGATCCTACCTATGGGAATATTGTAGGGAATAACGATAGATATCAAAGGTGCAAGAATGCTTGTAGATTTCGAAGTGATAGAGATTGTTGATGACAGCAATCCCTATCCTGCGCTACTGGTAATAGATTGGGCCACTGATATGAATGGAGTGATAAATCTCAAGAAGCATGAAATGGTTTTTGAGAAAAATTCAGTGCGCGTAGTGGTACCTTTAGACCCTGTGGAAGGATTGCGCTACAGAGAGCCAGTGTGCAATGACGATATAGACTATATCTACAAGATAACTGCCTGAGAACAAGATTGGGTGAATCCAACTACAGATGGCAGGTTTTCATGGGAGCATGAGAGCTCTTTCACATCAGATTCTGATGAGGAAATAGAACGATGGCAAAATTGATTACATGAGGTAACCACTATCAATTGCAACATGATGATAATATCACTTCACTGTGTGGCAAAAAAGGTAAGGGATCTGCCCATCTATGATGGGTTGAAAGTAGTGGATGACTTCCTGAACAAATTTGAAAAAGAAGTACTAGAATAGCTTTTTTTTTATGCTCTGAAATGGGCACTGCGCACTATTCCCACAAGATGGTGGGGTGCACATCAAAGAAGTTTTGAGAACTGGCAGATTGTAGAAGAACGATGGTTATACGATTTGGAAAGCCTCAACTACATATGGAAGCCCGATATTATGGATGAAACATCTTGTGTGCCCACCTCTCTAGATGGGTGCAAGCGTATGATATGCAACCTAGACGAATGCACACCGTCTTCACAATAGGAAACATGAACAACAAGCAAGAGTAGGCAAGGTGAGGGCACGAACGATGAAGTATGCTAAGACAAAGCATGCCAAATATTATACGTGAGGAAGCCTCTCATAAGGTGTGTGAAGTACTGAACATGGTTTACCATGTGAGATGCACTAACTGGAACCTATACGTACCAGCGATTCTATGGGCTTATAGGACCATGTGAAAAAACCTGACTGAGCAAGAACTTACAAAGCTAAAGTATGAGGTAAGGACTATAATCCCTATTGCCATGCGAAGCCTAGTCTGTGCATAGCAGCACCCATAGATACGACAGTCTGCGAAGCCCGAAATGAAGGAATAACACAGCCGCTAGAAACAGAACACATAAGACTTCAGGAAGAAATTTGATAGGGAAACTTTCGACTTCATGAACTTGAAAAAAACCAGGTGTGGCTAAGGGAGAAAAATGATTTGATGGAAATGGAGGTCAAGAAGCTGGAAAATGAAATAAAGGAATCATTTCTCATTGAAAAATTTAGGATGGTAAGGCAAGGTGCGTACGATCATACTGACAGGTTGGAAAACTATTGTCATGAACTGGTTAGTCTGCTGCCTTGGCTTGGACCGCATATTGCCAAACATAGTGACCAGGATAGCGTTTTGTGAGTAGTAAAGTGTACGATGCTGATCACAATAATGGAAGGTGTGTATTCTCCGTGAGCCATGGTGGAAGACGAGATGGAGCCCCACATGGGTGGTGCGAACACCTGACTAACCACAGGAATAACAGTCTTAGTGCTCCAGTCAGTTGAAAGGGAGCGCGGGACTATAAAATATTCTACCCGGGAGTTGCATGATATTGGGCATGTGTGCAGAAGAAGAGTATCATAGGGTTCACGTCTGCGCACAGAGGGTTGTGCTGCCATGTGGGTTGGCCGGAAAGTGACCATTGAAGTCACTATTCATGATGGGATGCTCAACTTGAGGCTAAATGGAGTGGGTGGTGGGAATTTAAGACATGATTTATGGGCAAGATTTGGGAAAATCTGCCACCATGAAAGCATTAATGGCCCAAAATTGGGGGGAATAGTCGAATTTGAATTCAAAAGGCACTATAAAACACAAACGACTGGCCAACGAACAACTCTTGGTCATTTGAGAATCGAGCACTTGAGCAGAGCACTTAGCATTGAGAGTCGAGCAATATTTGAGCCCCTAAGTTCACGAGTGATAGAATATAGCCTCAATGCGATAACAACCACTAAGGATGGTTTGGGAATTGAAGAGGTAACTACCAACGAGGATGCACATACCCCAATGGTGGAGGATGTTCCAGAAGGCACCGAGGTTGTGGCAGAAACCCCCAAATCACCGCGAACGTCGAGGCCCAAGAAATATAAACAAGTAAGGGCCCCCGTATGCGTGTCCTCGAGGAACCCACTATGCAGCAAGCTCTTAATGGCAGAAAAAGGGAAAGCTGTCATGATCGACACAGATGAGGAAGAAGAAGATTTGCAAGCCCTGACCATCACAATAGAAGAAGATGAAGATATGGAGGAGGATATTCAACCTATACACTCTACAACAAAACTGCCTGTGTATGTCCCTCTGTAGAAATTGAAAACCAAAGTGCAGAAGGACCTGGATGAAACCAAGAGTTCAATCCAGACTCTACTCCTCCCCAACGACATAGTGTTTGAAGGCACGACCCTGGGCCGCGTGCCAACCATGAAGTTTGAATATTGGGACCTCGCTGACCGTGAGAAGTTCTCTCACCTATAGGCCAGGAACCTAATGAAGAAGAACACTGATGGGGTGGTGATAACGTTAGATCTGCGGAAGTGGCTGCGCAGTGTGGAAAAGGCCGAGTTGCTACACTTACTATGGATACCACATTTCCACCATGTGCCCATCACCATTTTTGCCATTAGACAGCTACTCTGCCTAGTGCATGAGGGGTATCTATGGTTGGAGGACCCTATTCCCATCATGGCAGACCTCATTCACCACATTTCACGTCTTCCCTGCATAGGAAAGGACCCCGCAGCCATAGCCGAAGGGAAGGGTAGTGATTTGGCCCTTGCAGAAGCCATGAAGACAAAATACAAGATGGAGAATAAGAAGAGGGGCTATGCCATGTCCAGCATCAAGGACAAAGGGGTACACATAGTAACCCAACTCCTGGCTAGAAAATTTATGAGGAAGGGCCATGTTGATGAGGTATTGGCACCAGTGGTTTCACTGGCTGAGCAGTGCGTGGAGGGGGTCCAATTCAACTAGTGTCAATTCCTTTGCAAGGAATTTTTGAAGAATTGTTGTGAAGCCAAGGAGCAGGGTAAAACCTTCCACTACGCGTGGTTGTTGTTATCCATAATTCTCATAGCGGGGGAATTATGAGAGGACAGTCAATTCCCCACATTGACAGAGAATTACCAGAGGCCGCGATGTATGATTCACTCTAGGCCACAAAGGACATGAAACGGATACACGACACCAAAATCTTCTGGCTACTCATGGAGATGACCATCTGAATGTGGATCAATCGGCGATCATGCCTGTCGCTTATGGTGTACAATAGTCTATAGAGTTTTGAAGAATTCAAAGCCAACATGCCTAATGTATATATCAAGGCACACAAGGATATAGTGAAGCAGTGGATGAAGCTCCTCTTCATAGCCACTAATGATGCCATCATCACTGTCCTGGAGACATGGCCTCTAGAATAGTGCTCCCAGACCTGGCAGAACTTGAGAAGGCCGGAGCACAGAAGAAGAAGGATGATTCCAAGCTATGCATCACACAATTGGCTCAGAAAAGGCAGCAAGAAACAACAGCAGCTAAGGAAAGGGTAGTATAGGAAGTGACACAAAAAGCCATAGAGGAGATAAAGGTTGCGGAATTAGAAGCAACAACACAAGCGGTAGAAGAATTAAGAGTGAACGCGGATGAGGACCAAGTAATGTCCTCATAGGGGTAGGAGGTATAGGAAGTAGAAATAGCAGAAGGGATCATAGACCCAGGGACCGCGCCCACACAACTGAAGCACTCGTACATGGCAGAAAGAACAAGACCGAGGAAGAAGGTCAAGGCCTCGAAGTTGGCCATTGACCTGATCACCTTAACCGAAGGTGACTCCATGACATCAGTGAGGTGGTTCGTGATGTCACAAATGAGGCCTTTCATGACTTTATGCAGGAGAACTCAACTGTGTTAGGGGGCCTCAAGGCGTAGCTACAGAAGTTATAGGTTCGGGCCCCTCAGGTGGGTACCCTTTTGACCCACCTCGTAGCAGGATCCTCGACAATAGAGCAGACGCTGCACGCATGGATGGAAAGCACCATAGTTTTACCAGAAGGAGCCCTGGTAGTGCTGAATGAGACCGAAAGATTTGCAGTTAACATGATCAAAGGCCTTGGCCTTAATTTGGTTTCCCTTTCGGGAGAGACACTGTATCTACTACAGGATGGGATAACGACAGATCTGTGCACTAGGGAAAGCCATGCGATCCAAGTTCTCAGTGAACAAAATATCAACATGGAACAACTTAGTCTGTAGCACAATGAATTGGTATCATAGAATGAACAGTTGGCATAGGTGGTAGATGACACTTGCCGATGCGTCCCGAAGCTGGACATGCCAGTAGATCTACTAGTAGAGGTACGGATTCACAGGTTGGCAACCAAAGTCTGTAAGGCTAGAGAAGAAACGACCAAGATTCAACTGGAGCTGAACCTTTAGATTGTTGAGCTGCGGTTCAAGGTGTAGTATTCCACTCCCCTAGAGGTCTGAGAATAGTGTGCTAGCACTATTGTAGTGGGATTGGAAGAAATTAGAGGTGCAGTGCAAGACTGTACCACTTTGTCGGAGCAAACACTTGAGGTCCTCACAACTCTGTAGGAGGACTTCAACATCCAGTGCCTAGAGACAGAGGTTCGAGAACTACAACAGCAATACGATAGTGTTAAATGAATGGCACAAATAGAAGTCCTCACTCAGTAGCTTGCAAGGATGCAGCAAGCCAAGGCATTGAAGAAACAAGTGGATGTGACGTGACATAAGGAGGAAATTCTAAAAGTGTGCATCCAACTATGGATCAATGAGGCTTTTAATATCACAGCGAACATCGAAGGAAAGCTGGCACACATACAGGGGATGGACATGTTAATGTAGGGAAGCATCCCAGACACAGAAATATTAGAACAGAGGATGCAACAGATTCAGCAAGAAGCGGCTCAGTGTGCTGCCGACATTAGCACAGTTTGAGGATAGTTGGAGGAACTTCATGCCAAGATGTTCGTATCGAAAAATTGACTCGAGGGCGAGTCACGATTTTTGTGTTGGGGGCATGTTGGGAATGGAATCCCCCTGAGGCATGTTTTTGGGCTCAAAGCCCATGTTTTGATCGAATGATGCTTGTAAAGCCCCATGAATTGACGACGCAAAGAATGTTAGAGTCATAGGGTTGTCCGCCCTAGTCTGTAATGTAATGTTGGCCTATCCATGGTCTATGGATCATGGAATTGTATAAATAGAATGAGGCTCTAAGTGTAAAAGTGAGTTAGTTAGAGCGAAGTATGAGATAGAGAAGTAGAAGCATAGAGAAAGTTTCTAGGTGTATCTTGGGTCGTAGAGAAGGAGAAGGCTCTGCAACTGAGTGCATAGAGGCCTAGTTGTCCGCAGTTGAGTCTGTAGACCCCTGCAGCTGAGCGCACAAGGCGGAATCGAGTCTGTAACTGAAGAAGAGAATAATAAAGAGAAGTTTTATCCAAATTATGTGTATCTATTCTTGAATTATTACATGTTTGATATGAATTGGAAATATACTATTTAATTATTGTGTGCACTTGTATGAGTGATTTATATTGCTAATTATACTTTCCACATACAAATAAGCCAGGTTAATCAACTAACCATGGAATACTAGTAAGAATTTGAGTAATAATAGTGTTTGGTCCCCGAGTAGGGCTGCGCGAAGGCAACATCTCAGGCTGTTGGGTACAGATAAGTGCAAGTACTGATGTGCACACAAGGTCGAACCACAGACCACTTGAACTCATCGGACATCTCCAGGGTGCAGAAACTTGGTTCTAGCACCCTCCCATGCTACTTCGGGTGAGACCTTAGTTTTCACTCCGCGAATTGTTGCTGAAAGGGCCAGCAGTAATGGTATTTGTTTAGCTAAATCACCTATGAACTCGGGTTAGGCCTGAACAAGCCAACACGAATGCCTTCACAATACTAATATAATAAAACAAAATTAATAGTATGAAAATTTTATTCACAAAAAAATAACATCTCTCAACATATCTTCATTTGATCGTGGACCTAACAACATTATATTATCAAAATTTTCATTCAACAAATAACATCACTGTAAATGGTGAACATACGAAACATTCTTGTTAGATGATATCTGAAACAATCTATAAAATGCATGTGCATCAACATTAACACATACATTACATTATATTTAAATATCAACCCTAAACAATAAATGTTAATTTTAATTAGAAATGGTATGTTTTATGCTTGCAACAACTAGTTCAATGTCCTTTGATCATCACAATGAAAATTTCGACTTAATTATCAATAGAAATCACATAAACCATTAATTACATTAGCGATAACTATAGATAGAGCATAGAAAATAAATGTAGAAGACAAGCCAAGACAAGAGAACACCAGAATTTGGTTGATTCTAGGGAAAAACTCCAAGATGGGGAAAACACGTTCAACAACTCTTCTGATTATTATATCCAATATTCAGTAGAGAGAGAGTGAGTACAATAATACAAAGTCAAAATAAAAATTGACTATCCATATCACTATCCAAAAGAACCTTGTCAAATCTTCAATTCTTCCCTTAGTCAATAGGAGTAAAATCATCCATAACCAAAAAGTCAATAATTCCCCAAAACAACTTGATCCAAGGAGAAAGGAACTTGGCCTCTCTTGTTGGTCAAAGTCATCCCAAAAAAATTAACAAATCTATAGTCAAATTTGGTTAATCTGAAGTCAACCTTGTGGTCAACACAGGTAAAAGCGCCCAACTCACCACAATATTTGTGCCAATAAATGTAGCCTCTTGAGACAAAGATTCCCACAGAAAATTAAAGTTAAAAGCTTCCCTGAAATTCAAATTTAACATTGGTCAAGCCCTAGTCAAACTACTTAAAAACTTTAGATTTTCAGCCCTCTAATTTTCGTCCTCCTTTCTACCACACGTGTGAGAAAAATCATTTGCCCAATAGTTTTGTGAACCAATCAGATGAGGAGAGAGAAGGATGTGTTAGTTGATGGGGTGCCAAATGAGGTTTGAGGTAATTCCTATTTATACAAGTCGTTGAGGGTCAAAAGACATGTCTATTGGGCTTCATGAGCCTACATGATGATGTGGCCAACCTTGACATTTTACACATGTGTGAGCTTGACCTCAAAAACATATTTCTCCTTACCCAAATTTAGCGATATTTTGGTTGATTTTGGATCCCTCGAAAAGAGAAATTCAGTGCAATAACTATATCCATCAAATGAGTTTTCTGAATTGGAATTTGGTCCTAGTTGGCAATTTTAACACTCCCTCTGAACTAGGGAGAATTCCATCTACCATTATCTTACCATCGATCATGATGTCATCCTGTCATCATGTACCATCTCTACATATTGTCTCAACTATGTTGAACACCGAAATACATATAATGAATAAGAATAAATCGAGATTGAGTCACAACACCTTGCCACTCCTGACTAACAAAAGTTAGTTCACATAACCAGGGATAAAACCCTAATCAAACTAGATCCTAGATCAACTTGTTGAACACCATGCATATTAGACATAGGGTGTATGGTAGTACATGATGCATCCCTCTGTAGTGTTATGGTCCCTATCCACCTTTCAAACCTCATTGGTCAGATGATAGGTACTTCCCATGACTCCCAAACTACATTGATAGGATGTATTATTGGGCATTTGTAGGAGAAGGTGAACCACTGATTATGCTCAGATTCCATTGGATCCTATGCATAGATCATTATCTATAGGGGAAGGTAAACCACTCATATTATTATCTCATATATAATCATGGGTTATCAGAGCAAAATGTCAACCACTAACCCTATACACACATACCTATAGGGGAAGGTGAAACACTTAACCTATGGTCGCTCATAGCTCCATGAAGTGCCCCATGCCCCTAGGAGCTCAAATAGCTTAATTTCCAAGTCAAGAGGGACCATCATAGGAGGGTCATTCCATGACTCCATGTATCCCTCAAAAGGTTAATAATTTTACCTTCCACAAGGGCTTTATGATGATGCCAACAATCTACTCATCAATCGTGATGTGCTGGAGCCTTATTACTCCCCATTGTACCAACATGCCATATAAAATGGTAATTGATATCAATATTCTTGGAGTGGTCATGGAACACGAGATTTTATGAAAGGTGAATCCCACTCTAGTTAGCGTAATAAATCACGATGGTATCTAGCACATGCCCAAATAGCCCACTAAAGAGCTTCCTCAACCAAACAACTTCACAACAAGCCATACTTGTTGCAATGTATTTGCCCTCTGTGGTGCTTAGTGAAACCATTTTCTTCTTCCTTCTCATCCATGATATTGAAGTAGATCCCGATGAGAATCAACATCCTGACATGCTCTTTTTATCCACCACATTTCTAGCCCATTCAACATCAAACTATCTATGTAGCCTCAAATTCCTGACATTTTATGTTTGCAGATAGTTTATTGTGCCACAAAGATATCTAAAGAGATTATTAGCAGAAATATAATGTATGTTATGAGACTCAACCATAAATTACCTCAAATTATTAATAGTGAAGCATATGTGTGGATGGGATTTTAACAAGAACATTAGGGCCCCCACAAGTTGTCCATTCTCAAAACGATTTACTAATTCGGGCCTAGAAACACTTCGGCATAACTTCTTGAAGTTGATTACCGTAAGAGTAGACACAAACATGCATTCCATCATCCCACATATCTCTAGCAGCTTCACAATCTATTTTTATTGAGAAAAGAAAATCTCTCCTAGATTTTTCCATACCTCTAGGACTAGGAAGTATTGCATTAGTCCTAGGTCCTTCATCTCAAACTTGGAATTCAACTCCCTCTTGCATTGATAACTGAGAGGGTTTGCACCTATTAGAAAGAGATCCTCAACATAAAGGACCAACATAAGAGGCATTTCCTTTCCATCCTTGAATTATAGGTTAGGATGAACATAGCTTCTTATAAATCCAAGCTTCGTCAAGTAATTGTCAATCCTTTTGTACCAAGCCCTAGGGGCTATCTTCAACCCATAGAGGGATTTCTTCAAATTGTATTCATGTGTCCTTCAAGATTATACCTAAAACCATTGAGGTTGTTCAAAATAGACTTATTCCTTAAAATATTGATGCAAGAAAGAAGTTTTCACATCCATTTCATGTAGGCTCCATCCTTGATTGGCAACGAGAAAAATAATAGATTAGATAGTGGTATATTGAAAAATAAATGCAAATATTTCATCATAGTCCACTTATTCCTTTTAAGAGAGGCCACGAGCTATGAATCTAGCCTTATATTTCTCATCACCTTCATTAGATACATGTTTAATTTTGAAAATCCATTTGGAGCTGACCATGGAATTGTCCTTAGTTCTAGGAACCACCTCCTAGAAATTATTCTTCACGATCAATTCATACTCCTCATTTAGTGCATCTTTCCATACTTTGAGGTCTATGACCTCTTTGAACGTGCATGGTTCAACTTGAACAATAGTACTTGGGGTAACCAAGTACCCTTGATACTTGTTCAACTTCTTACTTTTGAAAAATTCACCCCTTGGAGAAATATTTCTTTAGCATCATTGAGGGTGTCTTTGAACCATAGTGGTCATTTCCTTCAGGTGGAGGGATCACCATGTGGTGGATCAATGAGGTTGATCTATCCATAAACATTGGGCATAGCCTCATCCATCAAAGTTTGAACTTGTTTTTCAACAACAACATCATCATCCTTCCTTGAGAGGGGGAAGTTTTATCATCAAAGGTGACATCACGACTTACTTACACATCTCTTTGACAAGGGACATAGTTTCTATATGATTTTGGATTTTCATTATAGCCAAGAAATATACCTTTCCTTTGAGAAGATTCTAACTTATTCATTTTCTCTTTAGGCACATGAAACTATATGAGACAACTAAAAATTCTAAAATAAAAAACACTAGGTTTCTTACTAGTGATGACTTCCTCAAGTGTATTGAAATACAAAGCTTGATGCAAGCTACTTTTTTGAACATATACAACAGTGTTGGTATCTTCTCCCCATAATAATTTTGATAGACTTTCATCATAGATCATGGCACAAGTGGCTTCCATAATTTATTTATTCTTCCTTTCAATAACACAATTCTTATCAAAAGTGTATGGAACAGTTATCTCCCTCCTAATTCTAGGCTCTCTACAAAATTCATTAAATTCACTTGATTCGTATTTGGTTCCATTGTCCGTCCTCAATGTCTTAATATTATTACATGTTTGATTTTCCACCAATGCCTTGAAACAACACAACCATTTGAACACTTCATCCTTCCTCTTTAATAAATATATCCATGGTTTGTGAGAGAAGTCATCCAAAAGGATTGCATAGTATATGTACCCTCCCAATGAGGTTAAGGGAAGGGAACTAGATAGGTCAGAATGAGCCAATTGTTTTTCTTTCACTTGAAGGGAATGGTCCTTTTGCATCTTTCCCAATTTCACAACCTTGATAAACTCCTTCATTATTCATATTAAAATTTGGCATTCATGCGACCATCTTCCTTACCAGAGGTAAGGCTTTGTAATGTAAGTGGGCTAATCTTTGGTGCCATAATTCACATTGAAGAGAAGTATCACTTGCCAAAGCTTTCAAAGGCATTCTACCAAATTGATAGAGACCACCCTAAATCGAAGAGTAAAAGTGTATTTAGGGTTTGCTTTTCAAATATGTACCTTTATATCAATGAATGTTACCTTTAAGCCTTTATCTTCCATCGCATAAATAGATACCAGGTTCTTCTTCAAATTGGGTACATAAAACACATCTTGTAGATGAATGGTTTGACCTTGATTCAACTAAAGAGTGATAATAACTATCCCTTTCATGGGGTAGGTTGCATTATATCCAAGTATAATTTATAGATTAGTCTTCTTCTCAACAAAATTTGAGAGGGCCTCCTTATATCCAATGAAGTAACTTGAGGCTCCAATATCAATCAACCAATGATCGAAAGTTTTCAGAGGAGAGGAAATAGATAGATAAAAAATAATATAGAAATCATCTTGTTTTTCTACAAAATTACTTTCATCATACCTAGAATTTATTTTCTGTTTTGGAGGTCGACCATTTCTATTTCGAGCAAGGGGAGAATTTCTATTTCCTTTATTGTTAAACTTGTTGTTCCTTTTATTTCCATTGTATTTGAATTTTTGTTGTTGTTGTTGTCATCATCCCTTGGAGGATTGTTCCTGTCAGGGAAATCTCTCACATAGTGGTCAAACCTGTTGCAATTGTAGCACATTCATTTGCTTCCTTTGTTGAATCCCTTCTTATATCCTTAACCATGTCTCCTTGGACCAAAATTATCCTTTCTTTTCATATGAACATAGAAGGTACTAGGTTCATTTCCATTGGAGGAATTATATCTCTCCATAATCCTTATCTCCTCTTGAGTACATGTAACCAATAATTCATCAAAACTAGGCATCTTGTTGTTATTGATAATGGTGGTGGGAAATACATTCTATGTTCTTGAAGGACCTCTAACTACAATGAGAGTGAGCTCCCTATCAATACTAACTTCCCCAACATATAGTAGGTCATTCTTGATTTGAATTATTATTATGAAGTAGGCTTGGATAAACTCCCCTTTATCCATCTTGAAATCCTTCATTTTTTTCTTGAGAAAGAGGATTTGACTTGCATTATTCACTTTGAACATCCAAACCAACTTATCATATATTTTATTATAAGTTCCTGAACTAGAAATATAGGCAACCAAATTCTTTTAAGTAGAGTCAATCAAAATTTTATTTTATTTGACCTCATCTTTTCTATACTTTGTCTTAGCACAAGGTAAATTTGAAGGAAGCTCCACCACTTTTCCCTACACATATTCAAATACTTCATGCTCCTGTAAAGTCAGCTCCAAAGTCATTTCCCATGTATGATAGTTAGATTTTTCATTGAGTTTGTCCTCAACCATGAAGTAGGATGTAGAATCCATTGAGACTTGTCCAATAATCTTGTCCAAAAGATCCCTTAGTGATTGCTTTTCTCTCTTGCTTGGGCTTTGTCTTCACCTAAGCTCTGATACCATGTCAATTTTAGATAATAATGATATGTTGTATGCTTCCAACAATTATTTCAATTTCCTTTTATCAGCCCAGTGAAAATTTCCACTTAATTATGAATATCAATCACATCAACAATTATTGACATTGATAATAACTATATATATAACATAAGCAATAAATCTATAATACAAGCCAACACAAGAGAACAATGGAATTTGTATAATGCCATGGAAAAACCCCAACATAGGGAAAATACTTTTTTCAATTCTCCTTCATATTATATCACATGTTTATCATGGAGAGAGATTACAATAATACAAATTCAAAGTCAAAATTGACTTTCCAAATCACTATCCAAAACAGCCCTGCCAAATAAAAAATTCAGCCCTCATTCAAGAACAATCAAATCAACCCTAACCAAAAAGTCAACAATAGACAAACTATGGTCAAACTTCCCAAAAAAGGCTCAGTCAAAGGAGAGAGGAACTAAAACTCTCTTGCTAGTCAAATTCAGCTAAAAATAATCAACAAATATGTAGTGAAATTCAATCAACCTGAAGTCAACTCTGTAGTCAAAGATGTTTGCGATAAATGCAGGTCAAAGTGCCTAAATCACCTTAGTTTTGTGCCAATAAATGTGGCATGTTGAGAAAGATATTCTCCCACAAAATAAAAGTCAACAAATTCCCAAAACGTCAAAGTCAACATTGGCCAAGCCTTGGTCAAACCTTAGAAAAACTTCAAATTTTTGGCCCTCTAATTTTCATCCTGCTTTCTGCCACACCTGTGAGAAAAATTTGCCCAATAGTTGTATGAACGAATTTGATTAGGAGAGATAAGTATGTGTGAGTTGATGAGGTGTTGAATGAGTTTTGAGGTCATCCTTATATAAGTCATTGAGGGTCAAAATACATGTCTATTAACCTTCATGACCCTACATGATGATGTGGCCAACATTGAAAATTACATATGTGTGGGCTTCACCTTAAGAACATATTTCACCTCGTCCAAATTTAGTGATTCTTAGGTTAGTTTTGATCCTTTCGAAAAGAGAAATTCAATAGAATAATTATCTCCATCAAATGAGTTTCCAAACTGGAATTTGGCCCTAGTTGCCAATTTTAACATTAACACATATTGATCCCATGCCCTCTTCCTCATGACCAATTGGGTCTTGCCCAACATCACGAAAAACCTTTTCATATGCTCTAACCTCTTCAATATTCATATTATCCATTTCCACATCTGATTTAAATAAAAAATTAGCATGTGCATCATCTTGTGCTCTTTGATGATTTACACCAACATCAATTCAAGTCAATGTAGTTTTTATGTTGTTTATAATGGAATTCCTTACCTCTCTACTAGTTTGAGAAATGGCATCCATCTCCGATCCGTTAATGCACCCTTCCGATCATATGTCTGACATTTTGGAGCACCGTAATATTTGGATGGAAGTTCGGTATAATAAGGTTTTCATAACAAAAAAAACTTTGTGGAAAATAATTGATCAAATTAATGTGGAACCTCATCATTCCATGGCATATTTCCATATGCTACAAGGAACCTATAATATAAATGGTGGGCTATTTCAAGCTACTTGAAATATTACACCTTCAATAGTTTACTTTTCGGCCCTTCTTTGAAATTAAACATAATTTTGGCATGTCCTTTTGTAACCCTCCTATTTACCTCAACCACTTATCGAGACCCATCATTATTTCCTGTCTACGCCTCTTCATATCTTTAAAGACATCAGTTGTTGGCCCAAGGTTCCTATAAATATCAAGAAATGTATTTGGAGAGTGCAAAACTATTTATAAGATTTATCGACTATTTGTATGGATCGTCCTTAAATTTTGAGTAATGAGTTGTGCACCTCTGTAACGTACAATGTTGGATATTTCTCTTCAAAGGAAGCTCATTAGGAATAAAAAATAGATAGGTGGTAATGTGCATATGGTCTTCTTGAAACACCCTCATTTTCCTACGTTGAGTTTCACTTACATTTTCACCCCCTTCTTAATATAATTACATAAATATTAGACTATTTCAACGTATATATATATAAATTCAAAATCAACATTTATGTATATTTACATATGATTTATTTACGTACATATTACTTTTAACATAAAAAAATTAAATTATATAATTTAACAAATATAGGATCATGATTCGAATGACACTCACGACCACCTGAAGACGGTTGAGCACCATCACACCTAAGTACATGAGTTGTTTGAGCTTGTTGACCATTGGGAGAAGGTTGAGCATGCTCAAGTGACGACCTATTGAGAGATGATTCTAAAAAAGATAGAAATTATCAATTTATAAAGATAAATTGACAAAAATCAATTCAATATGTACATACGTACATACGATTCTACCAATTTATCATTTAAGTAAATTCAAATATATATATATATATACTATACCACGATAATATAACAAACGATGGTCCTCTATTGATTGATCTAATACTCTCCTTGACCTATTGAGGGATGCTTCTAACAAAGATGAAATTTGTTGTAAATGAATAAAGGTAAATTGACAAAAATCAATTCAATATGTATGTACATATGATTATATGAATATATTTTAAGTTTTCACATAAAAATATATATACCATGATGATGATGTAATTAACGATGTTCCTCCACTAATTCATCACATGCTCTCCTTGATCCATGACCAATCTCTTTGGCATGCATAGAAAGTCGTGCTCGAGAGTCAATTGAGGCTCTATCACGTTTATGCTTTGAACAATTAGCTGGTGCCTCCTCATGTGATGATGCAGACCCTCGATCCATATATATATATGATCTTTCGAAATACATAAGTTACCTAGTTCATTTAAAATTATTTAAAATTACTCTTTAAAAAGACCAAGAATAAAAAAAAATAATAGCACAGCTAAAATGTAACTATTCAAGGGCTTCTTCAAAATTATTTGGTGTATATGTCTCTACAGACAAAGATAATAAATATAAACCATACATAAATACTCAATATTTAAATGTTTGAAGAAAAAGAATGGTGTTGTGGGGGAAAGCACAGAACAAGGGTTTGGACCAATAGGGGATTATTGCTGGTAGCCATGGAGGGGTGACGAGGGGGGAGTTCCACTCCCTCCTATAGCCATGTAGTGGCAAACATAAGCAAGGAAGTGGGTTCGAATCGCTTCAAAAAACCAATGGAGGCAGAAACGGAGAGGATCAACACAGAAAAGTCAGAAAACATCATTTCCCATGAGCAGGTAGAGAATCATCAGGAAATTAGAGGAGAGAAGAGAATAGGAGGCAATAGTCAGAGAGCTGAGCATAGGAGTGTGACAGGACTCTACAAACCCAGGTTAGCCATTAAACCCCAGGTTGTTTTAAATAATCTAGCGCTACATGAATATAGGGATCACATGGTGGAATACACAGTTATAGGTAAATTTATGGGGATATGGCCAACGGAGAAGGCTTTGCAGGATTGGATAAGAAACCAATGGAAACCTAAGGGGGAAATAACCCTCCACCTTAGGTCCGAGGGTTTCTTCACAGTGGTGTTCACAAACCTAGAGGACAAAGACAAAGTGTTCGAAGCAGAACCATACTTTTATGCTGTGGCTGGCCTCTACATGCGACCATGGGTGATGAATTTTGTCCTGCAATGAGAAACATTCACATCAATACCGGTATGGATACAACTCTACTCCCTACCTTTATATTACTGACTACCTGAATCCTTAAAATCCATAGGCAATAAATTTGGTCATTTTTTTAAAATATCATAGGCGCCTCTGCGAGGAAAATACACCTCCTTTGCTCACATATGTGTAGAAATGGACCTATCAGGATTACTTCTAGATGAAATCATTCTGGAAGTATATGATGAATAATGGGTATAGGCGGTGGACTATGAACATGTCCCATTCAAATGTCGTAAATGTCATGAGCACAAGCACCTCATCAGAGATTGCCTTTTAAACAAACTGGAGGACAATATGAAAACCAACACAGGCAAAGACCTAGAAGGCTTTACCAAGATGGGAGGAAAAGGGAAAGGAGGAAAAAGGTACCAAAGGAAAACTAGTAAGGATAAACACCCAAGTCATAACGATTTCAAGATTTTACAAGAAGAAGGTGGGAACAATGCGATGAACCAAGCATCGGAGGATAATCCTGCAGAGAAGGAAAAAGATGCTAGCATGGAGGATGTACCTAAGAACAACAAACTAAAGGAAGATCTGCCAAGAATCATGGAACTTGGTAGGGACCATGAGATGACCCCAAGTGAAGTTAGAACAAAGGACCATGAACTACAGGAGATTCGTGAGCGGGAGAATCTCAATCTAGAAAAGTTCTTGGAGCAGGGAACCACCAAAGGGGTTCATTCTCTACCACAAGAGGAGTTTGACAGAGTACAAGAGCTCTTCCTTTGAAGATCTCAGGTAAAGGGTTCTGGAGTCAAAAGAAACCATGACACCGAGGAAAATAAAGGGGTTAAAATGATGGAGGCAACATTGGGACACTCTTCCAAGAACCCAGCCAAGAAACGAGGAAGGAAAAGACAGAATAAGCTACTGACAGAGTGTGGGAAACTCATGATTAACTCAAGTAAGATGAAAGATCTTACTAGTTACTCATTTACAAATCTTTCGTAATAAAGCTCGCGACTTGGAATATTAGGGGTCTAGGAAGTAAAAGGAAACAAAGAAATCTTAGCAATAGAATAAAAGAAGAAAAACCAGGCATGGTGTTTAATTAAGAAACAAAATGTTAAATATATAAAATCAAAGAGATACATAGCAAATGGCTCAATAACTATGAGTATCTAGAAGTTAAAGCAGACAACACGGAAGGAGGGGTTCTCAAACTCTGGAATCCCCAGTAACTTGGAATCCTAGATGCAGAAGCATCCAAGAACTACCTTTCAATGGTGATCCAACCTTTGGGTGATAAAAAAATATATATGATCACAAATGTCTATGATTCTCAAAAACTTGAAGACAAAATCAGGCTTCTCACCTTACTAGAGGAGTTGAGAGAGACATCCTATTATGCCTTGGATTCTGGGAGGGGATTTTAATATGATCAAATCTCTTACAGAAAAAAAAGGTGGGACCAAAACACTAGGCAGAGACTCCATTGCCTTCCATAACTTCCTAAATGACATGATTCTAGTGGACATAGACACAATAAATGGTACTTTCACCTGGAACAATAAAAGGGGAGGGGTTTCTCAAGTTTCCTCTAAACTAAATAGATTTATAATCTTGGAGGACCTCCTTATCATTGGCCCTGACTTGACTACATGAATCCTTCCTTTTGGAGGCTCAGATCACTAGCCTATCCAAATTGAAGCTTCTTTCATAGTTACTCCGAGGAACAGACCTTTCAGGTTTGAAAATGTGTTGCACACCCACCCAGACTTCATTAGTAATATTGGTAAATTGTGGGAGGAAGATTTTCCCATTCAAGGCACTAATATGTTCCTTCTACAACAGAGACTGAAACACATCAAACTCAGGCTTAAAGAATGGAATAAAAAGGAGTTTGGTAATATTTTCAAAGCTAAAAGAGAGGTTGAACAGAAACTAAAAGGAATCAAGCAGATCCTTATTACAGATGGCTTGATCGAGGAAAGAAAAATGCAAGCTGACTCTCTTCAATAGGAAAGGGAAGACAGATGCCAAGGAGATCTTCTGGAGAAAAAAATAGAGAGTGAAATGCCTCAAAGAAGGGGAGAGAAACACAAAGTTTTTTCATAAGTCAGCCATGGATCACAGGTCACATAACAGGATTTCAAAACTCAGAGACACTCAAGGGAAAGAGCTCAGCACCCAAAAATAAATGGAATGTTCTTTGGTACAACATTTCCAAAGCATAGCAGAGGAGCCTCTCGTAGACAGATCACAATCTATCAACAAATTCACAAAGTACATTCCAAAGCTTGTAACTAGGGAGGACAGTTACAATCTTAACAAGCTATTGACTGAAGAGGAAGTTAATGAAGTCATCAAAGAAATGCAAAATGGGAAAGATCCAACATGGGATGAATTCAATGTAGACTTCTGCAAAGCATGCTGGGAAATAGTCAAACAAGATATCCTTGAAGTTGTGGAGGACTGAGAAGATCCAAATAGTTTTTAGGGTGCTCAATGTTTCTTTCATAACTTTGATTGCAAAGGAGGAAAAAGCTATGACACGAGAGAGATTCAAACCCATAGCTTTATGGAATGTGGTGTATGAAATTATTTCCAAAGTAATTGCAAATAGACTCAAGCCCCTACTTCCAACGCTTGTCTCTGAGGAGAAAACTGGTTATGTGGAAGGAAGGAAAATTCTAAACAACATCATTCAAGCTCACAAGGTGGTTCATTCTTCTTAAGAGCAATAAGCAAGCAGGGATGATCATACAACTTGACCTAGTGAAAGCTTATGACAAGCTAAACTGGTCATACATCAGGGAAGTAATAATAGCATACGGCTTCAACGACATATGGATAAGATGGGTAATGGCCCTTGTTACTACAACGAATTTTTCAATCTTGCTTAATGGCTCTCCTTCTAGAACCTTTAGGCCTTCGAGAGGCCTCCGGCAAGGAGATCTTCTCTTCCCCTTCCTCTTTATTCTCATGATGGAAGGATTAGGTAGAGTGATTAAGTCCAACAATATAGAAGGAAGAATCCAGGTTCTCAAACTCACATCGAATGGGGATGCCCAGACTCATAAAAAATTTGTGGATGACACTATGCTACAGGGTACACCCATGGTCAAGGAAGCTAAAGCATTCAAACAAATCCTGAATGACTTTTCTATGGCTGTTGGTACAAAGGTAAGCCTCACGAAATCAAAAATTTTCTTTTTTAATACTGACATTGCTATTCAGAGAAACCTCTCTAGAATTATCGGCTTTCAAAGAGATCAGTTACCATCCAAATATTTGGGAATACTTCTCATTGATAAACCTATGAGCAAGGAATTTTGGGAGCCAGTGACTAATAGACTGCAGGATAAAATCATGAAATGGACAAGCAGGTCTTTGAATTGGGTAGGATGGCTAGTGCTTACAAAGGCTATCCTGCAAACTATTCCCACCTTCATGTTTTTAGCTCCTTGTTGTTTAGGGACAAAGGTCCCCTAGGGTCATGAGTTAATACCCTAGCAGAGTGGGGCTTATCTATAAAGAAAAACAAGCGTTCCATACAGCCATGATACTAATATACACAAAATACACTAAGAGAGGTGCACCTGGGGGTACTTCGTTTGGGTAGATACATTCAGGTTCCAAACCCTCTCGGAGTTCCTTTCGATCCTTCAACCTACAAGGAAATCAATTCAAGAAAGCATAGCAGTACTTGGACCAAGTATCATAAGAAACTCAAATTCATAGCATATTGAAAGGTAGTTAGTTATACAATTGAAACAACCATTAATATGTAAATCATAACATTGATCTCATAAGCATGAAGAAGATTAATATCAGGAACAAAACAGGTGTTTCTTTTATTATAGATAACTAAAATACAGTAAGGGATTATTTCACCCGAGTCTTCCTTTCACAGGCTCCAAGTGAAACTGTCAGGCCATGAGTAACTCCAGACTTGGCAGAAAAACTAATTCGTTTATTTCATTATGTAGCTATTGTTATATACATGAATGTGACTGATCAGTTCATCTTCTTGATGACTATTCACATTCCAAATTCACCCAATCGCAGAGGATTAGGTGTCAACATTCCCCCCTTAATCTGAAGGGATGTTGGTGAGTCCAAGCATCGTTCTGAATCTTTCAAGCTTTTCTCTTCCAAGCGCTTTGGTGAAGATGTCTGCAATTTGCTCATTTGTGGAACAATGACGGAGATGGATTGTTTTGGCCTCAACATGATGTTGGATCAGATGATATTTAGTATTGATGTGTTTTGTATGATCATGGAACTTTGGGTTCTTGGCCAACTTTATTGCAGAGGTGTTGTCAATCATGAGTGGAGTTGATTGTACTTGTTTTACCTGCAAATCTTCAATAATTTTCCTGAGCCACACAATTTCTTTTGTTGCTTCAGCTGCTGCCACATATTCTGCTTCTGTTGTGGAATCTGCTGGAAATGATTGTTTGCGTGATCTCCAAGAGACAGCTCCTGATCCAAGACTCATAGCATATCCTGAAGTAGACACTCCAGTTTCTTTGTCTCCATCAAAGTCTGAATCAGAGTATCCAATCAAGCTGAAGTCGTCCACCTGTGTATACTTCATTCCAAGGTCTTGAGTTCCCTTCAAGTACCTTAGAACTCTTTTTGCAGCAGACCAATGTCCCTCACAAGGCTTTTGCATGAACCTGGAGAGGATTCCAACAGTAAGTGAAATGTCTGGTCTGGTAGTAGTGAGGTAGATGAGACTTCGTACAAGCTGTCTATACTTTGTTGCATCCTCAAATTCCTTTCCTTCAATAGATGTGAGCTTTAAGTTTTGTTCCATTGGAGTAGAAAGAGGATTGCACTCTGTCATGCCAAATCTATTTAACAAATCTCCAATGTATTTCTTTGGAGAAAGAAATATGGATTTTGGATGTTGGGTTACTTCAATGCCAAGATAGTAATGAACATAGCCCAAATCAGTCATTTCAAAACTTTTTCCTAATTCTTTCTTTATGGATGCAATATAGCTTTCATTTTTCCCTGTCATTAAAAGATCATCTACATATACCACAAGATATACAACTATTTTGCCAACTTTCTTAACAAATAAAGTTGCATCATCGAGATCAAAATGATTGAAGTTGAGTTTCAGAAGATGCTCAGTTAGTTTTTCATACCAGGCTCATGGTGCTTGTTTGAGGCCATACAAGGACTTCAAAAGTTTGCATACTTTATGTTCATGTCCTTTCATAGCAAATCCTTCAGGCTGGGACATAAAAACATTCTCTTTTGGATCTCCATTCAAGAATGCAGTTTTTACATACATTTGATGGAATTTCCAACCGTTCTGAGCAGCTAGTGCAAAGAGTGTCCAGATGGTGGTCCATTTTGCTGTGGGGGTAAAAGTTTCCTCATAATCGACCCCTTCCTTCTGTGTAAAGCCTTTTGCCACAAGCCTAGCTTTGTTCTTGTCAAGTGAGCCATCAGCTTTTTATTTGTTCTTGTAGACCCACTTGCAGCCAGTTGGTTTGGTTCCAAATGGAGGATCAACCAGCTTCCAAGTGCCATTCTTTATGAGGGCACCATACTCCTTTTTCATTGCTTCTTTCCATTCATCATGAGAAGCAGCTTCTTTGAAGGAAGTTGGTTCAAAATCTATAGACAAGTTCAATTCACAATCATAAGTAACATCCATATCAATAGGTGAATTAGGGTCATCTACATCACCTCCATTTTGTCGGTTTGAATTTATGGTTCCTGTTTTTCCAATTTCATCAGGATGAACACTTTCAAGTGTTTTTGTCAGCCACTTTGGGGGACCTTTCTGAGATGGTCCAGGCTGCTTTGTTGATTTAGTTGGGACTGAATCAAGACTGAGTCTCCCAATTCTATCAATTACATCACTTAAAGCATCATCCGTTGTTGGAGTTTCATGCAGGGGAGATTGTTCTTCAGAAGAAGATTCCACATGTTTATCTAGTATAGGAATCCCCCCTTCAAGATGTGGAATCTGATTATCAAATTCTTGAAATGATTTTGTTTTTGTGAATCTATCCACACGATCAAGTTGCCACTCAACAACATTGTCAGATTTGGATGATTCCAGAAAAATGACATCTCTAGATACAACAAACTTTTTATTTACTTCATCATAGAGGCAGAATGCTTTAGAGGTGTTTGAATACCCCAGGAAGATACACTTACGACTTCTAGCACCAAGTTTGTTTCTATGTACCTTTGGTATCAAAACATAATAGGTGGAACCAAAGATCCTGAGATGTTTTACCGAAGGAACATGTCCATACCACAATTCATAAGGAGTCTTGTTTCTTATAGCATTAGATGGACATCTATTCTTTATATATGCAACACATAGAACAGCATCAGCCCAAAACATTATCTTTACATTTTTGAAGAAAAGCATGGATCGTACCATATTCAAAATTGTTCTATTCATTCTTTCTGCTACACCATTCTGTTGGGGATTATAAGGTACAATTGTTTGATGTTTGATCTCATGTTGGCGAAGATAGTTTTCAAATTCATTTGATGTATATTCTTTTCCATTATCAGTGCGAATAGACCCAATATGAGATTGTGCATCATTTTCAATCCATTTATGAAAATTCTTGAATGTTTGAAAAGCATCAGATTTGTTCTTCAATAAATAAACCCAACACATTCTGGTTTAATCATCAATAAATGTCATGATATATTTATTTCCATTTGCAGAAGGAACATGCATTGGACCACATAAATCTGAATGAATGAGTTCAAGCTTCCTATGTGCTCTTGAATGTGAATCATGAAAAGACTGTTTGCTATGCTTTCCTAGAATGCAAGCATCACATTGCTTATGTTTCCTAGGAATTGTAGGCAAACCAGCAACACCATTTTTCTTCAATAAGCGGAGACTGTCATAGTTTAAATGTCCAAATCTAGCATGCCATAATAAACTTGATGGAAGTGTACCTTCTTCATGATGAGAAATATATGAGAAATGTTGTGCATGAGCAGAGGTTCCTTGCAGTTTGAGAAGCCTTTCTTCTTCTATTCCCCTCATGACAAGTGAGTGGTCAGATGCTTTTCTTACCTCAAGCTTGCCATCAAACATATGAATGGAGTGACCTTGCTGACGGATGTGGACGAAGGACACCAAGTTTCTCTTGAGCTGTGGGAGATATAGAAATTGATCCAGAAGAAAGTCTGGAAGACCAGGCAGTTTAAGCCTGATTGTGCCAAGCCCTGATGGCCTGATTTTTTACTGATCTGCAAAGTATACTGCTCCATCAACATTGTCAGTGAAATCTTCAAAAAAATCTTTCCTATGAGTCATATGACAGGTTGCTCTTGAATCAAGCAACCAATCATTTTTCGAAGAAGCAAGTGAAGCATTAAACAAATCTTCATTTACTCCAATGTTACATTGTGCCTCAATATAGTGAGCGGATTCAGGTGCTTTACCTTTGTCTGTATCATCAGTTTTACCTTTCTGCTGGTTTCTTTTCTACTCAATTTTTTCCCATGGTAGCTTGCATGTGGAAGCATCATGTGATCCATTTCGTTTACAGCGAATGCAATGCAGATATGCTTTTTCTGCTTTAGAATGTCTGCCCCCCTGCCTCTGAAGTATCTTCCTCTTGTAGAATCTTGAGCAGGATTCTTTTCTTTATGAGCAAGGCAAATAGTCTCTTCAGAAGATTCAGGGACTGTCTTCTTTCTAAAGGCTTTCTCTCTTTCAGGAAACTTTTTCACAAGAGAGTCAAAGGTTATATCTTTAAGATTTCCATTTGCTTGTAAAGACTCAAGATAATTGGAGTAAGTAGGATAGAGTGCCTTGAGAAAAGAAATAAGAGGAATATCCAGCTCAACCTTAGTGGATTTGATATCATGCATTATGGATTTTACTTCAGATGCAAGAGCAAGAGGATCATTATTTTTCAGTTCAAGAGTGAAGAGTTTAATCATGAGCTGAACAACTTCAAGTGCATAATGTGAGTCATAGAGTTCTTTCATTTTTTGTAAAGCTTCAAAGGCAGTTGAATATGATGAAATATGGCGACTTACTTCTTCATTTACAAATGTTGTGATTAATGCATAGGCTTTGTTGTTCGTGTTTTCCCAAATAACGAGCTCTTTGTCTGATGTAGGCTGCGCCGGGTCATTGTGTCCTTCTCCGACACACACTCCTTTCCACAACTCATTGAAGATGAGGGTGTGTTTTATCATCCGGGACCATTCAAGATAGTTCTCTTTGCCAGTGAGAACTATTCCTGCCATAGAGATGATTGAATGCATTCTGTAAAAAAAATACTTCTGCTAATAAAAAAAAACTTCCTTACGTTACAACCTTATGCACTATATTTTAAATCCCTCTAATATTTGATAGAATTATCAGCATTACATATCACTGTAGACCTTCGTTACAAATAAACTATATCAATATACAAATTGTGTATTGAGCAAACAAAGTATTCCTCTATCTTAGTATATGAAAATTTTTAATGAAGCCTGCAGCTTATCACATTGAAGTATCCCCATTGCACTAGTTCACATTCCAATCAGGCTTCTGTCCCAAAGTAAGAAAAGTGGATTTTGTTTAATACCATCACGACAAAGAAATTACCTCTGGAATATCATATAATGACGGTCTCTAAGAACGTAGAGAACACCCCACAAACATTCCACTGCCTTGCAATTTCTGCAATGGAAATGACTTTATATCCCATTTCATAGCAAACAGAGCAACAACTTAACCTTGACTGATCTGAACAACAATGAACAAATTATTTTATTTTATTTACATTTGCGAGTTGGCAATGGGGTTAGAATCTCCACGTGGGCACATTGGTTAAAGCCCTAATGAACTGCAAGAATATCCGCAGGGGGAGAAAAAGTGTCAAGGGTTTCCACCATTCTAACAGCACCTGTGGGACTCGAAGGGGAGCCGGGTGCGATGACAAAGAAAAACGCCTTAGAGGCTTTCGATGTTCTCTTATAGATGCTTTCACAGTTCGACTTGACTTAACAAAAGATTCAAAAATTGCAGTTGTGATTAGGGTTTGCAACAGCATACGTATACCTCCAATGCTCCATAGATACCTTGAGAAATGACGATTTGATATGCTTAGAAATCAATTGAGAGTTTTCATGATCCAACAGAACTGTAGTAGATAACAAACCAAGAGCGTAAGTCGACGGGCAGGCCAGAACGAATTATCAGAATGCGAGTGACTGGTTCTGAATAGAAGGAATCAGGGGAAGGAGGAAAGCAAAGCGAGGGTTTCGCTTGCTCGCGCTCTCTCTGGCGAGGGTTTCAGTCAGTTCAAGCGGGAGGCACAAATGGCCACAATGGTCATCTCGACTCCACCTCTATGTCCGTTGGATGCGAAGCTACAGGATGATCGCTACGCTGCGGGGATTCGATCGTGGGGTCTTCAGCCCTCGCTGTGTTACAGGAATAGAGTTAGGAGTGATGTCGCTGGCCGCATATTCCATCAAAGATCGAGATGTCTGGAAGGCATTTGACGTAGCGGGATTCAACGTAATGATTCAAAGCGTATTGATTCGTTCGATGCAACCAGTCAAGGTATAACCGACACATTCATGCGCAGAGAATCAACATCGTTGAGACGCAGGACAAAGGTAGTGCTCAGGACAGAGTAGTCAGGTGAATGCAATGCAATGGAGGCAGAGCATTTCAGGATAGAGGCAGTGGTAGAGATAATGGAGTTACAACTATTTTTAGAACTGGCTCCGATACCATGTTAGGCCAGGAGTAACTCCAGACTTGGCAGAAAAACTGATTGGTTTATTTCATTAGGTAGCTATTATTATATACATGAATGTGACTGATCAGTTCATCTTCTTGATGATTGTTCACATTCCAAATTCACCCAATTGCAGAGGATTAGGTGTCAACAGAAACAATCCTCCGGATTATTCCAACCTCAAGCCTTCAACAAACTCCTTACATGACTCACTCATGGATATCTCAACCAATGGAGAGACATCATAACTCAAGGAAATAACGGTTTCTTGTAACGGGGGAAGTCCTGGAAGCACAAGGATCTTCAGACATGATCAAGGATAATCTCAGCAGAGTGATTTTTCTCTCTATTCTCTCCTCCTCTAGGCCTTCCCATTGAAGCCTTTTTATAATTCTCCCAAAGTAGTTTCTCAGTCGGCAATTCGTTGGGAACAGTTGGGCCATAGGCACTAATAGGTGCTCAATAGGTAAAACCCATGATCTTCGCCCGAAATTAAGGATATTTAATTTTTTATAAAGTTTTTTAAGACACATACACGGGTTGGGTATACACAGAACTGTGTACACACGCGTTTAGCTCAGGGCAATGTCACGTATAGGGAGTAAAACACTGTTTTTAAGTATTTTGACCAGGTCTAGAAGGAGGGGTTGCCCTAGGCCATGAGTGCTGCATCACAAAAACCAAAAGTGAGATTTGGAGCTATAACAGATGTCCCAAGGGGTACATGATGGCTGAAATGCATTAAGTGCATGGAAAGGAAACCTGTCAAAAACTGAGAAGGACTTCACTAGAGTTCAGCCCGCCAAGCCACAAAAGGAGATCAGAAAGAAACACTATATGAGGTGGGCATACCCATGCTTAGAGAAGGTAAAGCATGTCTACATATCAAGTACAAGTGGATCCATTAATTATACAAGTATAAAAGACTGGAAAATACATAATGGATCATCTGATCATGATCGAACAAGTACATGTCTGAATATCACATATAAGAATGTCAATGATGCTAAAGGATGAAGCGGATCATTGATATCCAAGATTGATCCCAAAACTACCAAATGAACATGATGGAGTAAGATGGTACTACACTGCAAACTCAGGTGCCAGCATATAGAATGTCGCCATGAATGACTGCAACATATAAGGTGGAGTAGTATCAACTAGCAGCAACAGGAACAACTGTCAAGTGAACCAATGAATGTTGATGCCACTTGAGGTCTTCACCTACCGTCGTGGTACATTTCTACACCATGGGAATAAATGATCTGAAGTCGACCATGTGAGAAATTGTTTGATTACTCGTCATTGATGTATACCATTAACAAACACGAGACTACTCACCGATAATGATAATGAGTGTTAAGGTACCTAGTAAAATCTAACAAGTGTGAATAGATGAGCTGGAGTCGAACACTTGTAAGAATCTACCAATTAGGAGACAATGATGGTTTCCCATTGTCGATAGCGAAGGATCTGCCACTAATGACTGTAAAACCAAAGGTACTACCAAATGGAATCTATATCTTTGCCCTAGAGGAATGAGTCGTAGTCGATGAGGAAAGATCCGCTAGAAGGAAGGAATTAAGGTGTCCTTCATCAATATAGCGCGAGTGTAACCCGTAGGTCAATAATGTGGAAGGAATCGAATGAAAAGGATGTAGTAACCCGACCGATACATGTTTCCGGTGTACATAAGATGTGGCTAGCATACGACAGAAACCCTCTAAACCAACCAATGATGAAATCTGACACAGAGGCGAGGTATCCACCAATAGGGTCAAATGGGAACCAAGGTATTGCACAAATCCCAATGTGTGATAGTATAAGTTGATGTCGAACACAAGGGAAACCACTCAGTCAAAGACCCATGATACTAATCAATGCTGAGCACAAGGTGACCTATCAATAATGAAAATAGGACCAGGGTGCGGCTCTAGGCTTGTTCTCAGAGCAAGATATCATCATCGATAAGGACAAGACCCACCAGCAAGAAGTTAATGGACACCTTCTCAAACTGGCACGAGTAAAGGACCAATATAATTGATGTGATGATAGAAAAAACACTAACAACCAAGGATGGCCGATTGAAAATTGAGTCAAGAGACACCGAAAGAGGCCGACTCAGGCTAACTTCCCTTGAACAAAAGCATGACCCAATGTGACTATATGGCAACATATGATGACTCTGTATAAGTTCGTCATACAGAGGCACAAACGAACCCTCCATATGATTGGAAGAGTTAACCAATTGGGGGAGAACTGACTCAATAACAAGGTTAAGGCGCACCTAAGTCAAACTAAATCCCGCCCAAATGGAGGAGACTTTGTTTTGAGTGCTTTGTTCAAGGGTGACACAACTGACTTTAGTTGCCAACAATAAGTGGAAATATTGTCCTGTTCCCGCTCTTTTTGGAATATATAATTTTTTTTGTCTTTTTCGTTAAGCTAGAAAAAGAATGAAAGAATGCTATAGTACAGTGGAAAGAACAAGTATCAGTGAAACAAATGATCTAGTTCTTGGGATTGGAACAATCCTATGCTCAATGCAGGGAGGTGAAAACTGGTCAAAGACACTCAAAGGTGTGTTCCTTCTACAGGTCAAGGTGTGTTAAGTTGCAGAAGTAAAGGGAATGCAAGTTTGATTTTGCAATCGTCATGGTCAAAAGTTGGCTTAAACATGAGTGCAAGTGAAGTCAGCTCAAGGCAAAAAGGTGCAAATGGTCAAAATGCAATGCAGTAGTACAACTCAACACAAAGGAGCCTCTAGGGTATAAGGCCAAAACGAAGTGAAGAAGCAAAGAGGAATGATTTTTCATCACATAAGTCATGGTGGGACTATAGAGGACTCCCGAGACTACTCAAATCGAAGTAGCATGGGAAACGAATGTCAGTGAGGTGCTAACTATGATGCCCATGAAAATGATGGCTCTACCATAATCTCATGATTAAAAATCGGCGAGCGAAGGTGGTTTACGAACCATAACATTAAGGGATTGACCCTATGACAAGTATATCGACAAATGGAGGCTAGTATGCATAATTCAATGGAAAAAATTGGCTTCCCTAACCTATATGCCAGTGAGAAAATGATACCTACCATGACGGGCCAACAATCATGGAATCATCTCGAAACTATCGAAAAAATGTCCAAAATGTCTTGAAAATTAGACCATTCTTGACATTCCAAGATCCCAAGTTAAAAGTTACATGAGACAAAACAAAATCAAGTTTTCAAAAAAAATTACATTTTCAAAGCTTATAAAATAGTTTTTCGACTCACCATTATCACCATTTTCTTTGAGAGCAAAAGGAGCAAACATTGCCATTTACCAAATTCGATTGGTCAAATCTTCCCAAAATCACCAAGTAACCC
The DNA here is from genome assembly GCA_031772625.1 of Pinus tabuliformis. Lineage (NCBI taxonomy): Eukaryota > Viridiplantae > Streptophyta > Pinopsida > Pinales > Pinaceae > Pinus > Pinus tabuliformis. The sequence continues at coordinate 1,554,076,522 of CM062818.1, read as the reverse complement.
TTAAACTTATCTTTCATTCCATTGTGACTGGTTTTATAATTTTTAATTCAAGTTTCATCGTTGAATCATTGTCAAAAAATTTGTTGTGGCGTATACATGGGTTTCCTATATGCAACCCGCATATACGCAGGCCCTAGACGTGATTGTGTATGAAACAGACCCACGTGTATGCTTTGAAAACATCAAAATAAAAATCTAACGGTCCAAATTTGTTTTTTCTTCAGGATGCCAATCACATAGAGAGAAAGAGAGCATGCCTTAGTGGATGATGAGGTTATGAATGATCCTAATGCCTTGGATGCCTTAAGAGGATGCGGTTTGCTAAAGTTCTTTAAAATGCCAAACATGAAAGCAAACACTCGCCTGCTCGAAATTCTCATTCACTACTGGAGCATTGGGGATGACTCATTTATGATTGATCAAATGCCACTTAAGATAGAGGTTGAGGATATTTATTTCATCACAGGCCTTTCCCAGAGGGGAGAGGTAGTACATTCAACTGGCAGATCATGAGGCAGTCTCTCTATCAAGGACTACGTGCATATATATTGCCCAGGTCATCCAGAAAAGATTTGAAGTCAAATTCCAATCAAGCATGTGGAGATTTTATCATTAAGGATCATCTTGTTCACTATAGCCAGAGTGAATGGATCAACTTCCTTACACCAAGTTTCACAATCAGCGATGAGCTTGGCGGTAGACTGTCTCACCATAGTTTTTGATTAGTGTACTCCTCTTCTAGACAACCTGAAGAGCTAGCTTATTTCTATAAAGAAGGGGCAGACCAAAAACTTTGGGTGTGGAACCATTTTGTGCTCTTTCTTCTTTGAGGGGGTACCAGCACTCCGTCCCAAAGTATCAGTTTTGATAAGCACCCCACGAGATCCACGAATGGGTAGGTGGGCTGACTTGATGAAACGACTAGGAGATAGGGACATTCAACGGACTGCTTTTGATGATTACTTCTTCTCCTGGTGGGAGCAGCAGATCATCGCCGTAGATGACTACCCCTATGCTGGGATGGACTTCCGAGGAGACCCTGATCTAGCTTTACCACCATCTGCAGCATGGGGCAATATAGGTAACAAATGTTTTTAATTTTATAATTTTTACGGTTTTTTTTATGAGTTTTCAAATATAATAATGAATTTTGAAAAATATTTTTGATAAGATTCAAATGACTAAGACGATGATCATGTTCCAGATATTGGGCCAGTACGACCAGATGAGTTCCCATAGCATGGATGTCATAGCCGAGGTGCCGAAGAGGCAGCTGCGGAGACAAAGCGACTTTTACACATAGTTCAGTGGCACTTGGTGAGACTAACTCATTGAGTACCGATGGAGGCTGTAGAGGATCTCCCTATAGACATGCAGCGTCATGTGGTTGGCATGCCACGAGACTAGGTTCACACTCTTAGGCGTGTGGCCAAAGCAGTAGTCACATACTTAGTCGCTCATCCTGAGCCAGGGCATTAGATGTACTAGACATGATTATGCGCATTTGAGTCCCAATTTTTGTATATTATTTTGGACACACTTATGTACACTCGATATATATATATATATATATATATATATATATATACAGTTTCGACTTTTTGATGCTCGATTTTATTGTGATGAATGAATGATGTGCTAGTCTAAAGCTTTATTAGTGATAGAATCAGCTAACCAATTATGAGATCTTGGAATTTGCAAATAACTAAAAATGTAAACTTTGAAACGAGAACTGATAATGTTACCCGTTTTGTAGAGATAGCAAAAAAGTGACGCGATTTTGAAAAGGGGTGATGCAGAACACACGTTTTTTTTAGAGTATAGTTTTTGGCACTATATATGTTTTTATGTACATTGTGTTTTAGAATGGTAGTGATTTTGATGTTGATTTTAAAAGGTGGTAATTCTACACCATGCCCTTTTTTTAAAAGGCCTTTTTTTTTTTACTTTTAATTTTATAATGTATGAAATCTAAATAATTATTTTGTAAATTTAATAACTTTGGAAGTGGTCTTATTCTTCATATTTTCTTGTTTTTATTTTTATTTTTAGTTTTTTTGTAGTGAGCTTTTATTGTATAGCATATTTAAAGAAGGAGGTCGATATTTTTCATTTTTGATATTCTACATAATTATATATCATTAATTAAATTTTCAATCGACATGAAATAATTCTCTCTAAAAAACATATATAAAAAAGACAAAAATGAAAAATAAAAGATGTTAAAAAAAATTTATCTCATAAACCATAAAAGAATTTGGAAATATATATATATATATATATATATATATATATATATATATATATATATATAATTAAGTAAGTAAAAGGTAGAGAAATTAAAAAAAAAAAATAGCAAAAATATAAAAAAAAAAACCAAAAAAAGTTTAACATTTAATTTTTTCTTTTAAACCATTTTTTTTATTAAAAAAAAATTATTATTAACCTTTTTTTAAAACAAATTTTGTTTCTTATTTGAAAAAAAAATCATTAAAAAGTTTGTGATTTTTTTTAAATGAATTAAATTTTTTTAAAAATTATTTAAAAAAAAAAAAATTTAATTTAAAATTTTAATTTAAATTTATAAATTTTAAAAATTTAGATATATATATATATATATATATATATATATATATATATATATATATATATATATATATATATATATATATATGATTATATATATACTGAGACCAAATAATGGTCTATCGGACCTAAAGAAACAAATTATCTATTTTGATTTAAGATTTTATTCCTATGCTCAAAAAGCTTGGAGAGAAGCCTCCCAAGCTCACTATAATTTTGACATTGTAAAAGGTTAGGAAGGTGAGTATTGTAACAAAGATTGTGAAACTGAGATCTAATGTGGTTATACGCAGGGCATTCTAAGAGGAAGTGGTTTTCATTCTCGATGTTCCTATTCTCACATATATGGCAAATCCTTTCCGTCCATGGCGTTTTAGGAACTGCCCAACGACCTGTTTCACTATGGAGCTCATGAGAATTCGTTCTAATCTTTGCTATATTAGTTTTCTTCTTTGAGCTAGTTAAAATAGAGAGATACCTTTGATCTTCTAGGGTGGGGTTGATGACTTTCTTATAATAACTTAATTTTCTTTTAGCTGCTAAGTATTTCTCACACCACATTTTTTCTTTGAACTTAGAAGTAACAATATCTTTAATGTTATTTATGTTTTGCAATGCATCATTTTCGTTGATCTCCCAATAGTTTAACCAGGCCCTTGTGTCTTTATGCCACCCTCGATTGAGCCTTAGGTGGTTTTGGCTAGAATTTAAAGCTAGCTTAGGAAGTCTATGATCGTCTATGTTACTGATTTTGTGCTTGTAAACCAGAAACCTAAGCATAGATACGCTCTCAATATGGGAAAGACCTGCTTCTATAAGGAGAATAGGATAGGGTGTATTACTTTTAATTTTTAGGTTATAAGTTATAAAACGCTTCTGTCTTTGCTCAATCTTTCTCCATGATTCTCTGGAAATGCTGCAACCCCAAACCTCACAGCCATATAAGATAACAGGAGTGACTAAAGTTTCAAAGAGGAACTTCTTTTTATCCCACATTACAAGGTTTGCTATTTTACAATTATTTTCAAGACAAAAGTAAGCTTTCCACCCCCCATTAATCCTTTTCACAATGCTATGGTTCCAGTTGAGCTTGTGATGAATATCAATTCCTAGGTACTTGTAAGAATACACTTCCTCCAAGTTATTATTGTCATACATAAAATTAGCATAAGTGTCCTTCTTGGATTTGATAATCATAACTTTTGTTTTGTCAATGTTAACAGTCATACCCATAGTAGAGCAGAAATCCTTAAGAAGCCTGAGTTGCTTATTAAGATCAGATGGGCACCTTGCCAAAAGAACAATATCGTCAGCATAAAGAAGAAGGATGACGACTATCCCATCTAAGATCGTGCCATCACATCCTGCTTCCTCTAAACAGCCTTCGAGCTTATCGATGTAAATGCCAAATAGGGTAGGGGAGAGGGGGCAACCTTGTTTAACTCCGATGTTACACTTAATATCTTTCGACCACCCTTTATTGCTCTTTAGCTTGGCAATTACATTCTCGTATAACCTTATAGCAGCAGCTCTCAACTCGAGAGGAACCTTTAGCTCTTCTAATCTATTCCAAAGGTTGTATCTAGGAACCGTATCGAAAGCCTTTCTAAAGTCCACAAAGCAACAAAATAAATTGGATTTCTCATTACGACATTCCTCCGCAATGATCCTAAGCGTAACAAGGTGGTCTATTGTTCAGTGATGCCTTCTGAAACCTGCTTGGCCTTTAGCCCGCTTACCTTCACTTTCAAGCCATATGCTTAACTTCTTTTCCAAAATACTACCATATATATATGATTAAAAATTTTAAAATTCATATAACTATTATTTACAAAAAAAATAAAAAAATAAAAATGAATTTCCTGCCCCCCGGCTGCCTGTGGTGGTGCGGTGGTGGGCGGATGGCCTGCGCGCAGGACGCTCCGCCCACTGCTGCGCCACGACGGGCGGCTGGGAGGCAGGAAATAATTTTTTATTTTTTATTTTTTTTATAATAATAATTATATGAATTTTAAAATTTTTAATTAAAAATTTTTAATCATATTTTTTTTAAATAATAATTATAAATTTTTAAATTTTAAATTAATTATTTTTTTTAAATAATTTTTAAGAATTTTAAATTAAAAATTAAAATTTTTAATTCGTTTAAAAAAAATTAAGAATTTTTTAATGATTTTTTAATAAGAAAAAAAAATTGTTTAAAAAAATAATATATATATATATATATATATATATATTTTGGTTTTTTTTTTATATTCTAATAATATTTTGGTTTTTTTAAAATAATTTTCATTTTTTTTTTTGGTTTTTTTTTTTTTTTTTTTATAATTTGAGTTAATTTTTGTTTTTTTAATATTAATTTTACTAGTTATAGAGTTCAGGTTTGCGATGGGCTCACCCCTTTCCCCTGTTGTTGCGAACCTGTTTATGGAGGATTTTGAGTCCAAGGCTCTAAACTCTTCCCGGCTCTTGCCCAAACTGTGGAGAAGTTATGTGGATGACACCAATGTCATTTGGTCTCATGGCCAGGATGAGCTTGATCTCAGCCATTAAGTTCACTAAGGAGCAGGAAGTTGATGGATGCCTTCCATTCCTTGATATTCTTATTTCGAAGAATAGTGATGGTTCCCTCGCCCATCAAGTTTTTCAAAAGAAAACTCATATGGAACAGTATCTTCATGCCTGTTCCCACCATTTCCCGGCTCAAAAGATGGGTGTTCTCAATACCCTTACTACTCGGGCCCTGAGGATCTCGGACAAGAAGAGCTTTGAGAAAGAAAAATCACATTTGCTTGATGTCTTTGTTGAGAATGGTTATAGTAGATACATGGGTCAGAGGGTTTTCCTTAAAGCTTCCAAGAATTCTCTGTTTAAAAGAGAACCGAAAGAGCGAATTCCTAGTGTCCATCTTCTGTATGTTCAGGGGACCACCGATAGAATTGGAAGGATTCTTAGGAAGCATAGTATCCCTGTGAGCTTTAGGCCCCTGAACACCATTCTTATGTCCCTCAAATCTGTGAAGGATCCGATCGACCCTAAGGATATGAAGGGTCTTAGGCATAGGAGAGCTAAGTCTTCCGCTTTAGCTGAACATGCTGAAAAAACCAATCATCATGTTTGTATTGAGGAAGCTAGTGTTATTGCTAAGGTCTCGTATTTCCATCATCGAAAATTTAGGAAAGCTCTTGAGATTGAAAAGAGACCAAGCAATCTCAATAGAGAGGATGGTTGGAAAGTCAGTAGGTGTTGGGTCCCTGCACTCTCGTCCTAGTCGTTTTTCCACCCTCCTCTTTAGGTTTTTTCTTTTATATTTATTTTTAATTATTATTACTTTATTTCATTTTTAATTATTTATTTATTTACTTATTTCTTTATTATTTATATTTCTTTATTTATATTTTTTATTATTTTATTTATATTTTTATTTATTTATTTTTATTATTATTATTTTTTTATTAATTTATTAATTTATTAATTTATTTTTATTTCTTTTAACTGGCATTGTTTTGAACCGATTTTTATTTATTTAATATTATTTAATTATTCTTCCCTTTTATTTATTTTAAAAATTTTAATATTACTTTTTTCCAATTTGCTTTTAACTTTGATAGTACTTAAAAATCAGCTCCCTTTTCAATTAATTATATATATATTTTACATTACCTTAAGGTCCTTTATATAACTAATTTTATGTTGAAATTCTAATCTAATTATTTTTAACTAATTTTCTAACTAACGTAACATCTTTTGAATAAACTAACCATTTAATTATGATTGAATAAAAATACTCGTCAACCTATTATTATGATTTTAAGTATAAAAATATTTATATATATGTATAATACAAATATTAATTATTAAATCATTTAAATAAATAAATAAATAAAATTTCTTTTCTTTTCAAATCAACCATTGAAATGATTAATCCTAACTTTTAATAACCTAGTATTATAATTATATTTATTAATTTTTATAAATAAATTCCTTTTTAAAACCAACCATTTGCCTAATTTAACTTATTTCCATAGAAAAATAATAATAAAAATAGTAAAAATATTAAATTAATAAATTATAATTTTGACCTGGCTCCTAAGGTCAAAATTAGCCGTTAATCAATCTAGTCATTGGAGACTCTGCTCAGGCTATTTATCATGCTAAGCTGGATCTGTTTCTTCAACTTGTCCTGACGATGAACCACACTAGTGGGTTCGAAACGCGTCGACAAATAATACTCCATGTGATTTTCGTTATTTTTTTTTTAATTGTTTTTTTTCTAGTTTTTGCTAATGTTTTTTTTTCAATTTCTCTATTTTTACTTATATATATGTATATGTAGATGTAGATGTATATGTATATGTATATGTATATGTGTGTGTATATATATATATATATATATATATATATCTTGATGATGATGATAGTGGTTACCGTCCATTGAGACCAAATTGGTCTATTAGACCTATAATATTTTTAATTTTTAATTGTCTGACTCCTCGTCTTTCTTGGCGAGATTGGTGTTGTAGCTCTCTTTTTTTTCTCTACGGTCTTCCAACTTCCTTTATCTTGCATCTCCTTCATCTCTTCTGGTTCTTGAGACAATGGTGTCTTAGCTTCGCGATCAATTCTGTTCGTCCTTTTGAAGATAGTCGAAGAAGAAGTTTGGTCTAGGAGATCTGCTTTGTTGTTAAATGAAGATTTATTTTGCACGATATTCGAATCCACATAACTGTTGATACTTGAGGGGTTGTCGAGTGCAATTTTTTGTTGTTGGGTAGGGCTTTCTCCATGCTTGTCTTGAGAGTTGTTTCTGTCTTGCCCAAGTTCTTGTGATTCAAAGTTTTCTCTAGAGTATTCTTCTTTGATGACAGTGTAGTGTTCTTTTTGTGCTCCTTCCCACCAAGTAGATCTGTGGTGGTTTTTTTTACCAGGATTTTTCTGGGAGGCTTTTGGGCAATTTTTTGCTAGATGGCCTATCTCAAAGTAGGATCGACATTGGAATAGGACACTTTCATAATCGAGTTTCTGGTTCCACACATAATCTTTACTTGTTAGGTTTATTTCCGCTGGGAATCCGGAACTGAAGTCCATTTCCACACAAATGCGTACATAGGTGGTTCTGGCATATTCCTCTATTTCTAGACACTTGCAGTAAAATTTCCGAATTTCATTTCCAATGGCTTTTAGCGAGGAGAGATTCCAGAGATGCAAGGGTAGGCTTGGCAATCTCACCCAAACTGGTGCTGAAGTTATCACTGTTGTTGATGGATCGAATGATGGGTTCCATGGCTTCATGAATAGGCCTGATTTTTCCCAAAACCAAGGGCCGGAATCCAGAATACATTGTCTGCTTTCAGGATTTTCAAAATCTACTATAAAGAAACCCCTAGCATAGGGGTAGATATTAATTTCATCAGAAATGAGAGGCTTCCATCTCCAAGATCCAATTGTGGAGAGATGTTAGTCGCGGCCAAAAACCATTGAACCGACAAATTAGGGCACTTTTAGAAAACTTCAAAGCCTCATCGAGTGAGGCTTGGATCACCTAGACAGTGGGTGCTGGGGCTTCACTAACAATATGGGCAGGAGCTTGCCCTCCAGGAGCTGACGGCACTGAGCCAACAACTATTTTCGTGAAGCTGGGAGCCATATTTTACTTGCCTGTAGAACCTAGCCGTAGAGGAATAAGGCAAAAGATTAGATAGATCTAGATCTAGTCAGAAGAGATTAGATCTAGATCTAGAATGCTACCCCAGAGTTAGATCTAGATCTAGCTATAAAGGATTAGAACCCAGCCATAGAGAGATAGCACAGAATATTAGATCTGTAATCACAAGCAGTAGCAGAAATGAACTCGAGAACAAGACAACCCAGCCGTTAACTACTTGGTTTGTTAAATTTTGACCATGTGTTACCCACTTTAATTATACCAATCCAATTATTCCAGCTTAAACCCAGCCCAACATTATGTCAGACCGGACAGACTGCAAATGGAAGCCGTGAAATCATCAATGGAGGAAGAGAACTCAGCTGAGTTCACTGCAGTAGACACTGGACCAAACCCTAACCCTAATCCCAGCACCCCCGATGGCTAGGTTGAAGAACTTTAGAACCTCAAACGAAAGCACAACAAAGATGCTGCCCCAGACCCCTTCTGGAAAACTAGTCTTTGTTCATATTTCAGGCATCGATCACAGGATTGCAGGCATGGTGATAACTACAGGTATGCCCACAACGAACAAGAGCCGCAGGACCCAAAGATCAAAAGCCACTAAAGCAATCTTTAGGCGATCTAGAGCCACAGAAGAGGCGATCTTGAACTATGTAAGTAATCAAAACTAGAAGCTGCATAACCTGTGCAGTTAGTGCTTCTGATTTTGTCTGTCTTTGCTAGTTCAATGCTAATATATATATATATATATATATATATATATATATATTTTTTTTTTTTTTCCAAATCTTTTATGGTTGATGAGATATTTTTTTTTAAACATTTTTTATTTTTTGTTTTTGTCTTTTTTATATATATTTTTTTTAAGTAATCAACATTTTAATCTTAATTTTAGTAGTTTTTAATTTTTTTTGTTAACTTTCTATTTTTTTTTTTAACTAGTTTTTTTTAATTTTTTTTTTAATTTTTTCTTAATTTTTTAATTTTTCTATTTTTACCTACTTAATTTTTAGCTTATTTTCAATGTTATTTTTTCTCTTCCATATTTTTGTTATTTTTTTTCTTTTCGCCAATTTTTTTTATGGTTTAGAAGATATTTGTTTATTTTTTTTTTAAATATTTTTTACTATTTATTTGTTTATAATGTTTATTTTTTTTCTTTTTTAATTCTTACCATTAATTTTGTTTTTTTTTACATTTTAATGATTGATTTTTTTTTTAGCATATATTTTAATTTATGTTTTGTTATTTTTTTTTTTACTTTTTTTTTTTTTTTGTTTTGTGTTTTTTCATTTTTATTTTATTTCATGTTTTCATTATTTCTTTTAAATTTTAATGTTTTTTCGGGGTCATGATAAAAAAATTTACGTCATTATTTCAAAATTTTGAAATTTTACTTTTGAAAAAAAAAGTGTTTTCCCAACATTAACAATTTTCATTTTGAGGGTGTTTTTTAGACAATTTTTGCGCAAATTTTTGGTTTTCACCGCCATTATTAAAACATGTTGAAAATTTACCGAAGAAAAAAAAAGGTGTTATTCCAGCATCAACACTTTTAATTTTTAACACTATTTTTTATGTTTTCTTGAGGTTTTTTGGCCAGAGTTCCCGTTTCAAAGTTTACATTGTTAATTAATGTAAGTAAATGATCTTTGCAACAACCTCACTCTTAAATACTGGCGACTTAAACATGGATCCTTTACCCGATAAATGTTATTCAATTGTGACACTATCAATTGTGAATCAAGATAAACTACCAACGAATTGATTTCATAAGAAATTGCTTAAGATAGTAAGTTAATGACGGTAGTATACTTAGCCATATTGTTTGAAGTGGGACCAATGCATACTCCCTTGACACCATCAATTGACCAGTTGGATAGTAGATTACCCAAGCTGCGGAAGCGAGGTTTCGAGTGTGTCGACTAGCACCATTGGCGAATCCAAAATAGACCGAGTTATCCATCAACACCTGCCACAGCAGACCAAAAAGTGTCGATATCAAAACTCTCGACGAGATATGTACAAAGAAGCCATTGCCTAGCTGCTACTTAAGAAAAGTACTTCTTGAGGTAGAGCTGATTAAAGTGGCTCCACCAACTTGCTCATAGTGATGTTTATAGGTACAATCATTGAACTAATTAGTATATTACCTTCGGCAAACAATTGTGTTGGAGCCAAAGGAATTGTAAAAACATCGCCAGTAGGCAAATTGGAGGACCTAGACTTTACTTCATGTAAAGGAGGACTGACATATAAATGAAGATGTAAATCTTCCAGAGGTCGATCTACAACCGTCATTGCTTCAAATATCGCTTCGTCGATGGAAAAACAATATCCAAGCAATCTAACACAGAAGTGGAATCAAGGGTTCGAGTACAAGTCACATCACCATCTAACTCTTTCTCTAAGGAAGGAGTAGGATAATCGTCTACAGAGTCATTGATAGATTCACATCTAGGATTTGCTATAGATATAGGAGATTTTATTCCACCCACTTTCCCTTCATTTGATGTGGTCGCAAATAAAGGAAAGGTCCCAGGATCCGAAAAATAGTGAGTTCGAACAAACACTTTCCATAAAGGCTCCTTGGAGGATGAAATTATATCTATTCTCGCTACAAGAGGGGGAAGATCAAATGTACCCATCAATGAAGTGTACACCCTGATTCTTAGATTCTCTGTAGGCGAACGGGGGTTATCCACCAAGGAAAAAAGAGAGTTCAAAGATTCTCTAGGATCGACTCGAGAATAATCCAATTCATCAACCTTAACAATTTTCCCTTCATGAGGAAAGAAAACGACACGAAACAGAGTCGAAACAATGGCACCCATTTCGTATATCCAGTTCCTTCCTAAGAGGAGATTGTAATCTAAGTTAGTTTCGATGACTTCTACTTTGATATTAATGACCTTTCGTCCAACACGTATAGGAAAGGCTGGGATAATCCCATATGCCCTATGAGAATGACCATCAAACGCTATCAAGAGGGTAGGTGAAGGAACAATCGAAGGCAATCCAATGGCCTTCCAACACGACATGGACATGACACATGTGGAAGTTCCCTCATCTATAACCATCAGAAAAATATTAGTTTTCCAGTAAGTAGACATTATTTAGAAAGCCATATGATGAGGAAGTATCCTTTTGACATTATGCATATCAAAAGTGAGAGCTAAGGAATTGTCTGGACCACTGCCTCCATTACCGACAACAAGGCACTTCTTTAAGCAGGACACGATTGGAGCACCTCTAAAGCAGACATAGCACATGGACTCAGATCCTCAACAATAGAGTAATTCTAGGTTTCCCTAACATTAGGGTTGATAGTCATGTGTTTAGCAGACCCTTTTTGTATCTGTGGTATAGTATCAATAGGGGTCGCTCAATATGAAGGTCAGTATTTCCGGGAGCAGTTTTGTTCTTGGATGTTTGAGTTTCACCATAATCATGTGACCGAGTGACCACATGAGCATTAGAACCCATCATGAAAACATTTGATGATTTCTCCCCTTCCTGGTTGCCCCCTGCAGAGGTACCAGGATTTTAACTCGCGCCAGCAAGCATTTGCTGCCCTTGGGGAAAAGGGTTGGTTAACATAGCTTGAGAATTAGAAATTCCTTGCTGCCCTAACAAGCGTTGAGCGTCTTGAATCTTCGGGTAGAGATGAGTTAAATGGTCTCCACTGCATAGCTTGCATGGAAACTTGACTTTCTTTTTAGACTCATTTCCACGACCACCAACATTATTGCTAGGTTTATTTGTGTCAGTATTCCCATCTTGACTCTTTTTCTTACCTCATCCTTTCTTTTTCCCATTGGAATTTTTATTTCCTTTGGGGTTGGAAGATGGGATGAAATTAACAAAATAGGGTTGTGAAGACGAAGGGTTAGACGATTTCACCTGATTTTTACGAGTAGTTTGTAAAGACAGCTACTGCAATTGGCTCAACAGGTTCACTGCATTTATGTCTATGGATCCAATGATACCATATACGTGGGGACTGGGCTTTGACTTGGCTATATCAACCTTAGTCCTAGGAGAATTTGGCAAGATTTTTTGTAAAATCCCAGACTGAGAATAAATCAGTTCTAACTGCTGGGCTCTAAAAATAGCTTGCTCTTCAGAATATGCTCCAGACAAAGAGACATCCTTAGATATTTCAGGTTGTAAGGATTTCAAAAACCCTTCGAGATAGTATTCTGGAGGAATTTCAGCTTTAATGAGCATCTTTCTCTGTCCCATTCCTAAATATGATCAGAAATCTGAGTTTCCATATCCTGACAAAAAGTGGCCAGAAGTTCAGTTATGGCATCATAACGGACAAGAAACAGGAAATGATTTAGGAAAATATTAGCCAAATCGGTGAAAGATGTAAATCTTCCACTTGGCAACTCTATATACGACTTGGCTGCATTATAAGTTAAGGTGTGTTGAAAAAGTCTCAACCTAATCGAGTCATCAATAAGGGAGTTTGATGAGCACCACAAATGGAATGTGGTTACATGGTCACCTAGGTCTTCACCACCCTTCCCCTCGAACTTTGGAATGTCGAAAGGGAGTTTGGTTGAGACCGGAGGCCAAGCTGGATTGTATTTGATTGGATCATTAGTTAATTTCATGAGATCTAGCAAATTCAAAGTTGCCAGAAAAGGAAGCCTAAGAGGACACTGGGGATTCCACCCAGACTGGGTGGGGTTCCCAAAGTTATGAAAAGATTGGCCTGGATTTTGAAAGGCACCAGGTTTCTCGAAGTAACCAGCAGAACTAGCTGAATCAAAAGGCGAACTTTGCGATCAAGCAAAACTTAGATTTTGACCAAATCCGGCCGAAAAACCTCCATAACCAGCAAAGCTCCCTCCTGAAGGATTATAAGGAGTTGATAACCCCTGATAAGGATTCCAAGCATAAGCTAAGGGAGGAATACTTTGAAATGAACTAACTGTGGAGTACGGCCTATTCCCTTGTTGGCTGAAAAATGGATTCCCAGTTCCTATGCCACTAACCACAGTGTTAGTCCAACCTTGAAAGGGATTGCTGCCTTGTCCTATAGAATAAAAAGGCATAGATCCTATCATCAGGTTGGAATGTTGTATATGATCACCTCCAAAAGGGAAACCTTGAAATGAAGTAGAACCACCCATCATGGATGTGGAGGCACTAAACAGAACTGACGGAATACCCTCTGAATGGGTGCCAAATAGGAAGAATCCAGAACTAAATGCATTGGCTTGGGAATTTCCACTGGTAAAAGGAATGGAGGTAGACCCAACTAAGGATGTGCTAGCAAAAGACCAAAATAAAGATGCAGAGGGGATGGAAATAGTTCCTCCCCCTTGTACTGATGTTGGATTCTGCATGGTTGTAGCACTTATGGTAGAAGCCATGCTTCTAGTGGTGGTCATCGCAGGTAAGTGCATAATGTGACTTGGATTTGACGGTCTATGCATTAGAGTCCCAATGTATTGTAATACATCTAGATGGTTAGAAGGTAGAGGAGAATTCGAAGCCGCGAAAGACTCTGGGAGTTCTTCTACCTCTATGTTATCTTCCAATTGAAAGAGAACTCGAGAAAGAACTAGAGTGTTCCTCTCTAGTTTTGCAGAAGTACCAGGCCTATTCTGAACACTAATTCCCCTGAGGGAAGGATCAATCCCTGATGTGTCAGCTGCCATGGGATGAAACCCACCGGTAGTATTACCTCTACGCCTTCTAGGAGAAGGCTCTAAACTTGGTGGTGAAAGACCAAAAAGTATTCGAGACCATCTAGGTGATCGGTCAGCCACTTTGAATTTTTTATTTAGATCTAATTAAAGACTCAAGAAAAAATGAAAACTAGGCCAACTAAGAGCACAGAGCATACACTAAAAAGTCCCTAAAAGATGTCAGCTAGTCAAACAACTTTCAAGTATTTCTGCTCCAGGTGAGGAGGAATGGACACCAAAATACAAGAAAGTGAAGAAGGGGCCTCCCAAACATAGTTTGGGATAATGACAGCCCAATCCTACTAGCAAAGGTAATAGAGGAAGTTACGCTGACCTCCTAACAATAGCCTACATCGGTGCAAGCCTCCAAGCTTCACAAGGGTGCTCTCCAATAGTACTGTTGAGAGTGATACAATGTCAACCTTAAGTGCCACGGGATTCCCCTCGATAGCCACCTATGTAGATCCCTATGAGAAGCAACTAAGGTTACCAAATTGTGTCAGAAGCCAGGCGGAACAGTCTTGAGGTAAGATCCGACAAGTAGGAGAGGGGGTATCTCTCTTCCTTATCTTCAAAAATCCTCGTGCTTAACTCCCAGATCTGGAGCTTTCCTAGTATTCCTAATGCTATTGGATTTGCACTCATATTTAGACTCCTATGTCTGATAGTTTAAAAGTCCTTGGAGAGTTCTCTCTCCACACGCCTAATCCAAGGCCCTAAAATATCCTAAAACTTGTTTGTTTGTCTAAATTGACAATTACAAAAAAGTTCTAGTGTACTTTAATTAGCACTTGTTTTTAAATGGGCTATTATTAAGTCAAGGGATAAGCGGAAATGAAACTTGTGGTTTTTTGACGCAAAAGAAATTAATAAAAACCAAACTATATGAAAATGCACTCGTTTTGTTTTTCGACGAAAGAAATTTCTACTAGGTTCTAAGGAACTTCAAGAAAGCAATAAGTTTTTTTTTTTTTTTTGTAAGCTGTGGTGTTTCTCTTCTTTTTCTATTACTTTAAATCAAAAACAAAACAGTATATTGGGGAAATCGAGTTTTTCAGCCACCTAAAGTTCTTAATAGCCCACCAAAAATAGAAGTTCCAGAGTCTAATTATCCATGCTAAATAAACTAAACAATCTTGCAGATTTCTAATTCTACTTGTATGCATATATCGATTTTCCTCTTCTAATACTTGAAGCAAACTATAATTATCTAAACTATGCAGCTTCATCAAAATTAATACATATCTATACTCAAACAGCTTCTGCCGCTGGTCGCTGGTTTGTCTCCCTGTTTGCACCCTGTTGTACTTCCCTTATCATTTGCTGAATCTCCTCAAGCTTATTTTCTTGCATCTCCAATGTAATCTGAATAATCCTCAGCTCCCTCCTTAGGTTTGGGACTCCTTGTGCCAGTTCTGCCATCTCTGTTGTAGCTTGTTCCAAGGCTTTAGCCAACAATATCTTCATCACCCAGTAGATATGCAGGGACTGCTTAAATAGAGACATTCTACCTCTAGTATTGCCAGGGTCATGGAGTAAAAACTCCCAATCTTCCATCTCTGAGTCAGACTGAGCCTGAAGCGCATCTTCTTCCATATTCTGGATAATTCTCCTGATTCTTGGGTTAGTGTTCTGATTGTAAGCCCTTTCTGCTTGTTGAATTTTCTTATCTAACGATCGACTTGTTCTTTTGCAAGGTCTCCCTCTCTGCCCCTGTCTTCCTCCCCTTTCTCCTCTGTATCTGTTCGGTCCTCTGCCTCTCCTGCTACCCGATTCCAACCTACTACTCGCACCTCTTCTTCCCCTTTGTCTGCCGTGTTGCCTTACCTTTCCCTCCCGCTGACCTTGCTGCTCGTCACTGGTTTGCTGGGTATCCCAGCCTCCTACAGTTCCACCTCGTTCCTTACCTTGCCTACCTTGTTCTCGCAGGTCCTCCTCATCCTCAGAGTCGTCATATATTTCATATATCTCTTCCACTGTTTCTTCCTTCGCTACCGCCTTTCCCTTTTTGTCCCTGTCTTTGCACTCCGTGGCTTCCAGTTCCTCTACAACCCTTGCTCTCTTCCTGGTTTCCATAGCGTCCTCAATGAGGTTTCGGCACAAATTCTCTCCGTAGCGGATCTCCACCACCTTTCCTCCCCTCGCTCTCTGAATTCCTAACAAGTTTCCTCGTCGTTGATCCTTTCGCTGCCGCCCATTTATAATCTTCCTTGCTCTGATCTGCCTACCTGTCAGCTTGGCCTTCCATTGCCACCTGTTACTTTGCCTTCTGCCTTTCCTATCAATTATATTTCTACCCTCATTTCCATTTATGGACTCTGACATACCATTTTTTCCTCCTCTCCGATCACTTGAGTTAATTATCTTGTTGTGGGGTGGCTATTTCTTACCTGTCGTCGCACACTTCTGCTGTACTGCAGCTTGCCTGCCCATTATACCACTCCCCCGCCTTGACTGACACTCATTTAATTTCTGGGATTGCCGATCCATCTCACTTGTCCGTCGCACGGATGTTATGATTCTCATTTGTTGCTTGCTCATGTCCATAATTAATAATACCCGCCAGGTCCTCCCATTCTCTGTTGGGTCGCAACATTCTCCACTGATTGTCTATTTTGCTGTTTCGACCCTTGCAACCCCAATTCGCAAGGAAGTCTGCCGCTCGGTTTCCATTCCTTTTCACATGGTTGAAGATTTTATAATCAATCCCTTTTAGTAGGTCCGCCATTTCTTGAACAATCCTTGCCGTTCTCCAACAATTGGTGATCTGCTCCCAGTTCTTCCCATTGTTAAGTTTCTTCAGAATTTCAATTGCTATCTGAGAGTCTCCTTCTATTTCCAGGTTTCTATAGCCATTTCTAATCGCGATTCTCAAGCCTTGGTGAATCGCCCATAATTCGGCCTCATTGTTTGTCATCTCCCCTCCCCACTCTGCATAGATCCATCTAGTGTTTCTCTGGCTATCACAGAAGATACCTCCGAATCCGGCATTACCTGGGTTCCCCTTCGATGCCCCGTCAAAGTTTAACTTCATAAAATTATCTCTGGGATATGCAAAATTGTCAGAGCTTTGAGCTCTCGTACTATTTCTGTTGATTTTTTTGATATGCACCATTTCATATTTCAAATTTAGTTTCTTTAAAATTTGCTCCTCACTCTGATCTCCTTTCCAATCATCCGCATCCCATTTTTCCACCAGAATTGTTTCTCTAGTTAAGTTCACTACTCTGTTCCATATTACTTCCGAATCTTTAGATTTGTCTTGGAATACTCTGCGGTTCCTTTCTTTCCAAACCATCCAAATCACAAAACCTATAATGAGATCCCAGGCCTTTTAGACTACTTTACATTGGAATTTTTCCTTCTGCCAATGAAAAATAACTTCATTTATGTCTCTCGGGGGCCTCTCAAGTTTCTGCAATAGTTTTCCCATTTCAATCCATAGCTTCTTGGTATATACACATTTGATTAAAAGGTGATCTTGTGTTTCAGCTTCACTATTGCACAGGTAACAATTTGAAGGTCCACTGAAACCTTTCTTTTGGAGTTTGTCCCACGTCAGGATCTTACCCTTAGCTACTAGCCATGCAAATAAGGTAATTTTCGGCCACCAATTGTTACCCCAGATGACCTTCCAGTCTTGGTTTTCTTCGTTGGTCGCCTGTTGGTCTGCCAGATAGTATGCCTCCTTAATGGTGAAGGATCCTTTCATTGAATTCCCCCATCTGAGAATATCCCTACCCTTTCTAGCTTTTATTTTCCTAGAATCCACCTCTTCCATAAATGCTTCCTGTTGTTCTTGATCTATCTCGATATCCCATTCCTCTGGTCTTATCCATTTCCGCCAAATTCCATCCAATTCGTCTTCTTTCGAGTAATCTTTGACATATCTGTGGTTATCCCCTATTTTTTCCTGTATGTTTTGGATTTTTTGAATTCTGCTCATTTTCCCTCTTTGTTGCCATTTCTCATCCCAGAATTTGGCTTCTCCTCCTCCTCGTATTTACCAGAAAGCATTCTTTTCTACTATATCTCGGTTTTGTCGTGCTAGATCCTAGATTGCCGAGCCTTTCGGGCTTTCTTGCAACCGGTAAATACCCTCCGTAGTGTCTGGCATATTGTACTTGTGTCTCCATAGTGCTTTCCATAGGTCATTTCCCGCTCTTAGCCATCGCCACCAAATTTTTGCTCCAAGCACCTTGTTGAGTTTATCAGGATCGCGCAGACCCAAGCCTCCTTCCTCCTTTCGTTTCGTGAGGTGTTTCCATGATACTAAGGCCCACTTCTTCTGTTGAGTCGATCCTCCCCAAATGAATTTCCTCAGAATTTCTCTGATCTTGGTGCAGACTCCTTGTGGTACATCCATAATCGATAGTGGATATATGGGAATTGCTTGCAGCACTGATTTCACTAATACAACCCTTCCAGCAATATTTAAAGTTCTGAAGGCCCAGTTAGCCACTCTATTTTTTAATTTCTCTAAGACTCCTTGCCAATTTTCCTGTCTTTTAGGGTTGAAATCCAGTAAGTTTCCGAAGTATTTAGTTGGGAGTTCTCCTTGCTTAAATCCTAGCGTCCTGGTCAAATGGATTTTGACTGACTCCATGGTATTGAATATAAAGGTGCATGACTTTTCCTTATTGATCTCCAACCCAGATGCTTCTGCAAATAAGTCCAGAACCTTCTTCAGATTTCTCACTTCTTTTACGGTTGGTTCCCCAAATAACATGATATCATCTACGAATTGCTAATGGGTTATAGGCAATTCATTACGCCATAGTCTTAGCCCTTTGATTTTATTTGCTACTCTTTCTTTTTTAAGATATCTGCCCAGACCCTCTGCTGCTAATATAAATAAGAAAGGGGATAAAGGATCACCTTGTCTTATTCCTCTAGATGCCTTAAAGGTTTTCGAGGGAGTTCCATTAACTAATATTGAAAAATTTGGAGTTGATATGAGACTGTGAACCCACTTTATCCACCTAGTACCAAAACCGAAACTTTCCAAGATTTCTTCCAAGTATTGCCAGTTGATTCTATCATAAGCTTTCGATAAGTCTAGTTTAATCATCATTCCTTTCTGCTTCTTCGCCTTCAGCGAATGAATTACTTCTTGAGTAACGACTAAACCATCTAGAACTTGTCTACCTTCTACAAAACCAGTTTGTTCAGGGGATATTAATCTATCTAGCAGGGTTTTCAGTCTTTTGGCCATCAGCGTTGCAATTATTTTGTAGATAACATTTCATAGGGCAATGGGTCTAAATCCCTTAGCATCCTCTGAATTGTCATTTTTTGGAATCAAAGTGAAAAAAGTAGAGTTAATGGTTGGCCATACCTTTTGATTCATATGGGATTCTTCTATCAAGTCCAGAATCTCCCTTCCCAAAAAGTGCCAACCCGCTTGATAGAAATCAACCGTAAACCCGTCCGGTCCTAGCGTTGTACCCTTCTTCATGCTCATCACCACTTCCTCCACCTCTTCCAAACTAGCTGCTCTCATTAGGGCTCTATTCTGGTTTTCAGTTACTATCCGGGGAATGGCCTTGCAAACTTCCTTTATAGCTTCGGACCTGTCCATCTGGGGTTCAGTCAATATTCCTTTATGGTATTCCATCAGTAATTTTTCAATTCCTTCCTGTTCAACAATCCTCTCTCCACTCTCGTTCTTGATAGATAGTATCCTGTTTCTTTGCCTGTGTTGTATCATTGCTTGATGAAAAAATCTAGTGTTCCTTTCCCCCTCCCTCAGCCACTTTATTCTAGATTTATGTCTCCTTAAAACTTCTTCCTACTTTCTCCTCTCCAATTTTCCTAGAATTATCCCTTCTTCTCTGCTACTTTCCTCTGTCCTTCCTTCAGTTATTATCCTTTGTTGCAAAGTTTCTGTTTCTTCTTCCAGCTTCTGCTTTTCCTCCATGATGTTTCCGAATTCTTCCTTGTTCCATTTCTTTATCCTTCCTTTTAACTCTTTAAGTTTTAGTTGGAAGGTATGCATTTTTCCTTTTCCCTGTATTGTGCTTTGCATCCACCATTCTTCCATTTTTTTGATAAATTACGGGTCTCTAAGCCAAAAGGCTTCAAATCTGAAGGGCTTCTTGCCAAGGTTATTTTTAATATCCACTTCTAGTTTAATTGGCCAATGATCTGATCTAAGGGATGGCATGAACTTTGCTTCTATGAATACATCTCTGTTCATAATTGTTTCTGATACTAAGAACCGATCTAATCTGGACGCTATTTGATTCCTTCCCCCTCTCCTATTATTCGATGTATAGACTCTGTTGATAGTTGGTAAATCTACCAACCTCAGACCATCTATCGTGTCATTGAACATTTCCATATACTGGTCTGGTTTTCTTATACCTCCCTTTTTCTCTTCTAGAGACCGGATTAAATTGAAATCTCCTCCTATTAATAGCTTTTGTTTTCTCAATCTCTTTTCTAAGACCAACAATTTCTCATTCTAGTTTTTCAAGATGTTTTTCCTTTTCATCAATTTGAAATTGTAGAGTATCAATGATCACATTCTTTTCTTCTATACATCTCTTGAGTCTAGTGATTTCATCATAAAGGTTATCCACATCTATAGCATCCATATAATCATTATCTTCAAATGCCATTAATAACTTATATTCATTACCTCGTTCATCTTCATCACCGTTTGATAGACCATCACTATCTTCATGGGTGTAGTAGCTTTTCTTATATGCACTTTGTTTCTTGTTCCATCTAGCAGGTTCCTTTCCTTTATCCTTATAAGGACATTTTGCAGCATAATGACCTACTCTTCCACAAGCAAAGCATTTGAAAGGTAGCTTACCTCTGAACCTTCCAGAACCCCTTTGAAGATTTCTGACAAAATTTGATTCTTCTTCCTCTTCTTCTGGAACATGGCTTGCTTCATAGTAATCTTCATTGCCTGATGCCTTGAAAGCAGCTTCCCTTCTGTCTGATGGACCTCCCTTTCTCATTTCATAAGCAGTTAGAATTCCATGTAGCTGAGACATAGTGAGAACACGGAGATTTTCCTTTTCTTCTATTGCAGATACTTTAGATTCAAACTTGGGGGATAATGATCTTAGAATCTTTTCAACTACTATAGCCTCTTTTATTTCTTCACCCAAATTTTTCATACAATTAACAATCTCATCTACCCGAAGAAAATAATTAGCCACACTTTCATCATTATACATTTTCAGAGTCTCATACTGAATCCTAAGAGTTTGAAGTTTAGCTCGCTTTACCTGTTCATCTCCTTCATAGCTCGTGACCATTTTGTCCCATATCTCTTTTGCTGATTTGAAGTGCATTACCTTCATGAATTCTGTTTGAGATATACTTCCTAATAGAGTACTGACTGCTTTTGCATTTGTTTCATACTTCTTTTTCTCAGCTGGATCTATAGGAGTCGCTGAAGGAAAAGCATAGCCTGTTTCTACAATGTCCCAAACTTCTGTACCAAGAGATTGAAGATATGCAGTAACTCTTACCTTCCAATAATTGAAGTTTGTCCCATCAAAAATCGGTGGCCTGATTGATGCTTCTCTCTCGTAGTTGCTCATGATGAACGATCTACCTTCAAGCGATCAAGCTTCTCTGAAGGACCTGCTCTGATACCAATTGTTGAGAATAATACTGAGAGGGGGGGTGAATCAGTATTATCTAGCAATTTTAATAAATCTTCCTTATTTGATCTTAGAATTATTTTTGCATGTCAGTACCATAAAATAATGAGCATGAACAAAGAAAACAGATAGTCACACCAAAGAACACAAGATGTAAGGTGGAAACCCAATGTGGGTGAAAACCAACTGCTGCAATATGTCTCTATCTTCTTTCAAATTAGAAACTTCTTTTACAATGATTTTGTACTGGTGCAGTCCTTTACCAGTACGCAGGCTGCAACCTGCAGAGAGCTACTACTCTCTCTCTCTCTCTCGATTTCAGTCTACTCCTGGAAGGGAGCTACAACCCCCTACTTCTTTTCATAAAGCATCAGATGATCAACAAGTACATAACAGTTACAGATCACTACAGATATCAGATCAGCAATAACACAACTAACCCAGAACACCTTATCAACAGAGAAATTCAATCAACAGAACATCTTAAGACAGAGACGCAGTTTTTCCTTCTGCGGCCTGCGACCAGACGCAGTTAACCTTCACACGCAGATATCCTTCTGCTGCGCTGCGTGCCCACGCGCTGTTCCTTCAACTGCACTGCGTCCTTTTGCTACAGGGACACACCCAAGAACACTATCGCGCCGCGTCCTGTTACCCCAAAGACGCACCCAGAGACACTATCGCGCCGCACCTTTTTACCTCAGGGACGCACCTGAACCTGGTCTGTCCTGCGTCCCCACGCAGATCTCCCGTTACTGAGCTGCGTCCCGGACGCACCTGAGCCACGTCTGCCCTGCGTCCCGACGCAGGTCTCTCTCTGCTGCGCTGCGTCTCGGCGCACTTGGCCTTCACTGAACCTGCGTACCTTCAGATATGAATGATTTCAAGACCTTAAGTGTAACCCAAACAGTCAGATCTACAGATCTGATCTTGCGCCAAAGAGATCTTAGTCCTTCAGTAGATTCGCCTTCTTTAGATTTAGACTAGACCTCATCCAATAAGATATTCAACCCAAGACTTGCCCAAACCAAATGATCTCCTTTGCTTTATATAGGCAAGCTCCTCCTCAAATCAAGGAACAATACCACGAGCCGACACCTTAAAAACACAATACCGTCGGCTAGATACCAGGAGTAAATCACAAGAAACCCCCACGTGTGCTTTTCTCTGCCTTAAAAAGTGTGCACTGGGTGGACGCACCTTCTGAACGGCTGGACTGCGTCCCTGGATGCGGTCTATGCATGGATTACCTGCGGGTACGCACTATCTGAAAGGTGTACCTGCGTCCTTCTTAAATTTTTCAATAAATTAAGACCTGATCATCAATCTTTGCTGCTGACATGAAGAACAACGATCTACCACCTGAATGGGTTGCCATCAAGGACAACACCTGAACCATGAACCATAATGCCAACAATTTTTAATGAAATTTTCTCTTTCTCCCGGAGTGTGAGGACCATAAACCCCTGAGATAATAACCCTTTACTTTGTCCCCGCTATTCTTCTTGTACCTGTAAGAATTCTGGTCATGCTGGTCCAGCTTTCAAAAATTATTTCGTTTGGGTTCCACAATATTGCAATGCCCCCCGCTGATCCGATTGCATCTTGTCCCATGACTTCGTATTGCAATTTGTTGTTTTTGATTATTCCTTCCATCTGCTGCATGGTGATCTTTGTCTCTTGAAGGATCATAATACTTGGTTTGTCTTTTTTAAGTTTCTCTTTCATATATCTCTGCTTTCCCTTACTATTCAGACCCCTAATATTCCAACTGATAATAATCATTTTGAACTTTTGGAGGAGTAGAAAAATACCTCTGACAGAGGTATCACTTTACCTGAATTTATCAATATTTCGCCGACTGTTTGGATCGTTTCATTCATCGTTTTCCTCCCTCTTTTCCTGTTGCTTTTGCCAGCACCGCCAATTCCCATCTGACCTCTTTCCTATTCTCCTGATGTGGTATCCTGTTTATCCATATTCTCCCCTTTTTTATCTTTGTATTTTTTAAATGCCTCCTTATATAATTGTTTTTGACTGTCTGGTATGAATCTTTCGTCCAAGTTTTTCCATTCCTGAATTATTCATCTCATAATTCTTTCTTCCTTTGCCTCGTTTTCCTTCTGGCTTTTCGTCTCCATTTGGGCTTGGTTATTCAATATTTCTATCTTTTCAGTAGCTTCCTCTTCATTCATTTCTCTTGCTCCTGTGTCTTTCTCTTTAGTTTCCTTGACTATTTCCATGGGTTCATTCTCTGGATCTTCTTCCTCTTCCAATTTGTCCTCACACTCTTCACTATTTTCCTGGAGGATTTTGAACTTGTTCTGACTTTCGATGTTTAGTGGTTTTGCTTGTGTCTGTGTTTTTAGACCTTATTTACCGGCTTTCTTCTTTCTGGTAACCTGTTCGAAATCCTTGTATATCTCCTTAGTTCTCTCTGCTTCCCTTTGTTGTTCTTCTTTTTTCCTTATGTATTCTTCCTCCTTATTTAATGGACATTGCCTGTATAGGTGTCCATACTCATGGCATCTTCTGCATCTGAAAGGGATATGCTCATAGTCTATTGGCTGTTGCCATACTTCATCGTGGTATTCTAGTTCTATGTATTCCGGCAGAGGTTCGACTATATTCATGTATACACATAATCTAGCATATGATGTATACTTGCCTTTTTTCGTTGCTTCCGCTACCTTGACAAAAGCACCAATCGTGTTGCCTATCCCCTCCATAATCTCAGGATCTCAAAATTCCACTCGTAATCCAAATAGTCTGACCTAGATCGGGGCTTCCAGTATCTTTTCATTTTCAGGGTTATATCTTTATTCCCAATACTTCATGAACAGTCCCGCATTGTTCATAAAATATGGCCCTTCCTCAAAAACCCTTTCTTTATCCTCCAAATTCACAAATATGGCTGTAAAGAACCCTTTTGCTCCTAGTTTCAGCTCAATGTGCCCTTTTGGCCTCCACCTTTGGTAAATCCACTGGTGAAGTTCTTTCTCAGAAGGCCAATACCCTACGAACTTGCAGATCAATGCATGATCTTTCATGTAGCTGTTATATTCCTCCGGCTTGTTGTTGGGTATTACGTACCTAGGTTTTTTCTGAGCCCTTGGTAAGTACTTTCCTCCGGTCTTCATTTGCCACAAATTGCCCATCACTGGTGCTTCTTTATTATTCTCCCTGGAATTACTCTGGTTGCCACTGCCACTTGCCTCTCTTGCAACAATATTCCTATAGGAGGGGATCTCTCCCCTCCCTTGCCGATTTTCCATTGTTGCCCTCAGCACGAACTATATTGAAAACTTCCGCTCCTATGCTGAGGTTACTTGCTATCTCCTTCGCTCCAACCCTGGCTTGTCCTGCTCGTTTCCCCTTCACCCGTTTTTTCTAGACCTCTCCGCGTTTTCTCCTACAAACCCTAGCCTGCCGACTGCAGTCGACTCCCCTGTTCCTTCATTCCCCCACTTGGTTCATCTCCAGATTCTTTTCTTTTCTTTTCTTTTACTCAAGCTTCGCACTCACAAAAAATTAACAAAACTATGGATGTCCTAAAAGATGCACAAATTTATCCTAATGCAATGAGTCCATGTTGATGCAAAACTTAAGACTACTCTAAATCAAAGAAATGAAAGTAACTTGTTTATCAATTCTAATTAGCCACTTAAGATGTTTAGATAGAATATGAGTTGCTAATGCTCATTTTTGTCCAAACACTAAAAGAAAATTTCAAGACAAACAAAAATGCACTTTCATTCGCAAAAAGGAAACTAAATCAAAACAAGGCCAAAGAAAGCAAAAACCAAGTTTTCAAGAAGTTTTCTTCAAAAGAAAAAAGAAAAAACAACCTTTCAAAAGTGCTCTAAATAAGATTGAAACTTCATGATCAAATAATAAGCAACAAAACAATTTGCAAGTTAACAACACAAAATGGGTGAAAACTCAACAAAAAGTGTGTTTCAAGATGCTCTTAACAATAAAAAATCAACAAAAGAGCTTGGTGACAATGATCGCAAGATCAAGAAAGGAAATTCTCAAAATCATCACGCAACAACTTTCAAAAAGAAAGAAAAGTAGATGGCCACAAAGATGCAGCTTTGACACACAAACAAAGAGATCACCCAAAAAAGGTTTGCCGCAAAGATTGAGACCAATCTTTCTACCCTAGAAGACTAGAACAACCAAGATTTCCAGAAATAAATCTTGCGTGCTTAAACAAAAAAGATGACGCTTGCAACAAAACAAGACAAGACCAATACTTTCCACAACCGGAGAGAGTTTGAAATCATGAACTTGCTGTAAAAATAAAGAATCACACAGAAAAGTAACTATTCAGGAAAGACTCAGACCAGCAGACAGATCTCCAGAAACAAAAATATTTGAAAAATCTTGAAAATTTTAGGGTATACGTGACTGTGTCAATACACAGTTGTGTGTATACGCTATTCAGTCCACAGAAACCTGCGTATATGCAAGTTCATATGGTGAAACTTGTGTACATATGCGATTGTAACCTGACCAAGATGCGTATATAAAAGATCATAAGAAAAAATAAAAAAAGGGTCTGAAGAAACTGATCAAACTTACAGTTCAAGTTCCTACAGGAATAGACTACTCAGTCACAGCAGGTAAATAGACAGCTAAGCCCTAATTGGCTTGAATAAAGCCGAACTAGGAACAACAATGTTGTTGTCCCTAGTGGAGTTGCCAATTCTATTTAGGGACAAAGTTTCGCTAGGGTCTTGGGTTAATACCCTAGCAGAGCGGGGATTATCTACAAAGAAAAACAAGCATTCCATATAGCCATGATACGAATATAAACAAACTACACGACGAGAGGTGCACCTAGGGGTCCTTCATTTGGGTAGATCCAGCTAGGGTCCAAACCCTCTCGGAGTTCCTTTCGATCCTTCAACCTGCAAGGAAATCAATTCAAGGAAGCATAGCAGTGCATGGACCAAGTATCACAAGAAAATCAACTTCATAGCATATTGAAAGGTAGCTAGTTATACAATTGAAACAACCATTCATATGTAAATCATAACATTGATCTCATAAGCATGAAGAATATTAATATTAGGAACCAGACAAGTGTTTCTTTTATTATAGATAACTAAAATACAGTAAGGAATGATTTCACTTGAGTCTTCCTTTCGTAGGCTCCAAGCAGAACCATCCTTCGGATTCGTCCAATCTCAAGCCTTCAACAAACTCCTTCTATGGCTCACCCAAAGATATCTCAACCAATGGAGAGACATCATAACTCAAGGAAACAAGGGTTTCCTGTAATGGCGGAAGTGCTTGAAGCAGAAGGATCTTCAGACCTGATCAGGGGTAATCTCAGCAGAGTGATTTTTTTCTCTATTGAAGCTTTGTATAATTCTGCCAAAGTAGTTTTTTAGTTGGGAATTCGTTGGGAAAAATTGTCCCATGGGCACTAATAGGTAATCAATAGATAAAACCCGTGATCTCCACCTGAAATTAAGGAGATTTAATTTTTTTTAAGTGTTTTAAGACATATACGCGGGTTGGGTATACACAGACCCACGTACACACACACTTAGCTCATGGCAATGTCACGTATAGGGAGTAAAACAATGTTTTTTAAGTATTTGGACCAAGTCTAGAAGGAGGGGTTGCCCTAGGCCGTGATTGCAGCATCACAAACATCAAAAGTGAGATTTGGAGCTATAACACCTACCCGTAAAGGAGTTTTGCAACTCAACAAGAATATTCAAAGAGATTTTCCTTGGGGAAAAGGGGAAGATAAAAAGAAATGGGGTTTGGTAGCTTGGGATAAGTTCTGTAAACCTAAGAACCATGGGGTTATGGGACTTCATGACCTTGAAACCCTTAGCAAAGTATTGGGCGCAAAAATTTGGTGGAGATGGCTAAATAAGTCAGCAACCCCATGGGCTAAGCTCTGGAAACAGAAGTATGCAAACAATTGGCAAGAAAGGGATCATATTCGGATGTCTGGGCACATCAAGGGTTTTCACATTTGGAACAATGTTGGGGATAATAGAGCCATAGTTCAGAAGCACAATTTATGGGAGATTAGAGATGGAAACCTAGCATGGCTTTGGGAGGATAAGTGGCAGTAGGAACCTAACTTGTGTAGGGAAGAATTAGCCAATCTTAAGAATGAAACTAACAATAAAGGTTTACTTAGGGTAAGTGATTTTTGGGATCAAACAAGATACAAAGATAAATGGAGAACATGGAAGAACCTGGGATACAGTGAAGAAACCCCTTTGAAGGCCCAAGCAGAAGCTCTTGCAGTCATCTTGGAAAAAAGAAAGATTTTAACATCTACATTGTCTAACCAACTAAGATGGGGAAGTAATAATGAAGACAACTCCAACCTCAAAGAAGCCGAAAGGATTGCCATTGGGCTTAACTTTCCAAAACTTGATAAGATATGGAAGGATCTATGGCAGAACTCACACTGGATGAAAATTCAACTGTTCATGTGGTTGGTGCATCATAAAATTTTATGACTAGGGAAAAATTTTGGAAAAGAGGTTTAATTGGTCCATCTAGATGCCAGTTGTGTGGTCTACAAGAAGAAATAATGGATCACCTACTCAACCTCTCCCCATTCACCTCTACCTTGTGGAATTGGGTAGCCTCAATCTTCAGGGAAATTGACAAGGATGCATCCAGCATTATTGGAACTTTAAAGAATTGGCGGAAATATTTCTCAGAAAATGAAACAGTCTATAATGCCTACACTCTAATTCTAGGTTTTTTGATTTGGGATGTCTGGAAAGAATGCAATAACATGATTTTTGAAGAACAGAATTGGCTCCCCACAGAGCATCATAGCTCATATCATAAGACAACTCAAAGAAACTATAAGTACCTATCTAAAGAAACCCGGCGAAAGCCCTCCTATAAAGCAGGATGCACATACACTTTTGCAATTGTGTCTCTAGTTGTCAATCCCCAAAGGCATAAGCAAGAGCGCAAGCTATATGACAATGGGTAAGGAATTCTGGCAACCTCCTCCACATTGTTTTCTAAAATTCAATATAGATGGAGCCTCTAAAGGAAACCCTAGAGTGGCTGGATATGGTTGGGTAATAAGAGATGAGAAGGGATACATACAAGTCATATTTCATAATCATTTTGGGAATGCCACTAATAATATGGTGCAACTCATGGCCTTAGAGCAATGCCTAGAAATCCTGATTAAGTCAGATTTACACAATGTTATTGTAGAAATAGTCTTTGATTTGATAATTAATTCGGTGAAGAAGATATGCAATGGTACAGCACCAGAAAAATTGTCAAAACACTGGCGGTTATTGCAGGTCTATCGACGTATACAATCTCAACTGAGAACCCTGAGAACACTCCAATTTGTTCACATATGCAGAACAGGCAACAGATTAGTGGATCTCTTGGCGAATGAAGGAGTGCTCTATTCAAGAAGTAATAGAAGATATACTTGGGCATTGACACCCTCAAGGACATTGCGCGAGGTCTGACATAGACAAGTGACCATAGACAGGCAGTATTCTCAGAACATGTAAATGCAACAGTCAGGGACTGATGGAAACAATGGAAAATGGACCAAGCGCAAGTGGTAAAGAGCAGGCTGGTTGGCAGGTAGTCAACCACAGATTGCCTTGATCTCCACCATCCTATGGATTTCTAGCGGAAAACCACATGGGTTTTAAATCTTCAAACAGGCCTGAAAAACATTAGTGTGGTGTTTTATGGTACTCATCGAGTCAGAAAAATAAATTATTGCATGGGAAAGTTACTGACCTGAAACTAGCTCTGGACTGTTGGATCTCCAAGGACGGGATCGCATAGTGTTCGGGGTGAAAAGATTATCGATGGTTATTCCTCAAGCGGACCCGAGAAAACTATAGAGAGGTGGTTTTGTTTCTCATCGGGTCCCTAGGTTAAAGTATCAAGTGGGCAAGTTGATGGCCCGAAATGAGCTATTGACCACCAGATCTCAGAGGGAAGGATCGCATGTTGTTCGAGGTGATAACCTGATTGAAGGTTGACCCCCAAGTGGACCCAAAATATTTATAGTGCGGTGTTTTAGTTTCTCATTAGGTCTGTAAGACAAATTAAAGAGTCGGCCAGTTGATGTCCCGAAATTACTTTTTGACCGTCAGTTCTCCGAAGGCAGGATCACATGATTGTCGGGTTGTAAAGATGATCAAAAGTTAAGGATAATTCATTGTAAGCCTTCGATTTTGTGGGCCCTCGACATCACGAGCTTAAGGGTTCATTGACGAGTGAGATTTTGACATCAAAAGCTTATGGGCTCTTTGTTAAGTGAGACTTTTGACTTCAAGAGCTTAAGGTCATGTGCGCTAGTTATTGAGAGCGCCACTCTGAGGATGGTTAGATAGATGGTGTAGTTTTTGTGTACTCTCTAGTGCATGGATTGTTTTGACAAAAGTCTTGATGTAGTTTTGGTGAGTCAACCCAACTCTATGGTGAGTAGTTCACAGAGATGGGGTTGTTGTTGTACAATATGTATTTTCTCTTGATTAATGGAAGGTTCCACTATTGATAAAAAAAACAATATTTAAATGTTTAATTTACATATACGTAAGACTAAAAACAAAAGTGATAAAGTGCACATCTTGAGAATTCAATACGAAATATCCTTAAACTTGTCACCTCGATAATTGACCTAATAATTCATCAACTAGTGATTACACAGTTGAGGCACAATTAGTATAGTATTGAAAGAACCACA
This sequence comes from Pinus tabuliformis, assembly GCA_031772625.1. Taxonomy (NCBI): domain Eukaryota; kingdom Viridiplantae; phylum Streptophyta; class Pinopsida; order Pinales; family Pinaceae; genus Pinus; species Pinus tabuliformis. The sequence continues at coordinate 1,554,046,204 of CM062818.1, read as the reverse complement.
TGGTCATTAAATGCAACAAATTTATAACTAATAAACACAGACATATCAAAGATATCTTACAATGTCCATCAATAAATTTTGATGGAGTGATTCTTGATAACAATTCATCTTTCACACATAAATCTTGAATTGGAATATCCCCACACAATATATTAATAATCATGTTATTAACATTTTCACAATGAATTATTCTAAATGATTTAAATTGACTAGAAATAATTTTGTCTCCTCTATGTAAATGTTTTAACTTCTCGTTTTTGACTTGGTACATACCTTTCATCTGGTTGCACACAAGTTATAAATTGGTTAAGACTACAATTCCATTGGATCCATACTCCCTAGTTATTCCTAAATCTTCTATGAATGAAATTTCATATGCTTCATTATTTTTTGTCCCTCTAAGTACATCCCTTCTCCTTTTGAGGACTTGGTTCGTCTCAATATTGTATAGCGCATACATAATCACTTCTTTTCCTAGATTGGGATAACAAAAAAATTCAATACATAGTGTCCAATTTGCAACCATGTTTAATGGGTTTTATGATCCATACAAAAAATAAATTCAATCAAATGAATAATTTATTTCTTTTTGCAAATTTCTTGACTATAAAAATTTTGTTCAAGAACTTTATGGGAGAATGATGAAAAATAAATATCTAAAATCAAATTCTATCATGGAACACATTCTAGGTACTAGGTATATGGTTAACATTGAAAATGGGGAGGAGTACAATTTTAACTCCACATGGAAAAATTATTTACGATTGTTTGTTTCAAGTGGAGAGATCAAACTTGTCAATTTTTCGTATTGTAAAGTTCATATTTAGTTTCTTTTATAACCATGTAGAGAACCAACTTATTTCCCACCATTTAAGAATCTTCATTCCATAATTTTAATATAATGTTGAAAATAAAACCCCGGATTTTAGGTTTTATCTTCTCCATTATATTAATGTAATAAAGATTCTAAAATGAATAGAAGAAAGCTCCTTGGAAATCAAATGTTCCTTCATTAAAAAACAAAAAATGTGGAGTTTTAACAATATGTAATAACCATATGTCCTACAAATTGAACAAGGGTTATTGTGGGTTCTCTCACAACTCTAAAAAAACATCTAGGAGAGTCTGAGTTCTATACTTCGATAGATAATGGATTCGTAGCAGTGTGGAATGACGGTTCATAGGTTTGGCTTCAAGAAGAAGAAATTGGGCTAGTAGGTGTGTTGGCTTCGCTGTTGTATGTGGTTGATACACTAGTTTGGTCTCTGAATTGATCTATAGGGATGTTAACAACTAAGTTAGGATGGAAGGCCTTAAATTTGATTGAATGAGGATGTTATGCAACCAGATCACAAAATATAAGAAAATATGGATCAATGAATTTAATCATCCTCTTTGAGGGGGAAACCTCCTTTACATTACACAAATGAACAATTATTGGATGATTCAAATGACAAAACATCCTCTCTATATTTAGGAGTCTAATGGGTGACAATATAATCAGAGGTGACATAACAATAATAATGTATGGGCACAACAATAAAAATAGTGGGCTTCTATGGGGCACACCCATAACAATAAGGGGGCTACACTAATAATAATGAGTCAATACACTAGTATTATAGGGACCTAACATGCCCCTCTCCTTAAAAAAGAGTATTGTCCTCAACGCTTGAGTAGTTCCCGATCATTTTGTATAAAATTCTCATCCTACCATGTGGAATGTTTCATTGGTAAGTTCTTCCACTTGATGAGATACTCTGAAACTAACCGATTTTGTAGTTGTCGAGTTCTTATTTCCATGATTGCTTTAGGTTCCAATAATATTTTTCCTTCCTCGTCAAGTTCTGGCAATATTGTTTGAGCTTGGATCTTGTCACCTATAACCTTCTTTAAACATAAAACATCGAAAACTAGGTGCACTCAGAAGATGTAGAAAGCTCAAATTGTTATGCCATAGTACCAATCTCTTGCAACACCTTGTAAGGGCCATAATACTTTGGTGATAATTTATTATCCTTCTTAGCTTGATTGAGGGACATTTGTTTGTATGGTTGTAGCCGTAAAAATACCTAGTCGTCTACGTCAAAACTTTTTTCACTGTGATGTTGATCAACTTGTTGTTTCATTCTATTCTGTGCCAAAGTGAGGTTATACTTGAAGAGTTTCAGAACTTTTTGTTGATGCCCGATGTGATCTTCCACTGCTTGAACCTTAGAATTTTCTCATAAATATGATGTGATGGATGCTAGATGATATCCATAAAGTGCCATAAATGGGGTCATTTTTTCTATAGTATGGAAGGAAGTGTTATACCACATTCATCAAGAGGTAACCAATTGACCCATTGTTTCCTTTTATCAGATACAAACCAACCAATATATCCTTCCAAAAATTTGTTTACTATGTCTATCACTTACGATAATCTTTGGGTTTCCATGTAGCTTTCGAATTGTTTCTATAAATGTAGTAGCAACTATAATAGATTTAAATGGATGAGATAATGCACAAAAGTGTGCATACTTGGTAAGTCTATCAACTACCACCATTATGACATTCTTTCCTAGAGGAAATGGTGGTATAATTTTTTTTGGAAATGGAAATATCCTTTAAATATTAAGGTGTTTTTATGTTAATATTTGGTGAATTGTGCTTACTATGTTATGTTACATCATTTAAGGTATCATCTATGATTTATTGTGCCACAAACTTACATGGAATGATTTATGATATTATCATATTGTTATGTACAAGATTTTAGAGAATATGAATTTTTCGACATCATATAACTAATTGGAGTGATTATGGAAGAGCTTACAAAAATAGAATATTATAAACAAGGCATATAAACTATAGTTGTCATAAGCAATACAATGAAGATAATAAAAAAATTCTATAAAATAAATTTGATTATGTATGAGATCTAGAGTGTGAAAATGTTACATAAAAGTGAATTTCAATATGAAGATACACATACAGATAATGAAATTGAAACCACCTTTGCAACAACAACAACAATAGGTGAGAAGAACCTAATAGTAAATTTTGAATTTGATTATGAAGGTAAAGTAGAATTTCATGAAGAGTAACTTGCAAAGACCAAGTATGGTGAAGAAGAAAGTAAGAAAAGGTATATATGACTACAATAATTAGAGGAATAAGAATTATAAAGACAACCATCAAAATTGTTGAAGATTTCGGAACAATAGAAGAGAATATGAAATAACATGAACATGTTGTTTTTTTATCTTACATGGGTGAATACAAAAGTTAAATTAGCAACAAATGGTACAAGTAGATGTAGAAAAGAAATAAGATAAAGAAGATAGTGAAATTACTGAAGAAGAAGAACATAATAAAGATGAAGCTAATGAACAAGAAATGTTTGTAGAATATAAAATATGTAGTAAAAAGGGGGAAAATTCTTATACAACATATAGTTGGGAACAACCTATACTAGTTATAAGCCCGAGTATTGCAACAAGAATGTTGCAACTCCCAAGGCTACCAACTTAAATTAACACCTTGGGGTTCATGAAAACTTAACAGGCATTGACACTATATGTGTAACATGCAATGTGTCCTTTTGCTGATATGATACAATGAAGTGAATGCCATGAAATCTAACCCTAAACTAATTGAAGAAATGGAAATGAAACTTAATTACTTTTGCAAAGAGGGAATCCTAGTTACTTTTTTAAAAAGTAACGGATATTCTACTTTCCATGAATGTAAATGTTAGTCATACTTATAGAAATGTAAACATTAACGCAGAGTGTGAATGGTATATCAAAAGGAAGCCTAGTCCATGCAATAGAAATAACAACGTTGGAAAAGGAAACCATAGCTTAAGATGTATGAAAAAACTGAAATCATTCTTAAATCACTGCATTGAAGATAGATTTTGTCAACAAATTTCATAAGTTGTTTCATAAAATAAACATGAAAATCATCATTATGCTCTTCAAATCATGAATTTGTCCACTAACCATAACTACAGAGGTGAATTGCAATGTAGAAGAGGAAAGACTTAAGAGGTATTTTTGTCTTAATCAATCACATTTCAATGCCTAGAGGTAATTATTCAAGCCTAAGTGACAAAAAACAAGGTTTTGGAGAAAATGTGGTCAAGTTTAAACATGTTATAGGAGTTCTACGAGAGGTGCTACAGGAAGCCTTGTTCTGATACAAGAGAAAGATATCTTATTGAATGCCCAAGTAAATAAAACGAAAATGATATGGGAATTTTATTTTATTAAGTAGGATACCCTAGGACTCCATTTAAAGTTGAATCACTCCCATATACATCTATTAACACGTGATAAAAAAGAGTAGAAAAGTACTATTCTAAATACCCGAAATTCAAGAACTAATGAGCTAGTTAACCTACCAAATGCCTAACGTAATCAAGTGAAAATGCTATGGGATATTTTTTTTATTAAATTGACTGTTTTTATAACCAAATACAAGTGTAATAAACTAAAATGAAGCTCATTAACATGTTCTAAAAAATAATAGAAAATTACTACTATTTTGCTACAAGGGACTTCCATAAATTCTAGATTTGTGAACTAGTAAACCAATCCAAGTAGCTCAATGATGTATACAAATTTTCAAAGATATTATAAGGATTCATCATTATTTTAACTCTATAAATAACATTCAGAACAACTCATTCAAATCGTTTAAGAAATATTCTCCCGATCGGTATGAGAGATGGTATCAGAGGTGATAGACCTTGAGGTGACATGGTTAGTACCAGGGCATTAATTACCATCTCCCCCCACATGATCAAGGTATGGGGTCCAATGTACTTAGCCATGAATTCATGGGCAGTGACCTGGAAAGGTGGTAGAGGGAGGAATAAGGAAGGGTGGCAGAGATGGGAATGGAATTCGACATGACGGGCAGGAGAAATTCGAACTGGAGAATGAAGGCAATTCAGAGAGGAAGAGAGGTGGAGGAACCTTTTCTACGGATTAACAATGACTCTCTGGTATGTAGTCCAGTCTCACTCCTGTATAATTTATATGCTCTGGTTAGAGTCCTGCAGCAATTACATGTGTTGGTGGGGGTTGCGCTGAGGGGAAAGGAGAGGCAAGAGGTTGTCTCAATGGGGCTTAGCACTGTTAGGGAGAAATAAGGGGAGGAAAGGGAGGGCCATGGCTCGGCTCTGCATTTTATTTATACTGATTTTAATACAAAGTCTTGGCCACGACATGGATGATAATGGGTCAAGCCAAGATATAGGCCCCTACCTATTCGCTCAGATGGGGGATATTGGGGATAATGGGCTTGTCATGTCTAGGGGGCTGAGTGGTGCTCGGAGAGGTAAGAAAGAGTTGCGGCCAAGGGGTCGGGACATTAGAAATGTTAGCAATTCATTGAGAAAACCCTTGCATTTGCATATGCAACGTAGCAAGGAAGTTTTTAGGGACCTCATGTGGCATAAGGGACAGAGGGGCAAGCACAACCTTGGGTAGGCAACTGCTGGCTGAGGGAGTGGCATGTGGGTATGACAACAATTACAAAGCTAAGCTCCAGATGGGCTTGAAGGCTTGGCTCCAGCTGCATGGGGGAGACAAGCAACTGCACCATGGCAAGGGGGAGAGGTACGGTGATGTTCTTGGGGAGCTCCGCTTGAAACCCAATTCCCTTAGCCACTAATGGGAATAGGATACCTTAACCCACCATAGGCCAAGAAGGGCAGAGAAACAAGGCATGAGCAGTCACGTCGGGATGACACAAATGGAATGATGAATCTAACAGTGTTTGACTGTCTATAGGGAATCAAGGAACGGGGCATGCCTCTAGTAAAAATAGGGTGTGGACGTGGTAGTAGGGGCCTAGGCCCCCAGGAAGCCAAGGGATCGAGCATGCCAGAAGGGCATAGGGGCCGCAAGCCTGCTAAACACCTCATAGCAAAGGCAACCACAGTTTACAGGGATGAAATAGATGAAGGTATCCGATAGCTAATTAATGAGTTAGAACCTAAGATAAAACAAGAAAGGGAACCAAACCAGGAAATAGACGATTGGAGGATGATGGTTCCTGACCTAGGGAATATACGAGGTAGAATTACACAATTCAAACACACTCTCTACTTATACTTCTTCATGAGAAGTCTACTTGGAAAAGTGATGGAACAAATTTCTGTGGGGATGGCAGTCACATTACAAGACCTGCCCAGTTATAAAAAAGACATGGAGAAAATCCTATTTCAGTTGCATAAATAGGACATCAGGATGGATCCTATTGACCATCACATTCCTTGCATTGTGGAGCTATATGGAATGCCATAGGCAACTGCTGAAGATCCTGCCTCTGTAGCCTCAAACTCTTAGCAGAAGAATGTAAAGAAAGGTTAGCTTGATTACGCTTAGTTTTTGTCTATGTGGGTAGCTTTTAAATTTTCCATTAGTTATGTTAGTTGTTATACTTATATATTATTTGGACATGAAACTAAAACTTACCTAGCCATACAAGAAATACTGAAGAAATTTTGTTTTTGGACGGCATATAATGATGACTAGTGGCCAACAGACTCGGTTTCCCCTCGGGGCGAGTTGAGGCCACGTGGTAAAACTGTGTGGTGTAGATTTGCCTTATATATATATATATATATAGAAAATAGATGGTCATGCCAGGCTTTACCAGGAAAAAATCATTTAACCAATATTACCTACATAAAAAAATCATGAATAGTAAATGCATAAATAAGAGATGCAAGTGAAAATGACATCCAAAGGAAATAAAGAAATTTTTTAAGAGGGATATGAGGCCCTTGGAATGCCCAAGCCCAAGTAAAATAAGATTCCTATGAATGAAAACAAGTTTTAGAAGTTAAAAGTGGCACCAAACTTCATTTCTTGAATCAATCGAAGTACATATCTGCTAGAAATGAAAGTGGAGGTGCTAAATAACAAGTTTTCTCCACAAGAAGACTAAGAAATACCTAACCCTAGATGCGAATTCGAATTGTTACTTATAAAAAGTGATGAAGAATCATTATCCTTGAAAGGATGAATCTTTCCCCTCCAAAATAATTGAAATAGTGGATATGGTTCCCAGCACTAGGAATCTACATTAAATGATGGGGAGCACATTCCTAGATTCTCTCCACTGGAGCTCCAGAATTTGTGTAATAATTTCATAAGATATTGTTCATTTATTATCCAATATTGGTCCATCTTGTAGTAGTGAGAAAGTCCCTAAATTATCCCACCCTTCAAATCTTCATAATTTTTCCAATATTCTCACAATATTCTAGAAAAATAAATAATATTAGGCACATAATATGCAATTATCTCTTGTTAGAAAATTATATATTACGGAGCAATGGAACACATAAAATATTGCAGAAATATAAACACAAAAAACACACAAAACAAGAGAGACATAGATATACGTGGTTCACCCAGTTTGGGCTACGTCCACCCCGAACAGCCAGTCCTTCCTTTCTATTATCCAGCAAAATGAAGAGATACAACCTACAGCAAAACCGCTGTAATATCCTCTGTTTTCTCTCACAGTCTCACCTCTGTGTTTCTCCCTCACCGAATACACATCTATATCACAACCTCAAATACAATGCCCTCATATAAAGAGAGGGGTTGCCTTCTAGGGCAAAAACCCTAAACTAAACATAAGTTCTACCGTCAGATCATCCGCCTAATGAACAGCCCTGATTGACTAGAAATTACTATACTTTTACAAGGCAATTTTACAGCTGTTTTTAGCTTCGGGGGCACTGCCCCCGAAACCCCCCGCCAGGGGGGGGCTCCCAAAAGTCGCTGCTGCCCCCCCTGGACCCCCCTCGGCAACGATTATTTTACGGGCGGCGTTGCCGCCCCATTTTGAACTGGGGTCCAATATGCCGGTACTATAGAATATAATCAGGCTCCACACCCAACATCTCTAAATATTATTTAGAACATATTAAACCTATTTTTTTTATTAATTGTGGAATGTGAGATTTAATATAGCATATATGTTCCTAGGAAAGGTTAAACGGGCCTTAATTTGTGTCTAATTTGGAGGCTCATTATATCGCCTACTGAAACTATTGTTCATCCTTTGAGCAACCTATCCATCCTCTTGCCCTGTTTTTCTTCTGTTGTGCCTCAAATGACTTTTTGTGCAATTCCCTTCCTTATCACAATGGAATATGATCTTGATGGTTTATTTCATTGGATGGCTTCCATGGACAAACTTTCCTTCGTGGAAAATTGTATCTCCTTTTCCTATAGCTGCTCACTTAGCCTCTTGTTTTCTAAATCAAGTTTCTCTTTCTTGGCAAAATCCCTTAGCTTTAAATCATTTAAATCTCTCCTCATTTCTTTCACTTTTCCTCCATGAGGCCCTCATCTTATACTTTGTTATTATTTTTCAATCTGCATCCACTGGTGAGTTTTTCCTCTTTTTGTAATAAACTTATAATAGGATCCAATACCAGGCTATGGAGTAGGTTGTTAGAGTCCTTGTGGACCTTCTCCATCCTCTTGAGTTTATGTTGTCCCTTACAATATCACTTTTTCTTCATCTTGTAGCAATTCGTTTTTCACCTATAGAATTTATGTTTGCACCCTTGCAATTTCCTTTGAATGTCTCCTTGCTCCCTCTAGTGCCTATTCTACACAAAATTTGTCTTCATGTAGCGCTCTGATAGCTTCCTGTAGCAAATTGTTCCTTCCTATACCAACTTTGTTCTTAATATAACAATTATGTTCTTCATGTAGTAATTATGTTCTAGTCTTTTAGTAGTTCTTTTTTGGTCATGTAAGACACAACCCAAATCATGTAGAAGGTAATCTTTTCATGCCAAGAGGTCCTTGGTCCACCTTTTATTTTTATTGTTGTTTTATTATTATTATTATTATTATTTCAACGTTTTTCTCTTTTTTTTAGTCCATGCAAAATAAATTCATAGTGTTTTGAGTTAACTGAGTTGGCCCCCAACTAATTTTTTATATCCATGATAACATCTCACTTTCTTAAGCCTTTTTTCACTTTTGTCTCATTTATCTCCCACATGTGTGGTTGTCATTTAGATAAAAGCTAAGTGACCTGCAAGGTGAATTTAGAGAGTTTCATACCTATGCCTTACCATGATTGTCATTGTGTACAATTTTGCTATAGTTGTGTAGCCTGCCTTCGATGATCTTGAAGTTGCATGTGATCATTTGTTGGAGCTCCTCTAGGTGGTATTTTTGTTGTTGTTGCTATTCTCCTAAGATTCTCTTGATGTGAGTGTTGTAGCTGATCATATGTAATTTCTAAACAAAGGTAAGGTGGATATGTATTTCCCAACATATCCATGAACAACACGAAAAATTAAAAATGGTTGTGGGTGATAGAGGCCAATTTCTCAAATAGTGTGCACTATAATTTGATGAAATTCCTTGAGCATGTTATCATAATATACTTTCATCTCCTCATGGAACATCTAGGAAAAAGAATTCATATTTTTTGAGATATGGTAAAAATAATTTTCTACCCTGTGTATTTTGGCATCTTGTCACAAAACAAAACCTTCCTATAACACTTTAGGACAATGAGGAAAATGAATGGGAAATTCTTGGGAATGATAGTTGTATGTTGCAAATGGAGGAGGGTGATGGATAGACATGGAATTTGTCCCATTGGAGCATCTGAGAGAACGAGGAGAAAGCCCAAGTTTGAATTCCTTTGACTACATTTTTGGCCAACTTTTTTCTTTTTGGTGCTAACTTGTTCTTGTTGCCTGAAAATGTTGGAGAGCACCTGAATTCATCAAAGAAAGATACATGGAGCAAATTTTTATTTTTTTTTCAATTTTTTTTCTTTTAGGCCTACTAGCTCCCTCAATGAGGTTTTCAACTAGTAGGTCTTCCTAAGTGCCTCAAAGGAGGTTTTCACTTACAAATTTTTTCTCTCTCTTTTCCAACCCATTGGCGACCTTGTGGATATTTTCAATCAATGATTTCACTTCAGATTTTGTTTTTTCCTCTAATTGTTTTCATTTTCTTATTTATTTTTCTCTATCCTACTCTACTTGAAAAACACAAAATCTCTTTCAAATGTAGGAATACTTCCAATGGAGCCATGTGCATAACAAGATGACATATAAATTCATGTGTATGCTTAAAACATATGCTTTGAAATTTACTTGAATATTAGAGACCAAATGCTTTGAATTTAATTATATCAAGCATCATTGGAGAAGATAGTGATGCTCCATCTTGTTGATTTTTTGGAACCAAACCTGAATATAGTTTTGATGCCTTTGGTTCACTTGCCCATATAGATCATTCTTCATGTCTTATTTTTCTATGCCATTCAAATATTCTACTATTTTCTGATTAGTCCCTTGCACACAAAATATATATAATGTTAACCATAGCATAAACTCTTCAATCTTAGGCTCTAATGGTTTCTCTCAATAAATTGTGATACATGATTCTTATATATCTTCTTCTTCTAGATGTTGTTCTTAAATGACATTAGGAAAATAGTTTTTTTGCAATACTCCTCCTGAGCTGAGATGAATACCATTTAGATCAAGAGGATTTATTTGGAAGTTTTGTACCTGAACATTCAAAGTGGGCTAAGTTACGTCATTTTTAGGGTTTGGCAATGGTCATACAGGTAGTTGATTGGGAGTGGATCTTTGAGATGGATGTGGTTGGGGTTGTTGTTGTGGTGGAGGTGGAGGTGGATGGTAAGGATAACATTGAGTTGGGTATGGAGGATATAGAGGAAAATATTGAGGATATTACAAATTTCTCCCATAATTTTCTTTACAATCTTTTTTCCAAAGATTGGTTTTCAGGTAGGGATGGCCAAGGTTTCCAAGGAATGGGTGTGCTCAAATTAATTTGAGATGTATGTGGATAACCTCAAAATTGTGGATTAGGTCCTTACATCATGTTAGGTTGACTAGGCTTCCATGGTCTTCTTTCAGCTACATAACATAACTTCTTTGCTAATTGACTTGCTCCATTTTCCTCTTGGTAAACTTCCTACAACCTCAGTAATGATGGGAAATAATTAGTAGCACGCGATTATGAATTGATAACAAAAGTCTAACCATTCTCTTCTTTCTGATATTGCATTCATAACATTTCTACTTGTTCACCTAGATTGCTAAGAATTTTCTTTTTAGTAAGCAAATTTCTAAGTTTATCGTGACTTACCGATCTTCATGTTAATTTACATACCCTTTCCCTTCCTCTTGAGACGTGCTTACATGTCCAACAAATTTCTTCAAATATTAATTGGTATATGTCTCATCTACTCATGATATCAAGGAGATCAATCGACTCATCCCTAATTGTTCTATGTAAGAGGGCTTTTAGTGTGTCAAATACTAAATGATGTAGTTTTTCACTCTTCACATTATACATAAATCTCTCTATTAGATCCTGAAGTCTCTCATCTTATTTTTGAGACATTCTAAGATCATGATATTTATATTTTCCTAGAAATATATTTTTCATATCATTCCATGGTATTATTGAATTAGTCCCTAAACTCATGAACCATTTAAGAGATCTATCATTCAATGTTGCTAGAAACAATACCAATATTTTAGTGTTTATAAAGAAACCGTAAGATCTCTAAAGGATTCCAAATTCAAAGAGAAATCTTTCTAGTTGTTCTGACCTCATATCATGGAAGTTGGGAAGGAAATATGGAGGGATGTTCTTCATATGAACATTGATGTTAGTATCTTGAATTGGAAATACAAGACGATATTGCTCATTGTCATTGTATCCATCCATTTATTCTACCTTATTTTCCACTTCTTCTTCTACGTGCAAGAGTGGATGGTGATGTACTTCTTACTGCACTTTATGATCAAATGGGGGTTTTGGTATTCCAGAATTATTTTTGTTTTTATTATTTTTTGAATGAAAATACTAATGAAATGTAATTTTGTATTTCTTAAATGAAAGATTCCTAATGCAATTTTTGTGGGTTTTTGCATAAAGTAAAAGAAATTAATCAACAAGGGAAGAAAAAAATGCATACATTGAAACCTCCTAGACAATGGTGTGAAAAAGGTGATGAAACCTAATATTGAGTCAAGAATGTTGCAACTTACAAGGCTACAAACTTAAATTATCAACCCTAGGTTCATACAAATTTAAGAGGTGTTGGCACTATATGTCAATCATGCAATGTGTCCTTCGTTTGTTGACCCGATGCAATGAAGTGAATGCCATGAACCCAAGCCTAAACTAATTGCTAAAATGGAAAGGAAACCTGGTTAATTTTGTATTGAGGAAATACTAGTTACTTTTGTAAAAAAAAAAGGGATATTATACTTTTCTTGCATGTAAGTGTTAATCCTATTTTTAGAAATGTAAACATTAACTGATTTATAGAGTGTGAATGGTACATCAAAAGGAAGCCTAGTCTATGCAATACAAATAACAATGTTGGAAATCAAACCATTTCTTAATACGTAAGAAACAAAACGAAATGATTGTTAAATCACTGCATTCAAGGTATATTTGTTTGACAAAGTTAATAAGGTTCTCCATAAAGTAATCATGAAAATCATTGTTATGATAAATCATGAATATGTCCACTAACCATAACTGCAAAGCTCAATTGCAATGGAGAAGAGGCAAGGCTTCAAAAGTGTTTTGGTCTTACTCAATAATGGTTCAAATCCTAGAGGTAATTATTCAATCCTAAGGGACAAATACCAATATTTTGGAGAAATTATTCTCAAGATTACATGTGCTACATAAGTGCTAAAGGAGGTGTTATAGGAGGCCTTGTTTTTCTACAAGAGAAAGATAACTTGTTGAATGACAAAGTAAATCAAATGAAAATCAGATGGAAAACAATTTTTTATTATGTAGGATGTCCTATCACTCCATTCCAAGTCTAATCACTCCAAAATACCCATGTTAACACATGCTAAAAAATAGTAAAAAATTACTACCCTAAAAACTAGAAATTCAGGAACTAGTGAGCTAGTTAACCTACCAAATGCCTAGCACAAATGATATTGGGTAAATTTGTTTATGAACCTAAATGTTTTTATGACCCAATAAAACTAAAATAAACTCAAATGAAACTCATTAACATGTTGTAAAAAATAGCATAAAATTACTACTATTTTTCTGCGAGGGACTTCCAGAAATTCTAGATTTGTGAACTTGTATACCAATCCAGGTAACTCAATAATGAATATGAATTTTCAATTTTTTCTAAGGATGCATAAACAATTTGAATCTATAACTAGCCTACAAAATAACTAACTTCAATTATTTAACCAATATGACCTACAACAAAAGAAGAATGAATAGTATATGCAGAAATAAGAGATGCAAATGAAGAAGACATTCAAAGGAGATAAAGAAATTGTATAAGAGGGATCTGAGGCTCTTGCAATGGCCAAGTCCAAGGAAAATAAGATTCCTATTAAGAAAGAAAAGGTTTACAATCTAAAAGTGACACCAAACTTCATTATTTGAATCAATCCCAGTACATCCATACTAAAAATGTAAGTGGAGATACTAAATAATAAGTTTGCTCCACAACAAGACAAAGAAATACTTACCCCTAGAGGAAAATTTGAATTTGTACTTATACAAAGTGACGACGAATAATTTTCCTCAAAATGAGGAAGTTCCCCTCCAAATCCCTCAAATAGTGGATTTGGTTGCCAACATTAGGAATTTTCATTAAATGACACTGAGCGCATTCCTAGATTTTCTCAATCACTAGAGCTCTAGAATTTGTGAAATATTTTCATAATATCGTTTTCATTTATTATCCAAACTTGATCGATCATATAGAAGGGAGAAATTTCTGCCCAGTATTCTCACAATATTCTAAAAAAAAAAATATTAGGCACATAATATGCAGTTATCCCTAAACCTTCCTCATAACATATTAAAGCTAGAAAACATTATTAAATGTAGAATGAGATATTTAATATAGTTTTTATGTGCCTAGGAAAGGTTATATGGGCCTTAATTTGTGTCTAATTTGGAGGCACATCAACTAGCATGCAAGAGTATTGTAATTGTAGCATATTAGGATGAGTAACTAGTAGTAGTGGTCATAATTAGGAAGGATTTTGGAGATAATTACTCCTAATTAATCTGGTTTTTTAATTTAGAATAGAAATGTTTTCTCTGCACAAAACAAAGGATGACAAGTGGATTCATGCCATTCAAGAATAGATGTGTTTTTTGAATGAACACAAGATAGGGAAATTATTCATTTGCCTTCAATTTAAAATAATTAATTCTTTGGAAACCTTCCTCCTTATGAGAGATATTAGATTTCCTATTTAATTCCTTTGTGTTATATGTAATGTGATTCCCTATTAAATATGTCGATTTTGACACTTCTTTTTATGCTTCTTGGTGAGAGAATGTTGATTTTTGAATTGCATATCAACTAGTTCATTATCATCACCCATGAAAGTGGAACTTGTTGCATCAATAAAATTTCTTTCTTGAAACAAAAAGAAAGTGTTATTTCATTAGAAATTGTTCAAAATAACCTAGGCAAGATAAGAAAAATAGCAATAACTGTCAATCCAATAAATTTAATTCTTCCATGAAGAATTTCTTCACAGAAAGCTTCTACCACCGAAGTGCCATTGGCAGCAGTGGAAGCACTAATGCCATGAAACATTTGGGGTGTTTTTTTCACTAGAATGACCTAAAGCATTAGAACTAGTATTTATTAAATTGGATGTCCTTAAAACTATAGATAATACTACTAAGAATGAGTCTTTTGAGAGGACTATGTAAACTAAGTCTCCACATGTTATATTGCTACTGAAAACCTTCTCTATTTTCCTACTCCTTTATTATTTTGATATTACCTAGAAACAAGGTCAAACCTAATAAGAAAGTACCTAGTGTGAATTGTAGTATAAATTAAGAAAGTGAAATGTTGTAATTTTATCTCCTACTAAGAAATCAACACAAGAAGTTGTCACTTGGTGGTATATTGATATTTGTTACGAGAAGAAGAGCATTGGAATTTCTATGTAGGAAGATGGGAAAAGACTTTATAATAAGAAATAGAATAAATGTTAAAATATAAATAAAGAAATCACTCATTAACTCTGTACGATAGAGAAATAAATCAAAATAGTGAGAAGATTTAATTTTGATCCCATGTGAATTTTAGCACTCTACGTATCCATTTGTTATTATTACTTATGTACCCACGAATGAATAGTAATTGATTGACATCAAACATGTTTAAGGGGTTGTCCAATGTTACTAATATTTATACACTAATCCTACCATATACGAGAGATGGGTGTTCTGTACCATTAATTAAATAACTTTGTTATTTGTATAGATCCAATTAAGTACTCGTACAATTTAGGTTATATTTGAGAAGTCTTTAAACAAATTGACCAATTTAAAAAATGCAAGGCCTTGCAATTTTTATGGTTGAATGAAATATAGGACACTACTATCGAAAGTTGAAGAAACTTGGGTATTGCCACTTTCCAATCAAGGCAAATCTCACAGGGGTCTAGTTGGCAAGAGGATGAGGGTAGACACAAGAAATTTTCACATATTGTTATAGGGAAAATTGTGATTAACGTTGTGGAAGGTAAGAAACATTGCAAAATATGTTTCGAACTTACGACAAAAATAAAAAATTGCACAACCAAACCATACGAAATAATAATGAAAAGTGGAACTACTCGACTCAAACGAAATGATGATTATACTTACCGAGAACAACCCATCAATTAAATATAAATAACATCGAGCTTAAGAAAAAGGGTTGAGAATAGTCAAAAGGCCAAAGAACATAAACTAAAACAACCTTAATTTACAAATCTAATTATTTTTTTACTAGAAAAATACTATAAGAAAATGTCCACAAAGAAACATTCAAGCACATTGAAGAATATATAAAAGGTGAAATAGATGAAAATATGCAGGACCCTTATATCTTAAAATATATATAATGTAAGGAAAATATGTAGTCCTTGCCTCATGGAGATTTCATTGAACAAAAATATTACGAATAAAATCAAGAAAAAATGATCCAAACAAGAGCTCAAGCAAATAAATTAAAACCAAAAAAATTATATCCTCTCTCTCTGAGGTAAACATATATTTATGACCTCTATTTGGTTTATATTAATGATTCAGTCTATAGCTGTTGATGATATTTTATGGTAGATATTACATTTGTTTTTTATCCTTGAAACAAGTTCAGGAACATTTTATTAATAGAATGTAGGGGATGTTGCAATGTTTTTTTGTTCATGCTTACGCGCTAGAACAAAATATTTTGAAGGTTGTGAGCTATACCCTAATGATACTTCTAACGTATATATTTATTAATATGCTACCTTATTCTCAAGAAAAGTGAATAAATGTGTTAAAAGTTGATTCTGTAGGCTTTTCAATAATTTTAACAAAATATATCCCAAACGGTTTTTAAACACATGGTGATATTTTTTTGTCTCCTGTTGAATTTTTGTTGAATTTTTTTCATTGTGGATTGATGACAATGCATCTATATACTGGTCAAAATTCACATTTATAATGTTATACATAAATCAAACTTTGTATTAAATCACCGTTTTAAAATTTATAATCTCTGTATTGAAAATATGAATATACCCGCACTGGTTTTCGGACGAATCATAGCCCTAAGATCGATTTTTTGTAACAAAGCTAAGGGAACTCACTTTATAATCGTTTCTTTAATTTTATCCTGTGAATGGTGGAAGTATATTTTTTAGACTTCAATCATATTTGATACATGCACAGTGCTTGACAATAAATGTTCAGTTTCAAATCTGAATAGACTACTTTGCATAGAAAATCAAGTTTGAATTGCCATAGATCTTTGAAAAGAACTTGTCATATAAGAATATGAGCTTGGTATTATCAGAATAATATAATTATTTAACTCTTGTCATGTAGCTTCATATAAGTATGTTCTAATTTTTATGCAAATTCAAATTCAAAAGGAACTTGTGAATAGGGTATTTTGAAGAGGCACACAATTACACTAGAACACAATAACGAAACATTTTGTGTACAAAACTTAAACATAAAGTACCTAATTTTGTTATTTTTTATTTTTTATTTTTCCCTCTTTACTGGTTGGGATGATAGGAGGATTAGGGCACCCGACATAGGAATCTCCAGTGCCGATGAATTCCGCTAGTACCGAAGAGGTGAAATAACTCCTCCAGTGCTCAAAAAGCACCGAACAAACCTGCAAAATAAAATAAAAAAACAATTGTGGCAAGAAAACAATATGCAAACAAAATTTTTCATCTACAAAATGGGAACATAAATACCTTGTTTTTTGCCATTCCGTCGTTGGATTGGTGGGAGGACGAGGTACCCAATAGAGGAATCTCCAGTGCTGACAAGGTGCAAGAACTACCCTAGCGACGAGTCTGCAAAACCCAAAAAAAAAAAATCAATAGTTCCAACAAATCAATACGAAAAGACAAGGAACAACTACCTATATTTTCGAAAGCGAATCCGTAAAAAAATTGTCTAGGGCAACAACACAAATATACAGCTACCACAATAGTGGAAAAACACGCAGACGAACACCACGGTTTCAAAACATGTGGATGAGCACGATAGTCCCAAAGACAATATCAGTTAAAAGACGTGAAAATTTTGCAACGGTCTCACGACCCACATATATATAAAATGTTTTTCAACCAAAAAATATTTACGGCCAAAAATCATGTTCGACCAAAAAAAATTCCGGCCGAAAAAATTGTTGGGCTGAAAATAAAAATTAGTGGCCAATTTTTCCCCACCAGGAAAAAAATTGCTATACATTATCATTATTACAGTGTTTTCTTATACCTTTATTTTGTAATTATGGTTTCTTTTGTCTTTTTATTTTGTGGTTGTTCTTGATAGTTGTTGGGTGTGAGGAAGAAAAATATGAAAGAATTGTAAAAGAAGAACTGAGTAACAAAAACCCATCTCGAGATGAAGAAGCCTAATCAAAACCTCTGCATGAAATAAATGGCAAAAAGGAAATAGAATAAAATGATAGAATAAGCAAAATGGGCATGACTATTAAAAAAAAAAGATGATCGTAAAACAACGATGAAAATGGCATAGGAAGGAAATGTCATGATTTTTCATAATTCTATGATTAGTATTTTGAAGTCAAAATAAAAGGAAAATGATGTAGTCTAATGTGAAAAATAGTTAGCTACACACAACCATAAGTGGCAAGGTAAATCATTAATTCTTAAAAATAATATGATCACTAGATGAATAGTCTAAATAAATGGAATTGGTAATTCTCATGTTTGATATTTTACGATGATGTCATTTAATGGATTCCATATTTTCTAGAATTTTCATTGGATAAATGTGCAAGATAATATATTGTCATCTTCCTATTTTGATATTTCTCACCCTGGTTGAGTGCATGAATGAAGATTGATAAATTCTACTTACCATGTGTGAAGACATTTTGGAATTGAATAAGAATTTCAAAAACAAGTGTGATTTACTTTGGAATAGAACCATGATGAGGTGAAAGTGCTACAAAAGGCTTTCACCCCTTAGGAGGCTCCTTGAGAAATGAAAGAAAAATGTGAGAGAATTGCCTTTACTTTTCAGAAGTGATAAAGGAAGGAGAAACACCAAAGATGGTGTTTAATTCAATGGGAGAAAGAAGTGATGTCACTAATGAAATTTCTTTTCGGAAACATTCTTATTTATATCCAGTTGTAAATATTTTGGAAGTATTTATTGTGGGGCCAACATGAAAGTTGGCTAACAGATGTAAGTGTTAATATATTGTTATGAATAAAATATTACTTTAAGTTATTTGTTTATTTGGAACTATAATAGGAGCCACTATGTGGATAATTAGTCTCCCAACTATAAGGAATTGGTTATAAGCGAGTTCTAGTCCAATGGAGGAAAGTTTTGAAGTGATAGTTTTGATAATCATTAAAAGAAATCCTCCATCTTTAAAAAAAATCGCTAAAACAAAGATTTAGGAGGACGAGAGAAAAATATCCTGAGGTGGAAAAATACAAGAAGATAGATTGTGGGACAGAAAATAAATCTAAAAACTAAATGTACTACTTGGAGAGAATGACTAGTCTTAGAAGACTCAAATCTAGTGGGACACAACTAGAAGTCTAAGGTGGAAGACTCTTAGGACAGTAATAAATTTCCTCATATAAAATACTACTTGAGTCTCAACGGGAAATATGTAGGTAACATTTCACTCGTTGGGAAGAACATGGTTGATCTTATTAAATTTTTAAGGTTCAAATAGGTGATTTTTGTTTTTTGTTTTTGTGGCATATGAATCAGTTATAATTTTAATTGTCTTATGTTGATATGTGTTGTAGCGACCATAACCACCCTCCAAAATTTTCCCTTCTCTTCGTTTTGGAGCCTCCCTACTCAAATATTATCATCTTGTCTTGTCTTGCTCAAGTACTTGTGTTTTCATCTAAATTTATGTTCACTTACTTTCTTTTCCATCTAACCACAATCTAACCCCATGACTTGGTTGCAATCCAGTTCTTACATTGCCTTGATGATCTATGCAATCCTTGAGGGCAACCAAGCTTTCTCTAAGGAAATGTGCAGTGAAACGTAGAAGTGAGCTTAGGCTCTAGAATTATGCAGACCTAGCTGGAAGCTTATCTTCACCTGGGAATATGTGTAAAGAAGTCCAAGACAACAAGTGAGCGTTCAGCTCTAGAATTGTGCAGAGCCATTTGAAAACCATCCTTCAGCCTAGGAATTGCATAATCCAAACCCACAGTGAGCACTCTGGTCCATAATTATGCAAACCTAGATGACAACCTACCTTCAGCCAGGAAATTACACAAAGCCTAAGAGGCAGTCAAGAGCCACTTAACTCAGGAATAGTGCAGAACCATATTGTGCTCAGAAACTGTCAGTGCATCAACGAGAGAGTTTCCTGGTCCGCCCCAATACTGTGCAATATTTCCAGGCAGTGCATGGCAGGGATCCCAAAAAGCAGGAAGCTAAGAGGAAAAGAATCCCTAAGAAGTAGGGAATCTATTATTAGCTTCCCAAAGGTGAAACATTTCCATCTTTAGAAATTTCTGCAAAGTGTCATTGTTGTCCTTGATCTCAAGCATATGCGTCATGAACTCCATTTGCTGAAATCTATGTAATGAACACCTCTAGAGATAATTTATGCATTTTATCATCCAAATTTAGCTTCCCTGGGAGATCAAGGAGACTTGAAAGCTTTGTCATTGCTTATCATGGTGATTTTTGCTTTTATCGCCTTTTCAAATTTTTTTGTCGTTTTCCCATGTTTAGCATGTGAGAATGTTGTTTCACTCATTTTTTTCAATGAACAATGGCATTTTAACTTATTTTAGCTTGTATAAGTGTTGCTTCAAGTTATACATTTCCTTCTCCAAGTGTCACATGAGTTTTCCCATTTTGCACCAATGGTCATCGTTGCGACGACTCCCTTGACACACATTGTGTTCTTTCATCTTAATTGATTGACACACTTGTTTCACATGCATGCATCTACACTTAGTTAGATCTCCACTCATCCTTACATCATCCTTCAAATATGCCTATTTGTAGACTCCCCATGGATAGATTTTGGCTCCCCATCCCTAGGTCTCACATTCACTTGCATGCATTAACCGGCCTGAAACCTCAAGGTCTCTACCTTGGCTTCTAGAATTGTGCAGAGGTTTTCTTGGGCTAGATCCAACTGCACACTACGTAGTTCTAAGATCTAGTCTCCCATCTTGGTCACTGAGACTGCACAATGCGCAGTCTCTCCATGTTCTTGTCCCGGACTAAGCTGCGCATTATGGAGTTCGAGTCATCAGGTTTCCATACTGATTTTTGGGACTGCACGGTGCGTAGTTCCCACATTCAGTCAGTCACCCCTTGTTAGTAAAAACTGCACATTTCCTCTCATAAGATGCCTTGGCTACGAATTAATCATGCCATAAGTTAGATTTGTAAGAGTTAATGTTTCCTTGTTGTGAATGTCTATTCTGTCCCACAAGTATGACACTCATGAAGCACTTCTCTCCAACAGTCATTTTACCATCAAAACAAAAACATTTTCTTTAAAAGTGACCACTGAAAGAAGTACAAAGAAGCAGTTGAGAGAGCACCAGTTTACTTGCCAATATATGAATATGCCCAACTGTTTACAAGAGAGGAATCAACACTAGCATGGCAGAAAAACCAACAATAGTGGTAGAAGGGAACAAGCTAATACAAGATCAAGGAAAGAGGAAATCACTGACATAAAAGAGGGAGGAAAAAGTTGTAGTGCGAAAGTGAATTTGGTCTTCATGCGGGCAGCTTTGACAACATAAGCAAAAGTAAGCACAAGACATATATAACATAGGAGAGGAAGAGAATATACTAGAGCTTGCAGGTAGCAAAACTCAGATTGCAACAAGAAGAACGATAGTCGAAGGAATAACATGAGGTGAGAAGCAGAAACTGGAAGAAGAAAAAAGGAGATGCACATGACAGAGAAACAACACTAATACAGGTTTATGAGCTGGAACAACCAGCAAATGAAGAAGAGAGTGAACATATGCAGGTTCCCTCACCAAATCTAACCACAAGAACCATGTCCGGCTTGAGGTTAAGAGGTACATGGAGCAAGTGATGGCGAGGTGAGCAGTGATGACTTGCGACTGAGCACATACAACATGGAGTAGTATGTTGGTGGTCCAACCACACTTAGGAGAACACTACGCATGCTTTAAGATGAGATGGACACAGGTTCCAAGACCACATGCCTATATGCCATCGAGGCAACAGTCTGATTTGAGCAAGAAAACATCATGACATCACAACACAGTACCAAGCCTGGCATCAGTATGTGACCGAGTAGCATCAAGCGGGGGTTTACAAGTTGATGTTTTCCCACACTCCAGGGTCATAGTGTTTTTTCTTGTTAGGCTATCTCTAGCTTATTTTCTCCCACATGGGTATATGTGGAACTCGTATATTATTGTAAATATGTTCTAAGTAGAATTCCAAGTGTCATTAGTGGAATGTGAACAGCCATTATGTAATGTAAAGATTCATGAGTGTAGAAAAAGAGTCACAAAGTGAAATGTCAAGGGTTACCTCAACATTTTCTATAAATAGAACCCCATAACTCATAGAATATACTTTTGGGAGCCAAGATTTTAGCTAGGCATTACTTATAGAAGTCTTGGAGAGTATTGTGACGATCCTTGGCTTCTCCACGACGTAGAGCGAGTATATCTCTTTGGAGGAGTAGGCGTTGTTGACTGTAATGTTCCACTATTGGGGCTATTGGTTGTCAATATTGTATGTATGGATGGAACTTTCACTTAATAGTATATAATAAAGCCAACACATTTTAATAGATATGTTGTTATTGTAGTTAGACTATTTTGGTTTCCTTAACAATTTATGTTATTTAACATATGCATTTATGTATGAAATATTTTGTATGCAATCGTATGAACCATGCTTCATGCATGTTGTTGGTTTAACCCATCACTTTGGGTTGTGGAATATTTTTCTTCCAATTTGTGATGTTATTAAGCTCATGTATTCCATTGAGACTGCTTACTATTATAGGCTTCGAAGGGAAACACTTTCCTTCCCCCTTGTTGGGACTAATACTGAGAAGGGGGGGGGGGGGGGGGGGTGTGAATCAATATTATCAAATTAATAACTCTTTCTTTTCATAATCAGATTTATATACGCTACTTGAGTGAAGGGAACTCGTGTGTGCATGAAATTATTCTTAAGGCAACCAGTGTATGTCCAGTGAACTTATGATTCAGTGAATTCATCGTATGTTGATCTTTAATGAGTGAATCCGTACTTTATTAACCATTAAATAATAGCCATGTGCAGTAATAAAAGAATAAATCATCACACATAAGAAACACACATGAACTCCAAGATTTAAGGTGGAAACCCAATGTGGGAGAAAAACCACTTTTTGTCATCTTTGTCTTCTTTTAATATAAGAAAAACCTATTTACAATCTTGTACTAGTGTAGTCTCATACTAGTATACAAGCACCCACCTGCAAAACACTACAATCTTCTCTCGTTCTCCAACTACTACTGGAATGGAGCTACAACCCCCTAGCTCTTGTACTAGCTGATATGTTTATTAGTACGTAGGTGCCGACCTAGAGAAGGTTCCAGCCTTCACTCATTCTCTAGCTACTACTAGAAGGGAGCTCAAACCCCATGGCTCTTGTACTAGCCGATATGTTTATCAGTACGTAGGTGCCAACCTACAAAAGGAAATGGCCTTCTCTCTTTCTCCTGAGACCACGTTTCATAAATTTTTAGACTGGATACTCCTGGTACACAACAAAAAAATATGAAGCCCATGTTTCATTAAATTTTCACACTGGACCCATCAGTAATACTGAAGCTCAAAATCAATCACCACTACAATACAGCCAATCACTGAAACCCATCAACACTGAACAAAATCACAATCAATCAATCTGAACAATTATATCATTATCACCAAAACACAGAGTTGAACCCAAAACTCTACATCATCAACTAGAACCAACTGCAACTTCAAAAATCATATTTGATAGTGTATACACTACTTCAAAGTGTTGAACAAGTGTGTATACACACCTTAACCATGACAAACCAATGTATAGATCTACAAATAGTAACTTAAAACTTCATAGTTATTCCAGACTTTAGTCATACCCAGATCATAACATTTTTAGAATAAAACATGTGTGAGCATTTATATCCAACCCATCCATTATCAGATGACACAATGATAAGTCATTTAAGGTCTCATGATCCTGATCCAACATTGTATCGAAAGGTGCATGTGATATTTTAGATCATATCATTACCAAAGCCCTTACAACATAAAATATACTTTAGATAGAAGTATTCTTGGAAAGCCCTTTCACTTAGAAACATGGCCCTTCAACCTTCTCCTCCTTATATACTTAGATCCTTTTTCAATACCTCAGACCAAAATCATAGTTATCTTGTCGGTATTATTTTATGGTATCAATATTCTTTTCCGTCCTCATTACCATGGGTCAATACCATGGTAGGAACCCCTGATATTCATTATCCTTAATTTTCCATCCCATACGCGCTTTTCCTTCTGTGAAAGTGTGTTCATACATATACGATACTTTTATCCTGTTAACTCGTGTGGATATGCTACTTGGAGAAGGTTAACCAGTGTATATTTTTTAAACCATTCTCTTTCTTCAATCTCTAGAGTTTGATCTGTAATCCTTTGTTGTTACCTCTAAATTGACATGTTGCACTGTCATAGATCACTTAATATTTTGTAACTTGCCATCAAGGACAACACTTGTACCATAATTCCAACAATCTCCCCCTTTCAACTTGATGGCAACCATATATCAAGTAACACTAAGATACTCTCCCCTTTTGACATCAAGGATAAAGGGAGGACCAAGATATTCTCCCCCTTAGTGATGTACTATGTTTTCCATGCTCCCCCTAAGCACATGTAGGGTCCATAGAAATATTTTTCAAAAGAATAACATGACCCTATAACTCAACTATGTGAGTATGACCTTCCTATCATCAATGACTCGTACATACATCAATCACCCAACCAAGTGGCGGTATACCAAACATGACTAAAAAATTGCAATTATTACATCATCCTTCCCATGCACAGTGGGGTTACAAATTACATCATAGGTCTTTACATGACCTTTACATCAAATGATATACATGAAATTTATAACAATGACCAATGATCCAAGCAAAACCATGATAGTCATTAACAACTATCATACACCATATATGATCTACACCCTAAGCATCTTTCAACAACATCAAGATCAACAACCTATATATGTCCATAATTAAAAGAGTTATCGGAATAAAAACCACTATGTGGATCAAGAAATATAAGTATCATCATGTACCAAGGTCTTCTATTATAATGCCAACAATGCATTATTAGAAGCATATTCTCCCCCTGAACATGTTCCAACTGTTCACTGTCAGATTTGATCATTGCATTTGTTAATAAGAATAATCATGGTATCATCATCAACCGGTTATTCATAAAGTCATTAACAATTTATGAAGGCCAAAAGAACTTCTACATATCATCAACAAACTCTAATCATCATCAGTCAGAACAAAAAATATAATTTATAATTGATTGAGCCATATCAGAGCCCTTTTCCTGAGTCTATCCCACTTCTTCTTCATTAAAATAGCATGTATGTGACTGTGCAGCTTCTAACTCGTGTATCTATGCGACTTGTCTTCATAATAACTGTGTATGAGAATTGGAATACTGAGGTTTCACACATTCGGCTCCCCCTGAGCTTGTTATGTTTGTATACTTAGCTATGCCACATATTTTTGACAAAAATTCCCTCTTCTTCTATACCTTAGAGTGTGATAATGTTTGTTCCTTTTGGTATGTTGGCTGAATTTTGCTCCTACATTCTTTTGCTATATTCCCAAACTTTTTACAAGAATAACATCTTATATTTTTCATATTCCTTCTATTGCAATCAATAGCTTTGTGACCATACATATTGCAAGAAAAACAATATCCTTTAAAGTACCTAGAAATTGATGATATTTATATGTGACAGTTATTAGCTTGAACCATTCTACTTCTGCATCTCGCTACAACATGCCCAAAATTATGACATATAAAACATTCAACATTAGTCATCAAAGGAAAGAAATCATTATCACTTCCATAGTTAGGAGTAAATGATTTTCCTTGAAGTATTTCTTACCTTGGTTGTTGATGGGGTTGACCTCTTATCTCCTTGTTGAGCATTTTAGATTTTGCATTAGAGTTCCTTGCCTTATCTTGTGATCTAGATTCACCTTAAGCAGTTTCATGAAAACCATGACTAGTCTTTATAAGTGGAGAACACTGAACTTTCATGATTTCAACTAACATTTTCGATCCTTTAGCAAATCTAAGATTAAGCGTTTTTGTCTTCTCAAGTTATCTTCATAGACTTACTACTTCACACTATAATTTTTCATTGTGCTTGTCCTTTTCAGTAAGTTGATGTGTCATTGTGTCTATGATTGTATCCTTTTTTGCCAAACAGATTTTGAGTTGAGTGCTTTCTTTAAGGAAATCTTCCTTTTCTAGGGTATAATTTTAATATGCCATGAGTAGTTTATAATCTTGATCATCTTTATCACTATTAGAAAGGCCATAACTATCTTCGTGAGTATAATAACTTCTCTTACCTTCTACATAAATCTTTGCTTTTCCATGAGGACATTTAGCAGCATAATGACGAACTCTTCCACTAGAAAAAAATTTGAAGTGAATCTTATCTCTGAATCTTCTGGAACCCCGCTGAAGTTTCTTCACAAATTTTACCTCACATTCTTCCAATATATATCTTCATTCTTTGAGATTTTCATTTCCTTTTCCTTTTGTAGAAGCTTTGAAAGAAACTTCTCTCATTTCTGATGGACCACCTTTCCCCATTTCAAAGGCAGTTAAAATTCCATGAAGTTGAACAATAGTAATAGATTGTAGATCTTACTTTTCTTCAATGGAAGATACTTTTGACTCAAATTTAGAAGATAGAGATCTCAAAATTTTCTTAACTATAATAGCCTCCTTTATTTCTTCACCCAGATTTCTCATATGATTTACAATCTCATCTGCTCATAAGAAATAACTAGCAATACTTTCATCATTATGCATCTTGAGAGTTTCATACAGGATTCTGAGAGTTTGGAGTTTAGCACGTGTTACCTGGGACTCTCCTTTGTAGCTTTGAATGATTCTTTCCCATGTTTCCTTGGTTGTGTTGAACTGTATGACTTTGACGAATTTTGATTTTGATAGACTTCCCATTAAAGAATTGATGACTTTGGCATTGATTTCATATGATTTCGTTTTTCCTGGATCCACGGGGAATACTACTAGATATTGGTATCCTCTTTCCACAATTGCCCAAACCTCAGCTCCAAGTGACTGAAGATAGGCTCTAGTTCTTGTCTTCCAAAAAACTAAGTTATCCTCATTGAATATTGGTGGTCTGATAGATTCCATTCCTTCATGATTTCTCATCTTGAGATATCTTCCTTCAAGTGATCAATCTTATTCGGAAGGAGTTGCTCTGATACAAATTATTGGGAATAATACTAAGAGGGGGAATGACTCAATATTATCAAATCAATAAATTTTTATTTTCATAATCAAATTTATATATGCTACCTCAATGAAGGGAACTTGCATGCAAACGCAACTATTCTTAAGGAAATAAATGTATCTCCAGTGAACTTATGATTCAATTAATTCATAATATTTTGATCTTTGATTAGTGCACCAATACTTTATTAACCATTAAATAGCAACCATGTGCAGTAATAATAGAATAAATCATCATACATAAGCAACACAAATGAACACTAATATTTAAGGTGGAAACTGAATGTGGGAGAAAAACCACCTGCTGCTATCATCTTTATCTTCTTCTAATATAAGAAAAAGCTATTTACAATCTTGTACTAGTACAGACTCAAACCAGTACACAAGCACCCAACTGCAAAAGGCTACAAACTTTTCTCTTTCTCCAGCTACCACTAGAAGGGAGCTACAACCCTCTAGCTCTTGTGATAACTTATATGTTTACTAGTAGATAGGCGTCAACCTGTAGAAGGCTCCAACCTTCACTCTTTCTCCAGTTGCTACTGGAAGGGAGTTCAAACCCCCTGGCTCTTGTATTGGCTGATATGTTTACCAGTACATAGCCACCGAATTACAGAAGGGAGTGACCTCTTTTCCTGTAGGGACCACGTTTCATAAATTTTCAAACTGGATACTCCTGGTACAAAAAAACACAATATGAAGGCCATGTTTCATCAAATTCTGACACTGGACCCATTAGTAACAGTGAAGCTCAAAATCAATCACCACTGTAATACAACCAATGACTGAAACCCATCAACACTAAAGCAAATCATAATCAATCAATCTAAACAATTAGATCATTCTCACCAGAGCACAGAGATGAACCCAAAACTTTGCATCAACAACCAAAACCAACTACAACTTCAAACATCATATTTCATAGTGTATACGCTACTTTGAAGTTTCGAACATGCATGTATACGAGCCTTCACCAAGGCGAACCAACTTATAGATATGAAAATACTAACTTAAAACTTCGCAGCTATTCCAGACTTCAGCCATAGCCATATCATAACATTTATAGAATAAAACATGTGTTAGCATTCAGATCTAGCCCATCCATTATCAGATCATCCAATGATAAGTCATTTCATGTCCCATGGTCCTGATCCAACATTTTATCCAAAGGTTCACATGATATTTCAGATCATATCATTACCATAGCCCTTACAACATAAAATATAATTTAGATAGAAGTATTCGTGAAAAACCTTTTCACATGCACACATGGCCCTTTGATCTTCTCCTCCTTATATAGTTAGATCCTTTGTCAATATCTCAAAACAAAACCATAGTTTTGCTGCTAGTATTCTCTGATGGTATCAATATTCTTTGCGATGCTCATTACCATGGGTCAATACCATGGTAGGAACCACTGGTATTCATTATCCTTAATTTTCCATCCCATACGTGCTTTTCCTTCTGTGAAACAGTGTGCATACGTATATGTTAGTTTTGTTCTGTTAAGTCGCGTGTATATGCTACTTGGACAAGGTTAACTAGCGTATACTTCTTAAGACATTCTCTTTCTTCAATATCTGGAGTCTAATCTGCAATCCTTTTTTGTTACCTTTGAATTGACCGGTTGCACTGTCCTACATCACTGAATCTTTTGTGAGTTTCCATCAAGGACAGCACTTGTACCATAATGTCAACACCCCTCCATGTGTTAGAACCCCTATGCATATCACTTGACTCATTGCAAGGTTAGACACTTTGTATTGAAAAACATATCACACTTACCTCTACGTGGTATCGTAGTCAAGGCATTGATTTAGTATTCACTACTAGGACTCCTACTCCAAACAGCCTGAGGTCTAGTTGGGACTTCTTCCGAGGGAGTTCCCCTGAGATTTTGGTTGGTCCAAAACAATGAATAATGCTGGTGCTAAAAGGAGGGAAAGATGACAAGTTGAGTCCTCAAAGTTTGTTTTGATTCTCTGCAAATCTTTCATGACTTACATTACAGTTAGTCCTTCGACATGCCTGTCTCATGGATGAATTTTTGAAGTATCAGAGGATCTCTTTAATGACTTGTCACATAACACATATGATGGTGAAGCTGGAGAAACCTTGCTTAGTCACAGAGTTGCCTTTATGGGTTTCTGTGAAAGGAACGATGTCCTCCTGGATTACATTGCTTGCTTTCTATTCACATTCACGCTAAGTGGGCACAAACTGCAATGGTGTGTCACATTTCTTGCAACCTCGATTCACTCTTATGATTAGATGATCAGAGAGTTGGCCCCTGCTTGTTATTTTTATGAGCGTAAATCAATTAATAAAATAACTCTAGAATTACAGAAAGAACTTGAATAATCCCTTTTTCAATTTTGGAATCGCTTCTATAATCTGGCTTTTCAAATCCCAAAAGATTAAATTGATTGGAAATTTCTTAATGAAATATTTCACTATATTCTTCACATATATGAAAATCCTCATGTGTTAGAATCATTCAAACCCCTCCCAGCATACCTTCATCTTAGCATTGCCAAACCCAAGATGGAAAAGGTTTTTTCCACAAGTGAACCTCCATCTTCTTCTCATCAAACAACTCTAGCTCTGCGGTGTGAGGTGGAAGAAGTTGTAAACCCATCTGTTGAATTGTAACATCCTCCCACCCCACCTACTCCAGATATTTGCACAAACTTGTCTTGCAAGCATGTTGGTTGTTACGTGAACTTGTTCTCTCAACCTCCATCCTCTCATTCTGCTGAACTTTCGGATTGTACTGTGTTGTGTTCTCAAGTTTCGAACTCCACATTCCTTGTTCATGAGGATCAAGTTGTCAATGGAGTTTGTGTTAAGTAGCCAACTTGCATTTTCATTTATGATGAGTATGTGTGGGAATATAAAGAAGAACTTTTAGTTAAGGATGAACTTCTTATGTCAACACCTCATATACTTTCTCCTTACATCTTTTGTGATTATGCCATTTCTTACTTATCTTGTGAAAATTCATCCCAGGATGTTTCTACTTATGATCATTCACAGAACATAGTAGATGTTAGTCTTCCATTGCATTGAAAATATGACACATCTCTCTTTCTGAATCCACCCAATATATCATCTTTTCTTTCTGAAAACTTAGAGGGTGAACATTTTTGTTTCTCACCAACCCCTCTGTATGAATCGTTAAACTATGAGGGTGTCGATGAACATCTCAAATTTTCTACTTGTGGTTGTCGTGATCTCTTTTCTCCTTCATTCGATCACAATGTTGATTCACTTGCTATTGATATTTCTAATCCACTGGTATTTGATGTTATACATGATGATGAAGTGGAAACCTCTCAAGCTATTGAGGAACTTCAGGCCAAGTTGAAGGTTATGTCTGGTCCTCGCTGTCTTGAGGTCAGGTCCACTTCTGATAAAAAATATATTGAAACACCTTAGGCTCCATATCACTCTCTTGTTTACATTGAATATCATTCTAATATATGTAGTTTACATCCTCCACCACAATCACATGATCCCATCACTCATGCATTGGAGGAATCATACACAACGAGCACTCTTGCTAAGAAAAAGTTGTCTTCCTTTTTCATGTTTTCTCGTTTGTCATCATCAAAAGAGTGTACATGCTCATTATCTATGCACAATCTGTTTCAACACCATGGTACATTCGCAAAGTATTTTTTTTTCACTTTTACTCTTTTCTTTTCTGTGGACACATTCAAACTTAGAGCGTGTTTTTTTCAGTGTATTATATTTCTTGTGTGTTGGTTTATTGGTATATATTTCTTTTCAACTATGCCTTCACCAACATGGATCAACCAATGCATCGATGGCTACATTGGAAATATCATTTCATGTCAGTAGGCCCATGCATTGTTTAGTTTAGGAGTAGGATTATTGTTTTATTTCTTCTTTGCTTTGCTTGCATGTTTTGCTTTGCTTACTTGTTTTTCTTTTGTTTACTTATTTCCTTTGTTTGCTTGTTTCCTTGTTTATTATACATTGTAGGATTATCTTCACATGAAACTGTGTTTAGCCCTTGAGACAAGGAAGGTGAAGTACATGAGTACTTGTACATCTATCAAAAATTGTTTATCTATTGTCCTCTCTCTTTATAAAGAGCTTGTTGTGCTGAGTCAATGATACCGTCATGGAAAAAATGTTCTATTGAGAGTGAGTCTTGGTGAAAACAAAACGCTTACACTTTTAAGTAGTACCGCTTACTGTAATCAGTTTTTCTATATTCGATTAACCCTCCTCAGCTTAGTCAAGTAGATTAATGTGAGGGGGAAAAACTTAACAATTATGTCTAAGTTATATATAACATACTTGTATGAAGGGACACCCTCTTATTCTCTCAATAAGTTAGGATCGCTCTTCCACCTCATGAAATAAAAAAATGCCCATGCATAGTTCTCTAAAAATGAAAAAATGAAAAATAAAATAAAGGAGAATAAAGTAAAAGGCTTCTTGCATAGAGAGGTGATTCAAGTACTTCGTTGAGGTACTGACCAGGCTAGTTGGCAGTGGAGTGATGGTTGTGTTCCTACTTGACTCCATCGGGTACTGTCTAGGCTTGCTCACAGTGGAGCAAAACCAGAGATGAAACTAAAACTTTGACAGTCATATTACTTATGCATCAACATAGCCCTCTTCCTCAATTGAAATAACTCAACTGACTTGTCTTGGTATGTTTGCTAACCGATCAAGAGAATGGTAGGTACTATATCTTTAATTCAAGCTAGTGAAAAAGCCATGACAATCAAATAAGCAAACAATACTTTTGTAGGTACTATATATTTAACTCAAGCTAGTGAAGAAGCCATGACAATCAAATAATCAAACAATACTTTCGTAGGAGTTAGACTCGCTTTACATGAGAGAACATCCACATAGACACTTGGAGTTCTACTTGTGTGTCGCCAATGTTTTAGCGGCTACAATAACCCTCCAAAATGTTTCCTTTGTTTCATTTTAGAGCCTCCCTCCTCAAATATTAGCAGCTTGTCTTAGGCTTCCTGGGTACTTGTGTTTTGATTTTAATTTATCTTTCGCTCTATAACTTGTGTTCGTTTACATCCTTTGTCATCTAACCACAAGTTGTCCCTATCACTTGGTTGCAATTTGGTCCTTGCAGTTGCTTGATGATCAACAGAATCCTTAAGGGTAACCATCCTTGCTCTTAGGAAATGGGCAGTGTAACCCACTAGTGAGCTTAGGATGCATAATTGCGGAGACCCAACTCGCAACTTCTCTTCTTCTTAGAAATTGCGTAAAGAAATCCAAGCCAGAATGTGAACCTTCAGCTCTAGAATTGCACGAAACGTGATGAAAACTAGCCTTCTACCTAAGAATTACGTAGTCCAAACCCATAGTGACCACTCAAGTCCAGAATTGTGAAGAGCCAGCTGACAGCCTGCCTTCAACTAGGAAATTTCACAAAGCGTGAGAGTCAACCTAGAGAAACTTAGTCCATAAATTGCATAGAACCATACTGTGCTCAGAAAATATCAGTGCATGAACTAGTGAGTTTCGCAGTCCTCCTTAGGACTGCACAATCTTTCCGAGAAGTGCTTGTAAGGGTTCCCGAAAAGCAAGAATATAAGAGGAAAATAATCACTA
Organism: Pinus tabuliformis; assembly: GCA_031772625.1. Taxonomy (NCBI): domain Eukaryota; kingdom Viridiplantae; phylum Streptophyta; class Pinopsida; order Pinales; family Pinaceae; genus Pinus; species Pinus tabuliformis. The sequence continues at coordinate 1,554,013,427 of CM062818.1, read as the reverse complement.
GGAGGTAGGGAATCTATTCCTAGCTTCCCAAAGGTGACACATTTCCATCTTTAGAACGTTTTTCTAAGTTTCATTGTTGTCCTTGATCTCAACCATATGCGTCATGAAGTCTATTTGCTCAAATATATGTAAGTGATTCCTCTAGATCTCACTTATGTATTAGATCACATAGCTCTATCTTCCCTAGGAGATCAAGGAGCCTTCAGAGAATTGTCATCTCTTTTCAAGGTGAGTTTTTATTTTATCACCTTTCTCTACTTTTTCTATCGCTTTTTCTTGTTTAGCTTGTGAGAATGTTGTTCCACTCATTTTTTTGAATGGCCGCTGGAATTTTTACCTGTTTTAGCTTGTAGAAGTTTTGTTTCAAGTTATACATTGCCTTCCCCAAGCATCATATGAGTTTTCCCATTTATCACCAATGATCATCATTATGATGACTCCCTTCACACGCTTCATGTTCTTTTAGTTTAATTGATTGTTTCACCTATTTCCATTGCATAAATATACATTTAGTTAGATATTAACTCATCCTTCATATATTCATGTTTTCACACTCCCCATGGATAGATCTAGGCTCCACCTACCGAGGTCTCACATTCACTTGCATGCACTACGCAATTTGACAACTCAAGGCTTGTGCATTGGCTTCAAGAATTGTGAAAGGTTGTCTTGGGCTATCTCCGACTATGCACTAAGTAGTTCCAGGAGCCAATCTCCGAGCTTGGTCATTGAGACTACACAATGTGCAATCTCTCCTAGGCCCTATCTGAGACTAAAGTATGCATTGTGTAGTTCTAGTCATCAGGCTTCCAGACTGATTGTCGAGCCTCCACAATGGGTAGTTCCCACAACTAGTTAGTCACCTCTTGTCAATCAAAACTATGCATTTCCTCACATTAGATGCCCTAGCTGCTTCTTGATCATATTGTAAAGCTATACTTGTAAGAGGTAATGTTTTCTTTCCATGAGTGTATATTATGTCCCATAGGTACCACACTCATGAAGCATTTCTCTCCAGTAGCCATTGTACCATGGCAGCAAAGGGAGCTCCTTAAATAGCAACCATTGGAAGAAGTACTAGGGAAGTAGTTGAGAAAACACCAATTTAGTTGCCAATATATGTAGATGCCCAATTATTTACATAAAAGGAATCAACACTAACATGGCAGCAAAACCAAAAACAGTGGCAAAAGATAGCAAGCCATTACAGGATCAGGGAAAGAGGAAATCTCTAACATAATAGAGGGAGGAAAAAGTTGCAAAGCTAAAGCGCATTCTGTCTTCATGTACATAGCTTTGATAGCAGAAGAAAAAGGAAGCATAGGACATAGACAATAGAGTAGAGGAAGAGAAAATTGTAGATCTTGCAGGTAGCAAAACTAAGATTGTAGCAGGTAGAATGAGATTCAAAGGAAGAACATGAGCTGTGAAGCAGAAACATGAAGAATAAAAAAGGCAAGGCACATGATAGAGCAAAAATGCTAATATAGGTTGATGAATTGGAACAACCAGCAGCTAAAGAAGAGAGTGAACAGATGCATGTTCCCTCACCAAAGCTAAGCAGAATAACCATGTCTGGCTGGAGGTTGACAGGTATATGGAGCAAGTGATGTCCGAGGTCACTAGTGATGACTTGCATCTCAGGGAAGAAAACATGCAGTAGTACACTGGTAGTCCAACCACACTCAGGAAAACACTGTGTATACCTCAAAATGAGACAAAAGTAGGTTCCAAGACCACATGCTTGAACTCCATGGAGGCAAGAGTACACTGCCAGCAACATGACATCACAACATCAAAAAATAGTACCATGCTTGGCATCAGTATGTGACTGAGTAGCATCAAGTGGAAGTTGCAATGTTTGTATTTTTCCACACTTTGGAGTCGTAATGTTTTTTCTTGTTAGGATGTCTCTAGCCTATTTTGTACCACATGGGTATATGTGGAAATTGTATATTATTGTAAATATGTTTTAAGTGAAATTCCAAGTTTCATTAGTGGAGTGTGAACAATCACTATGTAATGTAAAGAGTCATGAGAGTAGATAAAGACTCACAAATGGGAATGTCAAGGGTCACCCCACCCTTTGTTATAATAGAACCTCATAACTCATAGAACAAGATTTTTGCTAGGCATTCCTTACATAAGGCTTGGAGAGTATTGTAACTAGCCTTTCCTTCTCCACAATGTAGAGCAAGTACATATCTTTGGAGGAGCAAGTGGTGTTGACTGTAACGTTCCACTATTGATGCTACTCATTGTTAATGGTGTATGTATGGATGGAAATTTCACTTAATAATATATAACATAGCCCGCACACTTTCATGCATATGTTTTTATTGATGTTGGACTATTCTAGTCTCTTCAGCAATGTATGTTATTCAACTTACGCATTTGTGTATGAATTATTTTCTATGCAATTATATGAATCTTGTTGTAGACGTGTTTTTGGTTTAACCGATCACTTTGGATTGTGGAATAATATGTTTTCATTTTGTGATGCCATTTTTCTTGTGTCTTCCTTTCAGGCTACATAATATTATAGACTTCTAAGGGGCACACTTTCATTCCCCCTCTATGTGTTTGAACCCCCATGCATCAAACTTGACTCCCTACAAGGTAACACACTTGATTCCCGCAAAGATATCACACTTACCTCTACTTTCTATCACAGTTAAGGCATTGATTTACTACCCATTTTTGGGATTCCTACTCCAACTGATCTAGGTCTAGTTGGGACTTCTTACGGGGGGTTTTTCCTAACATGTTTGCGGGTCTAGCACCGTCAACAAAATGCTATATGAAAATGTTATGTGCAAACATGGTAGCTACTTATGTTTCCTTTTTTGGATAAGAGATAGTAGTTTATTTATGTTCAAGGGTGACAATTAAAGTTCAAAATTATTATTTTCGAGTATAATATAAGTAAAAGTACAGAAGAGATGTAAATGCTTAAATAAGTTTAGGAAGACAATAAAATGATTAAAAAAACTTCAATGAAATTCTCTTGAACTCTTACAATCACTATTTGATGGATTCTCTCTCTTAATAAAAAAATTGGTGAGGAAATCAAGGAACAATAGGCCAACATCAACCTCTCTTCGAATTGAGAGTGAGCTAATTGACTTGGTATGAGAAGAAACGGAAGTTGGTATAGGAGTATATAAGCGTGTAACACATAATACATTTGAATATGTAAATAGAAAAAAATAATACAAAGGCTTAATAATGTCTATTAATTCTCGAAAATAACTATATAATATATTACATAAATAAAATATGTACAGAAAATAGACGCAAGATTAGCATGCACATAGGCTCGAAGCAAGAAAATGGATTTTTCTGGTAACATGTGCTTGCATGAAGTCCCTATATATTTAGTAATGGCTCTATAGGGGTCAAATGCAGAAAGCTAAATATAGGAGTCTTACATTTGTTGTCCTTGTACTATCATTCTATAAAATAATCATATATATATATATATATATATATGAAGGTCAGGTAAAGCATAAGATATGAAGTTGTAGGATTGTAAACAATATAAAATATCTAGGGTGAAGAGAAAAGTATTGTGAAAAGAAATAGAAAGATAATAAGAATATGTTTTTAGTCTATGTTTTCAAGACATTTATGAAGAGAACATTTTACAACATATATTTAACAAGGGAAGGAATTTATTTCATAGATTCAATTATAATATTTTACAAATGTAAATACATCAAAACATCGATGATATTCTACATTTCCTTGGCCAAGAAATAACAAAAAGAAGTATTACATAATATTCAAGTGAAAATAAACATTATTTAAATATGTTCAACCATAAACATTCGGGCTATAGGTAGCAAGCCTGACCTGGCCAATCCAACCCGATACACCTTCCATATGTAAACACTGTAAAAATGATAATGTCTAAGAAAATGGGTACCTGAAATATGTTAGTAATTAAAACGAAAAATTTTGCTTGTTAAGCCTTGTTACATATTGAGCTCTAGAACTTCGTAATACAAAAAACCTATAATACTAACTTTGCTAGAAAAAATATCTTGAGATGAAAATAACCAAAATAAATTGAAGGAAAGGGTTTAAATAACAAAGGAAGAATAAAAAATAAAAATATTCAAGGGCTTTACCTAAATAACCCTCAAGAAAAATATTGTAGCAAAGAAATCATACAATCTTGACTTAGAAGTGCAAATATGAGTGCCATGGTAGAAGGAGGAAAAAAACATTATACAAACCAAAGAAAATAGAATGGGAATTAACTATAACTCAACATTTGTATGTTGAATGAGCAATAAAAATATTGACTGGAAAATAAATCCTACAAAACTATGAGATGAATGAAATAGTAGAGGAAAGGATAAAAAAAATAAACTATACCTAGACCACATGAAATGTTCTTTTTTACACTAGTACATGTAGTGGACACAAGATGAATTCCTAGTTTTTAACAAAGGTTACCATGACATAATTTGCAATTTAAAAAAAGATATGATAGTAAGGAACCTTTAGAACTTGCAGAGCTTCACCTTCAAAATCTAGAATTACAACTCATGGAGGAGGAAGAGAGAGGGGGAGTAGTTATCCGAACTTCCACTTAAAAAAAACCACCATTGGATACTAATAATCGATTTGCACTATTCATTTTTTTTCCCTTACATCACCGTAGATGAGTTGTCATAGGTTTGCTAGGCAATGTGGCCTCTATCACATGATCATCATGATATTTGGAACCCATCATTTTGCATTTCTACAAATGCATGATAAGGTATACGAAAACCTACTCTAGGTCATATTATAAATAATAATTGGCACTATAACGGGAATTAATATTTGTATGTTTAAGTCCGTAATCGACCAAGATGATAATTCTAGTCTATATATATATATATATATATATATATATATATATATATATATATATATATATATATATATATATAGACTAGAATTATCATCTTGGTCGATTACGGACTTAAACATACAAATATTAATTCCCGTTATAGTCCCAATTATTTATTTATAATATGACCTAGAGTAGGTTTTCGTATACCTTATCATGCATTTGTAGAAATGCAAAATGATGGGTTCCAAATATCATGATGACCATGTGATAGAGGCCACATTGCTTAGAAAACCTATGACAACTCATCCATATATATATAGATAGATATATTGTATGGAAATAATTGTCACCACCACAAATCCAAGGTGTATATCACCGCCAATATAAAATATTATATAAATTAAACACAAGAGTGGATCAAATTTTTCTAGCTAACCCAAGGAGCCATTTTTTATAATGATGTAATATCCCTCTATTTCTATGTAAATATATATTTTTTTAAATTTAAATATTTTATGTTGTGATGGATAGAAATCCATGGTGAACTCGACTTAGAATGAGAAATAAAGTATGATCATTTAATAAATGAAAAAGAAAACAAGAAATTACTAGGAAATAAACACTCCAACTAAAGAGATTATTGCCAAGATCCAGAAACCAACGTTGACGGATAAGATCAATACAATATTCCTTTAAATCACTCCTAAAATAACTAGGGGTTGATTAATAAGATTTAATATGATTAGAGAGAAAATCTATTTAATCAGGCAGTGTATAAAAGAATGTGAAGTAATGGTGAATAAATCGTCATGGGAGAAAAAGGCAGGATATAAAGGAAAAACAGACGATATGTTTTTCAGAAAAAAAAAAAAAAAAAAAAAAGAGAAAATCCTAGGCTACTAGGTTGGCAAACACTGGAAAGAAGGATGTTGCTAAGGAAATATCTGCTAGGGAAGTAAGTCATAAAATACTTATTTGGAATCACAAGGGGGGATGATTCCTTTGAAAAAAAATCTCTGCTTCAGGGGAACTCGACAATCAGTTCATGGTTGGGAGGAAGGTGTTTCACCAAAATGTAGTTTTAGATATAAAATCAACTAGAATTTATGCAAAGTTATCAACTGTTGGTTTGCTTAAAATTTTGAACATTTGGTTTATTTTTGAAGCATGGAATAGGAATTATATTATGTCTAACTTCTTCATAATATTTATGATCTTTAGCGTATGGGTTATTGAAATGATTGAATAGGGTAGAGGGAAGTAGTTGTATAATTATAGGATATTGTATGTATATAGACATTAAACATTTTAAATAAAAATATATGAGTAGTTGATTGGTTGGGACTGCTTACACAAAAATGATTACTTTAAGGAAAATTGGTTTGATATTACTAGTTTCAATAATTTCCATTAAGTTCTAAATTTTTTTATGCTTTGTATGCACACATCAAATTGGGGATATAGCCCAGTTCACCTAATTTTTCTCTCTCAGAATAATAGGAGTTAGTAAATGAATGAAGGAATTACTCAAATTGTGCATAATTATAAGTGAAGTAATATCTTTGGAATTATAGGAAACATCCTTCAATTTTGAATTGAATATCAGAGGATTATATCTACGTATATGTTCATTCATGACTATACATTTCGACTATAAAAAAAAAAATAAAAAATATATAACTTCTAGAGGAAAATCAGAGATTTTAAAATAACATATATACTAGTGAACTCAATTCTCGCCTTTGAGGTACAGGGTGATATGAAGCTCTATAGATTTTATTGATAATCCTTAATTTTTTACAACTATAAGGTTACCGCTTCCAACATTTCTAGTAGCCTTGTCTCTAATTCTCTCCGGAAAAGAGGAATTTTCATAAGTTAATCGCAGCAATGTAACCAAAAAAACAAAGATTGTAATATCCAGTGATAAAATTAAAGGAAGACAAATATTTAAAAAACATATCACTTAACATAAATAACAATAAACCAAATTGATAATTTGGAAAGGCAGATATATTTAAAAAAATTGGAAGAGGATTACTTTCTTGCAAGCATCTGATAGATATCAAGAAGGCTAGAAGAAACCTGCAATACCAATTCATATGGGTGAATGCTGAACTCTTTCCTCCAAAGGGAAAAAAGACTGATATAAGAGTAGCCATGTGGGTGAGTTATTTTGGTATAGTGTTGACATAAACCCCATACAAGGTGATGAAGGGTAACAATATACAATCAAAATCATGAAAGCCTCGATACAAATTGTCAGAGCTGAAAACTAGTGAAACTAAACTGCCTAGTTGAAGAGTTTCATAATGGAAATACATAAATATATCAAAATAAATCCTTGGATTTCTTATGGAAAAAACTACCTGGAAACCAAACTGAACATTTTGTTAATCATTATAGCTGAACGGAGTTGTGGGATTTACTATTCATACATGCATACATGGACAACATGAAAAGGATAGATCTCATCATAGTAGTGCTAAACATTACTTTCAGATTTAATTTAGAGATTATAGAATTTTCACCATCAACCATCACTGGAAATGTTATCCAAATAGAATTGGAAACATAGAGAGAATAATGAAATCACATGAAAAGACTGTAAAAAATGAATCTTTCATAATACATGAAATTAAGGATTCATAATCATATATTCACATTAGGAAGGAAATCTAAGAGTACATCTCTTAAAATAATATCACTCAAGACTTTCTAGTGAATGTATGGGTGTTGTTCTAGATAAAAACAAGTAGATAAAAATTAACCCCATAACCAATAAGGATTTCAGCTCGTGAATCTATGCTTGAGCCGGAAAGAACCAAAAGAAGGTAGTGACTATCCTAGCAAACAAGAAACTACACCATATAGGAGAGAAAGCCACATTTTCCCCAGTAGGTATGAAGCACTTCATTGAGAAGTAGAGGTGATTAAAAATAACTGACCTGGTGCAAGTGAGACAAGTCAGCTAATGAATGACAACATTTGAACCATGTTGGGACTCGTAAGAGAAAAACCCTTGAGTATGTAGTTGCTAAAGGTACTTGAGGAAGAGTAATTGAGGGGTTGTTGTTAACCCTATTGGAGAAAAAGAATAAAAAAAATATGTAGAAAATGGGAAATATAGCCCTTAAAACTATTTCCCTTATGAAGGACAGTCTGCTTCTGTGATCCATTATTTTCTTGGAATGTGCAGTGTAGGAAGGGAAAGAAAATGAAAAGGGTTAGTTCAAATACAACATCTTTGTAATTTCACAGGAACACTAAATGAAATTGTATATCGAAACTGAGGAGAATACACTTACTTAAAGTATAGCACCCGTACCCCGTTGACATAGCACCAAGAAGCATGCCGAAAAGGGTTTCCCTCTTCCCATGTAATGATAATTAGGAGTTTATTTGTAAAATTTGGAAAAGACAATAGATTTTATAGGTAAACTTGAAGCCAAATTAATAAATCATTGTGGGTATATTTATAAACTGAACTAGTATAATAAAAAATGAATGACTTGTTGAGTTATTACTATAAGGAAAAGTTTATTCAATCCAGGTTAAATTCACAAAATGACAGTGAAGTCCCATTTTTGTTTTGGCATAGACATAGACAATGTCAAAGCAAAACCAGTTAGCTTTTTAGAGAGAAAACAAAGCAGGGCATTTAAATAGATTCAAGAATGAGATTTGTTGAAAATTTTACCTGCTTTAATGGGAAATGGAGGCATCAGAGCTCTAGAGGATGCAACAATAACTTGACCAAAAATAGATTTGTGAGTGTCTCCTTCCTCATAGTGACATTGTTATAAGAGCCAACACATGGAGCAAGATAGGAAGTTTCTCGAATGAGGCATGTTACAAATGCTATCGCTAGGGTAAGGGAAGAATAAACCATAGTATCCATTGGATGAGAGCTCACTAATTCTAATTGTTGAAGGGTGGAGAGTAGCATAGGCCATGTGAAAATCACATGGGCTTGGCCTAGGTGGTGCATGACCATTTCACATGAGAATCAGGTAAAACATGTTACATTACAGTAGCAGGAAATGTATATTGAAATAATGTTAAGTGATAAGCTAAAAATGGGTGTTACTTATTTTTATATGACCATGCTCTTCCCTAATACCGAGTTAGACACACCAAGGTTAAAGTTACAGGGCACATCCAATTAAGCATAAGGAGTTATAATAACATTAACACCTCACTACATATATCCTAGTCGTTGGCCTTTACGTTAGGAAATGGAATCATTCAATGAATTCATAAAGGAAATGACATATAGACAACCTATACACCTTCTTCACCATATGCCTAGGATGTCACATAATAACCAAATGGATAAATAATTCTTAACACCATGATTATATATGTATATATAGAAAAAGTAGACCACATGATGTTCTCATAAACTAAGGTAATGATTAATGTTACAATGGAAATGAAACCAACAAGTATGAATGAAATAAACAATATAAGGGAATGTGGGAAGATTATTTGTAGAAAACAAATTAATAATTCTTTATGTAGATGAAGGAATATTGCAAATGGTATGAGAGACCATTTTCAACACTGGGCTAGCAAGGAACCATCATAGTAAAGCAAAACATATGTAGAAGTATCAATATGAAATATTGATAGAAGGTTGTATTGTTTTATAATGTACGTAATTGAAGAAGGCTGTTGTTACACAGTAATTTGTCACCATCCCTGTTACTCCTCTTGTCGTACCTTGGAGGACTCATCCCGGGAGTTATAAGAAGTGACAAAGTCTAAAAACACTTGCATTATGTTCCCCTGAGTATGTACTTCATGTTCCCTGAAGACACCTTCTACAAATTATCCCTGAAAAGTGCTCTTTTTCCATTGGCACAGGTCCACAGTATCTTACCAGCGCCAATCATGGAGATCCCCAAAAGAGGGCGCGACCATTGGCGCTCTGTCTTAGAGCAGCAGTCGCGCCAACCAAGTTTGGTCATGCTTTTTGCCTTAACGCACGTCCGACTGTTGTTTCCTTCATTACATGGAGCTTTTTGAGGATAAAAAATCAGTCTTATGTCGAGCTCTATCCTATCTCCATCTTTAATGGCTTTTGGGGATAATTTTAATCCACAATAGGTGTCTCGGTTCATCGTATCCTCCTCCCTTCTTCATCTATATAAGCTTGTCCCTATGCATTTGACAAGCTAGTGACAGTGGTTAGTCATGGAGTGCTAGATGTTGAGTTCTTGAGTTCTTGGAGGAATGCTAGTGAGTGCTAGAGAGGTTATGCTGCCAGAGAGGAGATGCATTGCAAGACACATATAGTTACTCGCCCAGCCAGGAGAGGTTCAACGTCAGAACCATGGTTGTAACTTTTCCTGTTTGTTATTAATTGATGAGCGACTGCTATTATAGTTCCAATCTCATTGTCTATTATGGTGATGTGTTGATTTATTTCCTTTCTGACTGAAATATAGTTGTGCCTTGGTAGATTTTATGTTGGTATCTGTCTCTCCCTTTGCATGTGCAGGTGTTCGTTTATGATCTGCTGGAGCGAGGGAGCGGGAATATCAACTCTGCTTCAATCATAGCGTTGGATTCCATGTTGGTCTTCTTAATTCACCTTTGATGCATAACTAGGAACTTGCGTAGCAGCGTGGTTTGATTGTGGCTAGTTCTGTTTTAGGCTAGTGGGATCGCCTCTGTCCGCAGAGGGGATTTACCTAACCAACAGCTGCCATATAATGGCAGAGGATTCGCCTCTAGCGATAAAAGTTGATGAAGAATTGTCTATGGAATTAGGTAGTGGAAATACCCCACAAACATATGAGTTTATGGAGGTTATTAGAAAACAACAAGAAGAGTTTACTTCCCTCAGAAATACTAATGAACACATGTTAAAGGAATGTGAGGAACGCAAAAGTATGATAAAATAGTTGACTGAAAAGTCTAACCATAGAAGCATAGAAGTAGATGGGTTGAAGAGGAAAAAGGTGGAATAAGACTCAGAGAAGTATAAAATTTGACATGAATAAAATAGGACATATCTGAAATCATAGAAAGAAAATAGGAAAATGAAGTTCAAGGAAATTTTAGGAAAATAAAACCCTCTACTTTTATGGGGAAATCGAAGAAGATGTGGAAGCATGGCTTGTTAACATGATCAAATAATTTTAGGTATATGAGTATGAGAGTAACTTGAAGGCAAGACTGGCTATTTACCAGTTGTTGGGAAAATATATTCTTGTGTGGGAAGAGTCCAAAAGTATACATCGATTGGAAGAGAAGAGAGTTTCTTGGGAGGAATTTCAGAAATAGTTTAAGTTTCAGTACTTGAGTGAGCGATAATATGATGATTGTGCTCAATAATTCCATGAGTTAAGGCTAGGAGAACTAACTATGGATGATTTTGTAGAAATATTTCCAAACTTATTACGACATTTTCCCTATATTAAAGAAGATAAAGCTAAGGTACAATGACTTTTTAATTGTTTACAAACACCTTACAAAGAAAGGATTGATTTTGACAATCCTATGTCAATAGATGAATCACTATGAAAAGCCATGCTGTGATACCAGTTGTTCAAAAATAGAAGTGAAGGTTTAAAACCATGGAAAATTAAGGACAAAACCAAGTCTATAATGAATATAAAAATATAGATATCTCCTTATCTTAATACTTTTGGAAAGGATTATTAAAGGAATAAATTCAATAAGGGAAATGTAAATCATACTGCACAATCTTACACTCAGTCAAATCCCATGGAAATGAACAAAAAAAAGAGAAGTGGGGTCAAGGAAAGAGAACTGTTGAAGTGTTGGGGTTATGGCGAACCACAATTATTATGGGGCTCTCCACATAATATGAAATTTGTTCACAATATTCAAGTAATACATGAAGTAACGCCTATGAATGATGTTTCCATAAATATTCATAGGATTAGTGTAGCACTAGAAGATAGATAGGATGAGCATTAATCTACTGTGATTAAGATTGAAGGTACTATTATAAACTAATATGTCTATGCTTTAATTAATCCTAGGGCTATTTTAAGTGATATTAGTCCCCAAATTGTGGAAAAATCTAAATTAAAATCTGAAAAATTCAAGAATGCATAGTTTCTACAGTTAGTGACTAGTTCCAAAATGTAGGTGACTAGTCAAGTAAGACAAAGTCTCATTGACATAAATGGTTATCTCACAAAAGCAAGTTTTAACATTCTTCATTCAAGATCCTAAAATATTTTAATAGGTATGGATTGGTTGGAGAAACATAGAGTTTTTATAACCTGTTTGGAGGAAACAACGAGTTGTATGGTTCAAGATGGAAAAACCTGTTTAATTAGAGGTAGACCAAAACCAATATCAATGTGACAAATTTTAACATTACAACTAAAAAGGAATGCAAGAAAAGGATGTCATATATACATGGTGCAGGTGGAAACAAATAAACAATAAACAAAAAAGGAAAATTTAGAGACCTTACTAGTCATAAGAGAATTCCAAGATGCTTTCTCAGAGGAAATTCTAAGTTCACCCCTTCATAGAGACATAAATTTCTCCATTGATTCAGTATGAGATTCCACCCCCCTATCTAGAGATCCTTACTGAATGAGCATACGAGAGTTACTATAACCAAAAGTGTAGTTAAATGAACTATTAGACAAAGGTTACATGAGGTTGTGTGTCTCACCATCGGGCGGCCTATAGTATTTTTCAAGAAAAAGGATGGCACACTTATATTTTGCATTGGTTATCATCAATTAAATAAGTTAATTATCAAGAATAAATACCTGCTACCCTGAATTGATGATATTTTCGATGAATTGAGGGGAGAAACTAGATTTTGAAAAATTGATTTAAGGAACGACTATCACCACCTGCAGATAAAAGATGAAGATGTTCATAAGACGATTTTAGAACCGGATATGGTCATTATGAGTTCCTATTGTTACCCTTTGGTCTCACTAATGCACCAACAACCTTCATGTGTTTAATGAATAATATACTCCAAAAATATATTGATAGGTTTGTCCTAGTATTCATAGAAGAAATTTTAGTGCATTCTAAAAATGAATAAGAACACAAAGAACATATGAAATTGGTGTTACAAACATTAAGAGAACATTAACAATATGTAAAACTTAGCAAATGTGATTTTTAAAAATACATAATACAATATTTAGGTCACTTCATTTCCCCTTGATTCTATAAATGTTAGGGTTATTATGAATTGGCCCAACCCTAATGATGTATCAGTAGTTCACTCATTCGTGATGATCAAAAGATATTATCAAATATTTATAAAGGGATTCTAAAAATTGGCTTATCCCATTACTTCATTACAAAGAAAGGGAACAAAGTTTGAGTGGACAGCCAAATGCTAGGAAAGTTTTGTCAAGTGAAAACAACTTCTCATAGTAGATCCTATACTAAAAATTATAGAGCCAAACAAGGAAGTCATTATTTGTACCGATGCATGTTTGGAAGGACTCGGGGGAGTGTTGATACAAGAAAACACATTAGTATCCTATGAGTCTAGGAAGTTGAAACCACACTAAAATAATTATGTTGTGTATGATCTAAAACTGCAAATAGTGATAGATGCTCAATAAATGTGGAGACACTATTTGTTAGGAAACAAGTTTACCTTGATAACAGATCACATCAGGCTGAAATATTTTTTCATCCAACCTTATGTAAATTCTAGACAAGGAATGTGGCTAGATTTCCTTAGTGAGTTTGAACTCAATATTAAACACATAAAAGGAAAAGAAAACGAAATAGTTTATGCTTTATGTAGAGGCGCTCATGCTTTGATGGGAGTATCAGTTAGCAATATCAATACATATTTTGTGAAAAAAAATAAAATTTCAATGCAAAGATATCATAAATATCTGGAAATTCAACAAAAATTACAGAAAATGGAAGTCTCACGATATGCTAAAATTTATGAAAGATCACTAACCTATTGAAATAGGTGTATATTGCCAATGTGAATGTGCTAAAATAAATGATAATGGATGAATATCACAAGAAAGCATATTCAATCCATCTTGGATACGAAAAGATCATAACAACATTAAGGAAAAAATATTTTGGCTAGGGATGAAGAAGGAGGTGGAAGAATACTTAGCAAAATGTATAGAATGTCAATAAATAAAGGTGTAACATAAACACCCTGCTGGATTACTAAACCCATTGCCCATTCCCAAATGGATGTGGGAAGTGATTTCATTGGATTTTCTTACAAGATTAACAAGGACAAAATGATAACATGACTCCCTCATGGTGGTAGTGGACACTTTCACTAAAGAAACATATTTTATACTCATGCATTCTACTTTCAGAGCCACACAAATTGCTAATATATTCATGAAGGAAATGTTTCGACTCCATGGAGTAAATAAGATGGTAGTGTCAGACATAGATCTTAAATTTACCTCCACATTTGGGAAAGATTTGTTTGGGTTCATGGTAACTCAATTAAATTTAAACTTTTCTTATCATCCTCAAATGGACGGATAGACCAAACTGACTAATCAGATCTTGGAAGTTATGTTGTGAATGTACATCATGGATAGGCCTACTAAGTGGGAGGATGTTTTCCATTTGTAAGAATTTACATATAACAACAGATATAAAAATTCAATAAAATTGAGTCCTTTTGATCCTTTATATGGCAAAAAATGTCGTACATTGCTTAGTTGGAGTCAACCGAAAGATCGATTAATATTAGGACCAAATTATTTGCAGGAAATGGAGCATGTGGTATAGAAGATTAGAAAAAACATCAAAACTCCAGAGCACATGCAAAAAGGTTATACGGACAAGAAAATAAGTCATAAAGAATTTAATACTGGAGACCATGTTTACTTAAGAGTAAAACCAAGAAAAAGTACCTTAAGAGCGGGGACCTGTGGAAAATTGGCTCCATGGTTCTATGGGCCTTTCAAAATCTTAGACAAAATTTGTCCACTAGAATATCAACTGATTTTTCCCAACCATATTAAGGTTCACAATGTCTTTCATGTGTCTTTATTAAAGAAATATGCTCATGGTGATTCTCACGGTATTGATTGGAATCTGTTATAGGTGGAACTTGAAGGAGATTTCCTACCAGAGCCACTTTGCATCTTAGATTAGAAAGACATAATTCGCAAGAGTAGAGTCATCACATAGGTTAAAGTGCAGTGGAGGCACTTTACACCTGAGGGGGCTACTTGGGAGTGGGAGGATAGGATGAAATAAGTTTATCCAACATGGTTCAAGAATGAATAAAATTAACAATAAACATTGAGGACAATGTTAATCTATAAAGAGGGGGAAGATGTAATACCCCTTTGTTTCTATGTAAATATCTTTTTGTTTTCAGACTGAATTATTTTTAGCTGTGATGGCTAGAAAGCCATGGAGAAATCAACTTAAAATTAATAATAAAGTATGATGATGTATTGAATTTTATTAATGAAAAGGAAAACTATAAATTACTTGGGAAATAAACAATTGAATTAAAGATATTATTGCCAAGACATGGAAAATAATGTTGACAGATAATATCAAGATAACATTCCCTTAAGTCACTGAGAAAAACCCCTAGGGGTTGATTAATAAGATTTAATATGATTGGAGAGAAAATATATTAAATAACTCGGTGTAGAGAATAACACCGAGTAACAGTGAATAAAGCACCGCAAGAGAAAAAGGTGGGCTTTAAAGAAAAAGGAGAAGGTGCCTTTTTCAAAACAAAAAAAAGGAGAAAAGCCTAGGCTACTTTGTTGGGAGACCCTAGAAAGAATCACACATTTAAGGAGAGATCTTCTAGGAAAGTAAGGAATGAATTCCATTACCTAGAATCACAAGAGGGGTTGATTCCTTTAGCAACAAATCTCTACTATGGGGGACCTCAAGGATTATTTCATGGTTGGGAGGAAGGTGTCTCCCCCAAGAGAAGTTTGGGATATAAATCTAGTTAGAATTTCCATATAGTTATTAACTGATGGTTTGCTAAAAATGGTTAACATTTGGTTCATTTTCTAGGCATGCAATAAGAATTATATTATGTGTAATTTTTTCATAATATTGATAATATTTATCATATGGGTTACTAAAATGATTGAATCTAGGTAGAGGGAAGTAACTGTATAATTATGGCAAATTGTATTTATATATAAAATAACTATTTTTAGTAAAAAATTATGAGTACTTGATTGATTGGGAGTGCTTACACAAGAATGATCATTTTAAAGAAAATTATTTTGATATTATTAGTTTCACGAATTGCCATTAAGTTCTACTGAATTTCTAGATTCTTTGTACACACACATCAAATTGGGGATATAGCCCAGATCACCTAATTTTTCTCTATGGGAACAATTGGAGTTACTGAACGAATGGAGGAATTACTCAAATCGTGCATAATTATAAGTGAAGTAATAACTTAGGAGTAAAAAACATACTTAAATTTTTAATTGCTGATTAAAGGAATATCTTTGGCTATTTGTTCATTCATGACTATACAGTTCGACTATAAAGAAATAAAATATAAAAATATAAACATCTCGAGTGGAAAATCTGAGCTTTCAGAAAAATAGATATAGTGGCTAACTCGATTCTCGCCTTCAAGTTACAGGGTGATATGAATCTCTATAGATTTTATTTAGAATCATTAATTCTCTACAACTTGAAGGTTATTATTGATGACATTGGTAGTAGACTTGTCTCTGATGCGCACTAGAGAAGCCAAATTTTCCTAAATTAACCGTAGTAGTACACCCAAAGGAACCAAGTTAGTAATATCCAGTGATAGAAAGTAAAAAAATATATATATATTCATAAAACATATTTCTTAACATAAAAAATAATATACTGGATAAATAATTCAATGAGAAGGACATATTTGAAAATTTTAAAAGAGTAATTTCTTGCAGGTATCTGGTAGAGATCGAGAGGGATGGGAAAAAGTTGTGCTACTAATTCATATGGGTTACTATTGAATTATTTTCTCCATAGGGGGAAAGGACTGATATAAGAGTCTGAGCCATGTGGGTGAGCTGATTTGATATAACGTTTACATCAACCCCATACGAGGCAATGAAGGGTAATAAAATGCAATCTAAACCATCAAAGCCTCGGTACAAATTGACAGAGCTAAAAACTACTAAAATTAAACTGTCTAGTTGAAGAGTTTCGTAAAAGAAATACCTAAATATATCAAAATAAATTGTTTAATTTCTTATGGAAAACAACTACCTGGAAACCAGACTGGATATTTCCTTAATCACTATAGCTGAATGGAGTCGTGGGATTTACTTTTCATGCATGCGTAGATGGACAATATGAAAATAATATATTTCACCATACTAGTCATAAACATTAATTCTATATTCAATTCAGAAATTATAGAATTTTCACCATAACCCATCATTGGATATGTTATCCAGATAGAATTAGAAATAGAGAAAGAACTATAAAATCACATGAAAATACTATAAAGAATGAGTATTTCATAATACATAAATTGAGGATTCATACTCATATATTCAACTTAGGAAGGAAATTTGAGAGTACATCTCTTAAAATATTATTGCCTAAGACACTTGTAGAACCTCTACTTTGCACTTGATTATTCATCATTACCTACAGTTTTCCCTCCCTCATCTCTCTCTTTTGCCTCATTTTCCTTGCAAACCAACCCAGATCATTACATTTAATGTCTTTAAGCATGATTAAGGAATTTTGCTAACATGTGACTGTTTTGTTTAGATTTTGACATATTTACAGGAACTCCGCAGCCATCTGATGATTCCGCAGCCATCTGATGATTCCGCAGCCTTTTTGTTAATCTCAAGGTTCCACGTGTCATTTTGCCAAACGAGCCACATGGGCACTTAGGAATCAAGGTGCTCGAGGTTCCTGTGCCATTGGTTCAGCCAGCCACGTCATCTGTACCTCCGGTCAATGAGGGTCAAGTTACGGTCAACAAAGGCAGCTTAACAGTGATGCGTAAGTTGTTGGGTCACGTCAGTTCAAACGGTGATTTGTCCGTCTTACACAGGCTGTGGGGGACATAATCCAACTCTGGATTTAATGCCCATAACGACCAGAACCTCCAGCTCATCCACGAGGCTTATGACGTGTTATTGAACCTTAATTACGCATGACAGTTAGTTTATTTTTCAAGTTTTAGCTGTACGCATTAGGCCATCTTTCAGATGCCTATAAAAACTTGCGTCTGCGTACGCTTATGGTTACTTTTTAGTTGCTGTGTTTTATGAACTTGTTATCATTTTAGTGCATTCCAAGACTCTGTTTTGATAGTGCTGTTCTAGCACTCTTGACTGTAATTTTCTGCACATGGAGTAATAGAAGCAGTGTTGTTCTGAAGTTTTCAATTCCTTGAGTCTTCTTTGGGTATTATGAATGGAGGGCCCCTGTTCATGACTGCCCTTGTATAGTATTTCATGTTTATATTCTTGCTATTCTTTATTTTCCATTCAACATTTCTTTTCTTTGAAACATGTACAGCTTGATTCACTTTCATGTTATTTCATTTGCAGCATTCATTTTGACTGATCAGATTTGTTTTTCTGCAGGTTTTTAAACCTGGGATTGTTTTTATGTTTATGTATTTGCTTTATAACTGATGGTATTTTCAGTTGACAGATTCAAAGTTGCTGCCTTTACTTTATTTTTATCGCTGATTTTTAGTTTAATTTCTCAAAGTTGTCTGCTAACATATGAATGGTCTCTTTATCACAAATTGTTTATCTTTTAGAGATCAGAATACTAATAACTTACAACTAGCTTTGCGTACTTTTTAGACTAATCTTTAACTACTTTCTAATCATGCTTTACATAGTACCATATGATAGAAGCAGAGAGTTAGAAAGAGCAAAACATTATAACTAGTCTTTAAAGTAGATTTTTCTCATTTTTGATCACTTTTCTAACTCATCATTAGCTACTTCCTAATCGTGTTTTACACAGTACTATGTGTTAGAAGCAGGGAGTTAGGAAGAGATAAACATTATCATTGGTTTTTAAAGTGATTTTCTTACCTTTTATTTGCAGCAGCATGAATGGTGTCTAGCGCCATTAGAAAGTGGTTCTTTGCTTTCAAGTCATTTCAAGTTATTTATTTCTTTCAAGCTTTTCCTTTTCAGCAAGTAGTTAGAAACCACTAATCACACACTCTCACTCATCTAGAACTCACCTTACACACACTATCACTCATCTATTTATAAATCACCACTCCATCTTAGGAAGATAAGTTAACCACAAACAACACCCCAAATGACAAAAAGCTCTAAGAGGTTGCTTAAGTACATATAGTACACCTTTACTTCATCAGCTTACGAGCCCTGGGTTGACAATTAATGACATCAATTTAGGAACACTAAATTGACTAAACATTTTGGCGCCGTTGCCGGGGAAGTGAAATTAAGTAGCCATATTCTTAGAAAAAAAAACATAAAAATTTCAAGGAAAGAAGTTGATAACCTATGAAAGTATGCTCTCCTCTTGCACTGCAAGGTGATCTGGAGGATCAGAAAAGAGAAAGTTATTGATTTGGTAGTTTCTTGAGTATGCTATTTTCTTGCACCTAGAGTGAACTGGAAGATCAGAAAAAGAACTATTAACTTGACTTGAAGAAAATAATAAAAAATGACATGCATAGAGCTAGAGATTCTAGAGGAAGGTTTTTAGCTACAGCTCGAAGTTCAATTTGTACAAGTCCATCTGCTTCAAGGGATAGACAAGAGACACCCCCCTTATCTCCAACCGACACTCCTAGTCCTAGAATTCCTGGAATTCAAGAGCCAAGAGTTGACTCGCCTACACCTTCTATTGAATTTGAACCAGGAAGAGACTCTTCTCTTTCTCCTACAGAAAGACCAATTGTAATTGAGGAAGTGGAATCATCTGAAGAAGAAGGAGAAATCTCTTCTCATTCACCTTTTGTAGAGGAACCAGAAGATTTTGAAATCCCTAGGAGAATCATCATGGTAGAGGAAGAAGGAGGTGGTAGAGGTAGAGGTAGAGGTAGAGGAGGAGGAGGAAACAACAATAACAATAATGGAGGTAGAGGTCCCCTTGGAGGAGGAAATAGAGATGGGGATAATTCATTTGGGTTTCCCATTGTTAATGAGGATTCCCGAGCCACTATGAAAAACATATCACCATATGTCCTCCCTAACTTCCATGGGTTAAGGACTGAGGACCCTGAAACATTCTTATTTGAGTTTGAAGTGGTGTGTCGAACTTATGACTACCTGGATGACTCCCAGAAACTCAAATTATTTCCTTCAACACTGAAGGATCAAGCCTTGAAATGGTTCATGGGGTTACTCACTCAATCCATTAGGACTTGGGATGAAATGAAACAGACATTTTTGGATAGGTATTTGGACTATTGTATGCCTACTAATCACAAGGACGAGGTTTTTAAAATGATACAAAAAGAAGATGAGAGCTTAGAAGATTTACTTGAAAGATTTCAATATAACTTGAAAAGAGCAAAAATGAGTACCTTGGATGAAGAGACCTTAAAAGCCCTCTTATTAAAAGCCATTAGGGATGAATGCATAGACATCTTAAACATGATGGGGAAAGGGGATATTTCTCAACTTTCACTCAATGATATAGCAGAACTTTGTATCCATCTCTCAAGAGGCAAATCAAAAACTCAAAAAGGGCCTAGAGATCCTTCTCTCCTTAGGGCAAATAAATCTGCAACAGGATCAGTGAGTAGGGCTGAAATCTGCAGTATGCTTGATGAATTTAAAACTGACATCTTAGGGAGTCTTAGTGAACAACTTGATACCCTTAAGATTCACAATAAACAAAAAGCAGAAGCTGAGGCTTTGGCTATCTTTTGCCCGAAATGTAGAAAGAAACATGCTTTAAGGGAATGTCCCTTAGATGCACACGTTGTAGAAACATGTGTAATTTGCACAGAAACTCATGAGACCAAGGATTGTCCTTCAATTCCTGGCCTCAAAGCAGTCTTTCAAGAGGATCCAGATACACTTGAATCTCTCCGTTTTATTGCAAGGAGACCTTGGCAAGGACAACAGAATCAAGGGTTTAACAACTCTATGAATTCTCAATCCCAACCAAATTGGAATCCTTGGCAACAACCTTGGCCTCAACCTCAAAATGCTTTTCAAGCATGGATACAAAGCATGCAAAATCCTTATGGGAGATTTGCTCAATTCTATCAATATCCTCCATCCTTTCAGAATCAGCAAGCCCCACAACTTCCAAACCAAGGTCAACAACTATCATTGCCATACCCTCAACAACAACAACCTCCTCCACAAAATCAAAATTCTCAACTATCACTTCAATCCCAACAGAAATCAAATCAACTTCCCTCTCAGCCATTACCAAATCCAAATAATAGGAACCCTCAAAATGCTTACATGATGGAAGGTCAACCATTCCCTACCTATATGGTTGTTCCTCTCAATGAAGTACAACTCAGATCAGGTAGAATCTTAGATCAACCTTCTACAAGTATTCAACAACCAAGCATTTCTGAGGAAGAATCTCTCAAAGTCAATAAAGGTTCTGAAGTATCACTTCAAAACCAAAATATCCAAAAAGAAAAAGAAAAATAATCAACCTCTACAACTCCCATAGTTGAGCAACCTACACCTTTAGCTACACCTCCTTTTCCTGAAAGATTGCAAATTGACAAAGGAGTGGAAAAGCAGATATGGGTGCCTGACTATAATTTCCTAGATGAATTGAAGAATGTCTCTATCAAGATTCCCTTGTTACAAGACATTAAGGAAATTCCCATTCTAGCGAAGACAATAAAGGAGTTGAGTTTGAAGAAAACAGGAAAGAGAACCAGAGATACTAAAAGGATACATCTAGTTGGAAAAATTGCAGACATAATGATGGGTAAGATTACCATGCAAAAGTATGTGGATCCTGGTAGCCCTATTGTCAAAACTCATATTAATGGGGTTGAAATCCCAAATACTTTGATTGACTTAGGAGCCGCTATCAACATCATGAGTAGACAGACCATGGATCAGTTAAAGCTTCCTAACCTTCTCTTTACACCTACTTTGCTGCAGCTTGCAGATAGATCAATCATTAAACCTGATGGTGTATTGGAAGATATTCCAGTCTCTCTAGATTCTTGGGAATATCCAGTTGATTTTATGATTTTAACTCCCAAGAACAATCTAGGAGGACATCCTCTTATTTTAGGAAGACCTTGGCTAGCCACAACTGATGTTTTCATAAGTTGTAGGTCTGGGGACATGTATATATTAGATGGTAATTCCACCAAGAAATTCAACTTGTATCCTCCAGCAAAGGCAATAACAGAAATAGGAGAAGATGAGTGGTTGATGATGAGGATACTATTCAACCTGTTCTAACCATCTCTGAAATTAGTGAGGATAGTCAAATTCTAAATACATTAGAAAATTTTGAAATACCTTTAGAATATGACTCTACACAGTTTCAGTTAGATGCAGACATTGAATATCTCTCCTCTAGACAGATGTCTCTCTTCTCAATGGAAGAGTTTGGTAGTTCTACAGTTGAAATCCTTCCAGGAAAAACATTGAACATTAACAAAAACTTGGGAAGACCACAACAAGAAGAATTAACTAAACTGTTGCGAAAACATTCCACTGCCTTTGCATGGGAATACACTGACATGAAAGGAATCGATCCTAAGACTTGTATTCATCACATCTATATTGAAGAAAATAGCAGACCTATTAGGCAACCACAAAGAAGGATGAATCCAAACCTTAGGGAAATCGTGAAAGAAGAACTCCAGAAATTGCTCAAGGTAAACTTCATTTACCCCATTTCAGATAGCCAATGGGTTTCTCCCTTGGCTATAGTGCCCAAAAAGAATGGTAAATGGAGAGTTTGCATTGATTATCGAGAATTGAACAAGGCAACCCTAAAGGATCATTTCCCTCTACCTTTTATTGATCAGGTACTAGACACTTTAGCAGGTAAGAAGTATTTCTCATTCTTGGACGGTTTTAGTGGGTATAATCAAATTCAGGTAGCACCTGAAGATAAAGACAAAACCACATTTACTTGTCCTTGGGGAACTTTTGCCTACCGAGTACTCCCTTTTGGATTGTGCAATGCACCCGCTACATTTCAAAGGGCTGTACTAGGAATCTTTTCAGATCTGATTCATGATTGTGTAGAGGTATACATGGACGATTTCACAGTTTATGGTAATACATTTTAAGAATCTTTAGAAAATTTGGAAAAAGTACTGGTAAGATGTAAGGAAACAAATCTTTCTTTAAGTCATGAAAAGTTTTTTATGATGTTTACTAAAGGGATTGTTTTAGGACATCATATTTCAGGAGATGGGATTAAGGTTGATAGATCTAAAGTTGAAGTCATCTCTAAGTTACTTGTTCAAAATTGCCAGAAGGATGTTAGGAGTTTTCTTGGGTTTACTGGGTATTACAGAAGATTTATTGAAAACTTCACTAAGATAGCATCCCCTCTTTTCAAATTGCTTACCAAGGACTGTGAGTTCAAATGGGATCCTGAGTGTCAATCTGCCTTTGAAGCTTTAAAGACTAGAATATCTGAAGCACCCATCTTAAGGGGGCCAAACTGGAAACTCCCTTTCCACATTTCTACTGATGCTTCAGATACAGCTCTAGGAGTTGTTTTGGGACAAAAGGATTTGATCCCTTATGCCATTTATTACACAAGTAAGAATTTGACTCCCACTGAGTTAAATTATACTGTTACAGAAAAAGAGTTCTTAGCTGTGGTACATGCAATCAACAAGTTTAGACACTACATAACCGGCTATGAAACCTTTGTCCATACTGATCACTCTGCCATAAGATATTTAATGAACAAACCTGTCACTAATGGTAGAGTTACAAGATGGCTTTTACTTTTACAAGAATTCAACATTACTGTGTTAGATAGACCTGGAAAACAAAACACAGTAGCTGATTTCTTGTCTAGAATCCAAAACACTAATGAAGATTCTCCAGTAGAAGATAAGTTTCCAGATGAATACTTGTTTGCAGTGACTACCAAGACTCCTTGGTATGCAGATATGGCTAATTATCTTGTTACAGGGAAGCTTCCTCTACACTTATTTCCTAATGAGAAAAGGAAAATCATTGAGGAGAGTGCACATTATTCTTGGATTTCTAATGAATTGTTCAAAACAGGGCCAGATTGTATAATCAGAAGGTGTGTTCGGGAAGATGAAATGCCTGACATCCTTAAGGCATGTCATGATGAACCATGCGGCGGGCACTTTGCTGACAAGAGGACAACCTATAAAATCCTTTCTCTAGGATATTATTGGCCTTCTCTCTTTAAATATGCAAAGCAGTATGTTAGAAGGTGTGACAGCTGCCAAAGAGTTGGGAAACCAACTCCTTCAAATGAAATGCCTCTACAGCCTCAGGTATGCATCGAACCCTTTGAGAAATGGGCTCTAGATTTCGTTGGACCAATTAATCCACCATCAAAGCAAAAGAAGTATATATTGGTTTGTACTGATTATGTTACTAAGTGGGTAGAAGCGAAAGCATTGCCTTCTGCCACCGAACATTCAGTTGTTCAATTTCTTTTTGAGGATATTTTCACTCGTTTTGGTGTCCCAAGGGAAATTGTGACAGATCAGGGCAGCCAGTTTACATCTAAATTGATGGAGAAGCTGATGGAGGAATATAAGATCAAGCACAGAACATCAACTCCCTACCATCCGCAATCCAATGGCCAAGTGGAATCTACCAATAAAGTTCTTGAAGGCATTATCACCAAGACTGTTCATCTTCATAGAAGAGATTGGGCGGAAAGGCTCCCTGAAGCCTTATGGGCCTATAGGACTACATGGAAGAACACAACAGGACATTCTCCCTATGAACTTGTTTATGGGAAGGAAGTCCTGCTCCCCATTGAGTTCCAAATCAAGACCTTCAAGATGGCAATCCAATTGGGAATGAGCCTCTCAGAAGCTCAAAGGCACAGAATGGACCAGCTAAATGAGCTAGATGAAATAAGACAAGATGCAATTCTAAGGACCGATCTAGTTCAGCACCAAAGATCTAAATGGCATGATCGTCATATCAAAGAAAGAAAGTTTCAGAAAGGAGATTGGGCTCTATTGTTTGATTCAAAGTTCAAAGACTTCAAAGGAAAGTTTCAAACTCATTGGCTTGGGCCATATGAGATTGATGAAGTCTTTAGCAATGGAGCAGTTCGAGTGAAAACTATTGATGAATTTCATACTCCTCTTATTGTGAATGGCCATCGCTTGAAAATATACCAAAAGCCATTCTCAAAAGAAGAGTTTGTCAAGTTGTTTAAAGAAGATTCTGCAATCAGGTTGGTGGAGAAGGATTCTTCTCCTCCATCAGCCTAATCTTTGGTTTTTTTTTTTTTTTTTTAAAAAAGAAAAAAGAAAAAAAAAAGAGAAAAAATAAATGTATAAGCCTGAAAACCAATTTCTGATTGGCAGTCTTATGCAGAAAACCTGAGGTGAAAATCAGGGTCACCTGACACCTCATGTTTTCCAAAAAAAAATCTCTCTCTTCCATCTCATTTCGCCATTTCATTCGCCTCATTCACCATCTCATTCATTTAATCACTCTCACTTGACCTCATTTCTTTCCATCCATCCATCCATTCATTACAGTTCATTCCATCAATAAAGTTTTTTTTTTAGATAACTGAAGTTGTTTTATGCAGCCGGAGGGTATCACTGCAGTTTCCGCAGCTGTTTGACAATTCTGCAACCATCCAACGATTCCGCAGCCCTCTGCACCTGCATAAAAAAAGCACAGTCTGTTTGAAAAGAAATTTACAGTTCAGAAGTCATCAACAATAAGTGGAAAAGAGTCATGCAACAACAATAAAACAATGAAGGGTTAGTGGAGAATGATCAAAGGCAATCCAAGCGCGGATATGAGGTATGATCTAAATCCTAAACTTACGGTTATCTCATTTTGCAAAGTTTCCGGGGTTATGTTTTTTGCCATTTAATGTAATGATTACCAGTCTTTCCCATCATGCGACCAAAAATCCACGTATCCCCCACACTTATCGGTCATGTTCATCACGATTTTGAAACTCAATTGCGGCTGCTCTTCCATTAAGGTTTTCGTACCTAAGTGACGTAGACTACTGTACTACGTCTCTCTATGTCATAATTCCCGCAGCCAAGTGTAAACCCATGACCCAAACCTAAGGACCTAACCGTTTCTACCCATCATTTCATAACCCTCATACTCTCGTATCATTCCATTCACGTTGTTTCATTTCCACAGTTCCCTTATTTCGCTGTGCTCACTACGCTGCTACCTTAGCCATACTCTGTTTACTTCTTCCTCTCTGCTAATTCTGGGTATCAGTGAACGTATGTTACGGCTGTTACAGTAGAGCCGTAAATTTACTGTGTTAAGGCCACTGTTGAAGTCGTGTAACCTTTTTTTCCAAAAGTCTTAGAACAGAGCCGTAGAGCCAATGGGTAAACTCTTAAGAGTAGAACCAGAGGGTTCAAAATTTCTGGAGGGATATCCTCAAGTTAAAGAAGCTTTGCAGAAAGCAAACTGGCTCCAATGCATCCAGAAATTCAGAGGTTACCACAAAGAGGTTACGAAGGCCTTTGCACGTTCCTTCAGAGACAAAGACAATCAAGTGGAGATAGGGGACCTGAAGTTTACAGTCACTGAGAGCAGTATAGCACAGGCCACTTCACTCCCACAAACTGGAGAAAGATGGTTTAAAAATAGATCAGTACAAGACCAACAGTGGAAGCAAATCATAAAGAATCCAGGTATGGATACCAGCATTTTTACAAAAGGGATTCCTGTTACTTATGTCAAGGAAGAATGGACAACTTTACTTTTATTAGTGCAAAAATTCTTTACTTGTGAGGGAAGGTTTGGAGTTTTATATGTTTACCATGCCAAAGTCATGATGCATTTCTTAGGAGATGATATTAACCTTCCATATTTTCTACTCTCAAGTCTTAGAAAAATGTGTTCAATTGTCCAAAGGAACCCAAGAAACATTGAATCACATCTGTATCATCATGGTCTTGTTAAGATGCTAGTTGAGGAATAGTTGAAAGCAAAAAGAGATACCTGGGAGAGATTTCTTGTGAGAAACCATTTTGAAGAAGCAGGAGAAACCTTTGTGCCTAGAAAAAGTAGAAGAAAAAGAAAAGAGGCTACCCCTGAAACTGTTGTCCAAGAGGAAACTGTCCAAGAACAGATTGAAGAAGAAACTGATGTACATCATTCTGAACATGAAATTGATCTTGAGCCTGCTGTGGACACTGATCAAACAGCTCAAAGAGTCATCACAGAAACCCTTTCAGAACTTGCCCAAGAAGTTGCTCAAAAGAGAAAAGAGAGTAGGAAGAAACAAAAGAAAGATAAAGGCAAAGTTGTAGCCCAAGTAACTTATGCTACTCCTAAGAACTCTAGTGAAGAAGATACTCAGCCCTTAGCACAAAGAATGGCCAAACTCCATGAAACTGCCCTTTCCAATAAGGTGGAAAAACAAAAGCAAAAGGCACAAAAAGAAAAACAGAACATCACCACTGTGAGAAGAAGCAGCAGGTTACAAAGAAAAGTAGGGGCCACAAAGGGTAAAAAGTCACTCATCATTGACTTGAGCACACCTAAAAAGGTTGCTACAAGTCCTGACTTTGAGAAAAGCCCTCCACACGCTGAGTATGTTGATACCAGTCCTCCACGTGAGGAAAGTCCTTTTGAGCATGAACCTGAATATGAACATGGATCCGAATTTCAGTATGAGCCTAGTCCAAAGAAGTCACCTGAGGTTGACCCAGATCAGCAGAAAGTTTATAATTACCTGGAGACGCTAGAACAAGCAGCTGCTGGTCCAAGCACTGTTCAACCTTTGGAGCAGCAAGTTCAATCACTGAAGCAGGAAATATTTGAGCTGGAGGTACTAAATCGCCACATCAAACAAGAAAATGAAAAACTGAAGGTATAGAGCAATGTGGACAAGATGGTCCAAGATAACACCATGCTTCATATGGGCCTGTGGCAAAAGGAAAACAAAAAGCTCAAGAAGAGATGCAGGAAATTAAACAGAGCTTTGATCAATCTAAAATTCAGATGTTTGATGAAAAGACCAAGAGTCAATGTGGCCACACAGAGAAAGAAGAGAAGGCTGGATGTCTTAGCAGAGGCATCCCAGCAGGTGGACTGAACAATGTTTTTGATTGCATGCGGACATGCAATGCCCTCGTAGTGGGGGTATGTACAGCCTCTACTTTGCACTTGATTATTCATCATTACCTGCAGTTTTCCCTCACTCATCTCTCTCTTTTGCCTCATTTTCCTTGCAAACCAACCCAGATCATTACATTTAATGTCTTTAAGCATGATTAAGGAATTTTGCTAATGTGTGACTGTTTTGTTTAGATTTTGACATATTTACAGGAATTCCGCAGCCATCTGATGATTCCGCAGCCTTTTTGTTAATCTCAAGGTTCCACGTGTCATTTTTCCAAACGAGCCACATGGGCACTTAGGAATCAAGGTGCTCGAGGTTCCTGTGCCATTGGTTCAGCCAACCACGTCATCTATACCTCCGGTCAAAGAGGGTCAAGTTACGGTCAACAAAGGCAGCTTAACAGTGATGCGTAAGCTGTTGGGTCACGTCAGTTCAAACGGTGATTTGTCCGTCTTACGCAGGCTGTGGGGGACATAATCCAACTCTGGATTCAATGCCCATAACGACCAGAACCTCCATCTCATCCACGAGGCTTATGACATGTTATTGAACCTTAATTACGCATGACAGTTAGTTTATTTTTCAAGTTTTAGTTGTACGCATTAGGCCATCTTTCAGATGCCTATAAAAACTTGCGTCTGCGTACGCTTATGGTTACTTTTTTAGTTGCTGTGTTTTATGAACTTGTTATCATTTTAGTGCATTCCAAGACTCTGTTTTGATAGTGTTGTTCTAGCACTCTTGACTGTAATTTTCTGCACATGGAGTAATAGAAGCAGTGTTGTTCTGAAGTTTTCAACTCCTTGAGTCTTCTTTGGGTATTATGAATGGAGGGCCCCTGTTCATGACTGCCCTTGTATAGTATTTCATGTTTATATTCTTGCTATTCTTTATTTTCCATTCCGCATTTCTTTTCTTTGAAACATGTACAGCTTGATTCACTTTCATGTTATTTCATTTGCATCATTCATTTTGACTGATCAGATTTGTTTTTCTGCAAGTTTTTAAACCCGAGATTGTTTTTATGTTTATGTATTTGCTTTATAACTGATGGTATTTTCAGTTGACAGATTCAAAGTTGCTGCCTTTACTTTATTTTTATAGCTGATTTTTAGTTTAATTTCTCAAAGTTGTCTGCTAACATATGAATGGTCTCTTTATCACAAATTGTTTATCTTTTAGAGATCAGAATACTAATAACTTACAGCTGGCTTTGGGTACTTTTTAGACTAATCTTTAACTACTTTCGAATCGTGCTTTACATAGTAACATATGATAGAAGCAGAGAGTTAGAAAGAGCAAAACATTATAACTAGTCTTTAAAGTAGATTTTTCTCATTTTTGATCACTTTTCTAACTCATCTTTAGCTACTTCCTAATCGTGTTTTACACAGTACTATGTGTTAGAAGCAGGGAGTTAGGAAGAGATAAACATTATCATTGGTTTTTAAAGTGATTTTCTTACCTTTTATTTGCAGCAGCATGAATGGTGTCTAGTGCCATTAGAAAGTGGTTCTTTGCTTTCAAGTCATTTCAAGTTATTTATTTCTTTCAAGCTTTTCCTTTTCAGCAAGTAGTTAGAAACCACTAATCACACACTCTCACTCATCTAGAACTCACCTTACACACACTATCACTCATCTGTTAAAAATCACCACTCCATCTTAGGAAGATAAGTTAACCACAAACAACACCCCAAACGACAAAAAGCTCTAAGAGGTTGCTTAAGTACATATAGTACACCTTCACTTCATCAGCTTACGAGCCCCGGGTTGACAATTAATGACATCAATTTAGGAACACTAAATTGACTAAACAACACTCCAGTGAAAGTATGGGTGTTATTCTAGACAGACCCATAAATTCCCGCTTAAATATTTACATAGAGGAAGAAGATAAAAGTTAACCCCATAACAAATAAGGGTTTCATCTCATAATTATGTTCTTAGTTCGGAAAGAACCAACGGAAACCAAGGACAATCCTAGCAGAGAAGAAACTACAATGTATAGGAGAGAAAACACCATTGTCCCTAATATGCACGAAAGACTCCATTGAGAAGGAAAGGTGATGTGAAATAACTAACCTAGCATGAGTGAGAGTAGTCAACCAATGAACAACAACATTTGAACCCATGTTGGGACCCACAAAAGAAAGACCCTTGAGAAAGGAGGCACTAGAGGTACGTGCAGAAGAAGAATTTAGGGATTGGTGTTAAGCCTGTTGGAGAAAAAGGAGAAAATAAATATGTAGAAAATGGGAAACAAAACCGTTAAAAAAAAAGTCATTTACCTAATGATGGATAGTCTCCTATCATGAGCCAATATTTTCCTGAAGTGTTCAACATAAGAA
Source organism: Pinus tabuliformis (assembly GCA_031772625.1). Classification (NCBI taxonomy): domain Eukaryota; kingdom Viridiplantae; phylum Streptophyta; class Pinopsida; order Pinales; family Pinaceae; genus Pinus; species Pinus tabuliformis. The sequence goes on along the minus strand of CM062818.1, from coordinate 1,553,982,999 downwards.
GGAAAAAAATGAAAAGGGTTACTTCTAATAAAAAAACTCTATAACGCTCAAGGAATGCTATAAATTTCATACCGAAACTAAGGAGAACACAATTCCTTAAAGCAGAGCACTAGTACCATGTTGATCTAGCACCACGAAGCGTGCTCAGAAGGGTTGCCCTCTTCTGTCATAATGATAATTAGGGATATATTTTTCAAATTTATAAAAGACCATAGATTGTACAAGTAACCCTGAAAAGAACTTAATAAAACACTGTGGGGATATTTATTAGCTGAACAAGGAAGAAAATGAATAGTTTACCAAGTTAAAACTAGAAGGGAAATTTAAGCGAATCATGGCTGAATTAGTGAAATTATAGTGAATACCAATTTGTGTTCCAGTGCGGACATCGACATGGAGAAAATAAAAAACAGTGAGATTTTTAGAAAGAAAACAAACCAGGTCATTTAAATAAGTTTGAAATTGGGATTCTTTGAAAATTTTACCTGATTCAATGGGCAATAAAGGCATGAAAGCTCTAGGGGATGTCATAATATGTTGACCAAAAACCCAATTGTGAATGTCTCCTTCTTCATCATGATGTTGTTACAGGAGCCAACAAACGGAGCGAGATAAGAAGGTTCTCGAATGAGGCATGTTACAAACCATATCACTAGGGTGGGAGAAGAAGAAACCATTGTATTTGTCAGATGAGAGGACATCAAATCCAACTGTTGCAGGGTGGAGAGTACCATAGGCCATGTGAAAATCACATGGGCTTGGCCTAGATGATGCAAGACCATTCGACGCGAGAATCAAGTCCAATATACTACATTTCAGTAGTAGGATAGGTAAATAGAAATAAGGTTAAGTGATAAGTTAGAAGGGGGTTAACTTTTTTATATAACCATACTCTTCAAAAATACAAAGTTAGAAACACCAAGGTTAAAGTTACAATGCACATCCAATTAAAGATAATGAGTTCTAATAACATTCACACCTCACTATGTATATCCCATTCGTTGGCCTTAACATTAGTAAATGGAATCATTCAATGAATTCATAGACAAAATGAGATGTCAACAACCTACACGCCTTCCTAGCCATATGCCTACGATGTCACATAATAACCAAATGGGTCAAGAATTGTTAACACCAATATTATATGGATAGAAAAATTGGACCACATGATGTTCTCATAAACTAAGGTAATGATTAATATTACCATGGAAGATAAACCAACAAGTACGAATTGAATAAACATTATAAGGGAATGTGGGAAGATTAATTTAAGAAAAAAAAAAACATTATGTATATGGACTTTTACAAAAAAGAATCATGAATTTGATAAATGATGTCATGAATTATGAGAAAATATACATGAGCTATGCATTATTGTTGTAGTGGAGAAAGAACAACATTCGGTTGATTAAACAGTATAGTAATTTTTTTCATGGTGTAAATTTTGGTTTTTAAGTTGCATAAATTTTGATGTATGTTACAAAAATTCTCTCCTCCTAAATATCTTGGAAACTATTAATAATATTTAATTATTTTAATTAATATATGGCTTTTTAAAATATTTTTTATTTAAATATTGTTTTTTTCCTTATTGTGCTTAGATACTAATTCTACAAGGAGATGTGTAATTCTTTTGGTTCTCAATCTCGAGTTAACACATGTCTATTTAAAGAAAAATGAAATACGTTATAAATGAAAAGACAATATATGTTATTTTAAAAATAGAAAAATTAATATACATATTTTTCTAGTGTTAATTAAATCATTATAAAACCCTATAACTTAGCATCAAGGAGATTTGGTAAGAAGATTATGCTCGAATTCAACCATTAAAAATAACAGACAAGTTATATGAACAACAATCTGGACCGAAAAAATCCTAAAGGAGCGATGGCGGCAGTTTATGAAGCTAGGGTTACAGGAAAATCGACCAGCGCCGCTGCAGCCCCATACGATCTGCTCTGCCTTGGAACGGATGGATGCCGAATCGATGGATCCTCAGAGCTCGACTCCACCCTTGGTTGCTGGTGTGGATCTGCTGCGGGAAAGGAATTACAAGGCGCAAACCATAGCATACAGAGATCGGAGTGCCTGGCCTCCTTCTGGGCGCTGGACGAGTTTCTCAGGGCGGCTCTAGAAACCTCTCCACGCCGTACAAATTTATGGGCTCCAAAACAACCGGATCCTACCCAATCCAGGTCTGAAGCGCCCTCCTCCGTGAATGCCTAGCACAGGACAGGCAGATCTGACTGCATGTATGAAGAAAAGAGGCGATCGCCTGGAACGATGTGGTTTCGATCTGCGGATCAAGGACTGGTTTTCAAGGGAGCGATTGAAGACCAAGCAAGAGATGGGAGAGTGGGACTGGCCCCCTGGTGGCTTGGGGTTTCTTTGCCCTGTGTAGCGCAGATCCGGGCATTAACTAACTTGACAGCGGGAAAGTTAAAGATCCGGACTCCCCTCTCCAAGATCTCTATCAGTCGAGGGATTCAGATCCCCAGACCACACACAGGTCCCTCAGAAACTTCAAAGGAATGCAGGAGAACCGATCAAGAAAAGCCTGCTCCCCACCTTATACTGGGAAACCAACGAGTAGGAGAAGCAAGGCAAAAAACAAAAATGGCAATAAAGGACTCAGGTCTAGAAGCAACCCAAATATTCATCAGAACCCTGTCAGGGAAAACAATATGCATGCAAATAAGAACAGGTACGCTGATAAAAAATTTAAAGGATGAAATACAAGAGTCTCTCGGCATACCAGCAAGATTGCAGAGCTTGGTCTATGCAGGACACATTTTACAGGAAAAATTCACAATGCAACATTATGGAGTAGAGAGAGATTCAACAATTTTTCTGAACATGAGGCTGAGAGGAGGTAGCTTCAGAACTAGCTCAAAGGGCACAGGATCATTCAAGGATGCTGTCAAAGGAAAAGGGGAAGCCACCAACAAGCCAGCACCACCACAAGAACTGCCTGGTCCATATATAGTGGAGCAAAGTGAGCACAATCCAGTACTGATAATCGATAGGCCGGAGGTAAACAATTTTCATGCTGAATTCTCTTCATTAGCAGTAATTTGCAGATTCAATGGCTTTTGGCCCAAAACAGATGCTTTACGGCAATGGATCTATACCACATGGACACAAAACTGTGATATCCATTTATGCTCCAAAGGATTTTTTATTGTAAAATTCGACTCAGCTGAGGAAAAAGACCACGTTCTCCAACAGGGGCCATGGTTCTGGGGAAATGCAGGGCTCTTTACGACCCCCTGGTTTCCGGATTTTGACCCCGCCAATATGGTGGTCTCCAAAATGCCGGTATGGGTCAGGCTACACAATCTCCCGCTACACTTTTGGGTCCCCAAAGTTTTTGAGGCAATGGGAAACGCAATAGGTAAATACATCAAGCAAGACACCGAAAGAATTGCAAGGTGTATACATACCTTTGCAAGAATCTGTGTCGAAGTCGACCTTAGTCAAGGGCTTCCTGACAGTATTATCTTGATCCATAACAACTCCCAGTGGAATCAGCCACTAGATTACGAAAACACAGCATTCAGATGCAGAGGCTGTCAACAGACAGGTCATCTCCATAGTAACTGTCCACAAGCCAAAAAGGAAAACAGGAGGAACAAAAAACAAACAAAAAAACCAAGAGGCTGGCAACACACAGAGAACCTAGACGAAGAAACAGTAGACGAGAAGGCAGAAAACCCTCCATCTGGACAAGACGATGATCCAAAAGGGGGCGAAGCCGCGGCGGCCTCTCCCATAGTACCTAGTCAAGTTCACATGATGCCAGAATCAAAAATTTTGGCAGCACAGGCAAGGTTGGCCTCTTTGTCGAAGAAAAATCCAGTTCTCGAAGACATTAGCGGGGCTAAAAGACATCACTCTCCAGAGCACTCTGATACAGACAAGGATGCGCCTCATAATATGGAGGATTCCTCTCTAGTCCTTTTTTCATCCTCTCCAACCCAAGGAGAATGGCGAAAGGTTGAGAAGAAAAAGGGGAGAAAAACATAAACTCTGTTATTGTTGAAGCTACTTGTACATAGTATTAGTTCATATGTTTCCTCATTTGCTACTATTTCGGGAGGCTGCTAGCCTCATTATGCATATGCTTAGGCATCTACAAAATGTAATTTCTCAAATCTAATAGAAATTACAACTTTTTCTACGGGAAAAAACCATTAAAAATAACAAGTAATTCAAACTAAAAAATAAAAATAATTACTTTTTAATAAGAAAATAAGAAGATTGTGTAATTCCTTCAATTCTTAAATTAAAATTACATATTTTTCTATTTTTAATTAAATCATTATAAACCCCTATAACCTATCATAAGGAGATTTGGTATAAAAATTATTCTCAAATTCAACCATTAAAAAGAACAAGGAATTGAAACTAAAAAAGAAAAATAACTCATTAAATTCTTAAATTAAAATTAATATCTCGCATATATAAAATATGAATAATAAAAAGTACAATATAAATCGTAAAAAAATATTTGAATACGTAAGATTAATTAATATTAATCTATATTTAATCTTTATTTTATTCTTGTGGTTTACTGTGTCAAAGATGGATACTAGTTACATCAATAGAAATCCCAGCTATTTCCCACTCGTGTCAATCCTGGTGGGACCAAAATAGTGAGTTGGATAAAAAATACTCTTATGTGCACTCTTATTAATCCCAATGGTATTGGAACCTAAGTGAGAAGTATTAGAGCTACTCCTCCCTACGACCCATGTTACACTCACATGAGAAGTTTATATATATATATATATGTTAAAATATTCCATTAATTCAAGAAAAAGTTACATTGCAAGGAGCACAGTTTCAAAACACAATTGGCCTCAATCCTACCAAACTTATTGGCCATATGGTCATGACAAAAAGACACTAACAATAAAAAGAAAATGTTTGACGACCATATACAACTTGCCCAAAATGACCAAAACTGCTCAAGTATCAAAACAGAACTCACACTCAACATTTAACATCCATATTACCTGGAGTCACTTCATCATCTAGCCCATTGCCACATGGTTGTATTAAGGTTTCATGGACATGCCCACATGGCTAGAGTAAGGTTTCATGGACATGTTCCTACATATGGGCCATTATCCCTTCAAGATTGTCAAACCACTCCTGAAGCCCCTTGTGGCCTCTTAAGGGAGACAAACAGATGCATCATATGCCAATGATTATGTGGGAGGTCATTAATAAATCCAGTGATCTTACTGTGCTCATCCTAACATTCCTGATCAAACTAAAACAAATATTTATAAAAGTGAGGCTCATAAATAAAATATCTCAATTCTAATGCTAAATGAATATTCAAATGTCAATTATTTATAGATTATATAGGGTGAAAATAAAAACCATGTATATATCTCATGGCTGAATATATATGTATATGTATATGTATATGTATATGTATATGTATATGTATATATATGTATATATATGTATATATACAAACTATATATACAAACTAAAACAATTGAAAATAAAAGAGGCTTGAATCATGTACCACCTAGCCATGGACATTCCATGCTTATGCATATCTCAGCATGACAATAACCCTTGAGTTAATGCCAAGAATCTTGTTGTTAATACATTTAATGTAGTTTTGCTATTCTACATTATGACCATGTAGTTTCATCAAATTTGTTTGAAAATCCAACAAAGATTTATTAGAATTAGAATTACAAGTTCAAGCTATGTAGTCTACACAATCTAAGTAACTGTGAGGTTTTTAAGACTTTGAGTCTATTTATGTATTAAAAAATAAAATATGTAAAATTAGGAAATATCCATGTTAAACATTAATCTATCAAAGACCTAAATTGATGAAATGTTTTATGGTTCAAATCATTTTTCAATTTTTCCACTCTAAAAGAAATTTACCTCAAAAGATTTTTAAATCCATAACTAAGATAAATTTATACTAGTAATTATATCATTCTAATACTATAAATAAACTATACCCATTTTTTAAATTCATTAATGACTAATAATATAAATAATGAGTAACTACTATTAATTCAGAGCACACATTAGATTTATACTCAGCCGACAATAACATGAATAATCACACAGACAGAAAAATCGAGAAATAGAAGAATAACACAAATATATTACTAATGAAGAATGAAATCACTTCACATTACACAGAGGCCTTGGCCCTTGGTTTGCATTCATTTTCTAGAGAAACTACAAATTTATAGAGGCTGAAGGAGGATCTAGAATCTTGCATGTGATTTAGATGAAGATTTAGAAACTAATGGAAATGTGGTAGGTCCGACACGAGTGTGGCAATGATAGGCGGGACGACAAAGTGTTGGGAAATCAGCGTCGTCATTAGCACAATGTGTGTCAGTTTGGATTCACACTTAACATTCTCCCACTTAAAGCCAAATAAGAGTCATGAATCAAGTCACGCCAAGTCCTACCATGCCTCTACATAACTCATGTCTATTTCTTGGTAGAATCTTAGTAAGCATATCAGCAGGGTTCCTATTTGCATGGATATTATGCAAGGATAAATGTTCTTCCTCCAACACATGCAAGATTCAATGGTACCTTAAGTCAATATGCTTGGTTTTTGAATGAAATGTTGGGTTTTTCGCTAAGTGAATGGCCCTCTGACTATCACAATATAACACATACTTGTCTTGCTTTATTCCTATCTCTCCTAGGAATGGCTACATCCACAACATCTCTTTACAAGCTTTTGTTGCAGCTATGTACTCTGCTTAGATTGTAGAGAGAGATACTATTCTTTGTAGCCTTAACACCCAAGATATTGCTGCTACTGCAAATGTATACAAATAACTTGTAGTGGACTTTCTGGTGTCCATATCTCTAGCCAAATCTGCATCTATAAATCCATCAAGCACAGTCTCATTATGATCAAAACATAAACAATAATGACTAGTACCCTTGAGATACATCAAAATCCATTTTACTGCTTGCGGATGTTGTTTGCCTGGATTCGCAAGGAACTTGCTCACTACTCCCACTGAATATGCAATGTCTGGTTGTGTGCATACTATGGCATACATCAAGGTGCAAACTTCTAAAGCATAAGGAATCTTGCTCATGTTTTCCTTAACTTGTCATCACTAGGAAATAATTTTGGACTCAACTTGAAGTGGGATGCAATAGGTGTACCAACTGGCTCGGAATCCTTCATATTAAACCTATCAAGCACCTTCTTGATATATTTTTCTTATGGCAGCCACAACCTTTTGTTTTTCCTGTCACGCATAATCCTCATGCCCAATATCTGTTATGCTGGTCCCAAATCCTTCATTGCAAATTTGTTGCACAAATATTTCTTCAACATATTGATCTTATTCTTATCATGCCCAACAATCAACATGTCATCCACATATAACAATAATATGATATACTTTCCTTGATCATACCTCTTGATATAGACACAACGGTCAGCTTCCAACCTGTGAAAACCATGTTCCAACATGAATGGATCAAATTTCTTGTACCATTGTCTAGCTGCCTGTCTCAACCCATAGAGACTCTTCTTCAACTTGCACACAAGGTCTTCTTTTCCTTCTTCTATGAATCTTTCTCGCTACTCCATATAAACTCCTTCCTCCAATTCACCATGAAGGAAAGTAGTTTCTACATATAAGTGTTCAGATTCTAAGTCTAAAGAAGCAGCAAGACCAAAATGACTCTAATGGATGACATTTTAACAACAGGTGAGAAAATTTCAGTGAAGTCAATACCTTCTTTTTGGGAAAATACTTTCACCATCAGCCTTGCTTTATACCTCTCCTTATTTTTGTCACCTTCATGCTTAATCCTATAAACCCATTTGTTTTGTATATTGTTTCTACCATTTGGGAGGTTTACCAACTCCCAATTTTTATTTTCAAGCAAAGACTTTAGTTCTTCTTTCATTACTTTCTTCCATTCTTTATTGTTCTCAACTTTACAAGATTCTTGAAAATAATTAGGCTCACCTTCATCAATCAACAAAATATAGTTTGAACGAAACCTTTGTGAAGGCTTATGAGGCTTAGAAAAGCTGTGAACCAACTGTGGTGGTGCATTATTGGGTTGAATCTCCTCTGGAGGTTCCTGCAAGATTCATTCTTCTTGGTGTTCTTCATTTTCCACTTGTTTTTCTTCATGTTCCTGAATTTGATGTTCATTTTATTGTATTGGTAGGATGCTTTCCTACTGCTCTTCAAACTTGTCAATAAATTTCTTGATCTCCAGCTCACCTTCAATCCTCTTAAACATTTCTGACTCATTTAATATAACATCCCTGCTTCTAATAATTTTATCTTTGATGCGATCCCATAGACAATAACCAAATTATTCATCTGCATATGCCATAAAAATGAATTTCATAAATTTATCATCTAGCTTAGTTCTATTTTCTTTGGGAATATTTACAAATGCTTCACATCGAAAGATTTTCAAGTGAGAGTAATTAAAATTCTTACTAGACCAAACTTCTTCAGGGATACCGCCATCTAAGGCTGTAGTTGGAGATCTGTTTATGAGGTAGCAAGCAGTTGTGACTTCTTCAGCCCAACCAGAATTGGAGAACATACTTCACTCCTTTTATATAACGGTGTGATTCATCCTCTCTGTGACACCATTATGTCGAGGAGTACCAAGCACAATCTTTCATGCTTTATGCCAAACCTATTACAATATTCCTTGAATTCAGTTGAGCAATATTATCCACTATTTGTCCTTAAACAATTGAGAAATTTGTTAGTCTCTCTTTCAACAACAACATGAAATTTTTTAAATATTCCAAACACTTCACTTTTACTTTTCATAGGATATGCCCAAACCTTCCTCGATGCATCATCTGTAAATGTTACAAAATATGATGCTCCTCCTGATGACTTGATCTTAACAAGCCAAAAGATATGAGTGTATCAATTCTAACACATTTTTCTTTCTATCATGGCCACCTCTAAGGAATGAGACCCTTCTTTTTCTATCATATATACAATGCTCACAAATATCAAGATTGTAGGATTTCAAAACTGGCAATAATTTTTTACCAACAAGGATTTTTAAGCCCTTCTTACTCATGTACGCAAGCACATATGCCACAGATCTGTTTAATTTCCTTCTTTTGTGACAACAACCAAATATGATTTTCCTATCACTGCCTTCAATGCATATAATGTTCCTGTCTTGCATCCTTTGTCCATGACCAATTCTCCTTTCCTAATTTTCCAACCTCCTTTTCCAAAGCTTTTGGAATAGCCTTCATCATCCAGTCATCCCATAGAGATCAAACTGATGCGCCTTTCTCGTACATGACTAACCTGTTTCAACAATATATCTTGTCCATCCTTCATCCTGATCTGGACATCTCCCACTCTAGCAATTTTGCAAAAATGATTATTTCCCAAATAGACACTACCATAATCACCAGGATTATATGCAACAAAACTATCTTTGCATGGGGTTACCTGGTGAGAATCCCTTGAGTCGAGGATCCAATCATCGCTATTGCGAGATGTATATACACATTCATTGTCTAGTGAAATAATAAATAACACAACACCATCTATGGCTATAGGAGTAGTCTCGCCTTCATTTGTGTTGGATGACTTGTGATTTGTACTTTTCAGTCTCTGATCCTTTTCTCCTTTCTTCTAGAATCGACATTATTCCTTCATGTGCCTGGGCTTGCCAAAATGAAAGTAGATGATCCTTCCTCTCTTTAATTTTGGCCGGCCTCTCAATTTTGATCGCCCTTATCGGCCTTGATCCATTCTCCTACCATGATCAGCTAGAGCTAGAGCTTCTCCTCCCTGATTTTCTGCGATTGACATAAGTCATAGGTCTTCATTCATTAAACTATTGCTAAAGTGCTCGTAGCTACAGTTAAATTTTTCCAGCTGTCTAGCATAGAACACATTAGCAAAATGGCTCTAATTTCATCATCTAAAATGATTTTAACAGAGGCAAGATGATTAGTAATAACATTAAATGAATTTAAGTGCTCAACAACTAAAGCACCCTCATTCATATTGAGATTATAAAGCCTCCTCATCAAGAATAATTTGTTTGATGTCGTGTTTTTTTCATATAGATCATGGAGTTTCTTCCATAATTCTCTTGTTGTATTTTCTCTAGACACATTTAAATACACATTCTTTGTTAGATATTGGCGAATTATTGCAATCACCCTTCTATCTAGCTTATTCCACTCTTCATCCATCATCGATGAGGGTTTATTTTTTGTGCCCTCAATCGGAAAATACTAATCCTTTAAAATCATTATATCCTCCATCTGTGATTTCGATATGGGCAAAACTAGCCCTGCTCAACTTCTCCATATCTGTAACTGGTGTCTCCATTTTCAATAAAATTCACATTCCAAAAACAACTCCACTTAAAATTAAAACTTTAATTATTGAACCTTTTAAAATAAAAGGCCAAAAAATATCAACCACCTTCTTTCTTTTAATAAAAATTTTATATAACAAACTATGACTCTCCCCTTTTTACTTTAATTTTAAAATGCCAAAAAAAGTTTAATAAGATTTTTTTTGTAAGCTTGGTAGATCCTTTTTCTATTGATATTTCATGAAAATATGTCTTATACAAAAATTTTAGGTGGCCTAAAATTTCCCATAGGAAACCAGTTCTGTTGGCCACGTGTCTGTAACAAACAATGTCCAAAATTTAAAAAAAGTTTTCCTTACCATTCAAGCTACATTGGACAATTTATCTACTATATAATTCTTATTAAAACAATAAATGCTAGCCATAATATAGATAAAATTCTACTAAAAGGGTTGCATAAATCATCTGTTGAGTCCACCGAGGTTGGGGCTTTCTTGCTTGAACTCGGGATTTCACTTCTCTTCATATCGTGAAGGCTCTGTTCAATCATGTTCACCTTGAGGTTGTTGTGATACAACTGCAATTGGATAGATTGGATCTCCTTTTGTAGATCCTTCATGCTTGCCTCAGCTGGTCTATCTTCCTCTGGTTCTTCTCTTTCCTTATAGGTTGTCATTGCGCAGGCTAGGATGTTTTTCATGACCCAATACTGTTGAACTATTTGGTGGAACAATGTTTGGCGTCCTCTAGTATTCCAGGCATCTTTAACCATTGTTTCCCATTCCTCTGCCTCGATCTCTTGATTTTCTATGTTATTGTTTAGTTATCTTTCCCATTCACAAGTATGTTCCAATCCTTTCATCTTTTTTGCAGTCTTTCCCATTCCTTTGTTTACTTTCTTTCTCAATTTGTTACCTTCCTTTTCCATCCTCTCCTCCTTTTTGCTTTCTTCCTCCTTTCCAAGCGGTGCACCTATAAATAGGTTGGAGCATGATTTGAGTTCTGAGGTTCCAAATTTCTCTACACTTTGCTTGTTATATTACCTAAAACAGAAACCAAGAAAATAACATTGTAATTCAACATCATATTAAATAGAGTAACCTCAGGCTTCGCCCTTTCCGAGTGGGGCTTCTCTGGAACGAGTCTTTTCAATTGCTTCGTGCCCGGAGAACTATGATAACCCCCATTAACAACCTAATTCCCCCCTCCCTCCTCAGAGAATTGGAGACTAATGACCTCCCCATCATTCTGGTGGTTTCCCGTTGGAATTTAAAGAGCCCAGTTACCCAGCGTTCACGAGGCTTCTCTGCATCTCCACCTGACTTTAACTACAGGCCTACCCTGGGTATTGCCACCCTAGCGGCCAAGGGAATGATTCTCAAGAGCGATATATGTAATTGCAACCATACCGTGGGTTCCGACAAAGGAGTTGAGTAGGGACTTTCTCAGAGCTATTTCCCTACCTGATTCCCACCCCAATTAGTGCCTTTGTTGACGCGACCCTTGTCGAGGTCCAGGCTCAGCTCAGGATGGAGGATTATGAGCCTTGTCAAGAAATAAAAGGAAATTTCTAAACCTCCCCACTTTACTAAGACACCTTCCTTCTCAAGCCGCATGCTCAACCAAAACAACTTGATTGATTTGTTCCTACCCCATTGTGGAAACCCCAAAGGATGTCCTAGTAGGCCATAACACAACTCGCCTTTTTGTCCTTACCCCCTGGACATATCTACCCAGAGACCATGACCAGGGTTCTCCAACCCCCTTCCCGAGTTGACAATCCTGACAAATTCTCCCCACGATAACAAGCTAGAACCCTAAGAGAAGCAGAAGGTCTCGACAGTGGCCTCATCTATGTAAATATGGTAACACATTTTATTACAAGCGTTATGATTTCTTGTAGAGATGCTTTCATGAAATCTATTGATTTTGGGCGTGTCGACGCTTTCACGAAATGTATTGACTTCGGGCGTGTCTATGTAAATACATATTATATTAGAAGCATGAAGGTTATAATTTATGTGGAGATGTTTTGATGAAATGTATTTACTTTGATTAATTTGTGTCTGAGACTTTTTTATGTTTATGAGATTTTTAAAATATTGTAGGATGAAATAACTTTGATGAGTTATCCTTTTTCGTTAAATAGAATTGCGTTAAAATATTCACTTCAAATTATTTGTTGCTTTTCATTTTCTAACCCTAATGATATTTAGCAACAATTAAATTACGTTAAAATATTCACTTAAAATAAATTGTGGCTCTTTATTTTGTAACCCTCATGATATTGAGCACCGATCACTGCACTGCACACTATTTTCGACAAATAGTGTGCAGAAGCATTGCCTGTCCATAGCTCTGATGATATTGAGCACGGATCATTGCATTGCACACTGTCTTCGACAAAACGGCTCATTGCATTGCACACAGTCTTCGACAAAACAGTGTGCACGAAGGATTGACTATACGCAGCCCGTCTATTTAAACAAATAGAAGCATACGTTGAAATCTGATGAATATGAATTAATGGCTAATTAATAGCTGTAAATATCAGAAACCCCGTTGTTTCTCATAATCACTGTACCCAAACCGAAGGCTAAATGGTAAGATGTTTTATTTTATTATTTCGAGAAAGGTGAAGTTTTGATAGTATTTTTAAACTAGGTCGTTTTTCAACGTGTATTATAAAAAAATATGAAAAATTAATAATCTATTGGAGATAAAATTGATAGAGTGGCCATAAGTATAAATGTGCACATTTCAAAGCAGTATCATTTTCCTTCTATGACCAAAAATATTTCTATATTTTTTTTATTATTATTAAATATTTTTTTGGGTAAATTTTATATTTTAATTATTTTATATTTCTGTATTGTTTTATATTATTATTAAATATTTTCAAGTAAAGTTTATATTTTAATTATTTTATATTTTTAATTAATTTTTTATATTAAATTTTTAATTGATTTTTTATTTCTAAAATATTTAAAACATATTTTAACTATACATGAAATTTGATTAATCTAAATATTCTTTTTTATTTAAAAAAAATTATTAGTATTAATAAATTGAAATTTATTTTTATATTTTTTTTGAAATAAAAATAAAATTACTATTTTATTTTTATTTTTTCATCATCTCAACAATCAATCCTCACCCATTAAGTTCACTAAGGGGCAGGAAGTTGATGGATGCCTTCCATTCCTTGATATTCTTAATTCTAAGAATAGTGATGGTTCCCTCCCCATCAAGTTTTTCGGAAGAAAACTCATACGGAGCAGTATCTTCATGCCAGTTCCCACCATTTCCCGGCTCAAAAGATGGGTGTTCTCAATACCCTTGCTACGCGAGCCCTAAGGATCTCAAACAAGAAGAGCTTTGAGAAAGAAAAATCTCATCTGTTTGATGTCTTTGTTGAGAATGGTTATAGTAGATACATGGGTGAGAGGGCATCTGTTTGATGTCTTTGTTGAGAATGGTTATAGTAGATACATGGTTGAGAGGGCTTTCCTTAAAGCTTCCAAGAATTCTCTGACTAAAAGGGAACCAAATGCACGAATTCCAGTGTCCATCTTCCAGGTGTCCATCTTCCGTCTGTTCAGGGGGTCACTGATAGAATTGGAAGGATTCTCAGGAAGCATAGTATCCCTGTGACTTTTAGGCCCCTGAACACCATTCGTATGTCCCTCAGATCGGTGAAGGATCCTATCGACCCTAAGGATATGAAAGGTGTTTATATGATCCCTTGTTCCTGTGGGACCCCTATATTGGGGAGAATGGTCGCTCCATTAATCAAAGGATTAGCGAGCATGGAGCGGACCTTAAGAATAGGAGAGCTAAGTCTTCCGCTTTAGCTGAACATGCTGAGAAGACCAATCACCATGTTTGTGTTGAGGAGGCTAGTGTTATTGCTAGGGTTTCACATTTCCATTATCGTAAATTTAGGGAAGCCCTTGAGATTGAAAAGAGGCCAAGCAATCTCAATAGGGAAGATGGCTGGAAAATCAGTAGGTGTTGGGTGCCAGCACTCCCTTCTTAGTCATTTTTCCGCCCTCCTAAAGTTTTTTTTTTAATATATGTGTATTTTATTTTATTTTATTTTTGTTTTTATTTATTTTTTTAATATATATGTGTATTTTATTTTATTTTATTTTTGTTTTATTTATTTATTTATTATTATTATTTTTTTTATATTATTATTATTATTATTTATTTATTTATTTATACTCTTTAATTCTCTCATTTCTTATAACTTATTAGGTCCTTTGGTACTAATTTTCTTTTAATTTTTAATAATTCCTCTAAATACTCACCCTTTTCAATTATTTTTATATATTTTATGCATATAAGTTATTATAAGGTCCTTTACATAACTAATTTTCCAATTAATTTCTAATCAACTTATACTTTTTAAATAATTTTCTAACTAACCTAGCATCCCTTTGGATATTACTTTATTTTATTCTGATATTATAATGCCCTTTATGTAACTAATTAACTTATAATTTTTAATAATTCTTTTAATAAAATTAATTTATATATATTTATTCATTTTATTCATATATTATAAGGTCTTGGTTTTCCTTTAAATTTTAATTAACTTATTATTTTTATAATATTTTTTGAACTAATACCCATTAATTTTTTTTATATATTTATTGATCCCTAAGATTGCTAATTAAATTAATAAAATAATTTTGACCCCGGTCCTAGAGTTAAACTACCCATTGGTCAACTTAGTCGTTTTTAATAATTCTTTTAATAAAATTAATTTATATATATTTATTCATTTTATTCATATATTATAAGGTCTTGGTTTTCCTTTAAATTTTAATTAACTTATTATTTTTATAATATTTTTTGAACTAATACCCATTAATTTTTTTTATATATTTATTGATCGCTGAGATTGCTAATTAAATTAATAAAATAATTTTGACCCCGGTCCTAGAGTCAAACTAGCCGTTGGTCAACTTAGTGGTTGGAGGCTCTCCTCAGACTATTTAACTTGCCAGACTGGATCTTTCTTCAACTTGTCTTGATGATGAACCACACTAGATGGTTCGAAACGCGTTGACAAATGGTTTTCCATGTTATTTACGCTGAAAAATCTCTCACAAACTTGATATGGATCACACAAGCCTGAACTCTATAATAAAATTACTATTTTTTCAATAAAAATATTCCAATAACACTTCTCTTACCTGTTTTCTCTTAACAAAAGATTAAAGATTCATGAAAAGGTCGAGTCAATGATGTTACCTTCTATTATTAAACTAATCAATAAGTACGGATGTTAGAGAAACTGCAATTTTTGCTATGAAATGAGAAGTTGTATGCCCTATTTTATTAAAAATGAAAATATAATAGTTTAAGGTAATTATTTAACATTTTTAGATTAATAATAATAAAGTAAGAATAAATTGAAACAAAATACAGAAGTAATATAATACTTTAAGTTAATTATTTAACTTTTTTAGATTAATAATAATAAACTAAGAATAAATGCAAACAAAATACATAAACACCAAGAAGTAATAGAAAGAGATATGATTACGTAAATATTTTCTATTCTATAAAAGAATGTTGAAACAAAATACATAAACACCAGAAGTAATAGAAAGTGATATGATTACATAAATATTTTCTATTCTATAAGAAGATGTTTATTTTACAGAAAGATATGATCACACAAACATTTTCTATTCTATAAGAGAATGTTAAACATTTTCTATTCTATAAGAGAATGTTTATTTTATGGGCTCTTTCTATTCTATAAGAGAATGTTTATCTTAAAGGCTTTATAGGCTCAGAATCAGTGAGCTATGTATTTTTTCATTATGCGATAACTAATTAAATAAATTAACAGACAGTTAACCATTGAATAAATTAACAGAGACTTAATAACTTTCATTAACCAAAATACAATTAATAAAGTAAATAGAGAAACACAAAAATGTTTCACAAATTCAACTTTTAGCGAAAAACCGCCGAAAATGTTTAACAATGTGAACGATGTCCAGTCTTCAATTGAATTTGTAAGACATTACGCATGCCATGGATGGAGTACATTAATTATGTAGGAAAGAAACTCTGAGGATTACCCGACCATTCATGGCCGGAAAGCTCTTCCTAAAAATATAGACCGAGATTTCGCCAAAGTCAAGTCGCTGCTATTGTTAGCTGCTGAAACTCTTTCACAGGAGGGGCACATCCTAAGGGTTGACGCGGGCCTCAGGGGTGGCGCTGACATTTTGAGAGCTTTCAGTTTTTGCAGCTCCATGTGAAGTTTTCTGTTATCGTCTACAAGTGCCTCATTACATCTCTTCAGAACCTCGCAGTCCACTTCGATTTGCTTCAGTTTCGTCCTAAAAACAAACTTATAACATTTAATTAATTAACCTATATCAGAAATCGATCAATAAAACTGTCAACACAATAGCATCCATCGGATCAAAACATTTCCCAATTATAAATTTGCTGGAATTTTAAGTTCGAAGTCACCCTTCAAACATACAAGACAAATTATGTACATGTGGATTCCAAAGAGATAATTTCCAATATTATAACATTTACATGCAAAATACAATGAATGAATGAGCTAACCTTGCTCGTCTATTCTGGAACCACACATCAACTTGTCGAGGACGGAGATTCAACTGTAACGCTAACTCTTGCTTTTGCTTCTGCGGAAGAAGAATAAGTTACAACAGCCGAAATCATCACGAAACACAAATGATAAATGAATACTGTGAATAGAAACTCACAGGTTCCGGTGCCCTGTTCTTTTTGAAGCTTTCTTCCAGAAGAGCACACTGCTCTCTGGACAGTCTAAGCTTCTTCCTGGAACTGCCATCTTCTTCCACATCGTTGAGTACCCTCGACCAAACTTGGTCATTCTCGAACTCCTCGCCATACCCCCTTTTTCCCTTGATATCGGCATACCCGTTCCCCGTGTTGGTGGCGTTGAAATCCACGGTGCTGCTGTTGGACGACGACACATTGATGCCCCCTGCATCTTCGTTGTAAGGATAGGACGCTGGGAATTTTTTGGCATCAGATCGCCATGACACGGCTACCGGATGGATCAGAACCTTCGCTTCTCCCGCTGATCCCTCGCCACCAACACCAATGGTTTCTGCACAATACGATTATCCTTACTATTATTCAAAAGCACTAATTGAACAAGAGACATATCAATCAAAACACCATTAAAATAAAATTCAATCTGTTCTTTAACGTGTGTTAAAGAGGGCAAGAACATACCAATCGATGGTGAGGTCTTCTCCCAGGGCATAGTGCCGCGATCCGAGTCAGGAGCTGATGGAAACAGATGTAACTGCAGCGGAGGCCCACTCACATTTCTTTGCGAAACGTACATCTCATCAGTCATTGTCCCATCACCTATACCCAAACGTAAAGAAAGGCCTGCACTGCAATCCTGATCCATACCCCTTTGTTTTGGCTAAGGTTTCGATAGAGTGGGAATGATTGAAGAAGGTATAAAATAGAAAGGCGATATATAGGACGACAGAACGGCGACAGATCCAGAGTCCGGCCTGACACCTCAATCTTTAACAATAATTATTGACTGTTAAAACGATAAAGGTTCACCGTCAAACACAATGTCGTTGGTCCTTTGACAATTTAGGGTGTTGACAGCCTAATATCGTATCTCTTTGACCCGTCTAGTTGGCCAACGAAGAGAGGGCGTAAATTATTATTTGAAAACAAAACGCATGGCTGTGGCAAATCGTCGAGCGACAACAAAGTTTATATCATATCATCTTTCGAATTTTTCACAACTTCTACAATTTCCCAGACCAACATTTATGAAGTTCACGAGGTGAGATAATAATGTAGATTTGAATTAAATATCCGATTTGTGAAAATAAGAAATTTCATGTTCAAAATGGAGGAAGATCCGATAAATTTATTTAATAAACTAAATTTTACTTTTAAAATATATAATAATATTATAAAATTTAATCTATTAACTTAATTTTTTATTAATTTATAACTTGAAATTATTTTTGTTTGGAAAAGTGTTAGTTTTCTTAGGAAGTTCACGAGGTGAGATAATAATGTAGATTTGAATATAATATCCGATTTTTGAAACAAAGGAATTTCTTGTTCAAAATGAAGGAAGATTCGAAAAAAATATTTATTAAACTAAAGTTTAGTTTTAAAATATGTAATAATATTATAAATTTAATATATTAATTTAATATTTTTTTAATTTATAAATTAAAATTATTTTTGTTTGGCAAAGGGTTAATTTTTTAGGACATAAGGAAACAGGTTAACTATCTGGATGGAGTGAAAGTCTGCTCTCTTAGTGACCACTAACGGGTTATTTGAGGTGTCATGATTTTCCTTGAATAATTGTGATGCTTCAACCTTGGTTTTCCTTGAATAATAGTTATGAGTCAACCTTCATAGGAGGACAACAAAGAGAGGCAGTTGTCTTCGTTTCTAGTTTGAGTTATGATAGGTTTTCCCACCCTATATTAAAAAAACATAAATTATAATTTTAAAATAAATTATTATTAATATAATGGTTGTTATTAATTTTAAATAAGATTAATGTTTAGCTATTAAATTTTATGATTATGTTTAGAAAACATAAAAAAAAAATAAGTATGGTTAAAAAATTATAGTGTAGTGATAAGTTATTATTTTAAGAGATCTTGAAATTAATATTTAATGTTAATTTTCTACTTTATATTAATTTAATTTAAAAAAAAATAAAATTTTTTAGATTAGTATTAATTTTTTTATTGTAATATTTGTAGTATATTTATTTTTAGACTTATATTTATAATATTTCATTTTTTATTACACTATATTTTATTTCTAGATTTATATTAATAATGAAAGAGTGTGGAATGACGTGGAGGTTTTTTACGTGACGTTTCAGACTTCAAAGTGAGACCATCATCAGGGGAAGTTTAATATCTTAATGATGATGGACTCACTTTGAAGTCCAAAACATTAGGTAAAAAACAAAACTCCTTCACAGGTCATTCCACACTCTTTCAATATTTTTAATATTTTATGGAGCCATTTTTCTTTTGACTTTTCATTGATTTAGTTAAAGTATTATAACTTCATGTCAACCCAATTTGAGGCACAACAGGTTTTGATTTGAGTTTGAGGGACCCACTTCTTTCATGTTGTTTTTCGTGTCGTTTTTGTACATTACATACTTAGTCATAGTCATGTTCTTAATGTAGCATTTCCTTTACTTTTAAAATGATATAAGTTGTAAAAAGCTTTTGGATTTACCTGATATTTTTCAAAAAAAAAAATTAGGGTTGTTGCATCCCTAAATTTCATAAATATATAAAATAATTACAATGATGAGTTGCAAAGAAAAATTTCCTTTAATAGAGTCAATAGTTTACATAATTTCAATTTTTTCAATGTTGAAACAAACTTCTTTCCATTTGTTTAACCATATTTTGTTGAATTTCATATTAATCTTATGTTGTATATTAACTTTGAGATATGTGTACTACGTTACTTCACTTATGATTTAGAAAGTGAATGTTAACTTTATGGATTCTTTAATTTTAACATTTATTACCAATACAAAAGTCATACTTATAGTAAAGGGGTTATGATTTAGAAAGTGAATGTTAACTTTATGGATTTTTTAATTTTAACATTTATTGCCAATACAAAAGTCATACTTATAGTAAAGGGCCGTATTTAGAATTCTTATTTTTTTTTGCATGATCGTCGGCACATTTCCCCGTAATAACGATATATTATGTGAACAAAGGAGAGGCATTATGACTACTTAGTTAAATTTATGTAATAATATAATCATCCTCCACACAACCCTCTAACTTTTATATATATATATATGCTAAAAAGAGTGGTAGACTAGGAAAAACTTTGCTCAAATCCAATATTAGAACAAATATCTTCTAACTATGGCCCTTTATTTTTTAACTTGATGACAACAATCTAGTATAGCCTTATTATTACAATTCTTTAAAAATAGCATTTTTCTACTCTATTTCAAAAACAAATTGTAAGTAATACATCAATTCTTTTTACAAATTCAATAAACAAATTATCTTTATTATTGCATTATTTTTTCCATAATGATATTAAATTACTTTAAGTTCAAATAAAGTGATAATTTATAATTTAATTTAATTTTAAAATATATTTGCTAATTTTTAAAATATGCAAATTTAAATATTATAAAATATCATAAATTAAGATTAAAATTTATATTTTATATATAATAAATATTATAACTAATTATATATATATATATATATATATATATATATAATATATATATAATTTTTTAATTATTCAAAATGCTTAACCTTTAAATCAAATGTTTTCTTTGCATAACTTGTTGAAGTCCTCATCCATATGTATGAGAAATCATCATTGAGTCCAATATGCAACTTGTTGAAGTCCTCATCCATATGTATGAGAAATCATTATTGAGTCGAATTTTTATTTTTTTAACCATGGCAAAAAAATCCAAATCCATCCGAATATTATTCATTCAACTTTTTATTTTTTTAACCATGGTCAAACATCAAAATCCATTCCATATTGAGATTAAAAAAATAATTAAATTAAAATTGAATTTCTTCATTCAAAGATTTGTTAATTTCCTTACAAATAAAGATAATAGACCACCATTAGGTTAAGCTTTTTTTATTCGCCCATGTTAACATAATTAAATGTATTACCTATCACCTTTTATGAGATTGAGTTCCACGGATTCTTGAATTAGAACTGGATCTTATGATGAGGCTGCTGGCCGGAAGAAGCGGCCAGAGGCAACTGATTAGTCTTCCGAGAGGGGCGCACCACGGACCGACGAATGCGGACTAGACAGGAGATATAAAACATAGCACCCATACCTTGACCCTCGAACTCACGATGGCGGCGATGGCGGCCCTCCATTACATTCTATGATAGTGTCTAAATCATAGTTAGGCAAAGCAAGAACAGGGCATGCCATTTCTCTTCGATGCACTTATTACCCCTTTTTATGATTATCTAGATGGGCTTAGGGGTCATTAACTGGCAAGGATGCTTTCACTCGGGCAACTTCCATTGATTCATTAAACAGAGAATTTCACATCATCATTTACTAATCTTTACTAATAAAAAATACAAATAGAAATCATATATGGTTATATAGACCATTGATTTTTAATATCGATAAATTATATCTAATGAAATTTTTTCTGGGTGTATTTTGCTCCTTTATAAGTTAAATGATATATATATTGTAATTTATTTTTTTATTATCAATTATTTTTTATTATAATTGTTTTAAATACAATATTATATAAATTAAATGATTGATAAATAATAATAATAAAAAACAAAATACTTATTTTATAATATACTTCAAATTATATAAATTTTAAAATTATTAAAAATTAATTAAATTTATTTGTTTTTAAATTATATATATATATATATATATATATCCTTACAATGGTTTAGAGAATAATATTTCTAGCATAAGGAATGAAGGCAATATCCTTTTACTGGGTGACTTTAATGCTCGAACTTCAAGGAACCAAACTTTTATTCTAAGCAATCATTCTAACCTTAATCTTCTATGGTTATACGGAGACCTTCCTCTGGCTAGCCGGTACAAAAGGAGCTCTGAAGACCTCGGGGAGAATTTGTTTGGGTTGGAGCTAGTCAAGCTTTGTAGTGCTCAGAATCTCATAATTTGCAACGGTCTAAAGAAGTGGCCCAATTCTAGCTAGATGACCTGCATCCATGGGCTTGGTAGCACTGTGGTAGACTATGTTATCTTCGATCTCCCTCTGTACAACGAAATAAAAATTTTTGACATCTTAAACGACCACGAGCCTCACTCTCATCATAGGCCTTTACTTATAGCTCTCAATTTTGTCATGCATAGAGATCCCATAGAAGATAATCCTTATAGCCAAAAGAAGTTAATCTTTGATAGAATTAAATAAATAAAAAATCTCTTTCTAAATGAATTGAAAACTAATTTTCTTCCTTTGTCTAGTATAGACAACATGGAAGATCTCTATCATAATTTTACTACAACCCTCTCATATTCTATTAACAAGTTCTCAATTGAAGTTTCAAGTAATAAAATAAATAGCAAAACCAACCCATGGTATGACAAAGATTGTAAAAATGCGAGGAGAGAAATTAAGGAAGTTGTTGATGAATCTCTTAAAATTGGCAAGATAAAAATATACAGAGCCCTAACTAAAAGGGAAAAAATGTAGTATATTCGTAGAAGGCAAGAGAATCTCTTACACCTCTCTAAGGTAGCTCTTAAGAAATTCTAGAGGTAGATTCTAACTATGAAAACTAAGGATAATATTAAAATTGCTTTACACGACTGTAATTTCTATCTTAAAAAGCTTTATGAATCTCCAAATTTCATGGATAACTTTGAAACCCAGCTCATAACGAAAGAATTTTTCTCATTAGAAGACATTGATTTTGCGGTTAACCTCTTGGCTAATGGGAAAGCTAAGGACATTGAAGATTACTAGGAAGAAATCTTAAAAATTGGAGGTCATGTCCTCATCCCCCACATTCACAAGCTTTTCAATCAATCGGTCAAGTAAGGGTTCCCTAAACCATGGACTCGAAGCCTCATTATCCTTATTTTTAAAAGTGGGGATACAAATAATCCCTCTAATTATTGGAAAATTATGATTAGCCCTCTGCTAGCCAAGTTATATGGTATTATTTTGGAAACGAAGTTGAGCATATGGCTTGAAAGTGAAGGTAAGCAGGCTAAAGAACAAGTGGGTTTTAGAAAGAAACACTCAACAATAGACCACCTAGTTATGCTTACGATCATTGTGGAGGAATTTTGCAATGATAATCCAATCTCTTTTTTTGCTTTATGGACTTTAGAAAGGATTTCGATATCATTCCTAGAAACAACCTTTGGAACAAATTAGAAGAGCTAAAGGTTCCTTTGAGTTGAGAGTTGTTGCTATAAGGTTATACGAGAATGTAATTGCCAAGTTAAAGAGCAACGAGGGGTGGTCGAAATATATTAAGTGTAATATTGGAGTTAAACAAGGTTGCCCCCTCTCCCCTACCCTATTTGGCATTTACATCGATAAGTTAGAAGGTTGTTTAGAGGAAGCAGGATGGGCTGACACGATCTTAGCTAGGATAGTCATCATCCTTCTTCTCTACGCTGATGATATTGTTCTTCTCGCAAGGTGCCCATCTGATCTTGATAAGAAACTTATGCTTCTTAAGGATTTCTCGTCTACCATGTGTATGATTGTTAACACTGACAAAACAAAAGTTATGATTATCAAATCCAAGAAGGACACTTATGCTAATTTTATGTATGACAATAGTAACTTGGAGGAAGTTTCTTCCTACAAGTACCTAGGAATTAATATTCATAACAATCTCAACTCGAACTATAGCATTAAGAAAAAGATTAATGGGGGATGGAAAGCTTATTTTGGTCTTGAAAATAATTGTAAAATGACAAACCTCGTAATGTGGGATAGAAATAAGTTCCTCTTTGAAACTTTAGTCACTCTGATTATCTTATATGGATGTGAGGTTTTGGGTTGTAATACCTCTAGAGAATCCTGTAGAAAGATTGAGCAAATCTAGAAGTGTTTTATAACGTATAACCTCAAAATTAAAACAACGCACCCTATCCTATTCTCCTTATCGAAGTGGATCTTTCCCCTATTGAGAGCCTAGATATGACAAGGCTTCTGTTGTACACGCACAAACTCAATAGCATAGGAGACCATAGACTTCCTAAGCTAGCTTTAAATTCTAGCCGAAACCACCTAAGGCTCAAACGAGGTTGGTATAAATATACCAGGGCCTGGTTAAACCATTGGAATATTGACGAGAATGTTGCATTGCAAAACATTAATGACATTAGAAAATATTGTTACTTCTAAGTTCAAAGAAAAAATGTGGTGAGAGAAAGATTTAGCAGCTAAAAGAAAATTAAGATATTATAAGGAGGTCAACAACCCCACCCCATAGGATCAAAAGTATCTCTCTATTTTAACTAGCTCAAAGAATAAAATTAATATAGCCAAGATAAGAATGAACTCTCATGATCTCCATAGTGAAACGAGTCATTGGGCAGTTCCTAAAACACCATGGATGGAAAGGTTCTGCCATCTCTGTGAGAATACGAACATCGAGGATGAAACTGACTTCCTCTTAGAGTTCCCTGCGTACAGCCACATTAGATCTCAGTTTTAAAATCTTTGTTGCAATAGTCACCTTCCTAGCCTTTTACGTTGTTAGAATTATAGTGATCTCAGGAGGCTTCTCTCCAAGGTTTTTGAGCATAGGAATAAAATCTTAAATGAAAGTACATAATTTGTTTCTTTAGGTCCGATAGACCAATGTTTGGCCTTAGTGGACGTTAACCATCATCATCATCATCATCATCATATATATATATATATATATATATATATATATATATATATATATATATATATATATATATATATATATATATATGAGATTATCTCCACTTTAACATGGAGAGTTAACTTGTAAAGTGACTTTGTTAGGATACCATGGACCAATAACATGCCTTACTAATGCTACATGCCCAAAATTCCATAACTCATATTCATAGAGCACATGTTCATATGAAATTTTTTTAATTAATCAATTAAAATAAAAGGAAAGAAAAGACATAACTACATTTTATATAAATCTCAACTTTTTTTTTTTTTTTCTTTACTTAGAAGAATCAACAACTAGGTCATTTCTATACTTGGACATGTTCATACAACATATTTCATTTTAATTAATCAATTTAATCAAAACTGAAAAAACCATATAAGTATATTTTTATTTATTTATTTATTTATTGTATCTTGAGGAATCAACAACTGGGCTAGTCTCATACTCGCATCACCACATGCATGGATAGATGGCCAGTCTCATACTCCCATCACCACATGGGTTGGTTGATTCCAACATTTACTAGTATAGCCTACAGGTGCGTAAGTATGTCCCTTACAGATGCATAGGTGAATGGGGCAAGGAGAACATGACACCTCCACATACATGATACTTAATTTACATGGTCGTCACCATTTGAGTTCCCCCAAGGACTTCCCTTGGCCTCTAATTATTACTAAGTACTAAGGAAATTCTAGAAATATTCTATGAAGGTTAAATCCTTGTCATCATTCAAATACTTACTGATAATTAAAGTATCAAATTCATATAAATTAAATGGTTGTTCAAGTTTAACAGGCATACTCCACTATAAGAATGAAAATACTAGCTACATGATACATCTCATATTATCAAAATTAAAAGTGCATTAAATATAACTATATTATTATTATTATTTTAAAAAATCAAAATATAAGTTAAAAATATGTACATTAAAAAAACATGGAAAAAGATTCTTAAACATGGAGATTTAACTCCACTTCAGCATGGACATTCTCACTGTAAATAGACTTTATTACACTCCACTCACCAATACCATGGCTTATTAGCACATCATGCCCAAAAAATTATAAGTCACTTCAAATGATACTTGTGCATATGGAATTTTGTTTATCAATAACTTGAATTAAAGGAGTGGAAGTATCATCTACTTTCATTGTGGTAAACCCAAGCACATGAAGAAAGAATGTTGATTCTGGAAGAAAGGACAAAAGGATCACAGGCCATCCAGTAAAAATCACAAGTCATCCAACACAATTGAAGGTGAGACTACTGATGTAGCCACAGATGGTGTTGTGTTGTTTACTATTTCAGTAGAGGATGCATGTGTATATACATCTAGTAGTAACTTTGATTGGATCCCTAACTCTGGGGCATCTCACCATGTAACCCCATGCAAAGATAGTTTTGTTTCATATAATCCCAATGATTATGGTAGAGTGCATTTGGGGAATAATCATTTTTGTAGTATTGTTGGAGTGGGAGATGTCCAGATCAAGATGAAAGATGGACAAGATATATTGTTGAAATAGGTTAGGCATGTACCAGAAATGTGCATGAGTTTATTCTCTATGGGACGGCTGGATGATGAAGGCTATTCGACAAGCTTTGGAAAAGGAGGCTGGAAAATTAGCAAAGGTGCATTGGTCGTTGCCAAAGGACCCAAGACAAGAACATTATACACGTTGAAGACATTGATAGGAAAATCAGATTTGGCTATTGTCACAAAAGAAGGAAATTCAGCAGATCTGTGGCATAAGCGTTTTGGTCAGATGAGCGAGAAGGGCTTCAAAATCCTTGTTGGTAAAAATTTATTGCAAAGTTTGAAATCCTACAATCTTGATCTTTGTGAGCATTGTATATATGGTAGACAAAGAAGGGTTTCATTCCTTAGAGGTGGCCATGAAAGAAAGAAAAATGTGTTAGAATTGGTACACTCAGATGTGTTTGGGCCTGTTAACATCAAATCATTAGGAGGAGCATCATATTTTGTAACATTTATAGATGATGCATCCAGGAAAGTTTGGGCATATCCTATGAAAAATAAAAGTGAAGTGTTTGGAATATTTCAAAAATTCCACGTCGTTGTTGAAAGAGAGACTAACAAATTGCTGAAGTGTTTAAGAACAGATAATGGTGGAGAATATTACTCAAATGCATTTAAAGAATATTGTAATAGGTTTGGCATAAAGCATGAGAAGATTGTGCCTGGTACTCCTCAACAAAATGGTGTCGCAGAAAGGATAAATCGCACCATTATGGAAAAGGTGCAAAGTATCTTGTCCAATTCCAGTTTGGAGAAGAATTTTTGGGCTAAAGTAGTCAGGACCACTTGCTACCTCATAAATAGATCTCCAACTACAACCTTGGATGGCGGTATCCCTGAAGAAGTTTGGACTGGTAAGAATTTAAATTATTCTCACTTGAAAATATTTGGATGTGAAGCATTCGTACATATTCCCAAATAAAATAGAACTAAGCTAGATGATAAATCTATGAAATGCATTTTTTGCGGATATGCGGATGAAGATATTGGTTATCGTCTATGGGATCCAGTCAAACATAAAATTATTAGAAGCAGGGATGTTATATTTAATGAGTCATAAATGTTCAAGAGGACTATCGGTGAGTTGGAGGTTAAGAAGGTTATTGATAGGTTTGAAGAGCAACAGGAAAACATACCACCAATACAAGAAAATGAACAGCAAATTCAAGAGCATGAAGAACAACAAGTGGAAAATAATGAACAACAAGAAGAAGGAATCTTGCAGGAACCTTTACAAGAGATTCAACCTGATAATGCACCACCACAGTTGGTTCGCAGATCTTCTAGGCCTCATAAGCCTTCACAAAGGTATTCTCCTTCAAACTATATTTTGTTGACTGATGAAGGTGAGCCTAATTGTTTTCAAGAAGCTTGTAAAGTTGAGCACAGTAAAGAATGGAAGAAAGAAATGGAAGAAGAAATGAACTCTTTGCTGGAAAATAAAACTTGGGAG
Organism: Pinus tabuliformis; assembly: GCA_031772625.1. NCBI lineage: Eukaryota > Viridiplantae > Streptophyta > Pinopsida > Pinales > Pinaceae > Pinus > Pinus tabuliformis. The sequence goes on along the minus strand of CM062818.1, from coordinate 1,553,955,154 downwards.
TTGGTATACCTCCCAAAAGGTAGAAATGCTCTACAAAACAAATGGGTGTACAGGATTAAGCATGAAGGTGATGAAAAGAAGGAGAGGTATAAAGCAAGACTGGTGGTGAAAGGTTTTTCCCAAAAAGAAGGTATTGACTTCACTGAAATTTTCTCACCTGTTGTTAAAATGTCATCCATTAGAGTCATTCTTGGTCTAATTACTGCTTTAGACCTAGAATGTGAATAGTTAGATGTAAAAACTGCTTTCCTTCATGGTGAATTGGAGGAAGAAATTTATATGGACCAGCCATAAGGCTTTATAGGAAAAGGCAAAGAAGGCCTTGTTTGTAGGTTGAAGAAGAGTCTCTATGGGTTGAAACAGGCACCTCGACAATGGTACAAGAAATTTGATTCATTCATGTTGGAACATGGTTTTAAGAGGCTAGAAGCTGACCATTGTGTCTATATCAAGAGGTATGATCAAGGAAAGTATATCATATTATTGTTATATGTGGATGACAAGTTGATTGTTGGGCATGATAAGAATAAGATCAATAGGTTGAAGAAAGATTTGGGTAGCAAATTTGCAATGAAGTATTTGGGACCAGCACAATAGATATTGGGCATGCGGATTATATGTGACAGGAAAAGCAAAAGGTTGTGGCTGTCACAAGAAAAATATATCGAGAAGGTGCTTGACAGGTTTAATATGAAGGATGCCAAGCCAGTTGGTACACCCCTTGCTGCCCACTTCAAGCTGAGTATTGAGTTATGTCCTAGTAATGACAAAGAGAAAGAAAAGATGAGCAGAATTCCTTATGCTTCAGCAGTTGGTAGTTTGATGTATGCCATGGTAGGCACATGACCAGACATTGCATATTCAGCGGGAGTAGTGAGCAGGTTCCTTACCAATCCAGGCAAACAACATTGGCAAGCAGTAAAATGGATTTTAAGGTATCTCAAGGGTACTAGTCATTACTATGCTTGAAGGATTTATAGATGCAGATATGGCTAGAGATATGGATAACATAAAGTCTACTACAGGTTATTTGTATACATTTGCAGGTGCAGCAGTATCTTGGGTGTCAAGGCTACAAAGAATAGTAGCCCTCTCTGCAACAGAAGTAGAGTACATAGCTGCAACAGAAGCTTGTAAAGAGATTTTGTGGATGCAACAATTCCTAGGAGAGATAGGAATAAAGTAGGACAAGTATGTGTTATATTGTGATAGTTAGGGTGCCATTCACTTGGCGAAAAACCCATCATTTCATTCAAAAACCAAGCACATTGACTTAAGGTACCATTGGATTCGGAATGTGTTGGAGGAAGAACAATTATCCTTGGAAGAGATCCATACAGATAGGAACCTTGCTGATATGCTCACTAAGATTCTACCATGAAATAAACATGAGTTATGTAGAGGCATGGTAGGACTCAGTGTGACTTGATGACTCTTATTTGGCTTCAAGTGGGAGAATTTTAAGTGTGAATCCAAATTCACGGGGGATTCTAGATCAAATCTTTCTAGACCTCCAAGATTCTAGATCTTTCTACACCGCCATTAGTTTCTAGAATCACATGCAGGATCCTAGATCCTCCTACACCGCCAGTGGTTTCTAGGTCATTCCACATCTCCATCCGAATCACACATAGGATTCTAGATCCTTCTTCTGCCTCTATAAATTTGTAATTTCTCTGGCCAAGGTCAGCAAGCCAAGGCCCAAGCCTATTATGTAATGCAAAGTGATTTCTATTCTCCAGTGATTGTTTTATCTATTCCGTTTTTTCTGACTAAGTAATCTTGTTGCTTCTCCATTTGTCTATCTCTCTGAATTATTCTCTGTTATTTTCGTCTAAGTCTCTGAGTATAAATCTGTTGTGTGTTATGTATGCTCTGCTCTAACAGAAATAATATAATTATTGAACTCTTGTCATGTAGCTTCATAAGTATGTTCCATTTTTTATGCAAATTCAAATTCAAAAGGAACTTGTGAATGTAGTATTTTGAGGAGGCACACAATTACACTACAACACAACAACAAAACATTTTGCCTACAAAACTTAAACATAAAGTACCTAATTTTTTCTTTTTTCTTTTTTTTTTCTGGCTGGTTTGATAGGAGGATTAGGCACCTGGCATAGGAATCCCCAGTGCTGATGAATTCCTCTAGTGTCGAAGAGGTGTAATAACTCCTCCAATGCTAAAAAATCATCGAACAAACCTGCAAAATAAAATAAAAAAAAACAATTGTGGCAACAAAAAAATATGCAAACAAAATTTTTCATCTACAAAATGGGAACATAAATACCTAGTTTCTTGTCATTGCCTCGTTGGATTGGTGGGAGGATGAGGTACCCAATAGAGGAATCTACAGTGCTGACAAGGTGCAAGAACTACTATAGCGCCAAATTTGCAAAACCCAGAAAAAAATTAATAGTTCCAACAAATCAATATGAAAAAACAAGGAATAACTACCTATATTTTCGAAAGTGAATCTGTAAAAAAATGTCTAGTGCAACAACATAAATATACACCTACCACAATAGTGGAAAAACACACAAACGAACACCACGGTCTCACAATATGTGGATGAACACAATAGTCCCAAAGACAATATCAGTTAAAATATGTGAAAAAATTGCAACGTTCTCATGACCCCCATATATTTATATATAATGTTTTTCAACCAAAAAATATTTATTGCCAAAAATCATGTTCAACCAAAAAAAGTTTCAGCCGAAAAAAAATTTGGGCTGAAAAAAAAAATTGGATAAAAAACCTAGTGGCCAATTTTTTCCCTAGCAGGAAAAGAATTGTTATACATTATCATTGTTACAATGTTTTCTTATCATAAGTGGCAAGGTAAATAATTAATTCTTAAAAATAATATGATCACTAGATGAATAGTCCAAATAATTGGAATTGGTAATTCTCATGTTTGATATTTTCCGATGATGTCATTTAATGGATTACATATTTCCTAGAATTTTATTTGATAAATGTGCAAGATAATATATTGTTCTTAATTTTTACTGATGATGTTCCTATATTGATATTTCTCACCCTTGTTGAGTAGACGAATGAAGATTGATAAATTTTACTTACCATGTGTGAATACATGTTGGAATTGAATAAGAATTTCCAAAAAAAGAGCGATTTACGCCGGAATAGAACCATGACCAGGTTAAAGTGCTACAAAAGGCTTTCACCCTCTAGGGGGCTGCTTGGGAAATGATAGAAAAATGTGAGAGAATTTCTTTTACTTTTCAAAAGTGATAAAGGAAGGAAAAACACCAAAGATGGTGTTTAATTCAATGGGAGAAAGAAGTGATACCACTAATGAAATTTCTTTTTGGAAACATTCTTATTTATATCCACTTGTAAATATTTTGGAAGTATTTACTGTGGGGCCAAGATGAAAGTTGGCTAACAGATGTAAGTGTTAATATATTCTTATGAATAAAATATTAATTAACTTATTTTTTTTATTTGGAACTATAATAGGAGCCACCATGTGGATAATTAGTCTCACAACTATAAGGAATCGGTTATAAATCAGTTCTAGTCCAATGGAGGAAATTTTTGAAGTGATAGTTTTGATAATGAGTAAAAGAAATGCTCCATGTTTTAAAAAAAATCACTAAAATAAGGATTTAGGAGGAGGGGAGAAAAATGTCTTGAGGTGGAAAAATCCAAGAAGATAGATTGTGGGAAAGAAAATAAATCTAAAAACTAAATGTACTACTCGGAGAGAATGACTGGTCTTAGAAGACTCAAATCTAGCAGGACACAACGAGAAGTCTAAGGTGGAATACTCTTATGATACTAATAACTTTCCTCATATAACAGACTACTTGAGGTTCAACGGGAAATATGTAGGGTAACATTTCACTTGTTGTGCAGAACATGGTTGATATTATTAAACTTTTATGGTTCAAATAGGTGATTTTGTTTTTTTTGTGGCATATGAATCAGTTATAATTTTAATTGTCTTATGTTGATATGTGTTGTAGCGGCCACAACCACCCTCCAAAATTTTCCCTTCGCTTTGTTTTGGAGCACCTATACTCAAATATTAGCATCTTGTCTTGTGTTGCTTAGGTACTTGTGTTTTCATTTGAATTTATATTTTGCTTTACATCTTGTGTTTGCTTACTTTCTTTTCCATCTGACCACAATCTAACCCCATGAATTGGTTGCAATCCAGTTCTTGCATTGCCTTGATGATCTATGCAAACTTTGATGGCATTAAACCTTTCTCTCAGGAAATTTGCAGTGAAACCCAAAAGTGAGCGCAGGCTCCAGAATTATGCAGACCCAGCTGGAAGCTTGTCTTCAATTGGGAAATTTTCTTAGAGAAGTCCAAGCCAGTAAGTGAGTGTTCAACTCCAGAATTGCACAGAGCTAGTTGACAACCAACCTTCAGCCCAGGAATTGCACAGTCCAAACCCATAGTGATCACTCAAGTCCATAATTGCACAGAGCTAGATGACAACCTACCTTCAGCCGGGAAATTACACAGAGCCTAAGAGGTAGCCAAGAGGCACTCAACTTAGAAATAGCACAGAACCATATTGTGCTCAGAAATTGTGAGTGCATGAACGAGAGAGTTTCCTGGTCCTCCCCAGTACTACGCAATATTTTCGGGAAGTGCATGGTAGGGTTCCCAAAAATCAAGAAGCTAAGAGGAAAAAAATCCCTAAGAAGTAGGGAATCTATTATTAGCTTCCCGAAGGTGAAACATTTCCATCCTTAGAAATTTGTGTAAAGTGTCATTGTTGTCCTTGATCTCAAGCTTACGCATCATGAACTCAATTTGCTCAAATATATGTAATGGACACCTGTAGAGATAATTTATGCATTTGATCATCCAAATATAGCTTCCCTAGGAGATCAAGGAGCCTTCAAAGCTTTGTCATTTCTTATCAGGGTGAGTTTTGCTTTTATTGCCTTTTCTAATTTTTCTGTCATTTTTCCTTGTTTAGCCTGGGAGAATGTTGTTTCAATCATTTTTTTGAATGAACAGTGGTGTTTTAACTTATTTTAGCTTGTAGAAGTGTTGTTTCAAGTTATACATTTCCTTCCCCAAGTGTCACATGAGTTTTCCCATTTTGGACCAATGGTCGTCGTGGTAGTGACTCCCTTCACACACATCGTGTTCTTTCAGCTTAATCGATTGGCACACTTGTTTCACTTGCATGCATCTACACTTAGTCATATCTCCACTCATCCTTACATCATCTTTCAGATATTCCTTTTTCCACAGTCACCATGGACATATTTCGGTTCCCCCTCCATAGGTCTCACATTCACTTCCATGCATTGACTAATATGAAAGCTCAAGGCCTATGCCTTGGATTCTGGAATTGTGCAGAGGTTTTCTTGGGCTGGCTGCAACAGTATGTGACATAGTTGCAAGATCCATTCTCCCATCTTGGTCACTGAGACTGCACAATGCACAGTCTCTCCCAGGCCTTGTCCCAGACAAAACTGCGCATTGTGGATTTCCAGTCATGAGGATTCCACACTGATTTTTCGGACTGCACAGTGTGTAGTTCCCACATTCAGTCAGTCATCCCTTGTTAGTAAAAATTGCACATTTCCTCTCATAAGATGCCCTAGCTATTGCTTGATCATGTTGTAAAGTTAGATTTGTAAGAGGTAATGTTTTCTTGTCGTGAATCTCTAATCTATCCCATAGGTAGGACACTCATGAAGCACTTCTCTCCAACAATCACTATACCATCGAACCAAAGATATTTTCTTTAAGAGTGACCATTGAAAGAAGTACCGAGGAAGCACTTGAGAAAACACCAGTTTACTTGCCAATATATGAATATGCCCAACTATTTACAAGAAAGGAATCAACACTAACATGGCATAAAAACCAACAACAGTGACAAAAGGCAACAAGCAAATACAAGATCAGGGAAAGAGGAAATCGCTGAAATAAAAGAGGGAGGACAAAGCTGTAGTGCAAAAGTGAATTCGATCTTCATGTAGGTAGTTTTGATAGCAGAAGCAAAAGGAAGCACAGGACATATATAACATAGCAGAGGAAGAGAATATAGTAGAGCTTATAGGTAATATAACTCAGATTGTAACAAGCAGAACGAGAGTGGAAGGAAGAACAAGAGGTGAGAAGCAAAAACTGGAAGAATAACAAAGGCAAGGCACATGATAGAGCAACAACACTAATACAAGTTTATGAGCTGGAACAACCAGTAGCTAAAGAAGAGAGTGAATAGATGTAGGTTCCCTCACCAAATATAACCATGAGAACCATGTTCAGCTGGAGTTTAAGAGGTACATGGAGTACGTGATGCTGAGGCCAGTAGTGATGACTTGTGACTGAGCACATACAACATGGAGTAGTATGTTGGTGGTCCAACCACACTTAGGACAACACTCTACATGCTTTAAGATGAGATGGACACAGGTTCCAAGACCACATGCCTAGATCCCATGGAGGAAATAATCTGATTTGAACAAGACAACATCATGACATCACAACACAGTACCAAGCTTGGCATCAGTACGTGACTGAGTAGCATCAAGCGGCGATTTACAAGTCGGTGTTTCCCCCCACTCCGAGGTCATAGTGTTTTGTCTTGTTAGGCTATCTCTAGCTCATTTTCTCCCACATGGGTATATGTGGAAATCATATATTATTGTAAACATGTTGTAAGTGAAATTCCAAGTGTCATTAGTGGAATGTGAACAATCAATATGTAATGTAAATATTCATAAGGGTATACAAAGAGTCACAAAGTGAAATGTCAAGGGTAACCTCAACATTTTCTATAAATAGAACCCCATAAATCATAAAATATACTTTTGGTAGCCAAGATTTTGGCTGGGAATTACTTAGAGAAGTGTTGTAGAGTATTATGATGAGCCTTGGCTTCTCCACGACGTAAAGTGAGTACATCTCTTTGGAGGAGTAGGTGGTGTTGACTGTAGTGTTTCACTACTGGGCTACTGGTTGTCAATAGTGTATGTATGGATGGAACTTTCACTTAATAGTATATAACAGAGCCAACACATTTTAATACATATGTTGTTATTGTAGTTAGACTATTTTGGTTTCTTTAGAAATGTCTGTTATTTAAGTTACGCATTTATGTATGAAATATTTTGTATTCAATTGTATGAACCTTGCCGCATGTTGTTGGTTTAACTCATCGCTTTGGATTCTGGACTATTTTTCTTCCAATTTGTGATGTCATTCTGCTAGTGTGTTCCTTTGAGGCTGCTTACTATTACAGGCTTCGAAGGGACAAACTTTCCTTCCCCTCTGTTGGGAATAATACTTAAAGGGGGGGGGGGGGTGACTTAGTATTATCAAATTAATAACATTTTCTTTTCATAATCAGATTTATATAGGCTACTTGAGTGAAGGGAACTCGCGTGTGCATGAAACTATTCTTAAGGAAACCAACGTATATCCAGTGAACTTATGATTCAGTTAATTCATCATATGTTGATCTTTAATGAGTGCTTCAATACTTTATTAACAATTAAACAATAACCACGTGTAGTAATAACATAATAAATCATCACACATAAGCAACACACATGAAAACCAAGACTTAAGGTGGAAACCTAATGTGGGAAAAAAACCACCTGCTATTGTCGTCTCTTTCTTCTTTTAATATAAGAAAAACCTCTTTACAATCTTGTACTAGTGTAGACTCATACTAGTATGCATGCACCCACCTGAAAAAGACTACAATCTTCTTTCATTCTCCAACTACTACTGGAAGGGAGCTACAATCCACTAACTCTTGTACTAGTTGACATGCTTAATAGTATGTAGGCGCCGGCCTACAGAAGGCTCCAACCTTCACTCGTTCTCCAGCTGCTACTGGAAGGGAGCTCAAACCCCGTGGATCTTGTACTAGCTGATATGTTTACCAATACATAAGCGCCAACGTACAAAATAAAATTGCCTTCTCTCCTTCTCCCGAGAGCACGTTTCATAAATTCTTAGACTCGATACTCCTGGTACACAAAAAAAAATTATGAAGGCCATGTTTCATCAAATTTTCACACTGGACCCATCAATAACATTGAGGCTCAAAATCAATCACCACTGCAATACAACCAATCACTGAACCCATCAACACTAAAGCAAATCATAATCAATCAATCTGAACAATCAAATCATTGTCACCAAAACACAGAGTTGCCCCCAGAACTCTACATCAACAACTAGAACCAACTGCAACTTCGAAAATCATATTTCATAGCGTATACGCTACTTCAAAGTGTCGAACAAGTTTGTATACACACCTTCACCATGGAAAACCAACATATAGATCTACAAATACTAACTTACAACTTCACAACTATTGCAGACTTCAGCGATACCCAGATCATAACATTTTTAGAATAAAACATGTGCAAGAATTTAGATCTAGCCCATCCATTAACAAATCATACAATGATAAGTCATTTCAGGTCTCATGATCCTGATCTAACATTGTATCCAAAGGATCATATGATATTTCAGATCATATCATTACCATAACCCTTACAACATAAAATATACTTTAGAAGTAATCGTGAAAATCCCTTTCACTTGGACACATGGCCCTTTGATCTATATACTTATATCCTATGTCAATACCTCAGACCAAAACCATAGTTATGTCGTCAGTATTCTTTTATGGTATGAATATTCTTTGTCGCGCCTATTACCATGGGTCAATACCATGGTAGGAACTCTTGGTATTCATTATCCTTAATTTTCCATCCCATACGCATTTTTCCTTCTGTGAAAGTGTGTTAATACATATACACTACTTTTTTCCTGTTAACCCATGTGGATATGCTACTTGGACAATGTTAACAAGTGTATACTTCTTAAGCCATTCTCTTTCTTCAATCTCTGGAGTCTAATTTGTAATCCTTTGTTGTTACCTCTGAATTGACATGTTGCACTATCATAGATCACCGAATCTTTTTTAATTTCCCATCAAGGAAAACACTTGTACCATAATGCCAACAATCTCCCCCTTTGGACTTGATGGCAACCATATATCAAATAACACTAAGATACTCTCCCCTTTTAACATCAAGAGCAAAGGGAGGACCAAGATATTCCCACCCTTAGTGATGTACTATGTTGTCCATGATGCCCCTAAGCACATGCATAGTCTATAGAAATATTCTTCAAAAGAATATCATGACCCTATAAATAAACTATGTGAGTATTACCTTCCTATCATCGATGACTCATACATACATCAATCACCCATCCAAGTGGCGATATACCAAATATGACTGAAAATTTACAATTATTACATCATCCTTCCCATGCATAGTGGAGTTACAAATTACATCATAGGTCTTTACATGACCTTTACATCAAATTGTATCCATGACATTTATAAAAATGACCAATCATCTAAAGAAAACCATGATAGTCATCAACAACTATCATACACCATATAAGATCTGCACCATAAGCATGTATCAGCAACATCAAGATCAACAACCTGTATATGTCGATCATTAAAAGAGTCATCTGAATAAAAACAACTATGTTGATCAAGCAATATAAGTATCATCATGTACCAAGGTCTTCTATTATAATGCCAACAATGCATTATTAGAAGCATATTCTCCCCCTGAAGCTATTCCAACTATTCACTGTTAGATCTGATCATTGCATTTGTTAGTAAGAATCATAAAGGTATCATCATCAACCAGTTATTCATAAATTCATTAACAATTTATGAGGGCTGAAAGAACTTCTAGATATCATCACCAGACTCTAATCATCATCAATCAGAACAAAAAGGATAATTTATAATTGACTGAATCATATCAGACCCCTTTTCCTGAGTCTATCCCACTTCTTCTTCATCAAAATTACATATACGTGACTGTGCAGCTTCTAACTCGCGTATGTACGTTACTTGTCTTCATAATAACTGCATATGGGAATTGGAATATTGAGGTTTCACACTTTCGGCTCCCCTTGTGTCTGTTATGTCTATATAGTCAGCTATGTCACATATTTCTGACAACAATTCCTTCTTCTTCTGTACCTTGGAGTGTGGTGATGTTTGTTTCTTTTGGTATGTTGGCCGAATTTTGCTCCTACATTCTTTTGCTATATTTCCAAAGTTGTTACAAGCATAACATCTTATATGTTTCATATTCCTTCTATCACAATCAATAGCTTTGTGACCATACATATTGTAAGAAAAACAATATCCTTTAAAGTACCTAGAAATTGATGATCTTTATGTGTGACAGTTATTATCTTAAACCATTCTACTTCTGCATTTGGCTACAACGTGTCCAATACTATGACAGATAAAACATTCAACATTATTCATCAGAGGAAAGAAATGATTATCACTTCCATATTTAGGAGTAAATGATTTTCCTTGAAGTCTTTCTATCCTTGTTTGTTGATGGGGTTGACCTCTCATCTCCTTGTTGAGCATTTCATATTTTGCATTATAGTTTCTTGCCTCATCTTGTCAGCTAGATTCACCTTAACCATGACTAGTCTTTATAGGTGGAGAATGCTGAACTTTGATAATTTCATCTAATGTTTCAGTTCCTTTAGCAAATCTAAGATTAAGAGTTTTTGTCTTCTCAACTTCTTTTTGTAGACTTACTACTTCACACTCTAATTTTTTATTGTGCTTGTCCTTTTCAGTGATTTGATGTGTCACTGTGTCTATGTCTGTATCCTTTTCTACTTAACAGATTTTGAGTCAAGTTATTTCTTTAAGAAAATATTCCTTTTCTAGGGTATAATTTTCATATGCCATGAGTAGTTTAATATCTTGATCATCTTCATAACTATTGGAAAGGCCATCACTATCTTCATGAGTATAATAACTTCTTCTCTTACCTTCTACATAAATATTTCCTTTGTCATGAGGACATTTAACAGCATAATGACCAACTCTTCCACAAGAAAAACATTTGAAGGGAAGCTTACCTCTGAATCTTCCAGAACCCCGCTGAAGTTTCTTCACAAATTTTACCTCATATTCTTCCAATATATATCCTGATTCTTTGAGATCTTCCTTTTCTTTTCCTTTTGCAGAAGCTTTGAAAGAAACTTCTCTCATTTCTGAAGGACCTCCTTTCCTCATTTCGAAGGCAGTTAAAATTCCATGAAGTTGAACAATAGTAATAGATTGTAGATCTTGCCTTTCTTCAATGGCAGATACTTTTGACTCAAATTTAGAAGATAAATATCTCAAAATTTTCTCAACTATAATAGCCTCCTTTAATTATTCACCTAGATTTCTCATATGATTTACAATCTCATCTACTCGTAAGAAATAACTAGCAATACGTTCATCATTATGCATATTGAGAGTTTCATATTGGATTCTGAGAGTTTGGAGTTTATCACGTGTTACCTAGGAGTCGCCTTCGTAGCTTTGAGTGATTCTTTTCCATATTTCCTTCATTGTGTTGAACTCTATGAATTTGATGAATTTTGATTCTGATGGACTTCCCAATAAAGCATTGACGACTTTTGCATTTATTTCATATGTTTTCCTTTCTGTTGGATCCATGGGGACTACTGCTAGATATTGGTATCCTCTTTCCACAATTTCTTAAACCTCAGCTCCAAGTAACTGAAGATAAGATCTAGTTCTTGTCTTCTGAAATACTAAGTTATCTCCATTGAATATTGGTGGTCTGATATATCCCATTCATTCATGATTTCTCATCTTGAGAGATCTTCCTTCAAGCGATCAATCTTATTTTGAAGGACCTGCTCTGATACAAATTACTCAGAATAATACTGAAAGGGGGGTCACTCAATATTATCAAATCAATAACTTTTTCTTTTCATAATCAAATTTGTATATGCTACTTCAATTAAGGGAACTCATGTGTGCACACAACTGTTATTAAGGAAACCAACATATATCCAGTGAACTTATGATTCATTTAATTCATCATATGTTGATTTTTAATCAGTGCATTAATACTTTATTAACCATTAAACAGTAACCATATAAAGTAATAATATATTAAATCATCACACATAAGAAACACACACGAACACCAAGATTTAAGGTCGAAACCCAACGTGGGAGAAAAACCACCTACTGTTGTCATCTTTGTCTTCTTCTAATATAAGAAAAACCTGTTTACAATCTTGTACCAGTACAAACTCAAACAAGTACACATGCACCCACATGCAAAAGGATACAACCTTTTCTATTTCTCCAGCTACTACTGGAAGGGACCTACAACCCTCTAGCTCTTGTACTAGTTGATATGTTTACTAGTACATAGGCGTCAATCTAAAAAAATCTCCAACTCTCACTCATTCTCCAATTGTTACTAGAAGGGAGCTCAAACCCCCCAACTCTTGTACTAGCCGATATATTTACCAGTACGTAGCTGCCGACCTACAGAAGGTAATGAATTTATCTCTTCCTCCAAGGACCATGTTTCATAAATTTTCAGACTGGATACTGCTAGTACACAAAAACACAATATGAAGGCCACGTTTCATCAAATCTTCACACTGGACCCATTAGTAACATTGAAGGTCAAAATCAATCACCACTGCAATACAACCAATCACTGAAACCCATCAACACTGAATCAAATCATAATCAATGAATCTGAACAATCAAATCATTGTCACCAAAACATAGAGATGAACCTAGAACTCTGCGTCAATAGCCACAACCAACTGCCACTTCAGATATCACATTTCATAGTGTATACACTACTTTGAAGTGGTGAACAGGCATGTATACACATCTTCACCAAGGCTAACAAACATATAGATCTGCAAATACTAACTTAAAACTTCATATCTATTCCAGACTTCAGCCATACCCAGATCATAACATTTATAGAATAAAACATGCATTAGCATTCAGATCTAGCCCATCCATTATCAGATCATACAATGATAAGTCATTTCATGTCTCATGATCCTGATCCAACATTTTATCCAAAGGTTCACATGATATTTTAGATCATATCACTACCATAGCCCTTACAACATAAAATATAATTCAAATAAAAGTATTCATGAAAAGCCCTTTCAATTGCACACATAGCCCTTTGGTCTTCTCCTCCTTATATACTTAGATCCTTTATCAATATCTCATACGAAAACTAGAGTTTTTTTGTTGGTATTCTTTGATGTTATCAATATTCTTTGCCGCACTCATTATAATGGGTCATACCATGGTAGGAACCCCTGGTATTTATTATCCTTAATTTATACACTCTTTTCCTTATGTGAAAGCGTGTGCATACGTATACACTACTTTTGTTCTGTTAACTTGTGTGTATATGATACTTGGACAAGGTTAACCAACGTATACTTCTTAAAACATTCTCTTTCTTCAACCTCTGGAGTCTAATATATAATCCTTTGTTGTTACCTTTGAATTCACTTGTTGCACTTTCATACATCACTAAGTCTTTTGTGAATTTCCATCAAGGAAAATACTTGTACCATAATGCCAACACCCCTCCATGTGTTAGAACCCCTACTCATATCACTTGACTCATTACAAGGTCAGACACTTTCTTCTCACAAATATATCATACATGCCTCTACGTGCTATCATAGTCAAGGCATTGATTTAATACCCACTACTAGGACTCCTACTCAAAACAGTCTGAGGTCTAGTTGGGACTTCTTACCGAGGAGTTTCCCTGACATTTTGGTGGGTCCAAAACTGTTAACAGTGATGGCGCTAGAAGGAGGGAAAGATGACAAGTTGAGTCCTCAAAGTCTGTTTTGAATCTCTACAAATATTTCATGACTTACATTACAGTTAATCCTTCGACATGCCTGTCTCATGGATGAATTTTTGAACTATTGGAGGATCTTTTTAATTACTTGTCACATAACAGCTATGATGGTGAAGGTGGAGAAGCCTTGCTTAGTCATGGAGTTTCCTTTCTATGTTTCTGTGAAAGGAATGAAGTCCTCTTGGATTACATTGCTTGCTTACTATTCACATTTAGGCTAAGTGGGCACACACTGCAATGCTGTGTCACATTTCCCACAACCTCCATTCACTCTTATGATCATATTATTAGAGATTTGGCCCCCGCTTTTTATTGTTATGGTCATAAATCATTTAATAAAATAATTAATCCCTTTTAAAATTTTGGAATCGATTCTGTAATCTCGCTTTTCAAATCCCAAAAGATGAAATTGATTGGAAATTTCTTAATGAAATATTTCAATATATTCTTCACATATCTGAAATTCCTCATGTGTTAGAATCATTCGAACGCCTCCCAGCATACCTCCATGTTAGCATTTCCAAACCCAACATGGACAAGGTTATTGTCACAAGTGAAACTCCATCTACTTCTCATCAAACAACTCTAGCTCCGCGGTGTGAGGTGGGAGATGTTACAAACCCATCTGTTGAATTGTCCTCCCCCCCACCTACTCTAGATATATGCACAAACTTGTCTTGCAAGCATGTTGGATGTTACGTGAACTTGTTCTCTCAACCTCGGTCCTCTCATTCTACTGATCCTTCGGATTGTATTGTGTTGTGTTCTCTAGTTTCAGACTCCACATTCCTTGTTCATGAGGATCAAGTTGTCAACGGAGTTGGTGTTAAGTATCCAACCTGCATTTTCATTTATGATGAGTATGTGTGGGAATCTAAAGAAGAACTTGTAGTGAAGGATGAACTCTCTCTATCTGCACCTCATCTACTTTTTCCTTGCATCTTTTGTGATTTTTCCATTTCTGACTTATCTTGTGAAAATTCATCCCATGATGTTTCTACTTATGATCATTCACAGAACACACCAAATGTCAGTCTGTCATTGCATTGCGAAGATGACACATCTTTCTTCTTGAATCCACCCAATATATCATCTTTTCTTTCTGAAAACTCAGAGGGTGAAATTTTATTTTTCTCGTCAACTCCTCTGTATGATTCTTCAGACCATGAGGGTGTCGATGAACATCTCAAATTTTCTAATCATGGTTGTCACGATCTCTTTTCTCCTTCATTCGATCACAATGTTGATTCACTTGCTATTGATATTTCTATTTCACTAGTATTTGATGCTCTATAAGATCATGAACTGGAAACCCCTCAAGCTATTGAGGAACTTCAGGCCGAGTTGATGGTAATTTCGGGTCCTAGCTATCGTGAGGTCAGGTCCGCTTCCAATAAAAAATCTGTTGAAACACCTTAGGCTCCTCATCACTCTCTTGTTTACATTGAAGATCATTCTAATATAGGTATTTTACATCCTTCAACACAATCACATGATCCCACTGCTCATGCATTTGAGGAATCATACACAACAAGAACTCTTGCTAAAAAATGTTATCCTCCTTTTTCATGATTTCTTGTTTTTCATCATCAAAAGAGTGTACATGCTCATCATCTGTGCAGAGTCTATCACAACACCATGGTACATTTGCAAAGTGTTTTTTTTGCACTTTTACTTTTTTCTTTTCTATGGATGCATTCAAACTTCAAGCATGTTTTTTTTCAGTTTCTTATCTTTCTTGTGTGTTGGTTTATCAATATATATTTCTTTTCAACCATGCCTTAACCAACATGGGTCAACGAATGCATCGGTGGCTACATTGAAAATATCATTTCATGTTAGTAGGCCCATGCACTGTTTAGTTTAGGAGTAGGAGTAGTGTTTGCTTTCTTGTTTGCATTTCTTGCATGTTTTTCTTTGCTTACCTGTTTTCCTTTCGTTTACATATTTCCTCTTTTTTCTTGTTTCTTTATTTGTTATGCACCGTAGGATTATCTTCACATGAAACCATGTTTAGATCTTGAGACAAGCAGGGTGAAGTACATGAGGACTTATACATCTATCAAAAATTGTTTATCTATTGTCCTCTCTCTTTATGAAGAGCTTGTTTTCCTGAGTCAATGATACCCTCACAGAAAATGTTTTCTATTGAGAGTGTTATCACTTAGAATTTAAAAAATAAAAATAAAAAATTATTTGCATATAATCCTTTGTCCTAGTTCAATGTCAAAAGTCTGTGGCAAATTGTTTTCGTTGTATGTTTCTTACTTAGGGTTGGAGCTTTAAAGGTGTTTGATTTAAATTAGACTCGAATTCTATTGGTTCTCCTCCACCATCATGGTTTCATAAGTCATGTCTTGTCTTATCCTAGTCACCGATTCTTTTCGTGATTTCGCAGCGTAATCTCCTATTGGCCAGTTTCGCAGCGTAATCATTGTTTAGCCATTCCGCAGCGCGTGATCATTAAGCCATTTCGCAGCGCATTATTAGAATTCAAAACTAACCGCGCTGCGAAATCGGGGATTCGTGCATTTCGCAGCGAATCTTTCCCAAAGTGTCAAGTCTGTTGATGAGTCACCAATTCTGTCCTCTCATGTCAGTTTGTGTACCCTCCCGTAGCATGTCTAAACGCTCATTAGTCACTACTCCACCAATAGATTTGTTGAAATGCACCGAAATATCATTCCAATGGATTTTACCATGCATGGATCTTTATGATGATCGTAAGTGATGCATAAGTGACAAGCTCGTATGATGATGTATTTGAGTTTTCAAGCGAGGTTGTTTTCAAGCGAGCCTGATTACAAGCGAGGCCGAGTTAAAGAGAACTGATCCGCCATTTCAACTGAAGCTGTTGGTCATTGTGTGTGTGAAGATTTCAAAAGCAAAATGGAGAGGAAAGAACACAGATCTGGAAAATGCCAGAGAACCGAACCCGAAGGTTTGGATATAGCATTGAGAGATGAAGGTGTGAAGAAAGCATTCAAAGATGCCGGGTGCTGGAACTTTTGTAAAAAGCTGCAAGGAGGACATGCGCAGGTAACCAAAGAGTTTGCTTTAAACTTCACCGGTTTAAATTCAAAAATAGCTATGTTGGAAGTTCAAGTGTCTCCGGAGGCAATAGCTGCTGTAACAGAGATTCCAAGAGGGCGGCAAGAATGGTTTAAGAATTTTAAGTTTGATATGAATCCATGCAAAGAGTTTTTAAAAGAGGCATATGTGAATGAAGACCTAACAAAAGCAGTGCCCAGAAACTATGTCAAGGAGCATTATGCCCTTCTTCTCACCTGTATTCAGAAATACTTGACCTGTGAAGGAAGATACAATAAGGTCTACTCTTATCACTTCAAGCTGCTTTTACATTTCACTGGGAAAGCTTCCATAGACATTCCTTTTTACTTATTTCGTAGTTTGAGTAAAATGTGTGATAAGGTGCAGCTGAGGAAAGAGGATTGTGAAACTTCTTTGTTTCACCATGGTTTGGTTAAATTGTTAGTTTTAGATGGCCTTCAGAAGATAGGCAGAGACTGGAATTCGTTCATCTTCATGTCTGGTTTTCAAAGCAAAACTGGACTTACTCCACAACCAGTTAAAGAACAACCAGTCAAAGAACTCACGATAGCTGAGCTTCAAAAAGAGGCAAAAGATAAAAATCAAGCCAAGTTACAGCAAAGAAAACCAGTGAAGCCATTGATCATTAGAGAACAACCTCCTCAACAATCAACAAAAGAAGAAGCTCAGCATAAGAGGACTGTGCCTGAAACAAGTAGAACTGAAACAATGTCAAGGGTAAGGACAAGAAGCAAAATAAGTAAAGAAAAAGGTAAAGCCTTAGCTGTTGAAGAAAACCCAGTATCTAAGGCAAGCCTGAATGATTTATTGGAAGCCATTGAGTTTGAGCAAATTAAACCAGTGCATATTGATTTGACACAGTCATCACCAGAAAGTACCAAGAAGCCTAAGGCCTCAAAAAGGCTGAAGTTTGATGAACCAGGTGAAGAATTCATTTTCAAACCCAGAAGACCTATTACAAGGAAGCAAGTAAAGGAAGCTGAGAAATTGCCCAGAACAGAGGAAGCCGAGGAATTGCCCAGAACAGAGGAGGCAGAGAAAATTAAGCAAAAAGACACAAATAGAACAGTCATCATATCTCAAGGAGGTAATATTATAGCTATAAGGAACCAGTTAGAAGCAGCTAAACATGAGATTGCTCAGGTGAAGAATGCCACTAGGGAGTCTACAGTTAGGTATGCAAATTATCGTAAAGTTGTATGGAAAGGAAGTGAAAACCTAGTAAACCAGGTGGATTCAGTAGCCGATGTTTACACATGGACAGTTCCTGCAATAAGGAGGCCAAATTCATCAGAAAGATAAATATACATCTAAGAGCTGAAAATAAAGCTATGAGGAAGAAAGTTGAAGACTTGAAGGCACAGTTAGATCAGTTAGCTGCGAAATGAAGTTACTGTTCAAAGAAAGGTTTTGTTCCAAATTTTGTCAAATTTTGCTTAGATTTATTGTTTTGAGGACATGTATATCCCTGCTATATGTATCAAAGATCAAAAGGAGTTTTGGCAATCAAATGTCTAGGTGGTAAATACCTCAGGAAAAAGACAAGCTGTTTAAACAATTCAGCAGTTTCGTAGAGCGCTACGAAACTGCTGTAGGTGGTGTTTTCAACGCAAAAAAACAGTTTGGTAATATGTGTGGGAATTTTCAAAAGGAGACACCTAAAGGACATGTAAGGGACCAAATGAAGCCATCACAACCATTCAGATCAATACAGTTGTACCTTTAAAAGGTGGAATCCTTTAACTCAAGTTTGAAGTTTCTGTTATAAAGCCACTTTATTACCGGTCATAGGGTATTGAATGAGTTGCATACAAGGAATTTTGGCTTGCACACTTGGCCATCGATGAAGCCTCCAACACATCAGGAACATGGTGATCTCCTATATTTTTGGGTTATTAAAAGGGCTAGAAACATGCTGCTGTATATTCGAAGTTATGGAGGACTTGAACCGAAAAGCAAGGGATATCACCTAACATCACTGAGCAGTTAAAGTATTCAGCATCCGAGGCCAACATGGAGCTTTAAATACTCATCTCAGCCATCTCAGCCAAACTGCAAGGAGTCCAAGTGTCAAAGAACAAGAAGGAATCATTCTACGAAGAAGATAGAGTTAGAGTCATAGTCAAATTAGAACTCTTTAGAACTCCAGTTAGCACTAATTGTATTTAATAGTTTGTTGTAAAGCAGATAGGTGTCATCATAGGCAGAATTCGAGTTCCCCTCATGTTGGAGGAGGAAGCTCGAAGTAGTTAGAATAAGGATTTTCTATATATAGCTGGAACATCTATGTAATGAGGGTTGGATATTTTACAAACAGAGGACTGTTTTGGCTTATGTAAAAAACAGAGTTCAGTAATATAAATGACTGTTTTACTTCTCAGGATTCATAAGGGATTTACTTGTTCAGAATGTGTGATGGTATATTTTCTTTAGTGTTCTTTTACAGTTGTACAAATGCATAATCACTCAGAATTCATTGATCATGCTCTGACTTCCTGTATGCCTTTGTAAACTGTGGTTTTATATAAGTGGTTTTCTGAACATCCAAATGCTAAGTGCCCTGATTTCTATGTAAGGCATCATCATTGTTTGTTGTAGTATGTTTGACTCCATAGGCCCAATGGAAACTTATGTAATGTTTGTCCAGCCTTCATTATTTGTCAATGTTATTCACAAGAGTTAGCCATCTTACTGATAGTCAAAATCAATAATCCTTTGAGAGAGCCCTCTCAGGCTAAGGAGGCTAAGCCTTAGTCAAAAGATTGGTGTGAAATAGTTACTTGAAGTCTTCCTGGGTTGCAGCCTTCCAGGGCTTTATTTTGAGATAACAGAGAGTGAGTCTTGGTGAAAACACAACGCTTGCACTTTGAACTAGTACTGGCTACTGTAATCAGTTTTTCTATATTCGATTAACCCTTCTCAGCTCAGTCAAGTAGAGTAATGTGAGGGGGAAAACCTTAACAATTATGTCTGAGGTGTATATAACATACTTCTATGAAGGGACAGCTTCTTATTCTCTCAACAAGTTAGGATCACTATTTTGCCTCATGAAATAAAAAAGTGCCCATGCATACTTCTCTAAAAATGAAAAAATGAAAAGTAAAATAAAGGAGAAAAAAGAGAAAGGATTCTTGCATAGAGAGGTGATTCAAATAACTCCGTTGGAGTACTGACTAGGCTCACTGGAAGTGGAGCGACGGGTGTGTTCCTATGAGACTCCGTCACGTACTATCTTGACCTTCTTGCAGTGGAGAAAAACTAGGGATGAAACTAAAACTTTGACAGGCATATTACGTGTGCATCAACATACCCCTCTTCCCCAATTGAATAAATCAGTTTACTTGTCTTGGTATGTCTGCTGACTGATCAAGAGAATGGTAGGGACTATATCTTTAACTCAAGCTATTGAAGAAGCCATGATGATCAAAGAATCAAATAGTACTTTTGTAGGAGTTAGACTCGCTTTACACGAGACAAGGTCCATACAAAGGCTTGGAGTTCTACCACTGTGTTGTGAATGTTGTAGGGGCTGCAATAACCCTCCAAAATGTTTCCTTTGTTTCATTTTGGAACCTCCCTCCTCAAATATTAGCAGCTTGTCTTACGCTTCCCAGGTACTTTTGTTTTCATTTGAATTTATCTTTCGTTTTACAACTTGTGTTCTCCTACATTCTTTGTCCTCTAACCACAAGTTGTCCCTGTGACTTGTTTGTAATCTAGTCCTTGAGAGTAGCCATCCTTGCTCTCATGAAATGCGCAGTGAAACCCACTAGTGAGCTTAAGCTACATAATTATGGAGACCTGGCTAGCAACTTGTCTTCTTCTGGGAAATTACACAAAGCAATCCAAGCTAGAAAGTGAACCTTCAGGTCCAGAATTGCGTGGAACAAGCTGACAGATAGCCTTTCATCTAAGAATTCCGTAATCCAAACCCATAATGAGGACTCATGTCCATAATTATGAAGAGCTCACTGGGTGCTTGACTTCAGCTGGGAAATTGCGTAGAGCCTGAGAGTCAACCTAGAGCCACTTAGTCCATAAATTGTATAGAACCATACTGTGATAAGAAACTACGAATGCATCAACTAGTGAGTTTCCCCATCCTCCCCAAGACTACGCAATCTTTCCATGAAGTGCATGCAAGGGTTCCCGAAAAGCAAGAAGCTAAGAGGAAAAGAATCTATGGGAAGTAGGGAATCTATTATTGGCTTCCCGAAGGTGACATATTTCCATCTTTAGAATGTTTTGCTAAGTTTCATTACTTTCCTTGATCTCAAGCATACATGTCAGGAACTATATTTGCTCAAATATATGTAAGTGATTCCTCTAGATCTCACTTATGCATCAGATCATATAGCTCTAGCTTCCCTAGGAGATCAAGGAGCCTTCGGACAATTGTCGTCTCTTTTTGGTGTGAGTTTTAATTTTCTCACCTTTTGCTACTTTTTCTATATCTTTTGCCTGTTTAGCTTGTGAGAATGTTGTTCCACTTATTTTTTTGAATGATCGTTGGCATTTTAAATTATGTTAGCTTGTAGAAGTGTTGTTTCGAGTTATACATTGCCTTCCCCAAGCGTCATATGATTTAACCCATTTAGCACGAACGATCATCATTATGACGACTCCATTCACATGCTTTGTGTTCTTTCAGTTTAATTGATTGTTGCACTTGTTTCCATTTCATACATATACACCTAGTTAGATCTACACTCATCCTTCATATATTCCTGTTTGCACACTCCCCGTGGACACATTTGGGCTCCACCTACCTAGCTCTCACATTCACTTGCATGCACTGCACAATTTGATAGCTCAAGGCTTATGCCCTAGCTTCAGGAATTGCAAAAGGTTGTGTTGGGCTATCTCCAACGGCACACTACGCAGTTCCAGGAGCGAATATTTGAGCTTGGTCACTGAGACTGCACAATGTGTAGTCTCTCCAAGGCCCCATCGAAGACTAAATTGTGCATTCCACAGTTCCAGTCATCAAGCTTCCAAACTGACTGCCGAGACTCTATAATGGGCGATTCTCACAATCAGTTAGTCACCCCTTGCCAGTCAAAACTATGCATTTCCTCTTATTAGATGCCCTAGTTTCTTCTTGATCATACTATAAATTTATATTTGTAGGAGGTAATATTTTCTTTCCATGAGTGTCTATTCTATCCCATAGGTACCACACTCAAGAAGCATTTCTCTCTAGCAGCCATTGTACCATGCTAGCAAAGAGAGCTCCTTCAAGAGCAACCATTGAAAGAAGTACCAGGGAAGCAGTTGAGAAAGCACCAATTTAGTTGTGAATATATGTAGATGACCAATTATTTACGTAAAAGGAATCAACACTAATATGGCAGCAAAAAAAACAAGGGTGGCAGAGGATAGCAAGCAACTAAAGGATCAAGGAAAGAGGAAATCACTAACATAATAGAGGGAGGACAAATTTGCAAAGAAAAAATTCATTCTGTCTTCATGTAGGCAACTTTGATAGGAGAAGAAAAATGAAGCATGGGACATAGAAAACAAAGTTATAAAGGAAGAGAAAATTGCAGACCTTGCAAGTAGCAGAACTGAGATCGTAGCAAGAAGAATGAGATCTGAAGGAAGAACAGGAAGTGAGAAGTAGAAACAAGAAGAATAACAAAGGCAAGACGCATGATAGAGCAACACCGCTAATATAGTTTGATGAGCCGAAACAACCAGCATCTAAAGAAGAGAGTGAACAAATGCGTGTTCCCTCACCAAATCTAAGCAAAAGAACCATGTCCGGCTGGAGGTTGATAGGTGTATGGATCAAGTGATGTGCGAGGCCACCACTGATGAATTGTAGCTGAGGGAAGAAAACATGCAGTAGTATATTGGTGGTCCAACCACACTCAGGAAAACACTGCGTATGCTTCAAAATGAGACAAAAGGAGGTTCCAAGACCACATGCTCTAACTCCATGGAGTCAAGAGTCCATTGCCAACAAGATGACATCACAACATCAAAACATAGTACCAAGCTTGGCATCAATATGTGACTAAGTAACATCAAGCGGAAGTTGCTAAGTTTGTATTTTCTCACACTATGGAGTCATAGTGTTTTGCCTTTTTAGGATGTCTCTAGCCTATTTTGTCCCAGATGGGTATATCTGGAAATTGTAGATTATTGTAAATATGTTTTAAGTGAAATTGCAAGTATGATTAGTGGAGTGTGAATAGTCACTATGTAGTGTAAAGAGTCATGAGAGTAGACAAAGATTCACAAATGGGAATGTCAAGGGTCACCCCACCCTTTGCTATAAATAGAAACTCATAACTCATAGAACGAGATTTTGGAAGCCAAGATTTTTGCTAGGAATTTCTTACATAAGAATTGGAGATATTGTAAAGAGCCTTGCCTTCTCCACAGTGTAGAGAAAGTACATCTCTTTGGAGGAGCAAGTGGTGTTGAATGTAAAATTACACTATTGGGGCTAGTGGTTGTTAATGGTGTATGTATGGATGGAACATTCACTTAATAATATATAACATGGTCCGCATGCTTTCATGCATATGTTTTTATTGAAGTTGGACTATTCTAGTTTCTTCAGCAATGTATGTTATTCAGCTTACGCATTTTTGTATGAACTATTTTGTATTCAATTATATGAATCTTGTTGTAGACGTGTTGTTGGTTTAACCCGTCACTTTGGATTGTGGAATATTATGTTTTCATTTTGTGATGTCGTTTCTCTTGTTTGTTCCTTTCAGGCTACGTACTATTACAGAATTCTAAGGGACACACTTTCCTTCCCCCTCCATGTGTTCGAATGCCCATGCATCTAACTTGACTTGCTACAAGGTCACACACTTTCTTCCCACAAAGATATCACACTTACCTCTACTTTCTATCATAGTTAAGGCATTGATTTAGTACCCATTGTTGGGATTCCTACTCTAATTGGTCTGGGTCTAGTTGGGACTTCTTATGGGGGAGATCACCTGACATGTTTGTGGGTCCGGCACCATCAACAATATGCTATATGAAAATGTTATGTGCAAACATGGTAGCTACTTATGTTTCCTTTTCTGGATAAGAGATGGTAGTTTATATATGTTCAAGGGTGAGAATTAAAGGTAAAAAATCATTTCGAGTATAGTGTAAGTAAAAGAAAAGAATATATATAAATGCCTAAATAGGGTTAGGAAGACGATAATATCATTAAAGAAACTTCAACGAAATTCTCTTGAACCCCTACAATCCCTATTTGATGGATTCTCTCTCTTAATAAAAAAAATTGATGAGGAAATCAAGGAACAATAGGCCAACATCAACCTCTCTTCGAATTGAGAGTGACCTACTTGACTTGTTATGAGAAGAAAGTGAATTTAGTATAGGAGTATATAAATGTGTAACACATTTAAATATGTAAATAGAAAAAATTAATACAAAGGCTTAATACTGTCTATGAATTCTCGAAAAGAACTATACAATATATTACATAAATAAGATATATACAGAAAGCAAATGCAATATTCGCATGCACATAGGCTCGAAGCAAGAAAATGGATTTTTGTGGTAACATGTGCTTGCATGAAGTCCCAATATATTTAGTAATGGATCTATAGGGGTCAAATGCAGAAAGTTGAATACAGGAGTCTTATATTTGTTGTCCCTATACTATAATTCTATAAAATATTTAGATATATATATATATATATATATATATATATATAAAATTGAATGTCAGGTAAAGCATAAGATATGAAGTTGCAGGATTGTAAACAATATAAAATATCTAGGGTGAAGAGAAAAGTATTGGGAAGAGAAATAGAAAGATAATAATAATATGTTTTAAGTCTGTGTTTTCAAGCCATTTATGAAGAGAACATTTTAGAATATATATTTAACAAGGGAAGGAATTTATTTCATAGATTCAATTATAAGATTTTACAAATGTCAATACATCAAAACTTGAACCATATTCTACACGTCCTTGGCCAAGAACTAACCAAAAGAAGTATTATATAATATTCAAGAGAAAATAAACATTATTTAAATATGTTCAACCATAAACATTTAGGCTATACGTAGCAAGACTGACTTGGCCAATCCAACCTGATACACCTTTCAGATGTAAACACTATAACAATGATAATGTCTAAGGAAATGGGTACCTGAAATATGTCAGTAATTAAAATGAAAAAATCCCCATGTTAAGTCTTGTTACATATTGAGCTCCAGAATTTCATAATATAGAAACCCTATGATACTAACTTTGCTAGAAAAAATAGCTTAAGATGAAAAAAACAAAAAAAAATTTAATGAAAGGGTTTAAATAACAAAAGAAGAATAAAAAATAAAAATATTCAAGGACTTTACCTAAATAACCCTCAAGAAAAATATTGTAGTGAAGAAATCATACAATCTTGACTTAGAAGTGCAAATATGAGTGCCATGGAAAAAAGGAGGAAAAAAACATTATACAAACCAAAGAAAATAGAATGGGAATTAACTATAACTCAACATCTCTTTGTTGAATGAGCAATAAAAATATTGACTTGAAAATAAATCCTATAAAACTTTGAGCTGAATGAAATAGTATAGGAAAGGATAATAAAGAAATAAATTATACCTAGACCACAGGAAATGTTGTTGTTTACACTAGTACATGTAGTGAATAGAAGATGAATTCCTAGTTTTTAACAAAGGTTACCATGATATAATTTACAATTTAAAAAAAGATCTGATAGTAAGGAACATTTTTACCTTGCATAGTTTCACCTTCGAAATCTAGACTTGCAAGTCATGGAGGAGGAAGAGAGGGGGAGTAGTCATCTGAACTTCCACTTAACAAAAAACCACCATTGGATACTAATAATCAATTTGCACTATTCAATTTCTTTCCTTCACATCAATGTGGATGAGTTGTCATAGGTTTGCTAGGCCATGTGGCCTCTATCACATGATCGTCAAGACAGTTGGAACCCATCCTTTTGCATTCCTACAAATGCAAGATAAGGCATATAAAAACCTACTTTATGTCATATTATAAATAAATAATTGGCACTATAGCGGGAATTAATATTTGTATGGTTAAGCTCCTAATTGATCAAGATGATGATGCTAGTTTGTATATATATATATATATATATATATATATATATATATATATATATATATATATATATATATATAGATATATATATCGAAATAATTGTTACCACCACAAATCCAAGGTGTACATCACCGCCGGTATAAAATATTATATAAATTAAATACAACAGTGGATCGAATTTTTCTAGCTAACCCGAGGAGCCATTTTTTTATAATGATGTAATATCCCTCTATTTCTATGTAAATATATTTTTGTTTTTAAATTGAATCATTTTAAGTTGTGATAGATAGAAATCCATGGTCAACACGACATAGAAATATATTTTTGTTTTTAAATTGAATCATTTTAAGTTGTGATGGATAGAAATCCATGGTCAACTTGACTTAAAATGAGCAATAACGTATGATAATTTAACAAATGAATTTAATTAATGAAAAAGAAGACAAGAAATTACTTGGGAAAGAAACACTTCAGCTAAAGAGATTATTTCCAAGATCCAGAAACCAACGTTGATGGATAAGATCAATACAATCTTCCTTTAAATCAATCCTAAAAATACATAGGGGTTGATTAATAAGATTTAATATGATTGGAGTGAACATCTATTTAATCACTGAGTGTATAAAAGAATGTCGAGTAATGGTGAATAAAACATCACAGATGAAAAAGGTAGGATATAAAGGAAAAGGAGACGATCTGTTTTTCAGGAAAAAATAAAAAGGAGAAAAGCCTAGGCTAGTAGGTTGGCAGACACTGGAAAAAAGGATGTCACTAAGGAAATATCTTCTAGGAAAGTAAAGCATAAAATATTATCTGGAATCACAAGGGGCGTTGATTCCTTTGGCAACAAATCTCTACTTTGGGGGAACTCAAGGATCAGTTCATGGCTATGAGGAAGGTGTTTCGCCAAAGTACAATTTCAGTTATAAACTCAGTTAGAATTTATGTAGAGTTATTAATTGTTGGTTTGCTGAAAATTATGGACATTTGGTTTATTTTTGAAGCATGCAATAACAGTTAACTTCTTCATAATATTAATGATATTTATCATATGGGTTACTGAAATGATTGAATAGGGTAGAGGGAAGTAGTTGTATAATTATGGGATATTGTATGTATATAGACATTAAATATTTTCAATGAAAATATATGAGTAGTTGAGTGGTTGGCAGTGCTTACAAAAATGATTACTTTAAAGAAAATTGCTTTGATATTACTAGTTCAATAATTGCCATTAAGTTCTACTAAATTTTTTTATGCTTTGTATGTAGTCATCGAATTGGAGATATAGCCCAGTTCACCTAATTTTTCTCTCTTATAATAATAGGAGTTAGTAAATGAATGGAGGAATTACTCAAATTGTGCATAATTATAAGCGAAGTAATATCTTCAATTTTTCTCTCTTATAATAAGAGGAGTTAGTAAATGAATGGAGGAATTACTCAAATTGTGCATAATTATAAGCGAAGTAATATCTTCAAAGTTATAGGAAACGTCCTTCCATTCTGAATTGAATATTAGAAGATTATATTTGGGTATATGTTCATTCGTGAATATACCGTTAGACTATGAAAAAGAAAAAAAGAAAAATATAGAATGTCGAGAGGAAAATCATAGATTTCAAAATAATATATATACTAGTTAACTCTATTCTCGCTTTTGAGTTGCAGGAAAATATGAAGTTCTATAGATTTTATTGAGAATCCTTAATTTTGTACAACTAGAAGGTTGCCGCTTCTAACATTTCTAGTAGCCCTGTCTCTAATTCTCTTTGGAAAAGAGGAATTTTCCTAAGTTAATCGTAGAAGTATACCCAACAAAAAGAAGATAGTAATATCCAGTGATAGAAATTAAAGGAAGACAAATATCAAAAAAGCATATTGATTAACATAAATAACAATAAACTGAATTAATAATTTGAAAAGGAAGATATATTTAAAAAAATTGGAAGAGGATTACTTTCTTGCAAGCATTTGGTAGAGATCAAGAAGGTTGGGAGAAAGATGCGATACCGATTCATATGGGTCAATGCTGAATTCTTTCCTCCAAAGGGAAAAAAGACTGATATAAGAGTAGCCATGTGGGTGAGTTATTTTGGTATAGTGTTGACATAAATGCCATACAAGGCGATGAAGGGTAACAATACACAATCAAAATCATGAAAGCCTTGGTATAAATTGTTGGAACTAAAAACTAGTGAAACTAAGCCACCTAGTTGAAGAGTTTCATAATGGAAATACATAAATGTATCAAAATAAATCCTTCGATTTCTTATTGAAAATAACTACTTGGAAACCAAACTGAACATTTCATTAATCATTATAGCTAAATGGAGTTGTGGGATTTACTATTCATATATGCGTACATGGACAACATGAAAAGGATAGATCTCATCATAGTAGCACTAAACATTACTTCTAGATTTAATTCAGAAATTATAGAATTTTCACCATAACCCATCACTGGAAATGTTATCCAAATAGAACTGGAAACAGAGAAAGAACAATGAAATCACATGAAAATACTATAAAAAAATGAATCTTTCATAATACATGAAATTAAGGATTCATATTCGTATATTCAAATTAAGAAGGAAATATGAGAGTACATCTCTTAAAATAATATCGCCCGAGACTTTCCAGTGAATGTATGGGTGTTGTTCTAAGAAAAAAAATGTAAATTTCATCTTCAATATTTACATACACGAAGTAGATAAAGATCAACCCCATAACAAACAAGGATTTCAGCGGGTGAGTCTGTGCTCAAGCTGGAAAGAACAAGAGGAAAGAAATATCTATCCTAGCAAATGAGAAACTACACCGTACAAGAGTGAAAGCACCATTTTCCCCATTGGGCATGAAACACTTCATTGAGAAGTAGAGGTGATGAAAAGTAATTGACCTGGTGCGAGTGAGAGAAGTCAGCGAATGAACGACAACATTTGAACCATGTTGGGACTTGTAAGAGAGAAAACCTTGAGTATGCAGAGCCTAGAGGTACATGCAAAAGAGGAATCGAGGGATTGGTGTTAACCCTGTTGGAGAGAAAAAAAAAAATATGTAGAAAATGGGAAACAAAACCCTAAAAAAAAACTATTTACCTTATGAAGGACAGTCTGCTTCTGCAATCCATTATTTTCCTGGAATGTGCAGTGTAGGAAGGGAAAGAAAATGAAAACGGTTACTTCGAATACAACACCTTTATAATTTCATAGGAACACTAAATGAAATTTTATATTGAAACTTAGGAGAATACACTTAACGTACAACACAAGTACCCAGTTCAGATAGCACCAGGTAGCATGCCAAAAAGGGTTTCCCTCTTCCCGCGTAACGATAATTAGGAGTATATTTGTAAAATTAAAAAAAAAACAATACATTTTACAAGTAAACTCTAAGCCAAATTAATAAATCATTATGGGTATCTTTATAAACTAAACCAGGATAAAAAAAAATGAATGGCTTACTGAGTTAATACTGTAAGGAAAATTTTAGACAATCCTAGTTGAATTCGCAAAATGAGAGTGAAGACCCATTTGTGTTTTGGCCTAGACATAGACAATGTGAAAACAAAAACTAGTGAGCTTTTTAGAAAGAAAATGAAGTAGGGAATTTAATTAAGTTTGAAAATGATATTCGTTGAAAAGTTTAACTTCTTCAATGGTCAGTGGAAGCATCGGAGCTCTAGAGGATGCCACAATACCTTGACCAAAAATAGATTTGTGAGTGTCTCCTTCCTCATAGTGACATTGTTATAAGATCCAACACATAGAGAAAGATAGGAAGGTTCTCAAATGTGGCATGTTACAAACCCTATCGCTAGGGTAAGAGAAGAATAAACCATAGTATTGATTGGATGAAAGCTCAACAATTCTAAGTGTTGAAGGGTATAGAGTACCATAGGCCATGTGAAAATCACATGGGCCTAGCCTAGGTGGTGCATGACCATTTCACGTGAGAATTAAGTACAACATATGACATTACAGTAGAAGCAAAGGTATACTGAAATAAAGTTAAGTGATAAGATATAAATGGGTGTTACTTATTTTTATATGACCATACTCTTCCCTAATACCCAGTTAGACACACCAAGGTAGAAGTTATAGTGCACATTCAATTAAGCATAAGGATTTATAATAACATTCACACCTTACTACGTATATCTTGGTCGTTGGCATTTACATTAGGAAATGGAATCATTCAATGAATTCGTAAAGGAAATGAGATGTTGACAACCCATACGCCTTCTTAACCATATGCCCAGGATGTCACATAATAACCAAATGGATAAAGAATTCTTAACACCATGATTATATATGTATATATAGGAAAAGTAGACCACATGATCTTCTCATAAACTAAGGTAATGATTAATCTTATAATGGAAAGAAAACCAACAACTATGAATGGAGTAAACAATATAAGGGAATGCAGGAAGATTGTTTATAGAAAACAAATTAATAATTATTTATGTAGATGGAGGACTATTGCAAATGGTATGAGAGACCATTTTCAACACTGGGCTAGCAAGGAACCATCATAGTAAAACAAAACAAATGCAGAAGTATCAATATGAAATATTGATAGAAGGTTGTATTGTTTTATAATGTATGTAATTGAAGTAGACTGCCACATAATGGCAGAGGATTCACCACTAGCGATAAAAGTCGATGAAGAATTGTTTGTGGATTTGGGTAATGGAAGTACCCCAAAAACGTATGAGTTTATAGAGGTTATCAGAAAATTACAAGAAGAGTTTACTTACCTCAGAAATAGTAGTGAACACATGTTAAAGGAAATTGAGGAACGTGAAAGTATGATAAAATAGTTGACCGAAAAGTCTAACCATAGAAGCATAGAAGCAAAATGGCTGAAGAAGAAAAAGGTGGAATAAGCTTGAGAGAAGTCTAAAAGTTGACATGAATCAGATAGGACATATCTGAAATCATAGAAAGAAAATAAGAAAATGGAGTTACAAGGAAATTTTAGGAAAGTAAAACCTCCTACTTTTGATGGGGAAAGTGAAGAAGATGTGGAAGCATGGCTTCTTAACACGATAAAATAATTTTAGGTATATGAGTACGAGAGTAACTTGAATGCATGACTGACTATTTACCAATTGTTGGGAAAATCTACTCTAGGGTGAGAAGAAGCCAAAAGTATACATCGGTTGGAAAAGAAGAGAATTTCTTGGTAGGAATTTCAGAAATAGTTTATGCTTCAATACCTCAGTGAGCGATAATATGACGATTGTGCTAAGTAATTCCATGAGTTAAGGCTAGGACAACTAACTATGGACGATTTTGTAGAAATATTTATGAACTTATTACGACATTTTCCCTATATTAAAGAAGAGAAAGCTAAGGTACATTGACTTTTCGATTGTCTACAAACACCTTACAAAGAAGGGATTGATTTTGACAATCCTATGTCAATGGATGAATCACTAAGAAAAGCCATATTGTGATACCAGTTGTTCAAAAATAGAAGTGAAGGTTTAAAACCATGGAAAATTAAGGACAATATCAAGTCTGTAATGAACATAAAAATACAGAAACCTCCTTATCTTAATAATTTTGGAAAGGATTATTAGAGGAATAAATTCAATAAGGGAAATTTAAATCATACTACATGATCTTACACTCAATCAAATCCCATGGAACTGAACAACAAAAAGTGAAGTGGGGACAAGGAAAGAGAACAGTTGAAGTGTTGGGGTTGTGGCAAACCACACTTATTAAGTGGCTCTCCACATAATATGCAATATGTTCACAATATTCAAGTAATCCATGAGGTAATGCCTATGAATGATGTTTCTAGAAATATTCGTAGGATTAGTGTAGCACTGGAAGATAAACAGGATGAGCATTAATCTATTATGATTAAGATTGAAGGTACCATTCTAAACTAGTATGTTTATGCTTTAATTAATCTAGGGGCTCCTGTAAGTTATATTAGTCCCCAAATTGTGGAAAAATGTAAGTTAAAATATGAAAAATTCAAGAATGCATAGTTGCTATAGTTAATGACTAGTTCCAAAATGTAGGTAACTAGTCAAGTAAGATAAAGTCTCATTGACATAAATGGTTATCTTACAAAAGTAGATTAAACATTCTTCATTCAGGATCCTACAATTTGTTAATAGTCATGGATTGGTTGGAGAAACATGGAGTTTTTATAATGTGTTTTGAGAAACCAATGAATTGTATGGTTCAAGATGGGAAAACCCGTTTAATTAGAGGTTGACCAAAACCAATATCAGTCTGACAAATTTCAACTTTAGAACTAAAAAGGAATGTGAGAAAAGGATGCCATATATACATGGTGTAGGTGGAAACAAATAAACAGTAAACATAAAAGGAAAATTTAGAGACCTTACGAGTCATAAGAGAATTCCAAGATGTTTTTTTCAGAGGAAATTCTAAGTTTACCCCCTCATAGAGACATAAATTTCTCCATCGATTTCATACAAGGTTCCACCCCCCATCTAGAGAACCTTACCGAATGAGCATACCAGAGTTACTATAACCAAAAATGTAGTTACATGAACTACTAGACAAAGGTTACATGAGGCCGCGTGTCTCACCATGGGGGGTCCTATAGTATTTTTCAAGAAAAATGATGCACTGTTATAATTTGCATGGATTATCATCAATTAAATAAGTTAATTGTCAAGAATAAATACCTGCTACTTTGAATTGATGATATTTTCGATGAATTGAGGGGAGAAACTAGATTTTAAAAAATTGATTTAAGGAACGACTATCTCCAATTGCAAATAAAATATCAAGATATTCATAAGACAACTTTTAGAACCGGATATGGTAATTATGAGTTTGTAATGTTACCCTTTGGTCTCACTAATGCACCAACAACCTTCATGTGTTTAATGAACAATATACTCCAAAAATATATTTATAGGTTTGTGCTACTACTCATAGATGACATTTTAGTGCATTCTAAAAATGAAGAAGAACATAAAGAACATCTGAAATTGGTGTTACGATCTTTAAGAGAACATTAACGATATGAAAAACTTAGCAAATGTGATTTTTACAAATACATAATATAGTATTTAGGTCACTTCATTTCTTGTTGATCTTATAAAGGTTAGGGTTATTATCAATTGGCCCAAACCTAATGATGTCTTAGTAGTTTGCTCATTCATTGGTATCAAAAGATATTATCAAATATTTATAAAGGGATTTTCAAAATTTTCTCATCCCATTACTTCATTACAGAAAAAGGGAACAAAGTTTGAATGGACAACCAAATGATAGGAAAGTTTTGACAAGTGAAAACAACTTCTCATAGTAGCCCCTATACTAAAAATTGTAGACCCAAACAAGGAAGCCATTGTCTGTACCAATGCATGTTTGGAAGGACTTGGGCGAGTGTTGACACAGGAAAATGCATTAGTATCCTATGAGTCTAGGAAGTTGAAACCATACTAAAAGAATTATGTTGTGTATGATCTAAAACTGGAAATACTGATAGATGCTCCATAAATGTGGAGACACTATTTGGTAGGAAACAAATTTACCTTCGTAACGGATCACATCAACCTAAAATATTTTTTCATCCAACCTTATCTAAATTCTAGACAAGGAAGGTGGCTAGATTTCCTTAGTGAGTTTGAATTTGAAATTAAACACATAAAAGGAAAAGAAAACGAAATGGTTTATGCTTTAAGTAGAGACACTCATGCTTTGATGGGAGTATCAGTTAGCAGTATCAGTACATATTTTGTGAAAAAAATAAATGTTCATGCAAAGTTATCATAAATCTCTGGAAATTCAACAAAAATTACAGAAAATGGAAGTCTCAGGATATGTTGAAAATTATGAAAAATCGCTAACCTACTGAAATAGGTGTATATTGCCAATGTGAGTGTGCTAAAATAAATGATAATGGATGAATATCACAAGAAACCATATGAAATCCATCCTAGATACCAAAATATCATAACAACATTAAGGAAAAAATATTTTGGCTAGGGATGAAGAGGGAGGTGGAAGAATACTTAGCAAAATGTATAGAATGTCAATAAGTAAAGGTGGAAAATCAACACCCTACTAGATTACTAAACCCACTGCCCATTCCCAAATGGATGTGGGAAGTGATTTGATTGGATTTTATTACGGGATTACAAATGATAAAATGATAACATGACTCGCTCGTGGTAGTAGTGGACACTTTCACTAAAGAAACATATTTTTTACTCATGTAGTCTACTTTTAGAGCCACATAAATTTCTAATATATTCATGAAGGAAATGTTTTGACTGCATGGAGTGCGGAAGATGGTACTGTCAAATAGAGATCTTAAATTTACCTCAAAGTTTTGGGAAAGCTTTGTCTGGGTTCATGGGAACTCAATTAAATTTTAACTTTGCATATCATCCTCAAATGGATGGATAGACAAAAATGACTAATTAGATCTTGGAAGATATGTTCTGAATGTGCGTCATGGATAGGAAAACTAAGTGGGAGGATTTTTTTCATTTAGAAGAATTTACATATAACTATAGATATAAAAAAACAATAAAAATGGGTCCTTTTGATGCCTTATATGGCAGAAAATTCCATACAATGTTTAGTTGGAGTCAACTGAAATATCGATTAATATTAGGAACAGATTCTTTGCAGGAAATGGAACATGTGGCACAGAATATTAGACAAAACATCAAAACTAAATAACACATGCAAAAGGGTATACAGACAAGAAAATAAGTCATAAAGAATCTATTATTGGAGACCATGTTTACTTAAGAGTAAAACCAAGGAAAAGTACCTTAAGAGCGGGGACCTGTGAAAAATTGGCTCAATGGTTCTATGGGCCTTTCAAAATCTTGGAAAAAATTTGTCCACTAGCATATCAACTGAGTTTTCCCAGCCATATTAAAGTTCACAATGTCTTTCACGTGTCTTTATTAAAGAAATATGCTCATGGTGATTCTCACGATATTGAATGGAATCTGTCACAATGTTTTTCATATGTTAGAAAATTATATATTACGTAGCAATGGAACACATAAAATATTGCAAAAATATAAACACAGAAAATGCATAAAACAAGAGAGACATAGATATACGTGGTTCACCCAACTTTGGCTACGTCCACGGAGAAACAACCAATCATTCCTTTTATATTATCCAGCAAACTAAAGAGATAAAACCTACAGTAGATCTGTTGTAACACTCTCTTTGCTATCAATCTCCTCTCTCTTCCTCACTCAAAATATAGATCTACATAGATCTAATACAATTTCCTCATACATAGTGAGGGGTTTCCTTCTACAGCAAAAAACCCTAAATTAAACATAAATTCTACCGTCAGATCTCCGCCTAATGAAGGGCCCAGATTGACTAGAAATTACTATACTTTTACAAGGCAATTTTACATCTATTCTTAGCTTCGGGGGCACTGCCCCTGAAACTCCCCGCCAAGGGGGGACTCCCCAAAGGTCGCAGCCACCCCACCTGGACCCCTCCTACAACAAATATTTTACGGATGGCGTTGCTGCCCCATTTTGAATTGGGGTCTAATGCGGCGATACCTTTGAATACATAAGATAATCAGGCTCCACTCCCAACAATCTCCCACTTGGAGACTAGTTATAGCAACTCCATCACTGCTTCATTTGCTGGAAAATGACTTCTCTTTGGACCTGGCTGTTTCTCATCTTCTTCATCATACTTGAAGACCAATTGAAACTGAGCAGATTCTCATTTTCTCCCTGGTTATAACTTTTGTTAGCATATCTACAGGATTATGGCTAGTGTGTATCTTTTCCAACTTCAACTGTCCATCTTCCAATGCTGACCGTATGAAATGGTACTTGAGCTGTATATGTTTAGTATTGGAATGAAATGCGGAGTTCTTTGCAAGATGTATGGCACTCTTGTTGTCACTGTATAACCTTCCCAACTCCTGCTTCTTACCTAATTCATCTAGCAACCTTTGTAACCAAATCATTTCTTTACTAGCCTCTGTAGCAGCAACATACTCTGCTTCTGTTATTGAAAGTGCAACAACACTTTGGATTTTTGAAACCCAACTGACAACTGTTTCACCTACAGTAAATACACATCCCGTAGTGCTCCTCCTGTTATCTCTGTCACTTGCCATATCTGCATCAACATATCCCTGTAGAGCAATGTTTGAACCATCAAAGAATAATGCTTGATTTGTGGTACCTCTAAAATAACTAAGAATCCACTTCACTGCCATCCAATGTTATTTTCCTGGATTGTTCATATACTTGCTTACAACTCCCACTGCATGTGCAATATCAGGCCTTGTGCAGACCATTGCATACATTAAGCTTCCAACTGCTGATGCATATGGAACTTTAGACATATGAGCCATTTCTTCCTGAGTCTTGGGACATGCCTCCTTACTTAATTTGAAATGGCTAGCCAAAGGTATACTAACCAGTTTTTCATTCTGCATATTAAACCTTTTCAACACCTTTTCTATGTACTCACTTTGAGACAATGTTAATTTGCGATTCTTCCTATCGCTAGTTATTCTCATACGAAGGATTTGTTTTGCAGCACCCAAATCCTTCATTGCAAATGAGTTTTCCAATTTCCTTTTGAGCACATTTATTTCCTGCATGTTAGAACCTACAACAAGCATGTCATCTACATACAATAACAATATAATATAGCTGCCATCATTTTTCCTTTTGAGATAAACACAATGATCAGAGTGACATCTAGTTTAACCTTGTTCAGACATAAACCTATCAAATTTTATATACCACTGCCTTGGAGCCTGTTTTAAGCCGTACAAGCTCTTCTTCAAATTGCACACTAGTTTCTCCTTCCCTTTTACCTCATATCCTTGTGGTTGCTACATATATATCTCTTCTTCCAAATCCCCATGGAGAAAAGGTTGTATTTACATCTAATTGCTCAAGATGCAAATCTTCAGCTACTACTAGACTTATACTAGTCCTGATTGAAGTCATTTTAACAACAGGAGAAAATATTTCATCAAAATAAATACCTTTCTTCTGTGCAAACCCATTCACTATAAGTCTAGCTTTGTACCTCTGTTTTCCTCCATCTTCTTCCTTCAGCCTGTAAACCCATTTATTTTGCAATGTTGTTTTACCTACCGGTAACCTGACTAAGTCCCAAGTCTAGTTATGTGCTAAGGAGTCCATCTCTTCTTTCATGGCTTGCTCCCACTTCTTCCTGGTTTCTACCTACACTGCTTCTTCATAACATTCTAGTCCACCAGAATCAGTCAACAATACATAATATAATTAAGGAGAGTATCATTCAAGGAGTATGCTTATCCTTATAGATCTTCTAACACCACTTTCAGGTGTTTTAAGTGCTTTTTGTTGTTGTGGTTGTTGTTGTGGTTGTTGATCATTATGATTTTCAGGCACCATCACTTTTCCTGTGATATCGTCAAGCACTATGTATTCTCTTTTTTCTTTTTCTTGTTTCTTTTCCTACAACTGATTCTTATACAAGATGTTTTCATTGAATATTACATCTCTGCTCCTAATGATTTTGTGATTTTCATCATCATATAAGTGATAACCAAAATCATTAACACCATATCCAATAAAGGTACATTTCTTTGATTTTGCCTCAAGCTTTGTTCTATTTTCTTTGTTAATGTGGACAAAAGCTTCACAACCAAAAGTCTTTAAAATGAGTACTTTACCTTTTTACCTGTCCATGCCTCCTCTAGAATACCACCATCCAAGGAACTTGAAGGCCCTCTGTTTATTAGATAAACAACAGTGTCTACATCATCTGCCCAAAATTGTAAAGGAAATCCTACATGCAATCTCATGCACCTTGCACACTCCATGATTGTCTTGTTCATCCTTTCTGACACACCAATTTCTTGTGGTGTTCCTAGAACTGTCTTCTCTCTTTGAATTCCATTCACTAAACAATACCTATCAAACTCTTTGCTGCAATATTCACCTCCATTATCTGATCTGAGACACTTCAACCTTTTCCCTGTCTCATTTTCAACCAAATCTTTCCATTTCTTGAAAGTATCAAATACATCATATTTATTTCAAATACAATAAATCCAGGTTTTTATGGTTGCATCATCAATAAAAGTAACATAATAATGAGAGCCACCAAGAGATGATACCTGAGCAGGTCCCCATACATCTGTATGCACAAGCTCTAATTTTTCACTCTTCTTTTCTTTCCCAACTCTAAGGAATCTGACTCTCTTTTGTTTTCCATAAACACAATTCTCACAAAATTTTAAATCAACATGCTTCAAACCTAGCAAAAAATTTCTTCAGTGAAGAACCTGCATCCCTTTCTCATTCATGTGCCTGATTCTATGATGCCATAATGTCATATCTTCTCCTGTAGAGGTTAAATCATTAACAGAATTAGAAATACCATTGCATAAATACTATGTACCAACCTTTTCTCCTTTCACTATTACCAGGGATCCTTTAGTGACCTTCCAGGTTCTATCTGTGAAGGTACTTACGCAACCTTCACCTCCCAACTGCCCTGTTGAAATCATATTTTTCTTTAGATCCGAAACATGCCTTACATTCCTCAATAGCCACTCATTTCCATTTTGCTGTTTTATGAAAATTGTACCCATTACAACGATTTTACAAGGTTTATCATCACCCAATCAAACTTTTCTAAAATCTCCTTGAACATAATCATGAAAATGTTTCTTATCACGTGTGGCATGGAATGAGGCCCCTAAATCTACCACCCAAGCATCAATAATATTTTCTAAAGAAAGAATCAAAGCATATTGCAACATATCACCTGTTACATTTGCTTCATGATTAGTTTCTTGTTGTGCATCTCCTTCTTTTCCCTTCCGAGACTTGCAGTGATTCTTCAGGTGTCCTTTCTTCCCGCATTTCTAGCACACTATCCCTGATCTAGACGTGGATCTGCCTTTTCTTAACTTACTGCGATATCCTAGGCTCTTTCCTCTTTCCATTTTTATTCCCCTAGTCTCTGCAGTCAAAGCATTACCTGAAGTATCACCAGAGCTTTTCCGTCATATTTCATTGCTAAGGATTGCATCGAAAACATCATCAAATTTTAAAGTACTATATCCAAAGACAGAGTTACTAATGGTCATAACTAAACCATTCCAACTTTCTAGCAATGAACACAGAAATAACAGAGCCCTAACTTCATCATCAAAATTTACCCCTATAGAACTTAACTCACTTGTAACTGTATTAAAATCATTTAAATGATTAGCAACATATCCACCTTCTGACATCTTCATATTAAATAAACACTTCATAAGAAATACCTTATTTAAGGCCAAGGGTTTTTCATATAGTTTGGCCAATGCCGACATTAAACCCTATGTTGTCATTTCCTTTGAAATATTAAATGCTACTGATGCCACTAGGCACAGCCGTATTGTTACAAGTGCCTTTCTATCTAGAATATCCCATTTTGTGTTTGTCATACTCGTCAACTTCTTTGTCTTTCCACTCAATGGTAGGTATAGATCACTCTGATACAGATAATCTTCCATCTGCATCTTCCACAACTAGTAGTTTTCGCTGTTGAATTTTTCGACCATAAACCTACCATCTTCTGCCATTGCTCCCACTCGAACGAGGAACCCTTCTCTCATGTGAGTTTATCAGCCCGATATACCTTCGGCTCTGATACCATTTGTTAGAAAATTATATATTTCGGAGCAATGGAACACATAAAATATTGCAGAAATATAAACACAGAAAACGCAAAAAAGAAGAGAGACACAAATATACATGGTTCACCCAGTTTGGGCTACGTCCATGGAGAAACAACCAGACATTCCTTTTATATTATCCAGCAAACTGAAGAGATACAACCTATAGCAGATCCGTTGTAACACCCTCTTTGCTATCAATCTCCTCTATCTTCCTCACTCAAAATATAGATCTACATGGATCCAATACAATTTCCTCATACATAGTGAGGGGTTTGCTTCTAGGGAAAAAAAACCTAAATTAAACATAACCTCTACCATCAAATCTCCACTAATGAACAACCTAGATTGACTAGAAATTACTATACTTTTACAAGGCAATTTTACATCTATTCTTAGCTTCGAGAGCACTACCCCCAAAACCCCCCGCTAGGGGGGGGGGCTCCCCAAAGGCCATAGCCACCCCCCTGGACCCCCCTGCAGCGAATATTTTATGAAATGGGGTCCAATGTGGTGATACCTTTGAATACAGAAGATAATCAGGCTCCACACACAACACATGGTGATTCTCATGGTATTGAATAGAATCTGTTACAGGTGGAACTTGAAGGAGATTTCCTACCAGAGCCACTTTGCATCTCAAATTAGAAAGAAATATTTTTCTGGAACAGAGTCATCACTCAGGTTAAAGTGCACTGGAGGCACTTTACACCTGAGGAGGCTACTTGGGAGTGGGAGTATAGGATGAAATAAGCTTATCAAACATGGTTCAAGAATGAAGAAAATTAATAATAAACATTGAGGACAGTGTTAATTTATGAAGAGGGGGAATATGTAATAACCCT
The DNA here is from genome assembly GCA_031772625.1 of Pinus tabuliformis. NCBI lineage: Eukaryota > Viridiplantae > Streptophyta > Pinopsida > Pinales > Pinaceae > Pinus > Pinus tabuliformis. Next base: position 1,553,914,709 of record CM062818.1, on the reverse strand, counting down.
TTGTTTCTATGTAAATATCTTTTTATTTTTAGATTGAATTATTTTTAGTTGTGATGGCTAGAAATACATGGTGAAATCAACTTAAAATTAACAATAAAGTATGATGATGTATTAAATGAATTTTATTAATGAAAAGGAAAACAAGAAATTACTTGGGAAATAAACAATCGAATTAAAGATATTATTGCTAAGATCTAGAAAACAACGTTGGTAGATAGTATCAAGACAACATTCCCTTAAGTCACTCTGAAAAATCCCTTGGGGTTGATTAATAAGGTTTAATATGATTGGAGATAAAATATATTAAATAACTTGGTGTAGAGAATAACATCGCGTAAAGGTGAATAAAGCACTGCAAGAGAAAAAGGTGCTCTTTAAAGAAAAAGGAGAAGATACCTTTTACAAAACAAAAAAAAAGGAGAAAAGGCTAGGCTACTTTGTTGAGAGACCCTAGAAAGAATCACACCTATAAGGAAAGATCTTCTAGGTAAGTAAGGAATGAATTCCCTTACCTAGAATCGCAAGAGGGGTTGATTCCTTTGGTAATAGATCTCTGCTATGAGTGAACTCGATGATTATTTCATGGTTGGGAGGAAGGTGTTTCTCCCAAGAGCCGTTTGGGATATAAATCTGTTTAGAATTTCTATAGAGTTATTAACTGATGGTTTGCTAAAAATTGTTAACATTTGGTTTATTTTCTAGGGATGTAATAAGAATTGCATTATGTGTAAATGCTTCATAGTATTGATAATATTTATCGTATGGGTTATGGAAATGATTGAATATGGGTAGAGGGAAGTAAGTATATAATTATGGGAAATTACATGTATATAGAAAATAAATATTTTTAGTAAAAATTTATGAGTACTTGATTGATTGGGAGTGCTTACACAAGAATGATCATTTTAAAGAAAAATATTTTGATATTATTAGTTTCACAAATTGCCATTAAGTTCTACTGAATTTCTAAATGCTTTGTACACACACATTGAATTGGGGATATAGCCCAGTTCACCTAATTTTTCTCTCTCTGAGCAATAGGAGTTACTGAACGAATGGAGGAATTACTCAAATTGTGTATAATTATAAGTGAAGTAATAACTTCGGAGCTATACAAAACATCCTTAAATTTTTAATTTATGATTAAAGGATTCTCTTTGGCTATTTGTTCATTCATGACTATATAGTTAGACTATTAAAAAATAAAATATAAAAATATAAATTCTCGAGGAGAAATCAAAGCTTTCAAAAAAATAGATATAATGCTGAACTCGATTCTCGCCTTCAAGTTATAGGGTGATATGAATCTCTATAGATTTTATTTAGAATCATTAATTCTCTACAACTTGAAGGTTATTGTTGATAACATTTCTAGTAGACTCATCTCTGATGCTCAGTAGAGAAGCCAAATTTTCCTAAATTAATTGTAGCAGTACACCCAATGGAACCAAGTTGGTAATATCTAGTGATAGAAATTAAAGGAAGACATATATTAATAAAACATATTTCTTAACGTAAAAAATAATAAACTCGATAAATAATTCAATGAGAAGGATATATTTGAAAATTTTGAAAGAGGAATAATGTCTTGCAAGCATTTGGTAGAGATCAAGAGGGATGGGAAAAAGTTGTGATACTAATTCATATGGGTTACTGTTGAATTATTTCCTCCATACGGGGAAGGACTGATATAAGGGTCTGAGCCATGTGGGTGAGTTTATTTGATATAACATTTACATCAACCCCATATGAGGCAATGAATGGTAATAAAATGCAATCGAAACCATCAAAGCCTCGGTACAAATTGACAGAGCTAAAAACTACTGAAACTAAACTACCTAGTTGAAGAAATTCATAAAATAAATAACTAAATATATCAAAATAAATCCCTTAATTTGTTATGGAAAATAGCTACCTGGAAACCAAACTGAATATTTCCTTAATCATTATAGCTGAATGGAGCCACGGGATTTACTTTTCATGTGTGCGTAGATGGACAATATGGAAATGATAGATTTCATCATACTAGCCGTAAACATTAATTCTATATTCAATTTAGAAATTATAGAATTTTCACCATAGCCCATCACTGGATATGTTATTTAGACAGAATTACAAATAGAGAAAGAACTATGCAATCACATGAAAATACTATAAAGAAATGAATATTTCATAATACATAAATTGAGGATTCATACACATATATTCAAATTAGGAAGGAAATTTGAGAGTACATCTCTTAAAATAATATCGCCTGAGACATTCCAGTGAAAGTATGGGTGTTGTTGTAGACAGAGGTGTAAATTCCCTCTTAAAGTTTGCATAGAGGAACCAGATAAAAATTAACCCCATAAAAAATAAGGGTTTCATCTCATAATTATGTTCTTAGGTTGGAAAGAACCAAAGGAAACCAAGGACGATCCTAGCAGAGAAGAAACTACACTGTATATGAGAGAAAACAACATTGTCCCTAACATGCATGAAACACTCCATTGAGAAGCAAAAGGTGATGTGAAAGAACTGACATAGCGCAAGTGAGAGTAGTCAACCAATGAACGACAACATTTGAACCCACGTTGGGACCCACAAGAGAAAAACCCTTGAGTGAGGAGGGGTTGGAGGTACGTGCAGAAGAAGAATCAAGGGATTGGTGTTAACCCTATTCGAGAAAAATGATAAAATAAATATGTTGAAAATGGGAAACAAAACCCTTCAAAAAAAATTCTTTACCTGATGATGGATAGTCTCCTATTGTGAGCCAGTATTTTCTTGAAATGTGCAACATAGGAAGGAAAAAAATGAAAAGGGTTACTTCTAATAAAATAACTGTATAATGCTTGAGGAATGCTATAAATTCATATTGAAACTAAGGAGAATACAATTCCTTAAAGCAAAGCATTGGTACCCTGCTGATCAAGCACAACGAAGCGTGCTCAGAACGGTTGCCCTATTCCGTCATAATGATAATTAAGGGTATATTTGTCAAATTTATAGAATGCCATAGATTGTACAAGTAACCTTGAAACAAACTTAATAAATCACTATGGGTATATTTATTAGCTGAAAAAGGAAGAAAATGAACAATTTACGAAGTTAAAACTGGAAGGAAAATTTAAGCCAATCGTGGCTGAATTAGTGAAATGATATTGAATAACAATTTTTGTTCCAATCTGGACATCGACATGGAGAAAACAAAAACCTGTGAGGTTTTTAGAAAGAAAACAAACCAGATCATTTAAATAAGTTTGAATCTAAGCTTCTTTGAAAATTTTACCTAATTCAGTGGGCACTGAAGGCGTCAAAGCTCTAGGGGATGTCATAATATTTTGACCAAAAACCCAATTTTGAGTGTCTCCTTCTTCATCGTGATGTTGTTACAAGAGCCAACACATGGAGCAAGATAAGAAGGTTCTCGAATGAAGCATGTTACAAACCATATCACTAAGGTGGGAGAAGAAGAAACCATCATAGCTATCAGACGAGAGGACATAAAATCCAACCATCGCAGGGTGGAAAGTACCATATGCCATGTGAAAATCACATGGGCTTGGCCTAGATGACGCAATACATGACCTAGCCATTCGATGAGAAAATATACATGAGCTAGCCATTGTTGTAGTGGAGAAAGAACAACATTGGGTTGATTAAACAGTATAGTAATTTTTTTCATGGTGTAAAATTTGGTTTTTAAGTTGCCTAAATTTTGATGTATGTTACAAAAATTCTCTCCTCCTAAATATCTTGAAAACCGTTAATAATATTTAACTATTATAATTAATATATGGTTTATTAAAATATTTTTTATTTAAATATTGTTTTTTTCCTTATTGTGCTTAGAGACTAATTCTACAAGGAGATGTGTAATTCTTTTGGTTCTCAATCTTGAGTTAACACATGTCTCTTAAAGAAAAATGAAATATGTTATAAATGAAAAGACAATATATGTTTTTTTAAAAAGAAAAAAACTAATATACATATTTTTCTAGTTTTAATTAAATCATTATAAAACCCTATAACTTAGCATCAAGGAGATTTGGTAAAAAAATTATGCTCACATTCAACGATTAAAAAGAACAAGTAATTGAAACTAAAAAACAAAAATAGCTACCTTTTAATAAGAAAATAAGAAGATTGGGTAACTCATTCAATTCTTAAATTAAAATTACATATTTTTATATCTTTAATTAAATCATTATAAAACCCTATAACTTAGCATAAGGAGATTTGGTAAAAAAATTATTCTCACATTTAATCATTATAAAGAACAAGTAATGTAAACTAAAAAAGAAAAATAACTCATTCAATTCTTAAATTAAAACTAATATCTCACATTTAAAAAATATGAATAATAAAAAGTACAATATAAATCATAAATAAAATATTTAAATATGTAAGATTAATTATATTGATCTATATTTAATTTGTATTTTATTCTTCTGGTTTACTGTATCAAATATGGATACTAGTTACATTAATAGAAATCCCAACTATTTCCTACGCGTGTCAATCTTGGTGCGACTAGAATAGTGAGCTGGATGAAAAATACTCTTCTGTACACTCTTTTTGATCCCAATGGGATTGGAACCTAAGTGAGTAGTATAAGAGATACTCCTCCTGACCACCCATGTTACACACACATGACAATTTTATATATATGTAAGTCAAAATATTCCATTAATTCAAGAAAAAGATACATTGCGAGGAGCATAGTTTCAAAACACCATTGGCCTCATTCCTACCAAACTTATTGGCCATATTGTAATGACAAAAACACACCAACAAGAAAAAGAAAATGCTTGAGGACCATCTACAACTTTCCCAAAATGATCAAAACCACTCAAGTATCAAAACATAATCCACACTCAACAATTAACATCCATATTACCTGGAGTCAGGTCATCATCGAGGCCATTGTCACATGGTTGGATTAAGGTTTCATGGACATGCCCACATGGCTAGAGTAAGGTTTCATGGACATGTTCCTACATATGGGCCATTCTCCCGTTAATATTTTCGAACTACTCTTGAAGCCCCTTGAGGCCTCTAAAGGGAGACAAACAGATCCATCATATGCCAATGATTATGCGGGAGGTCATTAATAAATCCAATGATCCCATTGCGATCATCCTAACATTCTTGATCCAACTACAACAAATATTTATAAAAGTGAGGCTCATAAATAAAATATCTCAATTCCAATGCTAAATGAATGTTCAAATGTCAATTATGTATAGATTATATATGGTGAAAATAAAAACCATGTATATATCTCATGTGGTGAATATATATATATATATATATATATATATATATATATATATATATATATATACACAATAAGATCCTTGGCCTGAGCTATATAAAGAAATTGGAAAGAAAAGAGGCTTAAACCACATACCACCTAGCCATGGACATGGTGTGCTCATGCATATCCCATCATGACAATAACCCTTTAGTTAAGGCCAAGAATATTATTTTTAATACATTTAATGTAATTTTACTATTCTACATTATGATCATGTAGTTTCATCAAATTTGTTTGAAAATCCAACAAAGATTTATTGGAATTAGAATTACAAGTTTAATCTATGTAGTCTACACAATCCAAGTAACCATGAGGTTTTTAAGACTTTGAACCTATTTATGTATTAAAAAATAAAATATATAAAATTAGGACATATCCATGTTAACCATTAATCTATCAAAGACCTAAATTGATCAAATGTTTTATGGTTCAAATCGTTTTTCAATTTTTCCACTCTAAAAGAAATTTACCTCAAAATATTTTTAAATCCATAACTAAGATAAATTTATACTAGTAGTTATATGATTATAATACTATAAATAAACTATACCCATTTTTTAAATTAATTAATGACTAATAATATAAATAATAAGTAACTACTGTTAGTTCAGAGCACACATTAGATTTATACCCAGCCAACAATAACATAGAATAATCACACAGACGAAAAAATGGAGAAATAGAAGAATAACACAAATATATTACTAATGGAGAATGAAATCACTTCACATTACACAGAGGCCTTGGCCCTTGGCTTGCATTCCTTGGCCAGAGAAATTATAAATTTATAGAGGCTGAAGGAGGATATAGAATCCTGCATGTGATTTAGATGAAGATTTAAAAACTAATGGAAATATGGTAGGTTCGACACAAGTGTGGCGATGACGGCTGGGACGACGAAGTGTCGGGGAGTCGACATCGTCATTAGCACAATGTGTGTCAGTTTGGATTCACACTTAACATTCTCCCAATTGAAGCCAAATAAGATTCATGAATCAAGTCACACCGAGTCCTACCATGCCTCTATGTAACTCATGTTTATTTCTTGGTAGAATCTTAGTGAGCATATTAGCAAGGTTCTTATTTGTATTGATCTTTCCAAGGATAATTGTTCTTCCTCCAACACATGTGAGATACAATGGTACCTTAAGTCAATGTGCTTTGTTTCTGAATGAAATGTTGGGTTTTTCGCAAAGTGAATGGCACTCTAACTATCACAATATAGCACATATTTGTCCTGCTTTATTCCTATCTCTCCTAGGAATTGTTGCATCGACAAAATCTCTTTACAAGCTTCTGTTGTAGCTATGTAATCTGCTTCTGTTGTAGAGAGAGCTACTATCCTTTGTAGCCTTGACACCCAAGATACTGTTGCACTTGAAAATGTATACAAATAACTTGTAGTGGACTTTTTGGTGTCCACATATCTAGCCATATCTGCATCTGTAGATCCTTCAAGCACAGCCTCATTATGACCAAAACATAAACAATAATTACTAGTACCCTTGAGATCCCTCAAAATCCATTTTAGTGCTTGCCAATGTTGTTTGCCTGGATTAGCAAGGAACCTACTCGCTACTCCCACTAAATATGCAATGTCTGGTCATGTGCATACTATGGCATACATCAAGCTGCCAACTTCTAAAGCATAAGGAATCTTTCTCATCTCTTCCTTCTCCTTGTCATCACTAGGAAATCATTTAGTACTCAGCTTGAAGTGGGATGCAAGGGGTGTACCAATTGGCTTGGAATCCTTCATATTAAACCTATCAAGCACCTTCTTGATATATTTTTCTTGTGACAGCCACAACCTTTTGTTTTTCCTATCATGCATAATCCTCATGCCCAATATCTGTTATGCTGGTCCCAAATCCTTCATTGAAAATTTGTTGCCCAAATATTTCTTCAACATATTGATCTTATTCTTATCATACCATATAATAAACATGTCATCCACATATAACAATAATATGATATACTTTCCTTTATCATACCTGTTGATATAGACACAATTGTCAACTTCCAACCAGTGAAAACCATGTTCCAACATGAATGAATCAAATTTCTTGTACCATTTTCGAGGTGTCTGTTTCAACCCATAGAGACTCTTCTTCAACCTACAAACAAGGTCTTCTTTTCCTTTTTCTATGAAGCTTTCTGGCTGTTGCATATAAATTTCTTCCTCCAATTCACCATGAAGGAAAGAAGTTTCTACATCTAATTGTTCACATTCTAAGTCTAAAGAAGTAGCAAGACCAAGAATGACTCTAATGGATGCCATTTTAACAACAAGTGAGAAAATTCAGTGAAGTGTTAGGTAGTGGATCCCCCGCGTAACGGATTTGGGGCTTAAAGCCCACAATTTTGGGTATAGGGATTTAAATGGGTCCATGAAGTGCGCAGAGCATGAGTTGTAATGTGTCAAGTCAAAGGGTAGTCCACCCTAAAATATTGTAAATTAATTTAGAATGTGTCAGCCTACCCATGGTCCGTGGACCATGGGAATGTATAAATAGAGTGAGGCTCTAAGTGTAGAAGGTAGCTTTTGTTGAGATCAAAAGGGTATGGGTTTCTGAAAGTAATAGTCGATTTAAGTCTGTAAGTCTGAGTCGCGGGTCGTAGTAGTAGAAGAGGCTCTGTAGCTGTGTGCACAGAGGCCTAGTAGAGTCTGCAGCTATTTGCATGGACCCCTGCAGCTATGTGCGCAGGGTAGGAAGTGGATTGTAACTGGAAAAATCATTAATAAAGATAAATTGGTTTTGGAATATTGCGTATCTATTTCTATATTCTGGTCTATGCATCTGTTTAAGGTTTATGATTGCATGCATGTCTATCTATGTTAAATGATAACTGAAAATATTGGGCCTATTTAATTTAATTCAAGATCTATAATAATACTAAGCACAGAAAGGGTAAAGAACATTCGCTCTCGTCATCCTAGCCACGCGAAGGTAGTTGCACTGAACAAACAGTTGCGCGGAAGTAGCGCAGTGGATAGGAACGGTTTGTGACTTTCCAGACCTCATCAAGACATCCCTAGGGTGCGAAAACCTAGTTCCAACACCCTCCCATACTACCTCGGGTGAGACCTCAATTCGTGCTCCGCGGGCTGTTGCTAAAAGGGCCGTAGTTTCAGGATTTGTTTGGCTAAAACACTCTGAACCTAGGTCAGGCCCCATAAAGCCAACAAATGGTTCTGTTGCCAAGACCGGGATCTGCCTAAGGGATGTTTGATGTCGAGACACTAGAACCCTACGAAGAAGGAAATTGAATATTGGCTGGATCAAAAGCTTCACGAGTCCGTGATACAAGAAAACAAAACCCCACAGATATCTAGGAAGAGGTGGCTGGATTGCTACGTATATACAAAAATCCACGAGATCTTCTTTGTGTCTTTCTCTTCAGAGCTATATGATTGGATCACGAGGCTAGCAGATAGCTAGGGAAGGTGCAAGCTTGATCAACTGATAGTGTGGACTCCAAAGTTGGTGTGCAGGCTAGAGGCTTCAGAAGATAAGATCGCCTGGGCAGTAGACCATTGGCTCGATCGGATAATAGGAGGGTTTATCAACAAATTTTTGATAGACATGACTGTAAGTTACAGCAAAGCAGAAAGATGTTTTCTTAAGGGACCGCGATGTAAGTACATCAAATCTTTGTATACCTGGATTAAGATGTTGTTATGTGAAAAACAGGCGATGTGAATACATTAATCAGTGGAATGACGCAGCGCGGAAAAGTGTACAAAGGTATCAGAGGGTTAGGAAACAATCCTTTAATTTCACCTTCGTGAGCGAGCGAGGAAGAGCATACGTGGGTTTCTCTGAGGAGTGCAGTAAGTTTCATTAAGGAATGCATTCCACAGTTACCATCGCCGCGTACACCGCCACCCATGTCATCTCATTCACCTCCATCTTCACCCACACCACCTCCACCAAACCAACATTTCAGCATGGCGAGCGCGATCAGTCTGCTTGTATTCAGAGGAGTAGGGAACGAAGATCCAGATCAATTTTGGTTTGTAGTAAGAGTAGTATGGGAAGCATATGGGGTTACGGATGATAAAATTAAGAAGGAAACATTGGTAAGCGTGTTGTAGGACCGCACCCTCACTTGGTATATCAAGCACTCGAACGATCACCCAAATGCAGGAATAGCAGAGATCCAGATCGTGTTGAATAAAGAATTTAGCTGGCTGAAACTTGAAACGTAGTCAATCATCGAATTTAAGGAGATCGCGATGCTTCTAGGTGAAACCCCCTGGGATCTAGATCGGAGACTGAAAATTACAATCTACGAGGCTAATATGATGATGACATATGCGCAGCACCACACGTGTTTTGTGGCATCTTTGACACTACACCTAAGGACGGAATTGTCACAACAGAAGCTCTCAACCTAGGAAGAAGCATTGGAAATGGTGATGAGGTTGCATGAGACACCGATACAGGATCTAGGGTTGGGAGTCCAACAAATCCACACACAGGTACAAAACCTATGCTTGGAGATGCAGAGTTTGAAGCAGGATAGGGCACCCTGGCCAGAAGCGCACGAAGAAGTGTGGTGCATAAAATGTAAAGGCTAGGGTCACGATAAGGATCATTGCCTCGTATTTGCAAACTATTTCATGGGAGGATGGCCGATGCCATTGTGGCCAGAGGCATAGGCGGGCCCAAGTGCAGCACCCGCGCTGTGGTGTGCGATCTATCAAGTGGGAGGAAAGCACACGACACACAACTGTCACCTGTTGTAGAAGTATACACAAATTCCACAACAGCTATTTTGTAACTTCTGTAGATCAGTAGGCCATGATGAGCAAAACTGTCGGAGCTATAATTTATTGATGGATCAGACACCTGCTTATAGGATGCAGATTGAGGCAGGAGGTCAGGATCCAGTCGTAGCCATAGTGTGCGGTGGATTCCAAGGGCGCGGACGACGATGAGGAGGAATGGGACCTAGCTGAGGGCGCGGATAGTTAATCTGCTACAATTGTGGAGGCCCTAGGCACTACGTACGTGACTGTGTGAATTCAACCAGAACATGTTGTCTGTATTGCTATCAGTTTGACCATGAAGCAGTAGATTTCCCAACATTGATCGCATAGATGCACGAGAAAGGGGTACTACAACCTCCTCTGACACACAATATCCAAATGATGAGGTTGGAACTGTACGAAGGAGACCCCAATGTGAACATGGTACTCAGAAGTGGTGCGACCACAAGGGATGATAAGGGAGAGGAACTCGAGGGCGATACATGGGTTCACAAGGCTACAAAGAAAACTGAGTTTAACTTGGAATGTGCCAAAGAAACATTTATGGAAGCTAAGAAGAGCTTTGCGGAGGCCTATACTTCAAGTAGTAAGGATCAACCAAAGACAGGAATGGATCCCTCTATGCTTACTACCTTTTTAGAGACATGGATGAAGCTGCTACACAACAATAAGGTAGTTAAAGGACTACAAGAGTTCATCACTAGGTGCATAGGGGTAGGGGAACCACGCTTAGTTCAAAAGGTAGGGAAGCATGCCTTGCGCATTGGAAGGGAAATGCAATTGACAACACAAATTGTTGAATATGAGATGGATCAGGTTATCCTAGACCTGGGCTCAGACACGAATGTGTTACCAAAGCAGACATGGGAATGCATGTGTAGGGCCCCGTTACAGTGGTCTCCTATTCATTTAAGGATGGCGAACCAACAAAAGATCGTGCCCATGGGAAGATTCCAAGGGGTAACTGTGGACATTGAAGGTGCGAGCACGCAAACTGAATTTGAAGTAATAGAGATTGTGGATGACAGTAACCCTTACCCCATGCTGTTAGGAATAGATTAGGCCACATATATGAATGAAGTCATCATCCTGAAAAAACGAAAGATGATATTTGAGAAAAAGTCCCTACGCGTAGTAGTTCCATTGGATCTAGTCGAAGGAGCACGGTACACTGAACCTGTGCGCCAGGACGATAACGATGATGAGCTGGATTTAATCTGTCAGATAATGGTGCAAGACAAGGATCAAGTGAACCCAACTGAGGATGGAAGAATTTCATGGGAGTGCGACAGTTCATGTACTTCAGATTCAGACGAAGAAATAGAATGCTGGCAGAACCGGTTGCAGAAAGTAACAAAGCTAAGTTGCAACATGACGGTTAGATCACTACAATGCATGAGGTCTGAAGCACAGGGACTGCCAACATATAATGGGGAGATAGGGATGGATGAATTCTTGGACAAATTTGAACGGTCAATACCAAAACAATAGAGTTACAGTGCGATGGAATGGGCGTTGAGCGCAACACTAACATGTTGGTGGCAGACGAGCTAGAAAAATATTGGGAATTGGCATGAATGCAGGAGATGGATGCACTTATGATTTGGAATTCCTCGGCGTCGAAAGCAAGCCGCGAAGCTAGGGCAAAGCAGTTTGTGTGGCCACCTGTGTCAATGGGTATAGATGAGCGTTGGGCAACCACATCATAGGATAAGGATCAACCTGACGCAACAATAGGAAAAACGATGCACACCACAAATACCCCGTGACGAAGCATTCATAATGCTACACTGAATAATGAATAAAGTTTACCAGGCGGGATGAATGGATTGGGACCTGCGTGTACCAGCAGTTCGATGGGCCTATAGGACCATAAGAAAAAACCAGGGCGCAACAATATTAAGAAGGAAACTGGGAAACCAGAGAAGAGGCCTTGGACCACAGTAGGGATAGGATGTGAGGACCTAGGTAAAGGAATTAGACAATTGCAAAAAGACCTTCAGAGAGGGGTCATGAGACCTCGAGAGCCTGATGATGAGTGGGCACGGCTAAGGAAGAGAACTCTGACAATGGACGAAGAAATCCATGAGCTAAACACCGAAGTTACATAAGCAAGCTACGAGAAACTAAGCATGTTGGGATCAAGGCTAGCCAACCCTACTACTACATTAGAAAGAGTAGTGACCCTGCTATCATGGCTGCAACCACACCTTACTGAACAAGGGAGTGTACCACATAAAGAAGGGCGTGGCACAACACCAGACATAAGGGTATTTGAACAGTGCCCGCAGCGCAGGCTAGCAGGAAAATTGAAGCCTCACACTAGGGGTGACCACCTGACTATCTGTAGGAAGCATAGTCTCAGTGCCCCTCGCAGTTGAAAGAAGGCACATGACTATAAACAAGTCTACAGAAGCGTTGCTCGGAAAGGAGGTTCCGCATAGTTTTAGTCTGTCACAAAGATCATGGTCACGCCTAAGAATCTACGTTGTTGCGTGGGTAGGCTGGGAAGTGACTGTGGATGTCACTGTTCAAGAGAAGAGGTCTAACTTAAGGCAGAAAGGAGTGGGCAGTGGGTCGTTAAGATAGGAATTAAGAGCTAGATTCAGGATGATTTGCTGCCAAATAGATACCGCTGACTCAGATATGGAGGGAATGACCGAATTCAAAATTTACCATAAAAATCCATGGGGTAGTTGTAGAACGAAACTTGGTGGTTTGAGATTTGAGCCAGTACAGAATGACGAACACCAAGATACCTCGTTTCCTATAAGTACACGATCGAACAAACCCACTATAGACACAATGTCTAGAACCAGAGTGTGATTCATGGAAGTTAACCTAGAACCCTAGGTGCCCCAGGGAGAGCCTGGAGAGGTAGTAGGTGCACCAGAGGTACCAAAGTCCCCATGCATGCTGCGACCTTAGAAAAACAAACAACCAATAGGGCCAGTCTGGGAATCACCACGAATTAGTAAATTGTCACTAACAGATAAGGGAAAAGTTGTCACCATTGAAAAAGAGGAGGAGGAGGAAGATTTGCAAGCCTTAATAGTCCAAATTGAGGCACAAGATGATGAGGTGGAGAATGTCTCCCAAGAAATTTTGCCGATATAGTTTCCCCCTACATTCCCCCATGGAAAGGGACAGCCAAACTACCAAAGGACCTGGAAGCCATGAAGAGTGCGCTCCAGACCCTCCTTCTTCTAGATGAGATAAGATTTGATGGTCTGCTACTGTGACAGGTATCGAATATCAAATTTGAAGACTTGGACCTAGTGGATAATGAGAAGTTCCCATAGTTGGCTGTGGAGAAATTACTATAGCAGAAATGGTTGCATGGTGTGGAGATGGCTGGGTTACCTCATTTGCGGTGGATACCCCACTACCACCATGCACCCATCACAATTTTTTTAATCCAGTAGGTACTATGTCTAGTACATGATGGGTATCTATGGCTAGAGGAGCCGATTCCCATCATGCTCGACTTAATTCACCGAATATCATGATTTCCTATTAAAGGAAGCAAACCCACACACATTGGAGGAAAGAGCAGTGACTTGGGCCTCGCAGAAGCTATGAAGGCCAAATATAAGATAGATAAAAGGAAGTGAGGGTATGTAATAGCAAGCATTAAGGACCGAGGGGTGCACATCGCCACCCAGCTGCTGGCCAGCAAGCTCATGACGAAATGCCACGTAGACGAGGTACTAGCATTTTTAATTGCGTTGGTGGAGCAGCGTGCAAAAGGGGTCGAATTCAATTGGGTGCAGTTTCTCTATGAGGAATTATTCACAAATTGCATGGAAGCCCAGGACTAGGATAAGACCTTCGACTACACATCGTTGTTGTTATTCATCCTGCTGGTTGTTGGGGAGCTGCCAGTGGCCAGCCAGTTTCCCACTATGGATACAAACCTACTCGAGGCCGTGAGGTACACTTCGCTCTAGGAAATGAAAGATGCAGCATGGATTCGAGAGATAAAAGTGTTTTGGGCATTCATAGAGGCGATTTTATGAACATGGATCAACTGAAGGCCGCGCTTGTCCCTGACAGTATATAACAGTTTACAAAGTGTAGCAGAATTCAAGGCAGATATGCATAACTTGTATATCCGGGCGCACAAGGATCCAACCCGAGAATGGGTAAAAATGTCATTCATTGCCACATATGATGCAATCTTCGAAGTCATGGCGTCATGGTCTGTGGAGTGGCACACCCTGGACTTGGCGGAACTAGAAAAGATCACAACATAGCAGAGGAAGAATGAGACCAAGATGCACATCACGAAGCTTATGGAGAGCAAGCATGAGGAACAAGATGGGGCCACACAGAAGAAGAGGGCTAAGGCACCAGCAATAGATCATATGGTACGGACCATGTCCACACCCACTGAGGAAACTAAGCAAGGTCTGGAAATGTCCATGGATTAGGACATATAGGGGGAGGAGGAGACACCAGAATGCATGGACCTTACAACAAAATTGACCCAAATCAAGAGGCCATGCGTCTAGGAGCAATTACCCGCATGAAAAAAGACAAATACAATGAAGACTGTGGAGGGAAACCTCATTGACCATCACAAACAAGTTCATGAAGTCATGAAGGATGCTCTCGAGAAGTTGATGACGGAGCATACTGATGAGCCCCATAAATGGGTGATTATATGGGCTCATTTTGCCTCCTAAATCAACTTAATCCACCATTCTCATTAGTTTATTGCATGTTTTTTATTATATTTATGCTAATAGAGTGAATTGGGTTAGTCATTATGCCATGAAGTCTAATGTGTGCTTTATGCAAATTTTTGGTCAATTTTGAGACAAAGTCAAAGGCTTAATGAGAATTTGGCAGCCAATATTCGAGGAAAAAAAGGGAGAGGATTTGTAGGAGGGTGTCCCCCTCATTTATGACTCCCTACTCTGAGTCCTTCTTCAGAAAGCTCAGAGCACAAGCAGCCACATCAATGCATCTAAGGGGCAGCCGAGCAAGTGAAGAATAATTGTTGTCTATCTCAAGTCTTGGGAGCCAAGCCTCCTTATTAGGAGAGCTGTTGGGAGCTCCAATGGTATAAATAAAGAGGCTTAGGGCCTCATTAGGTTGTTGTATGTTAATCAATTTTTTTCACTTTTGTTGCAACTCTTGCTTAGCTCATTTTGAGCTTACTATTGTGAATCGTTTTATGTAATGTGACTATTATTTTTATAATGGAGTTGAAATATTTTCTAAGCCATCACTAAGTTCTTTCAGAGGGCTGAAGCTCTTGGGTTAGGGCCCAACCCAAGCTGCCAAACACCTCTTGTTTTGTATTTATATGTTGTGTTTTAGTTTATGAATTAGTTTTTGTTAGATAGATTTCTTCCTTGGTTAGAGTAGGTTGCTTTTGGTGATTTACATAGTTGTTTCCATTTCAGTTTGCTGAAGTAGGTTAAATAGTGTTAGGAGAAATATGAAAAAAAGCCATCAACAAAGCCTTGACCTCCTTTCCTCCCTTTGGGACCATGAGCTGAGGTCAAGATACTCTGGCTGCCACAAAAACACAGTTTTGCTTCCTCTATACAATTTCTAGTGTTATAGTTTGATTTAGAGGTTAATGATTTGCTTCAGATCAATTTTTCCATACTCTTTTTTGTTCTGCAATAAATCTCTTTCCATGCTTTCCTTTCCATATAGAATTTTTCAAAATTTTACTTTCCTAGATAAAATTTAGGTTAACATGAGATATAGTTCTGTTTTTTTGGTGCAGCTAGTTCTTTTCTTGCTCAGTTTCAGTGTTTGATTTGTAGCTCTTTTGCAGTACATCTCTACTCATAATAAGTTAATAAAGAAACCATCACCATCTATTTTTGCTACATGTTTCACAGGTCATTCACCGCCCTTCACAACTATGCCCTAATTTTCTGCATTTTCCTCATAATCTTTCCTCTCGACTCTTGAACAACTCCAACCATCATTTTCTTTCCTATTCCTCCTTGATAAAAATCATACACCTTAACACATCCCTCTAGTGTTCAGCTACCCTTTCCGATGGTGTTTACAGCTTTAAAACCTCTAAAACAACCCTTGGCATCCTCCTGTAGATCCTCCTATAGATCCCCTACAGCCTCCTGTAGAATTTTATGTAACTTTTTGAAGTCTGATTGCAGGGAAAGGCTCTAGAAGGTTGCCAGAGGTCTCCTAGGAGCCCTCCAAACCTTCCTACAGTTATGAAAATCCCAAGTTCACCCTACATCGTCACCTAATCGTTGCCACATCCACACAAAAAAAAAGTTACATGCATGAAAATTTCACATAAAATACATAAAAATCCAAAAAAGATGTTTTCTCTTATTTCCTTCTAGAAATAGCTTGAATAGGTGTAGTTTACTTCCTTAGTAGGTAATGGCACTCTTTTCCTAGATTTTCACCTCTCTTTTTGCAAAAGTAGGGTTAGTCGGTAAATTAGGGTTTGCTAGGTTTACTTCACATGTTAGTCTTCTTTCTCTTTCTGCAAGTAGAATAGCCTCTGTAGATTAAGCTTTCCTTTCTTTCATCACATATAAAGCTTCTTCTGGAATTTATAGAAGTTGGCTTGAGCTCCTAGTGATCTTGCACGAGCTGACCAAGTGATAGCCTGCAGTAGGAACTAGTACTTGTGCATACAATACTGTCGCATCCAATTTTGTTATGAACTACCGGGTTGATAAAAGTAAAGTAGGAAGCCCCAAGAGTTGCAACGTTATTGCTACAATACTGGTGCTCACCACTTTTTGGCGCCATAGCTGGGGAAGCGTCAGAGTATTTTGAGATTACTTCTTTTCTTCTATTTTCTACTGCAACATTATGCTAAGTAGGTCATTTAAGCAAAAGTAGAGTAGTTGTTTCTTTCAATTTCTGCATTTCCTTGCATTCATTTCAATTCTGCAATTTCCATTTCAGCAAAAGTAGATTAGTCCTTTCAATTATGCAATTTCCATTTCAGCAAAGGTAGATTAGCCCTTTCAATTCTGCAATTTCCTTTTCAGCAAAAGTATATTAGTCCTTTCAATTCTGCAATTTTCATTCTAGATTAGTCATTTCCTTGCTTTCATTTCAATTCTACAATTTCTTTTTAGCAAGTTCATTTCAGTAGTTGCAATTTGTTTGTTCAATCAATTTCAGTTTTGCAAGTACAAGCAGAAAAGAAATAAAAATCACCCAAAAAGACATTTCATTTCATGCCTCATACGAATAGAGGTAATTCAACAAAATTCCTACCCAACACCCCCATTACATCACAAAGCCACCCTTCTCTCTTATTCGGTGGTAGTGATCCAAAAGAAACTTTATGGGAACAACCAGAGATATTTGAAGAACCTATAGGAGAAGAAGAGGAAGAAAACATCCCTCCTGAGACAATGGCTGATAACAAAAATGCTAGGGGGAATGGAGAAAGAGTAGAGGGTACCTTTCCCATCCGAGAGACCATTGGGGACACTAAAATTAAGAACATAAGACCTTCAACCCTACCTCACTTCTATGGATTGACTATAGAAGATCTTGACACCTTCTTGTTTGAGTTTTTTGTTATCTGTTGAACATATGACTATGCAGAAGATGAGTAGACGTTGAAACTGTTTCCTTCTACTCTCAAGGATGCAGCATTGCGTTGGTTCATGGGGTTACCTGGCAACAACATCATAACTTGGGCTCAGATGCAGCAAGACTTTAATAACAAATATCGAGACTACTGTAGGTCAAAAGATACCAAGGAAGAAATCTTCCGAATGACCATGGGAAGTGATGAATCCTTGGAAGATTATGAAGAAAGGTTACAACTTAGTTATAAAAGGGCCAGGTGCACACTTGACCCTGAATCTCTGAAGTTGGTCCTGCTCAGAGGAATTCTGGAAGACCTTCTAGACACCCTCCATTTACTGGCTGGGGGAGACATCTACCAACTACCTTAAGAAGACATAAAGACCTTTTTTAGAAACCATTCTAGGGCAACTAGAAAGAGAGGTAGGGGGAGTCAACCCATAGCCAGTACCTCCTCATCTAGTTCATCCCTAAAAGGTGAACTTCAAAACATGCTGGAATACTTCAAGAGTGAGATGTTGCAGATTCTTGCCATGCAAATGGATACCTTACATATCAAAAGGAAACAAGAGGAAGTAGAGAGCGCTTTGGCCATTTTCTGTCCTAGGTGCACCAAAAGGCATCCTAGGAACGAATGTCCATTGAACTCTATAGAGGTTTGTTTAGTCTGTGAAGAAGATCATTCTATAGATAAGTTCCCTTTCTTACTCCGACTTAAAGTTGTATACCAAGGGGCCGAAGGACCCACTGAACCACTCTATTTCGTGAACCAAAAGGAGACCGCATGGGCCTATACCATACCACCATGGAATGCAAGGGACATCTCAAGCATACTACAACCCCAATCAACCTAGGAAAATTTTTGGACAAGTGTATTGAAATGAACTTGTCCCTCAGTCCAGAAAAATGTGAATTCTTGATGACTAAAGAGACCATGCTAAGTCATGCAATTTCTCAACAAGGATTGTAGGTGGACCCCAACAAAATTGCCATCCTCCAAAGGATCCCACCTCCTCAAAAGGTGAGAGATGTCCAAAGTTTGCTAGGCTTAGTGGGATATTATAGAAGATTTATTAAAGATTTCAGTAAGTTAGCCTCTCCATTGTTTGGTATTTTGGGAAAAGATGTCGAATTCATATGGACTGACAACTATCAAGAAGACCTAGAGACCTTGAGAAGTAAACTTGTGACTGCCCTAGTTTTGAGAGGCCCAAATTGGGCCCTACTTTTCTACATTCACATAGATGCCTTTAACAAAGCAATGGGAGCAGCCTTGGGGCAGATTGATCAAAGGTTACCTTATGCCATATACTTTATAAGTAAAAAATTTTCCAAGGCAGAGTTAAACTACACCGTCACTGAGAAGGAACTCCTAGTCATAGTGTATTCCTTAAATAAGTTCAGAAATTACATCACAGGCTATCAAACCTTTTTACACACCGATCATGTTGCAATTAGGTATTTAATGAATAAACCAGATGAAAATTCTCGCATTATTAGATGGTTGCTTTTATTGCAGCAATTTGATTTACCCATTGTTGATTAGCCTGGTAAGGAAAAAGTTGTTGTTGACTTTTTTTCTAGATTAAATTTGCCTGCTGGTGAGGAAGGAATGGTGGATGATCAAATGCTAGATGAAAACCTATTTCTATCTCAGTACTCTCTCCATGGTTTGCTGATATAGAAAATTACTCGGTTTCAGCACAGTTCCCACCACACATGTCCTCAAAAGAGAAGAGCAAGATTGTGAGGAAAAGTGCCCCTTTCACTTGGATTGGGTGCAATCTCTTCAAACTTGGCCCAGATCAGATCTTGAGAAGATGTGTCACGGAGGAGGAAGTTTTTTGGATTCTCCTAACCTATCATGATGGGCCTTGTGGAGGCCATTTTGCAGCAAAGAGGACTGCCTTCAAAATTCTGCAAGTAGGTTACTATTCGCCTACTCTTCATCAATATGTGAAGAGATATATCAGCCAATGTGATCTGTGCCAAAGGATGAGGAAACCTATTCCAAAGGATGAGATGCCCATGCAACCTCAAGTGACTTTTGAGCCATTTGAGAAGTGGGGCATGGACTTTGTGGGTCCTATCAACCCTCCAAAACAGAAACAATACATCATTGTGTGCACGAATTATCTGACAAAATGGGCAGAGGCAAAGGAAATAAAGGTAGAAACAAAAGAAAAAGTAGCTGAGTTTTTAAGAGAGAACATATTCTATAAGTTCGGGTATCCAAGAGAACTGGTTACAGATCAAGGTAGTCAGTTCACTTCCAATTTGATTAAAGACCTACTCACACATCATAAAATCAAGCATAGGACTTCCACCCCTTACCATCCACAAGCCAGTGGGCAGGTGGAAGTCACTAATAGAGGTTTGGAAGGAATTCTGACCAAGGTAGTGAGTAGCAGCAGAAAAGATTGGGCAGATAGATTGGTTGAGGCCACCTGGGCCTACAACACCACATGGAAGACCACTAGAGGGTTCACACCCTATGAACTGGTCTATGGGAAGAAGGCTTTGATGTCAATAGAGTTTGAATACAATACACTAAGGATGGCAGCACAACTGGACCTATATCTCAGCCATGCACAGAGGGAAAGGTTACTCCAGCTAAATGGATTGGGTGAATAAATATTGCAGGCCCTTCTTCACACAGAGGTAGTCCAGCATTAGAGGAAGATATGGCATGACAAAAATATCAAGGAGAAGAAATTCCAAGAAGGCGATTGGGCACTACTTTATGAATCAAGGTATAAAGATTTCAAGGGCAAGCTGAGGAAAAGATGGCTAGGACCCTACACTGTAGAAAAATGCAATGACAATGGTTCAGTTCTGATTAGAACTATTAATGAGGAAGCCATCCCCATGTTTGTCAATGGACATAGGTTGAAAATTTACAAGAAGCCCCTCTCCAAGGGAGATTTCATTGAAGATCTGAAAAAAACAGTGTTGGTAGTGGAGCAAGTCTCAGCCTCCACTCCACCCACTCACTGAGAAAAAAGTAAAAATAATAAGGACTCAAGTGAAAACCTCTATGAGGTGCTTGAGTCCCATCATTGGGTTGAAAACCTCTTTTGAGGCAGCCCAATGATGAAAAAAATAAAAAAGAGAGAGAATAAGATCCCTGGGTGAAAACCTCCCTTAGAGGTGCCCAGCGCAGGAAAATAGGGTGAAAATCTCCTAGAGGTGCCCTAGTTGTCTTTTCAAAAAAAAAAAACAGAGAAAAAGGAAGAGAAAATTGACTTTTAAAATGCATTGCAAGTTATAGATGGCCCACAGGAAGAAAGGTGACATGCCACAAAGCCTATTACACATCCTCTATACTCTTCTCCATCATTTCTGACTTTTTTTTTCACCTCTCTGTGTTTTTTCCTAAAGACTGTGCATCCTATAGGAGGCCCTGTGTGTTCTACAAGAGGCTCCTATAGAAATCACATAGAGCTTGAAATGGAGTTTAACAACAATTTAGGGAGTTGGGGACTATCCTGGAGAGCATGTAGGCCATCCTACAACTATACACCATCTAAATCCTCCATCCCACACCTGCACCACCTCATTTCCATTGATTTATTTCCTTCCTGTAGAGAAAAGCCAGAAACTAGTTTTAAAAAAATGAGGAAATAAAAAGAACAACACCTCCACAACTCACCTGAAGCTTACCAAATCCATCTCCATTGCCATCAGAATCCTTAGTAGAATCCTCACAGTTCCTAGCACAAGCATTAGCTAAAAATTTTAGAGGGAGAAGTAGCTACAGGAGATCATGTAGGATTTCATATAGCATCTGATCCCCTTAAGATCAAGCTCCAGCAACAAAATAGGTGCAACCACAAGAATGCAGAGGATGTCCGAAGAAAGATTTAGCTAAAAGGCACCTGTACAAGACAAACGAGCACATATCAAGAAGAAAAGAGCATATAGCAGAAGTGATACAGGCATGCAGCAGCAACAGAACCACGTAGCACCGAAACACAAGCATTCAACCTGCAGGTAAGTGTCTAACCGTCTCCTCTATTGCATCTGTATAATTCAAAAACTGCATGAATGAATGAAATGGTTGGGATTAAACCAGAAAGGTGGCTAGTTAACTGGTCACCCTTATCCAGTTTGACTATGGTCACTTGGAGATCCCATGCACGTGTGCCTAGTCAACTCATAGAAAAATCTAGAAAGACAAGTAGTGGCGGGTGTATAAACTCTGATGCAAATGATGGGAAGTGATTAAGGGAAGAAGGCATGAAGACTCATGATGACACAGTAGTGGGGAGAAATGGTCTGAATAATGGAAATGTGCCATTTTTTTCCACATCACATCATTGCTGGAAATATCTTCAGTAAGCATAAGTACTCTCTCTCGAACTTATTCACCACTTTTGTTTCCATTTTATCATTGTCCCCGCGACTGCAGCAAGTTCCATACCACCTCTATATCCTCGAAACCATCACTCTCTGTTGTTTTCAAAACTCCTCCTCTTATTGGGTTCTACAAGAGAATTATCGGGTTCTACAGGAGGAATAATAGGTTCTACAAGAGAACCTCCAACCATTTCTACAGGAGGGCCAGTAAGTACTTTTACAAGAGAAAGCATGGGATTTTCCCTCAAATACAGGCCTGAAGAGGTAGGATCTATACAAACCCAACTTGGATATTCATATATACAAGGAGTGATGCAATTTTAGGGATGAATTAAGCCTGAAAAAGAAGAGGAATTGCATTAAAAAAGTCTACCTATTTCTTAAAGAAAAACACAATTTTTTCTCTGTTTCCTATTTTTGCAAAAAATTGTTGTCTCCTTCTCCACCTGAGGTATTCCAAAAGATAAAAAACATAATGAAAGAGGGATTAATGAGGAAGGAACCCATAAATTTAGTTAAGCTCCATGAACATCCCAAGGTAGTAGCCATTTTTACCAGAGCCAATTGGACGCCATTTTCGAAAAATTTTGAGGGTATGATGAAGAAATAACTCAGGAGTTTTCCCTTTCCTTGGTACCCCACTCAAAGACCCATGCCATTGTTACTTTCAGAGGTATCACCATGGAAATCACCCCAAATTTTATCAATAGGGTTACCAGTTTCCCACTTGGACTACCCTGGAGCAAAGATTAGAAGCCATTGGGTCAAGTTGCCAAGAAAACCTTCTTCCAACCAAATGAGCATCCTATAGAGGACAAGAATGGCATCAGATGAAAAGGCATACCTTACCCTTGGGATGAGGTCAATTACCAAATTATCAAGTACATTTCCTATCAAGGGAGGTATAGCATAGTTTATGGTTACCATTTTAGACTTCTGCATGAGCTGAGATATGGCATGGATATTCCCACACCCCAAAAGCTTAGTATTCACTATTTTATCCTATAGTCCCTTATAGACTCCATCATTAAATTGAAGGCAGGAGGTCTAGATCAATTGGCTCACCATGGACTAATTAAATTGCTGGTGGAAAAATCCCTCCACACATTCACAATCCCCATACCCTGGGAGATCTTCATAAATATGATAGGAGAAGATGATATAGAAGCCCTCACATATGACCTCAGTCCTTCTGAAAGTGAGGGGGAAGAACAAAAAGGGGAAAATGAGGAGGAAACCAAAACAAAGAAGGAAGAATCTAAAACAAAGAAGGAAGAACCTAAAACAGGGAAGGAAGAGACTAAAACAGAGGAGAAAAAGACCAAAGTAGAGAAGAAGGAACCTAGGACAGAAGAGAAAAATACTAAAACAGAAAATAAAAGGACTAAACTGGAGAAGAAAAAGGCTCAAGTAGAGAACACAGAAACTAAACAAGATGATAAGGAAACCAAAACAGAGCTAGAGGATTTCGTCCTTGCTTAGAATAGGTTGCTTTCAGTGATTTACATAGTTGTTTCCATTTCAGTTTACTGAAGTAGGTTCAATAGTGTTAGGAGAAAGATACAAAAAGGAAATCAACAGAGAATTGACCTCCTTTCCTCCCTTTAGGACCATGAGCTGAAGTCAAGACACTTTGGCTGCCACAAAAACACAGTTTTGCTTCCTCCATGCAATTTCTAATGTTCTAGTTTGATTTAGAGGTTAATGCTTTGCTTCAGAGCCATTTTTCCATACTCATTTCTGTTTTTCAATAAATCTCTTTCCATGCTTTCCTTTCCATATAGCATTGTTCAACATTTTATTTTCCTAGATCAGAATTTAGGTTAACATGAGATATAGTTCTATTGTTTTGGTGCAGCTAGTTCTTTTCTTGCTCAATTTCAGTGTTTGATTTGCACATCTCTTGCAGTACATCTTTGCTCATAATAATTCAATAAATCAGTCATCACCATCTCTTTTGCTACATGTTTCACAAGTCATTCACATCCCTTCACAGATCTACCCTAATTTTCTGCGTTTTCCTCATAAACTTTCCTCTCGACTCTTGAACAAATTCAACCATCATTTTCTTTCCTAATCCTCCTTCATAAACCTCAGACACCTTAACACATCCCTCTAGTCTTTAGCTACCCTTCCCACCACTTTTCCACCTTTATAACCTCTAAAACAACCCTTGTCATCCTCGTGTAGATCCTCATGTAGATTCCCTGCAGCCTCCTATAGAATTTCCTATAAGTGACTTTTTGAAGTGCGATTGTAGGGAAAGCCTCCAAAAGGATGGTAGAGGCCTCCTAGGACCCCTCCACACCTTCCTACACCTATTAAAATCCCATGGTCGCCCCTCGTCGTCACCTAATCGCTGCCACATCCACACAAAAAAAAGTTACATGCAGGACAATTTCACATAAAATAAATAAAAATCCAAAAAAGATGTTTTTTTATTATTTCCTTCTAGAAATAACTTGAATTGGTGTAGTTTACTTCCTCAATAGGTAATGGCACTCCTTTCCTAGATTTTCACCTCTCTTTTTGCAAAAGTAGGGTTAGTCGGTAAATTAGGGTTTGCTAGGTTTACTTCTAATTTCAGTCTTCTTTCTCTTTCTGCAAATAGAATAGCCTCTGTAGAGTAAGCTTTCATTTCTTTCATCACATATAAAGCTTCTTCTGGAATTCATAGAAGTTGGCTTGAGCTCCTAGTGATCTTGCACCAACTGACCAAGTGACAGCCTGCAGTAAGAACTAGTACTTGTGCATACAGCACTGTCGCTTCCATGTTTGTTACGAACTACCGGTTGATAAAAGTAAAGTAGGAAGCCCCAAGAGTTGCAACATTATTGCTACAATACTAGTGCTCACCACATACCACTTTGTTGCGGGCACTTAGAGCGCAGTTGCACGCATTACAGGTATGACCCCCGGGAGAGATGACATCGCACCTTATGGAAGGTATATCCAAAGCTGAGCAAATGGTGTGCACCCGCAAAATGAACACTTTGGTGTTACTAGAAGGCACTGTCTTAGCAGAAGCCGAAGGAGACATGAGGGGCTAGGGATTTAATTTGGCCGCCCTCCCTAGGGAAACCCTATACCAGCTGCACGATGGGGTAACTGCAAAGCTTCACGCCAGGGAGGGTCGCGCTCTCCAAATCTTCAGTAAATAGAAGGACAAGTTAGAACAACTCAACCTACAGTACGATCGCATGGTTGCCCAAAACTAGGGATTAGAACAGGCAGTGGAAGAGGCTTGTAGTAGCATCCCAGCGCTGGACATGCTAGCGACACTCCCCACCATGGAAAAAATTCATCAACTAGCAGCAAGAGTCTGCAGGACCCAGGAGGAGGCCGCAAAGGTTCAGTTGGAGCTGAACCTCTAGATCATGGAGCTGCGAATGAAGGTGTCATCCTCTACACCTGTAGAAGTCAGAGAGTAGCACCACCATGACATTCAATCAGGATTGGAAGAAATAGAGCATTCTGTCTAGGACTGCGCAATATCGTTGGACCAGTCACTCGTCACCCTCACTTCATTACAGGAGGACTCAATGCTATAGTAGTTAGAAAGAGAAGCGTGGAAGTTACAGTAGGCCTATGTCTATTTTCGTGGGACCGTGTAGATGGTCATCCTTACCTAGTGACTGGGCAAGATGAGGGAGGCCCAGGCTTTGAAAGAACAGGTGGACATCGCATGACAGAAAGTAGTAGGGCTTAAAGAACACACCCAGCCTTGGCTCGAAAAAGCGTTCAAGGTCACCCCCATGATCGAGGAGAAGCTGGCCCAGATGCAAGACACATATATGAAAAGGCAAGAGGGGGCCTCTGACAATGATGCATCAGGGAGTCATGCACAATTAATACAATAGACAATGGAGGAATGTGTGGCAGACGTAAGCAAAGTGCAGAGATTACTAGATGAGCTTTGCACAGAGATCACCGCACCAGCCAAGTGACTCGGGAGGAGTCATGATGTTTGTGTTGGGGACCTGTTGGGTAGCGGATCCCCTGTGTAATGGTTTTGGGGCTTAAAGCCCATAATTTTGGGTATTGATATTGTAAAGGCTCTGCAAAGTGCGCGGAGCATGAGCTGTAATGAGTCAAGTCAAAGGGTAGTCCGCCTTGAAATATTGTAAATTAATTTAGAATGTGTCGGCCTACCCATGGTCTGTGGACCATGGGAATGTATAAATAGAGTGAGGCTCTAAGTGTAGAAGGTAGCTTTTGTTGATATCAGAAGGGTATGGGTTTCTAAAAGTAATATTCGATCTAAGTCTGTAAGTTTGAGTCGCGGGTCGTAGTAGTATAAGAGGCTTTGCAGCTGTGGGCGCAGAGGCCTGGTAGAGTCTGCAACTGTGTGTGCAGACCCCTGTAGCTATATGCGCAGGGTAGGAAGTGCATTGTAACTAGAAAATGAATTAATAAAGATAAGTTGGTTTTGGAAAATTGTGTATTCTTTTCTATATTTTGGTGTATGCATCAGTTTAAGGTTTATGATCTCCCATGTGTCTGTCTATGTTAAATGATAACTGAAAGGATTGGGCATATTTAATTTAATTCAAGATCTATAATAATACTAAGAACAGAAAGGGTAAAGAACATTCGCTCTCGTTACCCTAGCCACGCGAAGGTAGTTTCACGGAACGGACGGCTGTGTGAAGTAGCGCAGCGTGTAGGAATGGTTCGTGACTTTCCAGACCTCATCAAGACATCCCTAAGGTGTCTAAACCTGGTTCCAGCACCCTCCCATACTACCTCGGGTGAGACCTCAGTTCGCGCTCCGTGAGCTGTTGCCGAAAGGGATGGTAGTTTCAGGATTTGTTTGGCTAAAACACTTTGAACCTTGGTCAATCCCCATCAAGAAACCATGAAGTCAATACCTTATTTTTGGGAAAATCCTTTCACCACCAGCCTTGCTTTATACCTCTCCTTCTTTTTGTCACCTTCATGCTCAATCATATAAACCCGTTTTTTTTCTAGATTTTTTTACCTTTTGGGAGGTTTACCAACTCCTAATTTTTATTTTCCAGGAAAGAGTTCATTTCATCTTCCATTGCTTTCTTCCATTCTTTATTTTTCTCAACTCTACAACATTCTTGAAAATAATTAGGCTCACCTTCATCAGTCAACAAAATATAGTTTAAAGGAGAATACCTTTGTGAAGGCTTATGAGGCCTAGAAAAGATGTGAACCAACTGTGGTGGTGCATTATCAAGTTGAATCTCCTCTAAACGTTCCTTCAAGCTTCCTTCTTCTTGGTGTTCCTCATTTTCCACTTGTTGTTCTCCCTTCTCCTGAATTTGATGTTCATTTTCTTGTATTGGTGGGATGTTTTCCTACTGCTCTTCAAACCTGTCAATAACCTTCTTGATCTCCAGCTCAACTTTAATCCTCTTGAACATTTCTAACTCATTAAATATAACATCCATGCTTCTAATAATTTTATCTTTCACTAGATCCCATAGACGATAACCATATTATTCATCCGCATATCCCAAAAAAATGCATTTCATAAATTTATTATCTAGCTTAGTTTTATTATCTTTAGGAATATTTACAAATGCTTCACATCCAAATATTTTCAAGTGAGAATAATTCAACTTCTTACCAGACCAAACTTCTTCAGGGATACAGCCATCCAAGGCTATAGTTGGAGATCTATTTATGAGGTAGCAAGTGGCCGTGTCTGCTTCATCCCAAAAATTCTTCTCCAAATGAGAATTTGACAACATACTTCACACCTTTTCCATAATGGTGTGATTCATCCTCTCTGTGACACCATTCTATTAAGGAGTACTAGGCACAATCTTCTCATGCTTTATCCCAAACATGTTACAATATTCCTTGAATGCATTGGAGCAATATTGTCCACCATTATCTATTCTTAAACAATTGAGCAATTTGTTAGTTTCTCTTTCAACAACAACATGAAATTTTTTAAATATTCCAAACACTTCACTTTTACTTTTCATAGGATATGCCCAAACCTTCATGGATGCATCATCTATAAATATTACAAAATATGATGCTCCTTCTGATGACTTGATGTTAACAGGCCAAAAGGCATCAATGTATCAATTCTAACACATTTTTCTTTCTATCATGGCCACTTCTAACAAATGAGACCCTTCTTTGTCTATCATATATACAATGCTTACAAAGATTAAGATTGTAGGATTTCAAACCTGGAAATAATTTTTTTACCAAAAAGGATTTTTAAGCCCTTCTCGCTCACGTGATCCAAGCACTTATGCCACAGATCTGTTGAATTTCCTATTGGAAATAATACTGAGAAGGGGGGGGATCAGTATTAGTCACATCAATAATATTTTTCCTTTCATACTGAAAAATATATACGCTACTTCGATGAAGGTAACTCGCATGTATACAAAACTATATTTAAGGCAACCGATGTATATCCAACAAACTTATGATTCAATTAATTCATCATATATTGATCTTTAATCAGTGCATCAATACTTAATTAACCATATAAATAGTAACCAGGTGCTATAATAATATAACAAACCATCACACATGAGAAACACACATGAACAC
This sequence comes from Pinus tabuliformis, assembly GCA_031772625.1. NCBI lineage: Eukaryota > Viridiplantae > Streptophyta > Pinopsida > Pinales > Pinaceae > Pinus > Pinus tabuliformis. The sequence goes on along the minus strand of CM062818.1, from coordinate 1,553,886,162 downwards.
CAAGATTTAAGGTGAAAACCCAATGCGGGACAAAAACCACCTGATGTTGTATTCTTTTAATATAAGAAAATTTGTTTACAATCTTGTACTGGTGCACACTCATACCAGTATGTAGGCACCAACCTACAGAAGGCTACAACCTTCTCTTGTTCTCCAGCTTCAAATGGAAGGGAGCCACAACCCCCTAGCTCTTGTACTAGACGATATGTTTAATAGTACGTAGGCACCAACCTACAAAAGGATACAACATTTTCTGTTCCTCCAGGGACCACGTTTCATAAATTTTCAGACTGGATACTCCTGGAACACAACACCACAATCTGAAGGCCACGTTTCATCCAATTTTCATACTGGACCCATCAACAACATTGATGCTCAAAATCAATCACCACTATAACACAACTATCCAATACATTAGCATCAACCAATCACTAAAACTCAAACATCACAACTGAATCAATCAATCACTTTTACAATCCATCATCACTATAGCAAATCGCAATCAATCAATCTGATCATTCAACATACTATCACCAGGATACAGTCATCAGAACCCAAAGCAGAACCTAGAACTTTGCAATGGAAAACAGAAGGAACTGAAACATTCTTCATAAGGTATATGCTACTTCCCTATGTCAAACCTGTTTGTGTATGTGCTTTTATCAAAGCCAACTAGCATATACATCTGTAAATATTAATTCATAATTTTGCAGCTATTCCATACTTCAATTCTGCCCATATCATAACATTTATAGAATAATATATGAATCGGTATTCAGATCTACAATATACATGATCAAAACCACATAATGATAATTCATTTCAATCCTTAAGATCCTGATCCATCATTAGATCTTATCCCTCATCAACTATTAAGGTTCATCCTTGGTTCAGATCAAGCAAAGCACCATAAGCCAATATCCTCAATACTAGATCTCACACTTCATGAGATATTCGATACATGCACACCTTGGCCTAATGATCTTCTCCTCCATATATAGTTTTAGGCATTTCTCAATACCATGGACCAAAACCACTTAGGACCAATACCTTGGACCAAATACCTAGGGTCAATACCTCGGATCAAATACGTTGGACCAATACCATGGATCAAAATACCTTTGACCAAATACCACGAACCAAAAACTTAGTTTTCCAACATATATGTGCTTTCCTTTTGTGAAAGTGTGTGTGTACGTATAAGTTACTTGTGTTCAGTGAACCTGCATGTAGAAGAAGCTTGGTCAATATGAACCTACGTATACCTCTCTTTCTTCATTCTTTGTACTCTGATCTGTAATTCTTTGTTGTTGACATGCTAATCCATGATCTTCCATCTAAGTGAGTTGCCATCAAGGACAACACCTATATCATAATGCCAAAAATCTCCCCCTTTGGACTTGATGGCAACAAAAACACCAAGTCACTCTCCCCCTTTGACATCAAGAGCAATGGGTGGACCAAGATATTCTCCCCTTTTGATATACATTATGTTGTTTATGCTCCCCTTGAGTACATGCTAAATTATCTAATTGAGCTCTCCCTTTGTACATGTTGAGATGCACTATACCATCCATGCTCCCCCTAAGCATATGCAGAGTCTACAAAAATATTTTCTAAAAGAATAAAATGACTCTATAACTCAACTAAGTGAGTATGGCTTTCCTATCACAAATGACTCATACATACATCCATCTCCCAACCAAGTGGGGATATACTGAATTTGACTCGTCCTCCCAACCAAAGTGGGGATATAAATTACATCATATGACCAAAAAGGATTACGATAGACAAAGACAATTTTTTACATCATGGGTCTTTATATGCCCTTTACATCAAATTATATACATGAAATTTAAAGCAGAGACCAAATATTTAAACAATACCATGATAGTCATCAGCAACTATCATATTATCCGCACCATCAGCAACATCAGGATAAAAAACCTGTATATTTCCATCATCAAAGGAGTCATCTGAATCAAAAAAACTATGTGGATCTATACCGAGATCTTCTAAGATAATTCCAACAATGCATTATTAGAAGAATATGATTCCCTTGAAACTGTGTAAACTTATGAGTACCAACACATTTCTACATATCATCAGTGAATTGTAACCATATCAAACATAGCAGATAAGTGACTGAACCATATTAGAATCCTTTTCCTGAGTCTTTCCCACTATGTTTTCCTCAAAACACCATATACATGACTGTTCAGCTTCTAACTCACGTATATACGCGACTTATCTTCACAATAGCTGCATATGAAAATTGGAATACTAAAGTTTTACACCTTTAGCTTCCCCTAGGTCCGTTATGTCTTCAAACTAAGCTATGCCACAACTTTCTGACAATAATTTCATCTTATTCAATATAGTGGATTGTGATGATGTATACTCCTTTTTGTTTGGTGCCCGAGATTTGTTCATGCATTCCTTTACTTTATGTCCAAGCCTGTTACATGCATAACATCTTACATGTTTCATATTCCTTTTATTGCAATCAATAGCTTTGTGACCAAACATATTGCAAGCAAAACAATATCCCTTAAAGTACCTGGAACATGATGATCTTTCTGTGTGATGGTCTTGAACCATTATACATCTACATCTGGCTGCAACATGTCCAAAATTATGACATATAAAACATTCAACATCATTCATTGAAGGAAATAACCGACTATCACTTCCACAGTTAGGAGTAAAAGATTTTCTTTGAATAATTCCTTTCCTTGGTTGTTGATGAGGTTGACTTTTTATTTCCTTGTTGAGCATCTCATATTTTTCATTGGAGTTTCTTACCTTACCTTGTGAGCTAGATTCACCTTCATGGAAACCAAGACCAGTCTTTATAATGGGCGAATGATGAACTTTGAGGATTTCATCTAACGTTTCTGATCCTTTAGCAAATCTAAGGTTCAGAGTCTTTGTCTTCTCAAGTTATTTTCTTAGACTTACTAATTCACATTCTAACACTTCATTGTGTTTGTCCTTTTGAGTAAGTAGATGTGTCACTGTGTTTATGACCATATCCTTTTCTACCAAACTGATTTTAAGTTGACTGATTTCTTTAAGGAAATCTTCCTTTTCTAAGGCATTATTTTCATATTCCATGAGTAGTTTAATTTCTTGATCATCTTCATCACTATTGGACAAGTCATCACTATCATCATGAGTATAATAACTTCTATTACCTTCTTCAGACATCTTTCCTTTATTATGAGGGCATCTAGTAGCGTAACGACCAACACTACCACAAGAAAAGCATTTGAAATGTAGCTTACCTTGGAACCTTCCATAACCCCGTTGAAGCTTCATGACAAAGTTTACCTCATCTTCTTCTTCTAAAATGTGTCCTGATTCATTTATTTTTCCTTTTCCTTTTGTCGATGCTTTAAATGCGACTTCTCTCATATCTTATGGTCCTCCTCTTCTCATCTCAAAGGAAATTAAGATTCCGTGAAGCTATATCATAGTGACATTCTGCAGATCCTATTTTTCTTCTATTGCAGAAACTTTGGGTTCAAATTTAGCAGACAAGGACCTCAAAACATTCTCAACTAAGTCAACTTCCTTAATTTCTTCACCCAGATTCTTCATGCAATTGACAACCTCATCTATACGTAGGATGTAACTAGCTATGCTTTCATCACTATGCATCTTAAGAGTTTCATACTAAATTCTGAGAGTTTGAAGCTTAGCACGTTTTACCTGAGAGTCTCCTTCATAGCTTAGAATGATTTTGTCCCATATTTATTTGGTCGATTTGAGCTGCATGACTTTGACAAAATCTAATTTTCAAAAAATTCCCAATAAAATAGTGACAACTTTGGCATTGGTTTCATAATCCTTTTTACCTGTCGTATCTATCAGAATTGTTGTTGGAAATGTATATCCTCCTTCCACAATTTTCCAAACATCCGTTCTAAGCGATTGTAGATAGACTGTGGTTCTTATTTTCCAGTAAACAAAATTTCTCCCATTGAGGATTGGCAGTCTAATGGATCCCATTCTTTCTTGATTATTCATGTTGATGGATCTCCCTTCAAGTGATCAAGATTCTTTTGAAGGACCTGCTGTGATACCAATTGTTGGAAATAATACTGAGAGGGGGGGTGAATCAGTATTAGTCAAGTCAATAATATTTTTCCTTTCATACTCAAAAATATATACGCTACTTCAATGAAGGTAACTCACGTGTATACGCAACTATATTTAAGGAAACCAACATATATCTAGCAAACTTATGATTCATTTAATTCAGCATATGTTGATCTTTAATCAGTGTATTTGTACTTAAATAGCCATATAAACAGTAAACAGGTGTAGTGATAACTGAACAAACCATCACACATGAGAAACACACATGAACACCAATATTTAAGGTGGAAACCCAAGGCAAGACAAAAACCACCTGCTGTTGTCTTCTTTTAATATAATAAAAACTTTTTTACAATCTTGTACTGGTGCAGACTCATACCAGTACGCAGGCACCAACCTACAGAAGGCTACAACCTTCTCTCATTCTCCAGCTTCTACTGGAAGGGAGCTACAACTGCCTAGCTCTTGTATTAGCCAATATGTTTACTAGTACATAGGCGTCAACCTACCGAAGGCTACAACCTTCTCTCTTCCTCCAGGGACCACGTTTCATAAATTTTTAGACTGGATACTCCTGGAACACAACACCACAATATGAAGGCCACGTTTCCACCAATTTTCATACTGTACCCGTCAGCAACATTGAAGCTCAAAATCAATCATCACTGTAATACAACTATCAAATACATCTGCATCAACCAATCACTGAAACTCAAACATCACAACTGAATCAATCGATCAATTTGAAAACCCATCATCACTTTAGCAAATCACTATCAATCAATCTGATCATTCATAATACTGTCATCAGAATACAGTCACCATAATACAATCATCAGAACCCAAAGCAAAACTCAGAGCTTTGGAACAACAAACAGAAGCAACTGAAACATTCTTCATAAGGTATATGCTATTTCTGTATGTTGAACCTGTGTGTGTATGCGCTTTTATCAAAGCCAACCAGTGTAAACATCTATAAATATTAATTCATAATTTTGCAGCTATTCCAGACATCAGTTATACCCATATCATAACATTTATAGAATAATACATGCGTCAGTATTCATATCTAGAATATACATGATCAAAACCACATAATGATAATTCATTTCAAGCCTTAAGATCCTGATCCATCACTAGATCTTATCCCTCATCAACCACTAAGGTTCATCCTTGTTTCAGATCAAGCAAAGCACCATAAGCCAATAACATGCGTACTAGATTTCACACTTCAACAGATATTCAATACTTTCACACCTAGGCCTAGTGATCTTCTCCTCCTTATATAGTTTTAGGCCTTTCTCAATACCATGGACCAAAACTACTTAGGACCAATACCTTGGACCAAATACCTACGGTCAATACCTTTGACCAAATACCTTGGACCAATACCATGGATAAACATACCTTGGACCAAATACCATGGACCAAAAACTTAGTTTTCCAACATATGCGCACTTTTCGTTCTGTGAAAGTGCGTGTCTATGTATACGCTACTTGTGTTCAGTGAACCTATGTGTATATGGAGCTTCGACAAGACGAACCAGCATATGCCTCTCTTTCTTCATTCTTTGTAATCTGATCTGTAATTCTTTGTTGTTGACGTGCTGCACTATGATCTTCCATCTAAGTGAGTTTCCATCAAGGTCAACAACTATATCATAATGCCAACATTTTCTTCTTTTGTGACAGCAGCAAAACATGATTTTCCTACTAGTGTATTCAATGTGTATAATGTTCCCGTCTTGCATCCTTTGGCCATGACCAACGCTCCTTTGTTAATTTTCCAACATCCTTTTCCAAAGCTTGTGGAATGGCCTTCATCATCCAGTCGACCCATAGAGATCAAACTCATGTGCATTTCTCATACATGCCTGACCTATTTCAACAATATATCTTGTCCATCCTTCATCTTGATCTCGACATCTCCCACTGTAGCAATACTGCAAAAATTATTATTCCCCAAATGAACTCTACCATGATGACGAGGATTATATGGAACAAAACAATCTTTGCATGGGGTTACATGGTGAGATTCCCCAAAGTCGAAGATCCAATCAAAGCTACTAGTAGATGTATATACACATTCATCCTCTACTAAAACAATAAACAAAACAACACCATCTATGGCTATAGGAGTAGTATCACCTTCATTTGTGTTGGATGACTTGTGATTTGTACTTGTCGGTCTCTGATCCTTTTGTCCTTTCTTCCAGAATCAAAATTCTTTCTTCATGTGCCTCGGTTTGCCACAATGAAAGCAGATGATCCTACCTCTCCTTAATTTTTATCAGCCTCTCGATCTTGATCACCCTTGTCAGCCTCGATCCATTCTCCTACCATGATCAACTAGAGCTAGAGCTTCTCCTCCGTGATTTTCTACAATTGACTTGAGTCATAGGTCTTCATTCATTAAATTGTTGCTAACATCATCAAACTTCAAGGTCCCTGCAGTTGTTGAAGTGCTCATAGCTACAATTAAATTTTCCCAGTCGTCTAGCATAGAACACATTAGCAAAATGGTTCTAATTTCATCATCTAAAATGATTTTAACAGAGGCAAGCTAATTAGTAATAATATTAAATGAATTTAAGTGCTTAACAACTGAAGCACCCTCCTTCATCTTGATATTATAAAGCTTTTTCATCAAGAATAATTTTTTTTATGTCATGCTCTTCTCATATACATCATGGAGCTTCTTCAATAATCCTTTTGTTGTCTTTTCTCCGGACACATTGAAATACAAATTCTTTGCTAGATATTGGAGAATTATTGTAATCACCTTTCTATCTAGCTTATTCCACTCTTCATTTGTCATTGATGAGGGTTTCTTTGTTGTGCCCTCAATCGGAAAATATTGATCCTTTAAAATCATTATATCGTTCATTTGTGATTTCCATAGGGAAAAATTACCCTCGCTCAACTTCTCCATATCTGTAACTATTGTCTCCATTTTCAATAAAATTCACATTCCAAAAACAACTTGACTTAAAAATAAAACTTTAATTATTGCACCGTTTAAAATAAAATGCCAAAAAATATGAACCTCCCTCTCTCTTTTAATAAAAAATTTACATAACAAACTATGACTCTCCCCTTTTTATTTTAATTTTAAAATACCAGAAAAAATTTAATAAGTTTTTTTTTTTTTTGGTGTAAGCTTGGTAGATCCCTTTTCTATTGATATTTCATGAAAATAAGTATGTCGTTAACAAAAATTGCAGGTGGCCTCAACCTACCCGCAGGAAACCAGGTTTGTTGGCCACGTGTTTGCATCGAATGTTGTCTAAAATTTAAAAAGAGTTTTCTTTACCATTCAAGCTACATTGGAATATTTATTTACTATATAATTCCTATTAAAACAATAAATGCTAACTGTCATATAGATAAAATTCTACTGAAAGGGTTGCATCAATCATTTGATGAGTCCACTGGGGTTGGGGCTTTTGTGCTTGAACCTGGGATTTCACTTCTCTTCATATATTGACGGCTCTATTCAATCATATTTACCTTGAGGTTATTGTGATACAACTGCAATTAGATAGATTGGATCTTCCTTTGCAGATCCTTTATGCCTGCCTGAGCTAGTCTATCTTCATCCCACTCTTCTCTTTCCTTATAGATTGTCATTACGGGGGAAAGGATTTTTTTCATGACCCAGTACTACGTCTTCTGGCATTCATGGGGTCTTTAACCATTGTTTCCCATTCCTCTGCCTCGATCTTTTGATTTTCTGTGTTATTGTTTAGTTATCTTTCCCATTTGGAAATTACTACTTTCACCTCAAGGGGTGTTCCTATGACGTATGCATTGATCAAGTTCTACATACTCTCCTTCCCTGTTTTCCTGCCCCTTTTGCTCAGTCCTCTACTAGAAGTCAGTTCCAATACTTTCATCTTTTTTCTGTCCTTTCCCATTTCTCTGTTTACTTTCTTTCCCAATTCATTACCTTCCTTTGCCATCCTCTTCTCCTTCCGACTTTCTTCCTCCTTTTCTGAACGACACACCTATAACTACACTGGCACACGGTTTGAGTTCTTAGGCTTCAAACTTCTTTGCGCTCTACTTGTTATATTACCTAAAACAGAAACAAGGAAAATAACCTTGTAAATCAACATCATATTAAATAGAGGAACCTCAGGCTTCCACCTTTCCAAGAGGGGATTCTCTGGCACGAGATTTTTCAATGACTCCATGCTTGGAGAACTATGATAACCCCCCTTAACAACCTGATTCCCCCCTCCCTCCTTAGAGAATTGGAGACTAATGACCTCCCCATCGTTCCAGTGGTTTCCCGTTGGAATTCGAAGAGCCCAGTTACTCAATGCCCACGAGGCTTCTTTGCATTTCCACTCGACTTTAATTACAACCCTACCCTGGGTATCGCTACCCTAGCAGCCATGTGAATGACTCTCAGGAGGGATATATGTAATTGCAACCCTACCCTGCATCCCGACAAAGGAGCTAAGCAGGAACTTTCTTAGAGCTATTTCCCTACCCGATTGCAACCCCAATTTGTGCCTCTATTCACGCGGCCCTTGTCCAGGTCCAGGCTTGGCTCAGGATGGAGGATTATGAGCTTTGTCAACAAATCAAAGGACACTTCTAACCCTCTGCACTTTACTAAGACACCTTCCTTCTTGAGCCGCATGCTCAACCAAAACAGCTTGATCAGTTTGTTCCTACCGCCATTATGGAAACCCCAAAGGATGTCCGAGCAGGCTGCAATACAACTCGAATTTATGTCCTTACACCATGACCTATTTACCCTGAGACTAAGACCACGGTTCCCGAACCCCCTTCCCCAGTTGACAATCACGACAAATTCTCCCCAGGATAACAAGCCAGAACCCCAAGAGAAGTAGAAGGTTTTGACAGTGGCCTCATCTAGGGGTATCATTTCCATTACCATTGTTCATCTTATAAAAACATGTTTTCCATACAGTCGTGAGTGAGAGCCAACAAGACATACCAGTTCTTGCTAATGAAAACCAATCGTAGCTCGACGTCCTCTAGCCCTCGACTTTCACCACCTTCAGCTGCATGTCCTAACTTATCTCACAACATGCAAATGCCTCTTAGCCTAACTTTTTTCCATTTTTTTCTTCCTATCCACCTGCCCCGCCTACCGCCGGAAGGACTCACCACGTGCCTTCTTCCTTCTTCCGCCACCCTTTCTCCCGCATGGTTTTCTCAGGATGGGGTTTCCCTGACATCCCCATTATTGCCCTTCATTAATCCTCTCCTACCACCGACTGCTCCTGCCGTGAGTTTACTCCATCTACTTCGCCACTTGTTGGCTACCATTTCCTTCCTCCCTCTCCCGAACTTGACATGTGGCCATCTTCTCTCCCCTCTGCCCTCTTGCACAGTTGTCTCTACCCTTTACTGCCTACTGCCCCACTTCCATTTACATGCTCTCGTGGCCTCATGCCGACCTCTTATCCCTCTTCCCACCGAGTTAGCTGAGCGGTTGATCCCCCTTAGCCCACCATGTCCTATGGCCTACCTCTCCACCCTACCTTTCACACCCCAATGAGGGGTATTTTAATAAGATTTAAAATACAAGAGTGTTCGTCAGTTTGACTTCACACTTAACAACTACATGCATCATACATATTTCTTTTACACTACATAAAAATACAATTTTCTTGATATTATTTTCCCAATAAAAACGAAAACTATTCATTTTTTTATCTGTGCAAGTCATTCTCAATGAGCTTTTCAACATACACCTCTGAACCTTCTTATGCTTACCTTTCTTATGACCATAGAAATTACATAACCTCCAAAACCTTTTTATGCTTACCTTTTCTTTGACCATAAAAATTGAGTTACGAGCATAAGCATTATGATTCTTGTGGAGATGCTTTCATCAATTATATTGACTTTGGTCATGTCTATATGTAAATATGGTAACACATTTTATTACAGTCATTATGATTTCTTGTAGAGATGCTTTCATGAAATCTATTGATTTTGGGCATGTCGATGCTTTCATGAAATGTATTGACTTCGGGCGTGTCTATGTAAATACATATTATATTACAAGCATGAAGGTTATAATTTATGTGGAGATGTTTTGATGAAATGTATTTACTTTGATTAATTTGTGACTGAGATTTTTTATGTTTATGAAAATTTTAAAATATTGAAGGATGAAATAACGTTGATGAGTTATCCTTTTTCGTTAGATAGAATTGCGTTAAAATATTCACTTCAAATTATTTGTTGCTTTTCATTTTCTAACCCTAATGATATTTAGCGACAATTAAATTACGTTAAAATATTCACTTAAAATAAATTGTGGCTCTTTATTTTGTAAGCCTCATGATATTGAGCACCGATCATTGCACTGCACACTATGTTCGACAAATAGTGTGCGGGAAGCATTGCCTGTACATAGCTCTGATGATATTGAGCACGGATCATTGCATTGCACACTGTCTTCGACAAAACAGTGTGCACGAAGGATTGACTGTACGCAGCCAGTCTATTTAAACACAGTGCATGAAGCATTGGGTGTACGTAGCTCGTCTATTTAAACAAATAGAAGCATACGTTGAAATCTGATGAATATGAATTAGCATTGCTTAATAGCTGTAAATATCAGAAACCCCGTTGTTTCTCATAATCACTGTACCCAAACCGAAGGCTAAATGGTAAGATGTTTTATTTTATTATTTCGAAAAAGGTGAAGTTTTGATAGTATTTTTTAACTATGTCGTTTTTCAACGTGTATTATAAAAAAATATGAAAAATTAATAATCTATTGGAGATAAAATAGATAGAGTGGCAATAAGTATAAATGTGCACATTTCAAAGCAGTATCATTTTCCTTCTATGACCAAAAATATTTCTATATTTTTTTATATTATTATTAAATATTTTTTTAAGTAAAATTTATATTTTAATTATTTTTTTATATTAAATTTTTAATTGATTTTTTATTTCTAAAATATATTAAAAAAAAAATTAATTATACAAGAAATTTGATTAATCTAAATATTTTTTTTTATTTAAAAAAAAAAATTATTAGTAATAATAAATTGAAATTTATTTTTATATTTTTTTCGAAATAAAAGTCAAATTTCTATTTTTTCAATAAAAATATTCCGATAACACTTCTCTTACCGGAAGATTAAAGATTCAAGAAAAGGTCGAGTCAATGACCTTATCATCTATCAGTAAACTAATTAATAAGTACGGATGTTGGAGAAACTGCGATTTTTGGTATGAGATGAGAAGTTGTATGCTCATGAGATGAGAAGTTGTATGCTCTATTTTATTAAAAATGAAAATATAATAGTTTAAGGTAATTATTTAACATTTTTAGATTAATAATAATAATAAAGTGAGAATAAATTGAAACAAAATATACAGAAGTAATAGAAAGAGATATGATTACGTAAATATTTTCTATTCTATGAAAAAATGTTGAAACAAAATACATAAACACCAGAAGTAATAAAAAGTGATATGATTACATAAATATTTTCTATTCTATAAGAAAATGTTTATTTTACAGAAAGATATGATCACATAAACATTTTCTATTCCATAAGAGAATGTTTATTGTATAGGCTCTTTCTATTCTATAAGAGATTCTTTATTTTATACGCTCAGAATCATTGAGCTATGTATGTTTTCATTATGCGATATCTAATTAAATAAATTAACAGACAGTTAACCATTGAATAAATTAACAGAGACTTGATAGCTTTCATCAACCAAAATACAATTAATAAAGTAAATAGAGAAACACAAAAATGTTTCACAAATTCAACTTTTAGCGAAAAACCGAAAATGTTTAACAATGTGAACGATGTCCAGTCTTCAATTGAATTTGTAAGACATTACACATGCCATGGATGGAGTAGATTAATTATGTAGGAAAGAAACTCTGAGGATTACCCGACCATTCATGGCCGGAAAGCTCTTCCTAAAAATATAGACCGAGATTTCGCCAAAGTCAAGTCGCTGCTATTATTAGCTGGTGAAACTCTTTCACAGGAGGGGCACATCCTAAGGGTTGACGCGGGACTCAGGGGTGGCGCTGATATTTTGAGAGCTTTCAGTTTTTGCAGCTCCATGTGAAGTTTTCGGTTATCGTCTGCCAGTGCCTCATTACATCTCTTCAGAACCTCGCAGTCCACTTCGATTTGCTTCAGTTTCGTCCTAAAAACAAACTTATAACATTTAATTAATTAACCTATAGCAGAAATCGATCAATAAAACTGTCAACACAATAGCATCCATCGGATCAAAACATTTCCCAATTATAAATTTGCTGGAATTTTAAGTTCCAAGTCACCCTTCAAACTTACAAGACAAATTATGTACATGTGGATTCCAAAGAGATAATTTCCAATATTATAACATTTACATGCAAAATACAATGAATGAATGAGCTAACCTTGCTCGTCTATTCTGGAACCACACATCAACTTGTCGAGGACGGAGATTCAACTGTAACGCTAACTCTTGCTTTTGCTTCTGCGGAAGAAGAATAAGTTACAACAGTCGAAATCATGACGAAACACAAATGATAAATGAATACTGTGAATAGAAACTTACAGGTTCCGGTGCCCTGTTCTTTTTAAAGCTTTCTTCCAGAAGAGCACACTGCTCTCTGGACAGTCTAAGCTTCTTCCTGGAACTGCCATCTTCTTCCACATCGTTGAGTACCCTCGACCAAACTTGGTCATTCTCCAACTCCTCGCCATAGCCCCGTTTCCCCTTGATATCGGCATACCCGTTCCCCGTGTTGGTGGCGTTGGAATCCACGGTGCTGCTGTTGGACGACGACACATTGATGCCCCCTGCATCTTCGTTGTAAGGATAGGACGCTGGGAATTTTTTGGCATCAGATCGCCATGACAGGGCTACCGGATGGATCAGAACCTTCGCTTCTCCCGCTGATCCCTCGCCACCAACACCAATGGTTTCTGCACAATACGATTATCCTTACTATTATTCAAAAGCACTATTAAAACAAGAGACGTATCAATCAAAACACCATTAAAATAAAATTCAATCTGTTCTTAAAGATTAGTTTTAACGTGTGTTAAAGAGGGCAAGAACATACCAATCGATGGTGAGGTCTTCTCCCAGGGCATAGTGCCGCGATCGGAGTCAGGAGCTGATGGAAACAGATGTAACTGCAGCGGAGGCCCACTCACATTTCTTTGCGAAACGTACATCTCATCAGTGATTGTCCCATCACCTATACCCAAACCTAAAGAAAGGCCTGCACTGCAATCCTGATCCATACCCCTTTGTTTTGGCTAAGGTTTCGATAGAGTGGGAATGATTGAAGAAGGTATAAAATAGAAAGGCGATATATAGGACGACAGAACGGCGACAGATCCAGAGTCCGGCCTGACACCTCAATCTTTAACAATAATTATTGACTGTTAAAACGATAAAGGTTCACCGTCAAACACAATGTCGTTGGTCCTTTGACAATTTAGGGTGTTGACAGCCTAATATCGTATCTCTTTGACCCGTCTAGTTGGCCAACGAAGAGAGGGCGTAAATTATTATTTGAAAACAAAACGCATGGCTGTGGCAAATCGTCGAGCGACAACAAAGTTTATATCACATCCTCTTTCGAATTTTTCACAACTTCTACAATTTCCCAGACCAACATTTATGAAGTTCACTAGGTGAGATAATAATGTAGATTTGAATTAAATATCCGACTTGTGAAACAAAGAAATTTCTTGTTCAAAATGGAGGAAGATCCGATAAATTTATTTAATCAACTAAATTTTACTTTTAAAATATATAATAATATTATAAAATTTAATCTATTAACTTAATTTTTTATTAATTTATAACTTGAAATTATTTTTGTTTGGAAAAGCGTTAGTTTTCTTAGGACTTAAATTCACGAGGTGAGATAATAATGTAGATTTGAATATAATATCCGATTTTTGAAACAAAGGAATTTCTTGTTCAAAATGGAGGAAGATTCGAAAAAATTTATTTATTAAACTAAAGTTTAGTTTTAAAATATATAATAATATTATAAAATTTAATATTTTTTTAATTTATAAATTAAAGTTATTTTTGTTTGGCAAAGGGTTAGTTTTGTTAGGACATAAGGAAACAGGTTAACCATGTGGGCGGAGTGAAAGTTTGCTCTCTTAGTGACCACCAATGGGTTATTTGAGGTGTCATGGTTTTCCTTGAATAATTGAGATGCTTCAACCTTGTTTTTCTTTGAATAATAGATATGAGTCAACCTTCATACGAGGACAACAAGGAGAGATAGTTGTGTTCATTTCTAGTTTGAGTTATGATAGGTTTCCCCACCCTATATTAAAAAAACATAAGTTATAATTTTAAAATAAATTATTATTAATATAATGGTTGTTATTAATTTTAAATAAGATTAATGTTTAGCTATTAAATTTTATGATTATGTTTAAAAAACATTAAAAAAAAAGTATGGTTAAAAAATTATAGTGTAATGATAAGTTACTATTTTAAGAGATTTTGAAATTAAGATTTAATGTTAATTTTCTACTTTATATTAATTTAATTTAAAAAAAAAAAATTAGATTAATATTAATTTTTTTATTGTAATTTTTGTAGTATATTTTATTTTTAGACTTATATTAATAATATTTGATTTTTTATTACACTATATTTTATTTCTAGACTTATATTAAATGAAAGAGTGTGGAATGACGTGGAGTTTTTTACCTGACATTTCAGACTTCAAAGTGAGTCCATCATCAGGGAGAAGTTTAATATCTTAATGATGATGGACTCACTTTGAAGTCCAAAACATTGGGTAAAAAAAAAAAAAAACTCCTTCACAGGTCATTCTACACTCTTTCAATATACTCCACCTATATGGATTCATTATTCAAAGATACATTTAATAATATTTTTCATATTTTTAATATTTTATGGAGCAATTTTCTTTTGACTTTTCAATGACTTAGTTAAGGTATTGCAAATTCATGTCAACCCAATTTGAGGCACAACGGGTTTTGATTTGAGTTTGAGAGACCCACTTCTTTCATGTTGTTTTTCGTGTTGTTTTTGTACATTACATACTTAGTCATAGTCATGTTCTTAATGTAGCATTTCCTTTACTTTTAAAATGATATAAGTTGTAAAAAGCTTTTGGATTTACCTGATATTTTTCAAAAAAAAAAATTAGAGATGTTGCATCCCCAAATTTCATAAATGTATAAAATAATTACAATGATGAGTTGCAAAGAAAAAATTCCTTTAATAGAGTCAATAATTTACATAATTTCAATCTTTTTCAATGTTGAAACAAACTTCTTTCCATTTGTTTAACCATATTTTGTTGAATTTCATATTAATCTTATGTTGTACATTAACTTTGAGATATTTGTACTACGTTACTTCGGTTATGATTTAGAAAGTGCATTTTAACTTTATGGATTTTTTAATTTTAATATTTATTACCAATACAAAAGTCATACTTATAGTAAAGAGCCGTATTTAGAATTCTTATTTTTTTTGCATGATCGTCGGCACATTTCCCCGTAATAACAATATATTATGTGAATAAAGAAGAGGCATTATGACTACTTAGTTAAATTTATGCAATAATATAATCATCCTCCACACAACCCTCTAACTTTTATATATATATATATATGCTAAAAAGAGTGATAGACTAGGAAAAACTTTGCTCGAATCCAATATTAGAACAAATATCTTCTAAGTATAGCCCTTTATTGACCCTTTATTTTTTAACTTGATGACAACAATCTCGTATAGCCTTATTATTACAATTCTTTAAAATTAACATTTTTCTACGCTATTTAAAAACGAATTGTAACTAATACATCAATTCTTTTTACAAATTCAATAAACAAATTATCTTTATTATTGCATTATTTTTCCATAATGATATTAAATTACTTTAAGTTCAAATAAAATAATAATTTATAAATTTAATTTAATTTTAAAATATATTTACTAATTTATAATTTAAAAATGAAATATGCAAACTTAAATATTATAAATTATCATAAATTAAGATTAAAATTTATATTTTATATATATAATAAATATTAGAACTAATTAAAAATATATATATATATATATATATATATATATATAATTTTTTAATTATTCAAAATGCTTAACATTTAAATCCAATGTTTTCCTTCCATAACTTGTTGAAGTCCTCATCCATATGTATGAGAAATCATCATTGAGTCAAATTTTTATTTTTTTAACCATGGTCAAACATCCAAATCCATCCCAATATCATTCAGTCAACTTTTTATTTTTTTAACCATGGTCAAACATCAAAATCCATCCCATATTGAGATTAAAAAAATAATTAAATTAAAATTGAATTTCTTCATTCAAAGATTTGTTAATTTCCTTACAAATAAGGATAATAGACCACCATTAGGTTAACCTTTTGTTATTGGCACATGTTAACATAATGAAATGTATTTCATATCACCTCTTAACCATTTATTAATCCTTACCAATAAAAAATATAAATAGAAATAATATATTGTTATATACACAATTGATTTTTAATATTGATAAATTATATCTAATGAAATTTTTTTGGGTATATATATATATAAATAATTTTTTTGTTATCAATTTTTTTTTATTATAATTTTTTTAAATAGAGTATTATATAAATTAAATGATTGATAAAAAATAATAATAAAAAAATAAAACACTTATTTTATAATATATTTCAAATTATATAAATTTTAAAAATCTTAAAAATTAATTAAATTTAATTGTTTTTAAATTATATATATATATATATATATATATATATATATATATATATATATAGTCCTTACAATGGTTTAGAGAATAATATTTCTAGCATAAGGAATGAAGGCAATATCCTTTTACTGGGTGACTTTAATACTCGAACTTCAAGGAACCAAGCTATTATTCTAAGCAATCATTCTAACCCTAATCTTCTATGGTTAGACGAAGACCTTCCTCTGGCTAGCCGGTACAAAAGGAGCTCTGAAGACCTCGGGGAGAATTTGTTTGGGTTGGAGCTAGTCAAGCTTTGTATTTCTCAGGATCTCATAATTTGCAACGGTCTAAAGAAGAGGCCCAATTCTAGCTAGATGACCCGCATCCATGGGATTGGTAGCAGTGTGGTAGTTTATGTTATCTTCGATCTCCCTCTATACAACGAAATAAAATTTTTTGACATTTGAAACGTCCACGAGCCTGACTCTGATCATAGGTCTTTACTTATAGCTCTCAATTTTGTCAAGCATAGATATTCCATAGAAGATAATCCTTATAGCCAAAAGAAGTTAATCTTTGACAGAAATTAAAAAAAAAAAAAATCTCTTTCTAAATGAATTGGAAACTAATTTTCTTCCTTTATCTAGTATAGACAACATGGAAGATCTCTATTATAATTTTACTACAACCCTCTCATATTCTATTAACAAGTTCTCAATTGAAGTTTCAAGTAATAAAACAAGTAGAAAAACCAACCCATGGTATGACAAAGATTGTAAAAATGCGAGGAGAGAAATTAAGGAAGTTGTTGATGAATCTCTTAAAATTGGCAAGATAAAAATATACAGAGCCCTAACTGAAAGGAAAAAAGGCAGTATATCCGTAGAAGGCAATAGAACCTCTTACACCTCTCTAAGGTAGCTCCTAAGAAATTCTGGAGGTAGATTCTAACTATGAAAACTAAAGATAATATTGAAATTGATTTATACGACTGTAATTCCTATCTTAAAAAGATTTATGAATCTCCAAATGTCATGGATAACTTTGAAACCCTGCTCATAACGAAAGAATTTTTCTCATTAGAAGACATTGATTTTGCGATTAATCTCTTGGCTAATGGGAAAGCTAAG
Source organism: Pinus tabuliformis (assembly GCA_031772625.1). Lineage (NCBI taxonomy): Eukaryota > Viridiplantae > Streptophyta > Pinopsida > Pinales > Pinaceae > Pinus > Pinus tabuliformis. Next base: position 1,553,868,187 of record CM062818.1, on the reverse strand, counting down.
GACATTGAAGGTTACCAGGAAGAAATCTTAAAAATTGGAGGTCATGTCCTCATCCCCCACATTCACAAGCTTTTCAATCAACCGATCAAGCAAGGGTTCCCAAAACCATGGACTCAAAGCCTCGTTATCCCTATTTTTAAAAGTGGGGATACAAATAATCCCTCTAATTATTGGAAAATTATGATTAGCCCTGTACTAGCCAAGCTATATGGTATTATTTTGGAAAGGAAGTTGAGCATATGACTTGAAAGTGAAGGTAATCAGGCTAAAGAACAAGTGGGTTTTACAAAGAAACACTCAACAATAGAACACCTAGTTATGCTTACGATCATTGTGGAGGAATGTTGCAATGATAAATCCAATCTCTTTTGTTGCTTTATGGACTTTAGAAGGGATTTCGATATGGTTCCTAGAAACAACCTTTGGAACAGATTAGAAGAGCTAAAGGTTGCTTTTGAGTTGAGAGTTTTTGCTATAAGGTTATACGAGAATGTAATTGCCAAGTTAAAGAGCAACAAGGGGTGGTCGAAATATATTAAGTGTAATATTGGAGTTAAACAAGGTTGCCCCCTCTCCCTTACCCTATTTGGCATTTACATCGATAAGTTAGAAGGCTTTTTAGAGGAAGCAGGATGGGCTGACACGATCTTAGCTAGGATAGTCATCATCCTTCTTCTCTACGCTGATGCTATTGTTATTCTCGCAAGGTGCCCATCTGATCTTGATAAGAAACTTATACTTCTTAAGGATTTCTGGTCTACCATGTGTATGATTGTTAGCACTAACAAAACAAAAGTTATGATTATCAAATCCAAGAAGGACACTTATGCTAATTTTATGTATGACAATAGTAACTTGGAGGAAGTGTCTTCCTACAAGTACATAGGAATTAATATTCATCACAAGCTCAACTCGAACAGTAGTATTAAGAAAAATATTAATGGGGGATGGAAAGCTTATTTTGGTCTTGAAAATAATTATAAAACGACAAACCTCGTAATGTGGGATAGAAATAAGTTCCTCTTTGAAACTTTAGTCACTCTGATTATCTTATATGGATGTGAGGTTTGGGGTTGTAACACCTCTAGAGAATCCTGTAGAAAGATTGAGCAAATCCAGAAGTGTTTTATAACGTATAACCTCAAAATTAAAAACAACACACCCTATCCTATTCTCCTTAAAGAAGTGGATCTTTCCCCTATCGAGAGCCTAGATATGACTGGGCTTCTGTTGTACACGCAGAAACTCAATAACATAGGAGACCATAGACTTCCTAAGCTAGCTTTAAATTCCAGCCAAAACCACCTAAGGCTCAAATGAGGTTGGTATAAATACACCAGGGCCTGGTTAAACCATTGGAATATTGATGAGAATGTTGCATTGCAAAACATTAATGACATTAAAAAATATTGTTACTTCTAAGTTCAAAGAAAAAATGTGGTGTGAGAAAGATTTAGCAGCTAAAAGAAAATTAAGATATTATAAGGAGGTCATCAACCCCACCCTAGAGGATCAAAAGTATCTCTTTATTTTAACTAGCTCAAAGAATAAAATTCATATAGCCAAGATAAGAATGAACTCTCATGAGCTCCATAATGAAACGAGTCATTGGGCAGTTCCTAAAACACCATGGATGGAAAGGTTCTGCCATCTCTGTGAGAATACGGACATCGAGGATGAAACTGACTTCCTCTTAGAGTTCCCCACATACAGCCACATTAGATCTCAGTTTCAAAATCTTTGTTGCAATAGTCACCTTCCTAGCCTTTCACATTTTCAAAATTACAGTGATCTCGAGAGGCTTCTCTCCAAGGTTTTTGAGCATAGGAATAAAATCTTAAATGAAAGTACATAATTTGTTTCTTTAGGTCCGATAGACCAATGTTTGGCCTCAGTGGACGTTAACCATCATCATCATCATCATCATCATATATCTATATATATACATATATATATATATATATATATATATATATATATATATATATATATATATATATATATATATATATATATATGATATTTAGATATTGAGATTATCTCCACTTTAACATGGAGAGTTAACTTGTAAAGCGACTTTGTTAGGATACCATGGACCAATAACATGCCTTACTAATACTACATGCCCAAAATTCCATCACTCATGTTCATAGAGCACATGTTCATATGAAATTTTTTTAATTAATCAATTAAAATAAAAGGAAAGAAAAGACATAACTACATTTTATATAAATCTGAACTTTTAATTTTTTTTTCTTTACCTAGAAGAATCAACAACTAGGTCATTTCTATACTTGGACATGTTCATACAACATATTTCATTTTAATTAATCAATTTAATCAAAACTGAAAAAACCATATAATTATATTTTTATTTATTTATTTATTTATTTATTGTAACTAGAGGAATCAACAACTGGGCTAGTCTCATACTCGCATCACCACATGCATGGATAGATGGCTAGTCTCATACTCCCATCACCACATGGGTGGGTTGATTCCAACATTTACTAGTATAACCTACAGGTGTGTAAGTATGTCCCTTACAGATGCATAGGTGAATGGGGCAAGGAGAACATGACACCTCCACATACATGATACTTAATTTACATGGTCATCACCATTTGAGTTTCCCCCAAGGACTTCCCTTGGTTTCTGATTATTACTAAGTACTAAGGAAATTCTAGAAATATTCTATGAAGGTTAAATCCTTGTCATCATTCAAATACTTACTGATAATTAAAGTATCAAATTCATATAAATTAAATTCTTGTTCAAGTTTGACAGCCATACTCCACTATAAGCATGAAAATACTAGCTCTATGATACATCTCATATTATCAAAATTAAAAATCCATTAAATCTAACTATATTATTATTATTATTAATTTAAAAAATCAAAATATAAGTTAAAAATATGTACATTTAAAAAACATGGAACAAGATTCTTAAACATGGAGATTTAACTTCACTTTAGCATGGACATTCTCACTGTAAATAGACTTTCTTACACTACCACTCACCAATACCATGGCTTATTAGCACATCATGCCCAAAAAATTATAAGTCACTTCAAATGATACTTGTGCATATGGAATTTTGTTTATCAATAACTTGAATTAAAAGGGGAAGAAAAACCTAACTACTATGGAAATAAATCTCAACTTTTAATTTTTGTATATTACTATGAATATTCTATAATATCCTTTCACATTAAATCTCTACCATTCATATAATAATTATTAGAAACTAAATTAAAAATTTAGGATCTCTATTTAAAAATAAACACTAATCTTTAATAATTATGAGTGTAGTTCATAGTTTGTAAATATTATTTGAAAATAGATAAACATATCACTTTAGTCATTCATATTACTTAACTATATCTCATATAATTATATTTATTGTTATTTAGGTGTAACATTGTCATTAGAATTCATATATTGTTAAAAAATTTATTGTTTGATCGAATGACAAAATGCAATGATGATTTCTATTTTTTCATAATTGAATAAAATATTATAATGTTAGCTTGACCTTATTCTAATATTCATATTTAAGGCGATAGGATTTTTATGGTGAGGCTCCTCCTCATGAAACTGTAGAAGATTTTTCAGCCTTCAAAAATATACCATTCCAACGGTGTGATTGACCATGGGCCTCTAATCTGATATTTGCTCTCCTAAGGTTCTTTTAAGCTTAACAACCATGCACTAGCCACATGGTCGAGTGTGGCATCATGACTATGGAAATGGCATTACGTCATAAAGCCAGTGACCAGTGCCTTCTGGGGTTAAGTCCTTTAGCTTGGGACAGACCGTTGATTCTTTAGAATACTGCACAACAAATTGTTCCAATGTGGAATGCATGGGACCAAATCACACGTGCTTGGGCCTTTATAATATTGCAGAATCAAAATGAGAAATTTCAAATTGTACCATTTGGTTGCAGTCCTAATACTTGTGTTCTCTAATGAGTGACGTGGCCGGATCAACAGGGAGAGGAAATGAGTGAAGCCCCATTTCAGAACCCTCTCTATTGGTGATTTCCAATCGAAGGTGTAACCTTGGTGCATGGGATGTCAATTCGCTGATTGATGATCGTCGATCACGTTTTGTGTTTGGCCCTTGGTCTTATGGCTCTTCACATTACCATATTCTAGCACCCGTATTAGAGCCCTTCAATCGAAGTTTATCAATTGGAGGTTTCACTTCAATGTAGAATACGCCTCAACCTATGATCACTGATCTCCCATACGTGATGCCATCACTACCATGTATCTGCAATGTCTCACCTTTTGAATAATACCACGTGTCACCCTTGATTCATTTGAAATCCTTCTGATAGTGGCGGTAGCCCCAAAATCGGAGCCCTCTCTATCAGCAATTTCCAATTGGAGGTGTAACCTTGGTACACAACATGTCGATCCACTAGTTGGCGATTGTTGATCACCTTCTGCATTTGGGCCTTGGTCCTATGGCTCTTCACGTGACTATATTCTAGCCTCCATATCAGAGCCCTTTAATCGAAGGTTATCAATCGGAGGTTTCACTTCGATGCACAACACACCTCAACTGGTGATCGCTGATCTCCCATACGTGACATCATCACTACCACATATTCTCACATTTCACCTTTTGAATAATGCCACATCTTGCCCTTGATTCCTTTGAACTCTTTATGACCGTGGTGCTAGCCCCCAAATGAGAGCGCTCTCTATTGACAATTTCTAATCGGAGGTGTAACCTTGGTGCATGACATGTCAATTTGTCGATGGTTGATCAATAATCTTCTTCTACATTTTGGCCTTAGTCCTATGGTTCTTCACATGACTACAGTCTATCCCCCGTGTTAGATCCATTCAATCATAGGTTTCACTTTGATCCATAATAGGGCTCAACCTTCGATTTTTGATCTCCCGTACATGATGCCATGACTGACATGTATCTGCCATGTGCAACCTTTAGAATAATGCCACATGCAGCCCCTTTTTTCCCTCTTGTGAACCTTGAAACTATTGAACCCACCTGCCACATGTCAACCCTGTTGGCACATTGTGATGACATCAATCTCCCCGTGTCACTTGTTGCAACCAATTATTGGCTACAACACATCCCTTAATGCATCAAGTCAATGTTAGCCACATGTCTCTTATCGAAACCAGTCTTTTTGGTACCACGCGTCCCTTTGGGAGGAGAGACAAAAGGCTAGAGATTCTTTGGTTTTGCAGAAAAATCCTTTGTTAATTTGTTATCATCCGTCCTGACACTTTAACACTATCAGACCATTGTCGGTGATTTTGTCACATATCACAACTCACAATATCGACACTTTTAAGATGTGGCACATTCTCAGAAAGTTATCGTCGAGAGCGGATGTGATTTTCTATTGAATTATTTTTCTTATATCTAGAGGGTCTCGATATCAGAACGAGTAGTAATCTTTGAAGTTGGAAGTTGGAACTTGAGAAAACAACCATTTGGAGGTCGACAAGGATCGCTAGATATTTGAAACAGATAAGGCAGTGATACCTCAAACCTACAGATCATTCTTGTTATCTATTGGTTAGACGATCCTCTTTATAATAGAGCTATATTAGACTAATAACGTCATGAAAATTCTTTTCAAAATTTCCAATACATGTAGCATTGGTTATGTATAATAATAAAAAAATAACTAAATTCCAAATCTTCATACTATGCTATGGACCTCCAACCGTTAATATGAAACCTTGATTGTTTTATCATACCAAACTTAAATGTGAAATCACATCCGCCCCTTATTGTAGCTTTTGGAATACGACTTCTGATAAGATCCACTATTTATGCACGTATATTTCTCTCGTTGTTTATTGTATTCATTAATTAATGTTGGTTAGCCAACTATGTGCATTTATTGTCATTTTATTCTCCCTCATACGAATATCACATGCTTTACACACTTGTATAGAGGAAAATTAATATGATTGATCAACCTTTTTTTCCAAAGATTTCCAAAATATTTCTTATGGTGTCAAGGTTTAAATTCCTGAAAAATTCAATATATGTTTGATAAATATGCCACATTTTTTTAACGATTGCAACTTAAAACCTCTACACAGATCTTGGAATTGGTGGCTACTCTATTCATTAATCTAAATAATGCATCGACCATGTGCCTTTACTTTTTCTTTATTTTTGCTCGCATGAAATTGATATGTTTTATGTCGTGGACACTTTATTATATGAATTTATTCAAAGGAGACACATTGATATGCTGGATCAGACTTTCGACTTGAGAGATTTCGAAAAGGATTATTGTCATGTCAAACTTTCAAAATCCTAAAACTCCCATGTATATTTAATCAATATGTCACATTTTCCTTTGGTTAAGGTTTTAAACTTATCCACACATCCTACCATTGAAGACTGTTCTATTCAATAATATAATTAATGGCCCATCTATGTGCATTTATTCCCACTTTTCTCTCACTCAGAAAAGCATCTATATCATTGGTAATCTTCTGACCTCTGCCATGTATCTTGACTTTGATTTTTGATCCCTTTGCTTAGCTATTAGATGGGCTTGTGATCTATTTAGCTTCATCATGTCACAATATTCTGCTATTTTTTCAAGTTCCATTTTCTATTGTTGTTGATGTGTTATTGCTGGTCTCTTGTTGTTTCTTTTGTTGTTACTACTAAATGCCGTGTTGCTACCTTCAACCGGATAATTGCCTCGGAATTTCAATAACACATAGGTGAGAATAGAGAACGTACTAAACATGTCATCTTCTGAACTCAAATGGAAAGTATCAATGTTTTGATACTGCATATATAACTTAGAATCCTATGTGTGTTTTCATGACGTACAACACGCCTGCTTGTAAAGTTTTTGAAATGACATATATAAAAAACCAAATTTCTATGCTTAAACATTTAGTTTTCCATTCCCCTTACCTTTGAAAATTGGAAACAATCTAAATTGTAAACCATTGTTATTTCATTTGGCTCCAAGTAGGGCAATCCTATGAATGACCATGCTCGCTGCTTTATTTCTACTTCTCTTCTAATGTTGACAACATTTTACAGGCTTTCACCTTTCAGGAAACCTCCTTTCCTCGTTATCATGGAAGTTTTGTTGACAACGAATACCATCACTTTGTTTCTCGTTGGCTCTACAGTGATCCAACTATTGCTCCAAATCATTCAAATCGACCCTATTGCTTCAAAAAAAGACATTTTCCCAATGCTATCGTATTTCTCTCTCTAATGATACCTCTCAGCACCTAACTTTTCTTCCCTCTGCTTACAATGGCTGTGTCGTCTTTGGTGCCCTCCAGTTGGGATTGATTATCATTCTCAAAGAAGTCAGTGGAACATTTTTGCACAACTATGAATATTTTCACTCTTCACCATATTCTTAATGTTTTTTCTTCCTTCCCTCTCTCTGTCATTGTTACTCTGACTGATACCGCATCATTTTTCTCTTTCTTTCCTTCTTTTCATCACTCTGCAAATTATTGAACTTGAAGTTCTTGAACGTCATGCAATTTTCATTGGGGACCCAGACCTTCTTCAAATTGTACAAATGTCATAGGATTATGAGTCATCAACAACCCAATTATCCTCCACTCTTCCCGTTTCCATTTCATTCATGGCGCTAAACCCCTATAATAAACAATGGATGATCCAGGGTAGGGTGGTTGAAAAATAATCCATTCGCTCCCATAACAATGTTTGAGGCTCCCGAAAGGTATTTGGATTTGACCTCATTGATTCTGTCAATGATACAATCCATCTCTCTTCCTTCATTGATCTGACAGATTTGTTGCATGACCTTTTCCAAATTGGGATGCTTTACATGGTTTCAAATGGCACTGTGAAACCAACAAACACAAATTACAACCATATGGATAGAAAATAGGAAGTCTTCCTATGTGTAACTTCCACTATTAAACCTTCCTTAGGTGATGTTATGACAGTTCCTTTCCACTATTTTTGTTTTAAATCTATAGGAAATCAGATCTACAAACCTCGACTCAATTGTTGACATTATTGGCATTGTCAGGTCCACTTCTCTAACTTCCACCATTCATCGAAGAGATGGCTCTGAAACACCTAGGAAAACTCTCATTCTAGAATTCATGTTTGGATATAGTATCAAAATCACCCTATGGGGGGAGCATTTCCACACCTTCAGCAAGAAACTCGTTGAACATGCCTCTTTTGGTGCTTCGACTGTGCTTGTAATCAAAGAGGGTCACATAGACGTATTTAATGGAAGAACTGTTGGGACTATCTCGACAACCATTGTTGTGCTATATCTCGCCATTCCATAGAATAAACAATTCCAATCATGGTTAAATAAAAAATACCACTTGGCCTCTTCACCATCATTAAGTAGAAAATTTTTGTGGCATTCCAAGCGAGGCCACCCACAACGTAAAATTGTGGACCTCATAGACTCATATCCTGATGGAAATCCAACATTGTTATCTCTTCGTCAATCCATCAACTCTATTGACATTCAATATTTCTACTTCCTTGCATACCCTCTGTCATATGATGGCATGCAATGCAAGAAAAAAGTTGTCAATCACTCAAACAGAATGTGGCACTACACAATATGTGGTGGGGCCTTGCCATAATGTGATTATTGGTCAGTGTTGAAATTTGAAATGCATGACCATGCATGCATACTATAAAATGTCATTGCACTTGATAATGTTGTAACTCAACTCATTGGTGTCCAAAAAAAATACTTGTTCATACTCTTCAGTGATCTTGTTGTTATCCACAAGCTTCGTGCAAGGGTTTCATGACGTCCTTCCCTCTTCAAATTGTCTGTGAAAAAAAATATCTTCAATGGTGTGTACCATTTGAATTTTGTACTAATCAATTAAGAGGAAATCGCCTATATCTCTCCATGTTCCATTCTCTTCCAAGAAATCAAAAAAATGTCTAGTGCTTTAGTTGCTCAACGTCTTTGAAAGTCAATTTCTTTTCCCCATGCCACCCTGAAGTATAAACAATAACTTCTATATTCTTTTCCATTCATTTTCGTTTCGTCCCTTACTGCCCAACTTCTATTTCTTCATTTCATCATTTCACTTCTCTTCTTTATGTATATACACCTATGGTACATGATGTAGCTTCCACCTTTGCATAATTCTCCATCTTTTGTTTTCACATATAGGATATATGTTTTCTTTCTTCTTCCTTATAAACAAAATAGAATATTTGCATCCTTTTATATTTTTCTTTGTGCACCTAAATACAAACATTTTCCTCTTATAAAGTGTTATCATTTGGTTTCCTTAAATCTACCTGGTAAATGAATGATAGATAGTTATCGATCACCACCAAAATACTTCACTGAAATAAGATTGATTCCAATCTCATTCTATGCTCCAAAGATAGCTTTGACAAATTTCCAACAACAAAATTTGAATCGCACGACATTAGTACATAATATCATAGAAACATAAAGTCTATTATAAAAATGTTTCTCTGCCCACTAAACTTCAGCTACTTTGTCGAAAGGCACATCTACTTTATAAGCTAGAAGGCACTATTTCAAAAATATACCCACTAATGAATTTCTTGATTTGGGGGCTATGTACTTTATCTTTGTGCTTAAGAAAAATCTTTCTCATCTTCTATATTCACTTGACCTTAGGTCTCCATTTTTGTATTAGGATGGAAATTCCAACGTCTTTTGCAATCCCCTCAAGGAATGGTTGGAAGAGACTCCTTTATGCACATAATAAATATGCCTCTAACAAACAAATACAACTCAAATATAAAATTGATTTAAACACCAAAACCTTTCGATCTATACCCCCATCTAATGTTTCTCTTCCCCAACATCCCGAAGCTTCACTTGCAAACTCATTTCCTTCAACATTCCCACTCCTACTATACCTACCATTCAACTTCCTCCATTCATTTCCACTTCTTTCCCATATACATTGAACACCCCACCATCGACTCATCCTCCTCCACCCTCCCATCCCCATATTTTGGTCAACCCTACCCCTAACCATGCATACCAACGATTTTGTGAAAGGATAGATGACCTCTCTCCCTTACATATCTTCTCCATATGCAAAGAATCATACCCAAATATGAAAAAAAACTTTCATGGTAACCTCTATTCCTTGTGATTTGCAACTACAAAATCCACCCACCGCTTCTCCCCTGCAAGCAACATGGACCCTGACGATCAATTGTTTGTCCTTGTTCCTCTAAAAAAATAGAAGAAATTTTGATATCCGGTGTCAACCCAATCTTGCAATTCACCCATGCACGAGGTGGACAATACATATAGATTGGTCATACTATTTGTTTCTTGTAAGACATCACTGTCATTTCCAATATTTTAACATGTTTGGTTTCTGAATTGGACATCATCATTGTTACTAGGCATGGCTCTCAATACAAAACATATGATTTCATTGTTGGTGTGACATGTGTTATTGTAGGTTCAGATTATAAAATATCCCATTACCCCTACTACAAAGATGTCCGACTAGGTCAATCTCTAATATCTACCTTGGTTGACCCAACCTACCAATATGTCTTCTCTTATCTGTCGCATATCCCCCTCCTCTCCTAAACCACGAATTGACTTCCCTACTTTCGATGATAACATTCATGCACACCCAACTCCAATGAACACGCAACTATCCTATTTTGTATCAGCACTCCCTAGTTCATATACTGATATTGAAGAAATATGTAACTACCTTGAGTCTCCCCATCCTGATTGTACTACTTCACTTTCTTGGCCCTCTATTTCCCCCTCCGCTATCAATTAATATACCACATAAGGCCTCTTTTCTATGGCATTACCCACACTCTTCCCCATAGGGGTTGCCATGATTGGTCAATCACGTCTTGGAGAAGTTGAAATGCAAGAATATGTTGTTCACCTCATACTCTACTATGATAACCATTTTACCCAGCATCCAAGATTCTCATATTACTTGTACAATCTTATGTTGTGGAATCATAGTCAAGCAACTATTTGTTTTGTTCATGAAGATAAACCTTGAAGAGAGCTTTTCAATTACCATTGAAAACCTTCATGCAAGCCTCCATGACATGCTTGATTCCATACTTCCTGACTAGATTATGCGCTTCAGATCAAACCTCAGAGGGACATGCTCATTTTGGACCAAATGCAGAGGTAAACTCACTAATATGATCATACAATTAGGTATCCCTACTTTGCTCTTTACCCTAAGTGCACCTAACACCAAATGGAATGACAAGCACATGGTGATGTCTGGCAGCCCACCCCTCCACCCCCAAGGATTCATCTGAGCTGTCTCAATGGAACTTCAAGAATATAATCAAGAATCCACATCTTGTAGTGCAATACACTCATTATTGATTAACAATCTTCCTCGAAGAGGTATTGAAAAAAGGTTCAGATGAAAAGGACCTTTGGTGAAAATTTTTCCCTAACCATCCTTCTCCTTTTTGTTTCTTTTCCTGGATGTACAGTCGCCTCACGAGATTACTTTTTCATATTTGTAGGTAAGAGTGGAAGCATAGGGGCTCTGCATGCATACATGGTTTCCTTTGGCTCAAAAACGCACCTCATATGGGTAACCTCAATTGGGATGACCAAGTTGTGATGGATAGAGCCAGGTCCTTTTTCGATGAACACATTTCTTCTTAGAATCCTTGCTCTCCTGAACAACATGGACCTTATGTACATATCTCTATAGAGAATGATCCATGCATCCTCCCATCACCATTGATATTTGCGTCCTCTCACCTTCAGGACTATGAGAATCTTCTTAATTGCATTCAATAACACATAAAATTCCACCCCTATTCATGTATTCAAAACAAAGGTCCTAGTCTTGTTTTCTGCTATGGAGCTCCATGGGATTTGAATACCACGTCCTCTTCGATCATTGATGACAGTGGATGAAAGAAATATTCCCCCACTCATAATGATGATAGGTTAAATGTATACAACTCAAATATGTTATACATATGGAGAGTAAACATCGATTTCCAATTGGTTTTGTCTTGACATGTTATTCTCCGCTACATCATGAAATATGCATTGAAGGCAGAAACAAAATTAGAAACTTATTGGAAAATTTTGTTGTAGATTTTAACCTCGTACAAAAAATACCTTCATACGAATTCTAAAAAAAGAAAATAAACAATGCAAGAGCATAAAACATAAAATAAATATACATATATATTTTACCCTGGATCCCAAAACATGGACTAGCAGATTTTTTTTTCATTATATTCCTTTCAATGTTACAATACATATATATACATGTTGAAGCATCCATAAACCCCAATCCATTAACCTTGGATTAGAACATAATCATAGTTCTCTTGACTAGATCTACAAAATACCATGGAAAAAAGCCATCATGCCCAAAACCATGTGCAAAATCAATGCAAAAAACCGTAGGTAGTCGTGGAAAGAATATAACATGCAGCCAACATTCTCCCACATATTGTTTTCTTTACATAGGGACCACATGAGAGCTTAGTCATTGGTCTAGCCCTGCAACGCCCATATTTTCTCTACACCAAGAGAACTCAGTTCTCACAAACTTTATCAATGCTTCTGTAGTATTCTTCAAAGTGTTGACCTTTACTAGCCACACAATTTTATCCTCAACCATACCCCTCACAAAGTGATACTAAAAATCAATATTCTTTATCTTTGAATGATAAGCATAGTTCTTTACCAAGAAAATTGCACTTTGGTTGTCAGAGTCTATCCTTATAGCTCATTGCACTAACCCCATACTTGAACACAACTTTTGCACCAAAATGCTACCTTTCTTGCATGAGTGGCTACCATGTATTCTGCCTATGTAGTTGAATGTGCCACTATAGACAGTCTCTTACTCATCTAGCTTACTGCATCTCTACATAGGCTAAAAAAATACCCACATGTAGATATTCTTTGATCCAAATCTTTAGCCGAGACTACATCAACAAAGCCACGAATGTCCAAAACTCTATCGAATCATGGACTTCCTTGGTAGCACAAACCATAATCACTTGTGCCATGAAAATACCTAAAAACCCGCTTCACTATTGTCTAATGCTCCTTCCCTGGTTTTGACATAGACATTCTCAATACTCCCACTGTATGAGCAACATTTGGTGTAGAATAGACCATTGTATACATTAGGTTACCGACTGCACTTTCATATGGAATTCTTGTGTCATGGGACATTGTTTAGCATATAACTTTACACCTACAAGAATAGGAACCTTAACCGGTTTACTATGATTCATATTAAACCTCTGTAATATTGTCTCGACATACTTCCTATGGTTTAACTAGAGCTTCCTCTTTTCCTAATCTCGTCTAATTTGCATGCCCAAAATACAGTTTGCACCACCAAAATCTTTCATCTCGAATTTGGAGGACAATTGGGTCTTTAAACCCTAGATAATTTTTTTGTCAGTTCCAACTAGGAACATATCATCCACATACAAGACCAGATAAATGACATAGTAACCAATTAATTTAAAATACACACGCTGATCTGTTTTCCTTCTAGTGAAGCCAAGTACTTGTATAATTGTATCAAATTTCTTATACCACAAGGTTTGTGATTGCTTTAACCCATACAAAGACTTTTTTAACTTGCATACCAGTTCTTTCTTACCCTTTACCGTAAAGCCTTCAAATTTCTTCATGTAGATCTATTCTTCTAGATCCTCATGAAGAAATTATGTCTTCACAACCATATTTTCTACTTCAAAATCAAAAGTAGAATCAAAAGATAAAATTAATCTAATAGAAGCTACCTTGGCAACAGGAAAAATAATATCACCAAAATCAATTCCCGACACCTAGGAATAACATTTTTATACCAAGTGAACTTTGTATTTCTCCATCTTGCCTTCTGGATTCATATTCTTCTTAAATACCCATTTGTTTCTAATGGTTTTATGTCTAGCCGACAACTCGACCAGATCCCAAGCCTCATTTTTGTGCAAATATGTCATTTCATCAACCATGGCCTCTTTCCATAGTTTTTCCATCCTCTGAATCTACAACTTCCCTCACAATTCTGGGGTCATCATCAGTAATAAATAAAGAAATATTTGAATAGAAAGGAGATGGACTATATCTTTCTGGTTGCCTTGCTTCTCGAATTGATATTGTCACAACTAGAGTTTTTGGCTCTTCATCTTCTAATTCATCTTCTGATATATAGTCTAATTCTTCCTCCTTTAGTTCAAACCCTATATTCTCGGGTTTGTTTGGTAGGATCTCATGTTTAATAAATTTTTTCACCTCTCTAAACACCACATCTTGGTTGTACACAACCTTCCTTGTTTCTGGGTTCCAAAGATTATAACCTTTTAAACCATCCTTATACCCAAGAAAGATGCAACTTTCAGATTTACTATCCAACTTTGTTCTTTTCTCCTTTGGAACATGTACATATGCATCACATCTAAATAACCTGAGATGTGAAAGAGAATGCTTCTTACTAGTCCACACCTCTTGTGGAGTCTTATCCTCCAACGCTAATGAGGGTGATCTGTTGACAAGGTAACATGCAGTCTCCACCACCTCTACCCAAAATTCCTATCCTAACCTGACACCACTCAGCATGTTTCTTGTCTTTTCCATCAACATCCTATTCATTCTTTCTGCAACTCCATTTTTCTGATGTGTGTATGGAGTATTCTTCTACCGCGCAATACCACATTTCTTATGGAACTCTTCAAATTCCTTCTTCCAAAACTCTCCACCATTATATTTCCTCACCACCTTTATCTTCTTCTCAGTGTAGTTTTCCACCATAGCCTTAAATTATTTAAACATGTCAAAGACTTTTGATTTCTTCCTGAGGAAATATATCCATGTATTCCTTCAGAAGTAATCTATAAATGATACATAGTATGCAGAATTACCTAGTGATGGAACAAACACATGTCCAAACACATCACTATGCACCATCTCTAATATCCATTTTCCCCTCTTAGCACTAAAGGGAAAACTCACCTGATTATGCTTCCCATATATGTAATTTTCATAGAAATACAAATCTAGAGATAAATTAAACATACCTTCTATTATACCATTACAATGAAGTATTCAAAGGCACTTCTCTCCAATATGTCCAATCCTTTGATGCCATAGCATGGTCTTTTCTCCAGAGATCACTCGATTTTTTTCCTCCACTTTTAGGAACCACAGAACTGTTGCACCGATCAATAACAGTTCTACCCTAATGCTTGTAAAGAGTTCCAAATTGAGTTCCCCACATCAATACCAGTGCTCCATGAACCATCTTGTAGGTATCTTTCTGAAACGTTGTTTTTACATCTACATCATCCAATTTTCTTACACAATTCTGATTTCTGGACAATGTAGGAATATGCAAAACATCCAAAAGTGTTATAATCCTTCCACCTTGCAACATCAACTTGATTTTTCCATTACCAATTATCCTAGCCTTCCTATCATCCCCTAAGAAGTCATCACCACCATCATATTTCTCATGCTCAGGTAACCAATCTCTATGGGGAGTGAAGTGAAAGGATGCACCTGAGTCAATCAACCATGCCTCATGATCTACATGTGTACTTGAAGAAGAAGCCAAGTACAAAGACCCACTTTCATCTTAGACCGTTTTCACCTCTATAGAAGGAGAATCATCAGGTCCCTTTCCTTTCTCGTGAGCTTTAGATTTATAGTCCCTTTTGAAGTTCCATTCCTTTCCACATTTCCAAAACACCTTTACACGTTTTCCTAGAGATTTAGATCTCCCACTCGAGGAATTATTTTTGTTTCTGTTCTGGGACCATCCTCATACAAACAAGGCATAAGCATTCTTCTCCTCCACATTTTTCATCTCATCTCTTCTGACAAAAATGATGATACTACTTCATCAAACTGCAAGGTAGTTGCATTTATACCTATTGCAACAACTAGATTATGCCACGAATCTAGTATAGAACACAAAAAACTGATGCACTTGACTTCGTCTGAAATTTTAATATCAATGGATAATATTTGTCTTACAACAGTATTAAAGGCGTTCATATGCTTTATCACCGAGTCTCCATATTTCATCCTCAGGTTATACAACTTTTTCTGTGGGAATAGTTTATTCACTAGAGACATATATTGGTACAAAGTCCCTAACTTGTCCCGCGAGGCCTTCCGTGAAGCTTCCACTGATACATTTAAAAATATTTAATTTGAGACACACAATCGTATTGTGCTCTTTACCTTCCGATCCAACTTCACCCATTCTTCAACTAACATTGTTCTTGGTTTATTACAGTGATCTACCATGATCCATTGATCTTTATCCACCATCATATCGTCCATCTTGAGTTTCCACAACTTAAAACTCTCACAATTAAATTCCTTGATCTCTATCTTTCCACTTCTTGCCATCTTCTTTCACCAGAAGAATTGATCCCGTAGATATCCCACTAAATGGTGTCTACGACCTACCCGAGTAAAACCACACAACAACAAAGGAATCCCCTTGAAGCAAAAACAACTATGATACCAAATATAGGTCCTAACCCCGTATAAAAATTACCTGCATACATATTCTAAGAAATAGAAAATAAACAATGGCGAGAGCATAAAACATAAAACGCATATACACAGATATTTTTCATTGATCCAAAAGCCAGGACTACCAGATTAATTTTTCATTATATTCCTTTCAATGTTATAATACATATATATACATGTTGAAGCATCCATAAACCCCAATCCATTTACCTTGGATTAGAACATAATCATAGCTCCCTTGACTGGATGTACAAAATACCATGCACAGAAAACCATGATGCCCAAAACCATGTGTTGAATCCATGCACAAAACCATAGGTAGGTCTACCCACCTAATATAGGGTCCAAAAAAAAATTCTCAGGGCACTACCATGTACCTAGTGTAGGGGGGATACCGGCCCCCTTTCACCCCCCTGCTGCACTTGGCGCAACATATAGGGGGGCGACCACCTCCCCTATGCCGCCCCCTCGCCTCCAGAAGCAAAATTAATAAATGATTGTGGGTATCTTTATAAACTGAACCAGGATATGAAAACAAACAAATTACTCACTTCATACTAGAAGGAAAAGTTAAGAAAACCCTGGTTGAATTCACAAAATGAGAGTGAATACCCATTTCTGTTCCAATCTAGACATAGACAAGGTGGAAGCAAAAACCAGTGATATTTTTAGACAGAAAACAAACGAGGGCATTGAAATAAGTTTGAAAATGAGATTTGTTGAAATTTTTACCTGTTTCAATGGGAAGTGCATGCATCAGAGCTCTGGAGGATGCCACAATACCTAGACCAAAAACCTAGTTGTGAGTGTCTTCTTCCTCATAGCGATGTTGTTACAAGAGCCAAAGCACACAGTGAGATAGGAAGGTTCTCGAATGAGGCATGTTACAAAGCCTATCACTAGGGTAAAAGAAGAAGAAAACATATCAGTGGTCAGATGAGACCGCATCAAATCTAACTGTAGAGGGGTGGAGAGTACCAAAGGACATGTGAAAATCACATGGGCTTGGCCTAGGTCATGCAAGACCATTCCATGCAAGAGTCAAGTACAACATACGAAATTACAGTAGACATAGGAAAGGTAATTTGAAATAAAGCTAAGTGATAAGTTAGAAGGGGGGCCACTTATTTTTATATGACCATACTCTTCCCTATTGTGCAGTTAGACACACCGAGGTTAAAGTTGTAGTGCACATCAAGTTAAACATAAGGATTTATAATAACATTCACACCTTACTATGTATATCCTAATCGTTTGCCTTCACATTAGTAAATGCAGTCATTCAATGAATTCATAAAGGAAATGACATGTCAAAAACCTATACCCATTCTTAACCATATGCCCGGGATGTCACATAATAACCAAATGGATAAAGAACTCTTAACACCGTGATTATATATGTATACATAGAAAAATTTGACCACATGATTTTATCATAAACTAAGGTAATGATTAATGTTACAACGGAAAGGAAATGAACAAGTAGGAATGGAGTAAACATTATAAGAGAATGTGGGAAGATTATTTAAAGAAAAAAAATATATGTTTATGTGGATGGAGGACTGTTACAAATTGTATGGGAGCCCAGTTCCAGCACTAGGCCTGCAAGGAACTGTCATAGTAAGACAAAATATGTGCAAAAGTATTAATATTAAATATTGATAGCAGATTGTATTGCTTTATAAGGTACGTAAGTGAAGAATACCACCAAATAATGACAGGGGATTCCCCTCCAACCATAAAGGTCGATGAATAATTGTATGTGGAATTGGGTAATGGAAGTACCCCACAAACCTTTCAATTTATGGAGGTTGTCAAAAAACTACAAGAAGACATGAATTACCTTAGAAACAATAATGAACGTATACTAAAGGCAAGTGAGGAATGTTGCACTAAAAATTGTCACCTTGACATTCTACTATCTGTGTGAGTTCATTACCACTCATACTTTCCTCCTCTGTAAGTCTAAAACATCAGTTCCTCATATCAATCCTTGAAAATACAAGAAAAGCTCTCAAAAGTTTGTAAAACTCTGGTTCTGCACTTTCTCTTTATCTTACCTACGGCCCCGCACCTAATGGTCATCTCTCCAGCACACCTGACCGTATTGTCTCTGTGTTAAAGGTGTGGACCCCTGTAAAAGTTAAAAAGGTGCAAGTATATTCTGAAAAGCTCACTTTCAGTTATTTCTAGAAGCTTCTGGAAGGAATCTTGAGGTGGCAATTTCGCTCTTTTAAGGTTCATGTATCTCATACCTTAAGAAGCTAACCCCTTGATGTGAGGAGCTTATCCCTTCGAAGGAGCATTCTATCCCTTCATAGGTGGAACTATAACCTCCTCCTTTGCACTATAAAATGAAGCATTGGGCTGGTTAACAGGGAGTTAGAAGCTTACTATTTTTTTGAGGGAAAATGTTGTTGGAACTTACTCTTCTTTAGTTGAGTTTTTATGAGGAGAGATTACATACCCCTATGAATCTCATTTGGAAGAGTGCAAGGCTTGTCAAAGTAAAGGAAATTCCTGTTTTGGACCCCAGGAAGAACTTTTTCAACATCAAGGCTGAAAAGGTTGTAAGGTTCTTCTACTATTCAAAGTTAATAAAAAATATATTTGTTTTTCTCAATAAGTTGTTAATTCGTGGTTTATTTTATGGATTCCTTGATCACCATAATAGGCATGATTTATAATATTTGCTACGCAGGTGCAATTTAATTTTTGCTTATTTGTGATTGCAGGTCTTCAAAGATAACTCTTTCAAACAACTAGAGGATGACTACTACGAACAAGCACTGGATCTAAGGTAGGATCTTAAAACCTTTATAGTATTTATTTATAAATCGCATATGTCTAGAGAAAGATAGATTTGTTTGTCTGTTTGTTGCTAGACTATCTTTTGATACTAGGGAGATCGGTCTTGTCTGCAAGATCGATTTATCCAGCCAACAAATTTGCGACTCTACTAGGGAAGAATTTTATTTTCGGTTTTCCTTTGTTTTGACTCGAGAAAATTGTTTTTTTGGTTTTTGATTGATGTATACTGGCTTGGGTAGTTTTCAAAAATCTTGAAGTATTTTTTTATTTCTTTTTATTTTTCTAGGGACCACACTTTGTCTTCATAGATAGAGCGGACATATCCGCATTTTCCTTGAGTAAACAGTGCAGGACCGCATCTGTTGCTTCTGGAGCCTGCGGGCCCTATGAAAATTTTTGAAAAACCTAAGATATCCTCTTCCAGTTAAGTTTAGGTTTGATTTAAGATTCTTAGTGTCTACCCAAGTCTGTATTTTTCCTTTCAAAGATCTCTTGTGAGTGAGTACCGATAGTATTTTTGTTTTGAATGATTTTCTAGAAGTTTTGCATGCTGGAAGTGGTTTTCACTTTCTCTCTGTAGTGACTCAAAGATCAGAAGCTTGAGAAACCTTAGATCACCTTGGTGTCTTTTTGTCTTCTTGATGAGTCTGACTTGGTTGTGAAACCTATCTTTTGTGAGAAATAGATTTAGTTTTCTCATTGCAAATCTTTGAACAAACTTTGTTATAAGTTCTGAATTTCATTTTTACAAAAGAAAACATATCTGGATGTTTTTTGATTGGTTTGTTATTCTGCACAAATAAATCCTTAGTTTACTGAAAAACTAAGTAAAACATCCTCAAAAAGAATTGAATCTTTTATTCAATTAGATTTTTAAAGTTTTTATATCTCAAAATTTGTTTTTTGTAGTTTTGAGTGCTTTTCTAGAACTTGTAGATCTCTTTTGAAGCAAATTGTTTTCTTTGTAGTTTCAAGTTTTAAAAAGTGAAAGGGATTTATTGTGAGCATTAATTATTTGTCTCATTTTGAGTTCTTATTAAAAAACAAAAATATTTTCTTTCCATTTCCATGTTGAAAGAAAGAATTGTTTCTTAAAGAATTGCATTCTCAAACTCTTTCTTTTACCTAGAATTTCATTGAAAGAAAAATGAATTGCTTATCATTTTAGGTGCATTATTTTAGTGTGTTTGGAGTCGAGTCTTCACACCATCCAAGTTCCATTTCGACACCTATTGACTTAAATAACAACCCATAAAAGCAATGCTTAATTAAAATTGATCTAGTAATCTTTTCTATTTCTAGGGCTCTTATCACCAATATAGCTTAGGCTAGTATCTTGGAGTTGGGAGTAATTAACTCTCCAAGATAGTTAAAGCAAACAAGTAGATACATCCTGAGGTAGGAAATAAATCCAATTGTAATTGATACATTCTGGGAAGCTTCTCTTAAAGAAGTCAATCACGAGATCATGTCTGAACCTTTAAGACAATCAATTCTATTTCATTGGGAAAGATAGAAGATCTGCACGTATTATAAATGATAAACCTCGGATTAACCATTGTCAAGGAACTTGGGGTCACTTGTTGGTAAACCTCGGATTGATCAAGTTGAGGAGCCTTCAAGGGGATTGAGCTTTGTTACTCTTCCCTTGCGCATGGAATCAGATTGTAGACTGTTCCGCTAGTTGTAGTTTTTATTTTTGGTAATCTTAGTGTCCATAAACTTAAGATTATTTCCTAAGGTGACGGTGAAGGAAAGATCTCACTGTACCTGGAACAGATGTCGACTAGACTCACTTGGACTCTCTAGGGGGTTCTCTTCACTCGAGATGGTTTTGTGAAGAAACTTGTGCCAGTCTGTTTCATTAAGCAGGTTGTTGGGGTAACTGTTCCAACTGCCCTTTCTATATTAAACTTCTACTAAGTTGGATTTCATCACCAACTAGTGTTTTTAGTATGGGAAGTTACTGTTTTTGCGTGGTTTGAAATCTTAGATTTCTTTAGGCATGTGATTCAGCTGTTTGTTTCTTTAGAGACTTTAGGTGTTTTTATTGAAATTTTCTTTGTTTGTGTGTGATTAATTAATATTTAATCGTGTCTAAATTACAAAGACAATCTCGTAGACTTTAGGAGAAACCTCTTGAGTGTACACCAAGCCATCTTAAAGGGCTACGAGCTCTCGTATCACCTAGTGACAGTAGAGTTGGATCACCAGAAGTCGGAGAGTCATCTCTAATTATTGATTATCAAATACAAACAACAGAGTATATTCAAGAGCCAATTTCATTTTCTGAAGTTACTAGCAGTATTTCTCCTTCTAGTGAATTAGCTGAAGAACCTGAAATTTCTGAGCCTAACACTGAACTTGCTGTTTTGGAACCATCTTCAGGATTTGTTATTCCAACTTCTAGTGATCCTGGCTCACCTACGGTAGGAAATATCATTACTCAAAATCTTCCTTCTAACCTCATTTCCATTGAATAACTTGTCAGTCTAGATGAAGACGTAATTCTTCCCGAAAACCAACAGACTTTGAATCTTAGGGAGCGTGAACCAATATTCTATAGTCCTTTTAGGAGTGATGCTTGGTATTTGTCATTGAAATTTTTTTTAGAAAACTTGGGTCTTAGTTTTTCACCACCTCAAATTCCTTTTCATCCTACACCAAGAGGTTATTATCCTTCATCGATCATGTCAAGGCAATCATCTATGTTTTCCCAATCACTGAAAACATTTTTATACGGTGGTCCTTCTATTCCTTCAGTCTACTAGTCACTTACTGGTACTTTTTTAGGAGCAACTCCTTGACCGACTGAACATCAGTTATCATCTGGTAGTAATGGAACTCAAACGTTGAACGCAGAACAAATCCTTATGATATCTAGTAGTATTCCATATCCTCAACCTCAAGGTGGTCAGTTACCGCGTGGGCGGCAACCCCAAGGTAGTCAGTTACCGCCTGGGGGGCAACCTCAAGGTAGTCAGTTATCGCCTAGGGGGAAACTTCAAGGTAGTCAGTTACTACCTGGGGGGCAACCCCAAGGTAGTGAGTTTCTGCCTGGAGGGCTACCTCAAGATTTTCAATCTTCAAGACAGTACATACCCTAAGGTCAACCCCAGACTCAGTACATTCCTCAAGATGCTTATCAACCCCAGATTTAGTACATACCCCAAGGTCAACCCCAGGCTCAGTACATTCCTCAGGGTACTTATCAACCCCAGATTAAGTACATGCCTAAGGGTTATCAACCTCAAGGTCAGTACCTAACTCAAGGTTTCCAGCCACCTTCTGGTCAATCGTTTTTACAAGGAGCTAGAAATGTACCACATAATTATCAACCCTATGTTCAACCAGTTTATGGTCGTCCATATGTACAACCTTTTATGATTCCATACCCTCGAATGAACATGGTGTGGAATCAACCTCAAACTCAACAGACTATGCAACCTAATGTGCAGTTATCTAATCAACCTGGACAATCTGTGCTTTCTGGTTCAACCCAGCAACCTGTCCAACCTACTTTCCAAACACTTTCACCTGGTTTAGTTCAGCAACCTGGACCTAGCACACCTCAGACAATGCCTCAAACAGCTGCAACTACTGCAACTTCTGTTCAACCTACCACACCTATTTCTAGAGTATTTATAGCTCCAGTTTCGACTATCCCTGCATCAGTGCAAACTCCTCAAGTCTCTATGCCACAGTCAGGATCTACAGTTCAGACTTCGATCCAGATGCTTGCAGGACAAGCTGGTCTAGGTACAATTGTCACAAGTCAACCAAAATTCACCTATCAACCATACCAGTGACAATATCAATTCGGTCCTACTGTACAAAACCAAATTTATCAGTATCAACCGTATCCTAGCTATACTTATCAACAGCCTCAGCAACCTCAGTTTGGTCAAGTTAATCCTAGTTTCCTAGGAGGTTATAACATTCCTAATGCAAATCCAATTCCATGTTATCCTTGATATCCTCCACCTGGAGCGGGTCTCATTACTCAAGGTTTTCACGACCCTAACCGTCAATTGACACGTATTGCAACTTTGGATTTACGTGATTTGTCATGCCTTATGAATGCTTCGATTTACTATCTTTTGTATTGGCCACCAATGCCTAGTAAGTTACCCAGTGATATCCCAAAATTTGAGGGTAAGTCAGGTGAGGATCTGTCGAATCACGTTATGACTTATCACCTCTGGTGTGCATCTAATTCAATCATTGATGATTCAATTCGATTGCGTCTTTTTCAACGAACTCTTATTGGTCTTTCCACCACATGGTACATTGAGCTACCACGAGGCTCTTTTTATAATTTCAATCAGTTAGCCATTGCTTTCTTAACTCATTTTCAGTTTCCTGTCAGATACGATAATGGCACAGAACTATTAACTTCACTTAAACAATCCACGTCCACATATATTTCTGATCATATTCATGAATGGCAATGTAGAAGGTGTTTAGTGAAAGTTTTCATTTTAGATCAAATTTTAGCGGAATAGTTCATTAAAACATTGTTATCCAAAATCACTGAAGATGTAGCTAAGGGAGGAGTTGTCACTGAAGAGCAAGTCATTGCTGAGGCTCGATACCTTGATCTCATCTATACGTAGTCAGGTACTTTACATGAAAAAATACCTGATCTTCCAAAACACAGTCAAATAACTGTAGCTCCTTCAGGGTCTCATGCCACTGATGTTATGATTGTTTCAGTTAGTACTAAAAGCAAGAAGAAATCTTCAAAGAATTCTTCTCCTATGATAACTTTACCTGATTCCCTGAAAGGAGATTCTTTCGCTGAAGTTTTTGTCAATGTCCATGTCATAGAATCATCTACGACCAAATCACAATCCTGTATTAAAGAGAAGGGGAAGAAGAAAAATAAACAAAGTTAAAATGATAAAACAGATAAAAATGAATCTATTGACGAAAAACGAAAACCTTGCTATCCTTGTTTCATTTGCGACAAGGATCATTTTACCAAAGAATGCCCACATCGAGCAGAGGTTTCGAAATTCGTTAAAGGTTCGCAAACACTTGTTGTATTGAAGGATCGTTTTCCTACTCAAGATAGTAAGATGGTTTCTTCTTCCTCGAATACCTCAGACGAACCCATTATGATGATGTCTCATGTCAGGATTACAACGCGATCGCAAGATTATGGCAGTAAAAATATTGTTGGTGGTAAAGAAGCAGAATCTTCTAATCCAAACACATCAACTACAACTCCTCCTGGTTCTGATCCGCTACAGATTGAGAAACCCAACCCTGACTTAGTAATAAAACCACCTTCTAAAGGTATACTTCGTAAATCAACTTTCAATCCACATGCGAGAGCTGCTCAGAATTATAACATTGTTGAAGACTTAGCTATTTCCCCTTCAACAATGTCGGCTTTGGAAGTGCTACAATTGTGCCCAACACAGCGTAAATTACTATTTTCTACTATAGGAGTTGTCGATATTCAAGATTCGAACCTAATAATCTTCGACTTAGAGAATAGTACACCCCACCTACCTCATCAAATGGCTTTCCAGATTCCAGTTTTAGTCAAAAACAGACCTTGCTTTCAGACTGTGATTGATGAAGGGGCTTCTACATGTATTATGTCAATCCGGTGTTGGAAATCACTTGGTTCTCCCACACTCAATCAGTCTCCGACAATTCTAAAGGCTTTTTATGGCTGAGGGTTCCATCCTTTTGGTATTTTGCAAGATTTACCTATAGGGGTTGAAGGCAAAACCGTAAATGTAGATGTGGAAGTGGTTTATGGCAGTCTAGATTACAACCTTCTCCTAGATCGCAGTTGGTCTTATGCTATGACTGTTATTATTTCATCAGTCTTTCGGCTGATCAAGTTTCCTCATAACGGAAAGATCGTTAAGATAGACCGGCTGACTTATTTCTCATCCGACCCAACCTCTACAGATAGCGTTTAGCACATTGGTAAAGTGACTATCCCTTACAGGGATGTTGGCGTAGGTTTGATTAAATATTTTGGTTTACTGGGAACTTTTTCCTTCCCTCCTCCTAACGCATCACCTTCTATTGCAAATATTCATATGATTTCATCGAATATTGTTACTTTTGACGATCCTTAGATCGTACCTTCCGATTCTGAGGTGGATTCATTTGATGGAACGATGCATTTGAGTCCCTTTGAAATTGCATATAAGGCTATACGGTCGTTTTATGATTCCTGATCAACCTCGAGGATAGTTTGTTCCTATGTCAACCTCGTTAAAAAATGAAATCAGGATCAAGGATAGTTTTTTCCTATGTCAATCTCGTTAAAAAATGAAACCGAGTGTGTTGAGGATAGTTTGTTCTTATGTCAACCTCATTAAAAAATGAAACCAGGTGTCTCAAGGATAGTTTGATCTTGTCTCAACCTCATTAAAAAATTAAACAAGGATCATCGAGGATAGTTTGATCTTGTCTCAACCTCATTAAAAAATGAAACAAGGATCATGGAGCATAGTTCCTTGTCTTGTGTCAAGCTCATTAAAAAATGAAACAAGGAGTCGTGAGCATAGTTCCTTGTCTTGTGTCAAGCTCATTAAAAAATGAATCAAGGGTTATGAGGATAGTTCTTTTACTGTGTCAACCTCATTAAAAAATGAAACAACTCCCTTTCCAAATCGAGTCTTTGATTAAGATCTCGTAAAATCCAAGTCAAGTCTTTCCAAGATCTCAAAAGTGAACTTTCATTCCATCCACCTCATTGAATGCAATAAAGCTTGGGGGGCATGTACCTCGATTTGAGTCATTATGTCGGGGGCATGCAAACTTATAAAAAGCATAGTTTTTCATTTCAAGCTTGTGTAAACATGAAACCGAATCCAAGTATAGTTCTCCATGGTTCAATCTTGTGTAAAAATGAACCCATACCCATTTTACATCTCGTGATTGTTGTTTTTATCCGCTAAATTCTTCTAGATGAGCCTTGGTTGTTTCATTCCATCGCCACCATCTCTTTGGCTAATTGTATGCTTTCACTTGGTTGTTTTTCCTTTCCTGAGGGACCACAGTGATGAGTGGTTTTATTAGCCAGCCTCTTAACCATTACATGTTTTGAGCAGTTCCACCATTTTCAGAACCAGTTGCTACCCTTTATACCACTCGTTCCTCTAGGACGAGTCTTCTTTAAACTCTTTTCTGACTCGTAAAATCTGAAAAGATTGTTGTGTTTTTCCCTTTTTTAACTCATTAAATGGAATTAAAAAGGCACTCCACTTTCAGCTCTTTTTGACCCTATAACATGAAAAGATCGTCGAACTTTTGTCGTTCCATGTTTGATACTGGTTACGAAATGACATGTCTTCGATCACTTTTGAACTTTTTCAGATCAAGGCCACTAATTATGAAAAGAACTCCTTGATCGTAATGGTAAAGCAATTCTCTAAAGTATTATTTTATACTTTTTTGGGCTCGAGGGACAAAAATTTACGAAAAAGTGAAACATTGGAGTCCTCTTAAAGCCCTTTTCAGACTCAAAATAATTGAAAAGATTACCGAGCACTTGATTGTTCGAACTCATTAAAATAAATGAATAATCGTCCCTTCAGTACAAGTTTACCCATTTTATGGACTGAAATGGACTATTTACGAAAAAGGTATACATTGACTAATTACAGTCAATAGAGTCCTCTTTAAACTCTTTTCAGACTCGTTAAACATGAAAAGATTGTCGAGCACTTGTCCTTTCCAGCTCGTTAAAGTATTGGAAATGTCATCCCTCCTGTATTATTTTATCCTTCTTCAGACTTGAGTGATTTTTTTATGAAAAAGTACCCCCATGGAGTTTTCTTAAGTTTTTCTTCTGACTCCATAAAATTGAAAAACACCGAGTTTTTCCTATACTAGACTCGTTAAAATTTAACAGTAAAGGACTTGTTCAATTTTGAACAGGAACAAACCACTCCTTAGGGTTCGAATTTTAAACTAAGTTGGACTCATCTGATGGATGAGCTTATAAACAAGAAAATGTTATCCTCCTCAAGCTTGTCAAAAATAAAGAGGTACTTGCTAGAAATGGTGGGGGAAAGGAGAGAAAAATGAACCTATTTGTTACACTTTGTTTTTTAGAAAAGCCGTTAACCATTCTTGAACACAATACTTTTTGTTCACCTGGGTTGGGAAATCATTTGCCTAACAGTTAATCAAACCACATTGAAAGTCTTCAGCCTGTTTCTGGGTATTAACTTTGGGTCAATTGTCACCAAGCCATCTGCAGTGTCGTTATGTGTTCAAGAGATCAGTTCAAACAATCCATTCATCTGCGAAATTTCTGTCATCCATTATGACCATCCCTAAGTCAATCCTTGCCAATATATTTCTTCGAAACTTTATCTATGATTTCGTGTTGTGGACTTACCTACGACGGATCACTTTCTATCGACTTCAGCTCATTATCTAGGAATTTGATCTATAAATTGTCAGTACCTTGAGGTCTGCATGCCCTAATGGCAAGTTTCCCACCTTCAATGATAGGTTGCATCATTGAACTTCAATTGAATGATTCTATGACATGTTCAACTTCAGCTCATTTATTCACATTTCATGGATTGTACTGAATACTTTGAGAACCATTGACATTACTGGTGATTTCTCTCACACTTATTAACAGTCCACATCATTAGCTAGTAATCAAGTGGTTTCTACCATGTTTGACTTCGACACATTTATTCACATGGATAGAATCGTACTAGTTCGGGAAGCAAAAGTCAAGACCTTGGATCTAGTTTTTACCATCCAACCTGCAAGGAATTTTTTTATTCATTATACAGTGGACTATTCATAAATAGATGGTTGCATCCATACTTTATCTACAAATGTCTATACCTTTGATGTATTACAAAATTATTCCTGTATCAGAACAACTTAGTCAATTTTCTAGTCAGTTTTGATCTGAGTATGGGAATGCCTACCTTAGCGATGATATTCTACGTATATATATATATATATATATATATATATATATATATATATATATATATATATATATATATATATATTGCATTGAATATTTTTATAGGTTCCGACTAGGCTGTCCACAAGATGATCCCTGAAATGATAAAGTACTTCACTCTTCATACACGACAGACTCTATCTCCATCTATTACAAACTTCGCACTTTATGGGGAAATCTGTTGCACTGAAAATTGTCACCCTGACATTATGCTATCTATGTGAGTTCATCACCACTCATACTTTCCTCCTCTGCAAGTCTAAAACATTAGTTCCTCATATCAAGCCTTCAAAATAAGAGAAAATCCTTCAAAAGTTTATAAAACTTTGGTTCCGCACTTTCTCTTTGTCTTACTTGCGGTCCCGCACCCAATGGTCATGTCTCCAGTGGACCTAACTGCAATGTCTCTGTGTTAAAGGTGTGGACCCCTGTAAAAGTTAAAAAGGCACAAGTATATTCTGAAAAACTCACTTTCAGTTATTTCTAGAAGCTTCTGGAAGGAATTTTGAGGTGGCAAGTTCACTCTTTTAAGGTTCATGTATCTTATATCTTAAGGAGCTAACCCCTTGATCTGAGGAGGTTATCCCTTTGAAGGAGGATTCTATCCCTTCATAGGTGCAACTATAACCTCCTCCTCTGCACTATAAAAAGAAGCATTGGGCTGGTTAATAAGGAGCTAGAAGCTTACTATTTTTTTGAGGGAAAATGCTGTTGGAACTTACTCTTCTTTGGTTGAGTTTTTATGAGGAGAGATTACATACCTCTATGAATCTCATTTGGAAGAGTGAAAGGCTTGTCAAAGTAAACGAAATTCCTATTTCGTACCCCAGGAAAAACTTGTTCAACATCAAGGCTGAAAAGGTTGTAAGGTTCTTATACTATTCAAAGTTAATACAAATATATTTGTTTTTCTCAATAAGTTGTTAATCCATGGTTTATTTTATGGATTCCTTGATCACCATAATAGGCATGATTTATAATATTTGCTATGCAGGTGCTATTTAATGTTTTCTTGTTGGTGATTGCAGGT
This sequence comes from Pinus tabuliformis, assembly GCA_031772625.1. Taxonomy (NCBI): domain Eukaryota; kingdom Viridiplantae; phylum Streptophyta; class Pinopsida; order Pinales; family Pinaceae; genus Pinus; species Pinus tabuliformis. The sequence goes on along the minus strand of CM062818.1, from coordinate 1,553,838,836 downwards.
CTTCAAAGATAACTCTTTCAAATGACTGGAGGATGACTACAATGAACAAGCACTACATCTAAGGTAGGATCTTAACACCTTTATAGTATTTATTTATAAATCACATATGTCTAGAGAAAGATAGAGTTGTTTGTCTGTTTGTTGCTAGACTATCTTTTGATACTAGGGAGATCGGTCTTGTCCGCAAGATCAATTTATCTGGCCAGCAAGGAACGTGAGAGGATGATAAAATAGTTAACTGAAAAGTCTAGCCATAGAAGCATAGAACCAGAAGGGGTGAAGAGGAAAAAGGTGGAATAAGACTCAGAGAAATCTGAAAGTGGACGTGAATCATATAGGACATGTCTGAAATCACAAAAAGAAAAGAATAGAATGGAGTTACAATTAAATTTTAGGAAAACCAAATCCCGCTAATTTTGATGGGAAAAGGGAAGAAGATGTGGAAGCATGGCATTTGAACAAGATAAAATACTTTCAGGTATATGAGTATGAAAGTAACACCAGTTGTAGGGAAAAGCTACTCTGTAGTGGGAAGAGGCCAAAAGTGTACACTAGTTGGAAGAGAAGACAATCTATTGGGAGGAATTTCAGTAATATAAGTATCAGTACCTGAGTGAGCAATACTATGATGATTGTGCTAAGAAATTCCATGATTTAAGGCTAGGAAAACTAACTATGGATGATTTTGTATCCAAATTTACATACTTATTATGATATGTTCCCCATATTAAAGAAGATAAAGTTATGGTACAACGATTTTTAAACTGTTTCCTAGCACCTTACAAAGAAAGGATTGAGTTTTACAATCCTAAGTCAATGGATGAGGTAGTGAGAAAAATGAGATTGTGATACCAGCAGTTTAAAAATAGAACTAAAGGTTTAAAACCATAGCAAAGTATGGAAAAACCAAGACTGTAATGAATATAAAAATACATAAACCTCTGTTGGAAAATTGGCATGGTCTCAATAGTCAGTGGCCTAATGAAGATATTTGAATTTGTGTCGTCATTGATGTCAAGAATCATGTTGGGGAGATGTTTGGGGAGTTGGCATTGCTTGATTGTTTGTGCGAGTGTTGGTATTGATGTCAACTAGACTAGCATAGATACTTGTCAAAGAAGATGTTGGGAGTGATGATCAGAATGGAAACCCATGGGGTCCACAGGCTTCATGTCGAGAATAATGATAGTATCCGACTTACTGGAGAAGCCATAAAATGATGACTTTGGTGAACGGGAGTTTAGGATTTTAGGCACAGGAAAGAGAGTTAAGGAGAAAAATAGTGGCAAAGATTTTCTAGTGATTTTATAGGTAGCAAATGAGGTTAATGCCTACACGAGACCCTCTTCATTGGAAAAGATTTTCGGAGAACTTTCCAATAGTGTGTGGAAGTCCAAAAATGGACTCCTAGATCAAAATATATGGTCTTCCGAAGACAAGGGACTTGGTGCCTTAAGGAGGATGAAAGATCAAAATGTGAGAGATAAACATAACGATGCATCAGAACATCATAGGTCAAAGCATATTTGGACCTCAAATAGTAGTGACATTGCTCCATCGAAAGGATGATATTTGAGAATATCAAGACCTCAAAGCTCGTCATATCGAAATATTTTAGATCAAAGGATATCAGGATATCAGAACCCCGGACGTCAGCACATCGGGAGAGTGGCATATCACAATATCGAAAAACCAGAGGCTCGGGACAATATATTATTGAAATTTATTAACTTATATTCTAGTGAAGAAATCATACAATCTTGACTTAGAAGTACAACGATGAGTCTCATCGAAGAACGAGGAAACAATCCCTATACAAATCAAAGAAAATAGAATGGGAATTAACTATAACTCAACATTTGTATGTTGAATGAGTAATAAAAATAGTGACTTGAAAAGAAATCCTAAGAAAACTACGAGCTGAATGAAATAATAGAGGAAAGGATCAACAATTTTAAATTATACCCACACCATACGAAATGTTGTTTTTTACACTTGTGTGTCTAGTGGAGAGAAGATGAATTCATAGTTTTTAACAAAGGTTACCATGATATAATTTACAAGTTAAAAAAATACCTGGTAGTAAGGAACCTTTAGATCTTGCAGAGTTTGCCTTCAAAATCTAGACTTGCAATTCATGGAGGAGGAAGAGGAGGGAGGGGGAATAGTTATCCAAACTTCCACTTAACAAAAATCCACCATTGGATACTAATAATAAATTTGCACCATTCAATTTTTTTCCTTCACATCATTATGGATGAGTTGTCATAGGTTTGCTAGGCCATGTGGCCTCTGTCACATGATCGTCAAGATAGTTGGAACCAATCCTTTTGCATTCCTACAAATGCATGATAAGGTATATGAAAACATACTCTAGATCTTATTATAAATAAATAAATGGCACTATAAGGGGAATTAATATTTGTATGGTTAAGTCCCTAATTGACCAAGATGATAAATCTAGTATATATATATATATATATATAGTATGGAAATAATTTTTACCACCACAAATCCAAGGTGTACATCACCACGAGTATAAAAGCTTATATAAATTAAACAAAAGAGTGGATCAAATTTTTCTAGCTAACCCGAGCAACGATTTTTTATAATAATGTAATATCCCTCTATTTCTATGTACCTTTTTTTTTAGATTGAACTATTTTTAATTGTGATGGAAAGAAAGCCATGGTGAAATACACTTAGAATGAGAAATAAAGTGTGATGATTTACTAAATGAATTTAATTATTGAAAAAGAAAAGAAGAAATTATTTGGGAAAGAATCACTTCAGGTAAAGAGATTATATCCAAGATCTGGAAACCAATGTTGACGGATAAGATCATGACAAAATTCCCTTATATGACTCCTAAAAATACTTATGGGTTGATCAATAACATTTAACATGATTAGAGAGAAAATCTATTTAATCACTCAGTGTAGAAGAAAATGTTCAGTAATGGTTAATAAAGCATCGCGGGAGAAAAAGGCGAGATATAAAGAAAAGGAGAAGATACATTTTCTGGAAACAAAAAGAAAAAGAGAAAAACCTGGCTAGTAGGTTGGTAGACCCTGGAAAGTAGAACAATGCTAAGGAAATATCTTCAAGGGATGTAAGGTATAAAATACTTATTTGGAATCCCAAGGGGGGTTGATTCCTTTGACAATGAATCTATACTTCTGGGGAACTCAAGGATCAGTTCATGGTTGGGAGGAAGGCATTTCACCAAAGTGCAGTTTCAATTAACAACCTAGTTATAATTTCTATAGAGTTATTAATTGTTGGTTTGTTGAAAATTTTGAACATTTAGTTTATTTTCGAAGCATGCAATTGGAATAATACTGTGTAAATACTTTAAAATATTTATGATCTCTATCGTATGCGTTACTGAAATTATTGAATAGGGTAGAGGGAAGTAGTTGTTTAATTTTGGGATATTGTATGTTTATAGAAATTAAATATTTCCAGTAAAAATCTATGCGTAGTTGAGTGGTTGGGAGTACTTACACAAAAATGATTACTTTAAAGAAAATTGTTTTGATATCACTAGTTTTAGGGATTTCCATTAAAATCTACTGAATTTTTTTATGCTTTGTATGCAGACATTGAATTAGGGATATATCCTAGTTCACCTAATTTTTCCCTCTAGGGATAATAGAAGTTACTAAATGAATGGAGGAATTACTCAATTTGTGCATAATTATAAGCGAAGTAATATCTTCGGAGTTATAGGAAATGTCCTTCAATTTTGAATTGAATATCAGAGGATTATATTTCGGTATATGTTCATTCATGATCATATAGTTAGACTATAAAAAAGAGAAAAGAAAAATATGGAATCTCGTGAGGAAAATCAGATCTTTCAAACAAATCTATATACTGATTAACTCGATTCTCGCCTTCAAGTTACAGGCGATATGATGCTCTATAGATTTATTGAGAATCCTTAATTTCTTACAACTAGAAGGTTATTGCTTCTAATATTTATAGTAGCCTTGTTTCTCATGCTCTCTGGAAAAGAGGAGTTTTCCTATGTTAATCACAGCAATATACCCAACAAAACCAAGCTAGTAATACCCAACGATAGAAAGTAAAGGAAGACAAATATTAATAAAATATATCGCTTAACATAAACAACAATAAATCGAATTAAGAATTTGACAAGCAATATATATTTAAAAAAATTGCAAGAGGATTACTTTCTCGCATTCGTTTCGTAGATATCAAGAAGGATGGGAAAAGGCTACAATACCAATTCATATGGGTAAATGCCGAATTCTTAACTCCAAAAGGAGAAAGGAATGATATAAGGGTAGCCATGTGGGTGAGTTATTTTGGTATAGTGTTGACATAAACCCGATACAAGGTGATGAAGGGTAATAATATACAAATGAAATCATGAAATCCTCGGTAGAAATTGTTGGAGCCGAAAACTAGTGAAACTAAACCACCTAGTTGAAGAGTTTCATAACAGAAATACATAAATATATCAAAATAAATCCTTCCATTTATTATGGAAAACAATTACTTGGAAACCAAATGAACATTTTGTTAATCACTATAGTTGAATGAAGTTTTGGGATTTACTATTCATACATGCATACATGGACAACATGAAAAGGATAGATCTCATCATAGTAGCACTAAACATTACTTCCAGATTTAATTCAAAAATTATAGAATTTCCACCATAACCCATCATTCGAAATTTTATCCAAATAGAATTGGAAACAAAGAAAGAACAATGAGACCGCATGAAAAGAATATAAAAAAATTAATCTTTCTTAATACATGAAATTAAGTATTCATACTTATATATTCAAATTAGGATGGAAATTTGGGAGTACATCTCTTAAAATAATATTGCCTGAGACTTTCCACTGAAATTATGGGTGTTTTTCTAGAAAAAAGTGGAAATTTCATCTTAAATATTTGCATACAGGAATTAGATAAAAATTAACCGCATAACAAATAAGGATTTCAGCTTATAAGTCTACGCTCAAGCCGGAAACAACCAAAGAAAACCAATGACAATCCTAGTAGAGAAGAAACTACACCGCACAGGAGAGAAAGTACCATTGTCCCCATTAGGCATGGAAGGCTTCGTTGAGAAGCAGAGGTGATGAAAAATAACCAACCTGGTCCGAGTGAGAGAATTCAAATAATGAACGACAACATTTGAATGCATGTTGGGACCCGTAAGGCAAAAAGTCTTGAGTATGCAGGGGCTATAGGTACCTACAGAAGAGGAATCAAGGGATTAGTGTTAACCTTGTTGGAGAAAAACAATAAAATAAATATGTATAAAATGGGAAACAAAATCCTTCAAAAGAAATTGTTTACCTGATGAAGGACAGCCTGCTTCCATGATCGATTATTCTACTGAATGTGCAGTGTAGAAAGGAAAAAAAATGAAAAGGGTTACCTCAAATACAACATCTCTATAATTTCATAGGAAAACTAAAAGAAATTTCATATTGAAACTTGGAGAATACACTTACTTAAAGTAGAGCACCAATACCCCATCGAGCTAGCACCAGGAGACACGCCAAGAAGGGTTTCCATTGTTGTGCCTAGTGATAATTAGGGTATATTTGTAAAATTTAAAAAAGGCAATGGATTTGTACTAGTAACCTTGAAAAAAAGTTAATAAATCATTGTGGGGATCTTTATAAACTGAACCATGATATAAAAAAAATGGATGACTTATTAAGTTAATACTAAAGGAAACGTTTAGGCAATCTTGGTTGAATTTGCAAAATGAGAGTGAAGACCCATTTGTGTTCAAGTCTAGAAATATAATAGGTGAAAACAAAAACTAGTGAGATTTTTAGATAGAAAATAAACCAGGGCATTTAAATAAGTTTTAAAATGAGCTTTCTTGAAAAGTTTACCTACTTCAATGGGTAGTGGAGTCATTGAAGATTTGCAGGATGCCACAATACCTTGACCAGAAACATAGTTGTGAGTGTCTCCTTCATTATAGTCACGTTGTTACAAGACTCAACACACAGAGTGATACAGGAAGGTTATTGAATTAGGCATGTTACAAACCCTATCACTAGGGTAAGATACAAAGAAAACATAGTATACATTAGTTGAGAGCTCGTGAAATCTAATTTTCGAAGGGTGGAGAGTAATATAGGCCATGTGGAAATCACACGGGCCTAGCCTAGGTGGCGCAAGACTATTCGACGTGAGAATTAAGTACAACATACGACATTACAGTAGCAGGACATGTATATTTAAATAAAGTTAAGTGATAAGATAGAAAGTGGCATTACTTCTTTCCATATGACCATAGTCTTCCCGATACCCAATTAGACACACCAAGGTTAAAGTGATAGTGCACATCCAATCAAACATAAGGAGTTATAACAACATTCACACCTCAGTATGTATATCTCGACCATTCACCTTTACATTAGGAAATGGAGGCATTCAATTAATTGATAAAGGAAATGAAATGTCAACAACCTATATTCCTTCTTAAACGTATGCCCGGGATGTCCAATAATAACCAAATGGATAAATAATTCTTAACACCACATTATATATGTATACATAGAAAAAGTAGAGCACTTGATGTTCTGATAAACTAAAGTAATGATTTAATGTTATAATGGAAAGGAAGCCAACACATACGAACAGAATAAATATTATAAGGGAATGTGGGAAGATTATTTATAGAAAAAAATAAATAATTCTTTAAGTAGATGGAAGATTGTTACAAATGGTATGAGAGACCATTTTCATCACTCGGCTTGCAATGAACCATCGTAGTAAAACAAAATATGTGTAGAAGTATGAATATGAAATATTGATAGATGGTTGTATTGTTTTAAAGCAGGTTGCCACATAATGGTAGAGGATTCACCTCCATCCATAAAAGTCGGTGAAGAATTGTATGTGCAATAGGGTAATGAAAATACCCCCACAAACCTCTCAGTTTACGGAGGTTATCAGAAAACTACAAGAAGAGTTGACTTACCTCAGAAACAATAATGAATGTATGCTAAAGGAAAGTGAGGAACGTGAAAGGATGATAAAATAGTTGACCAAAAAATCTAACCATAGAGGCATAGAACTCTAAGGTCTAAAGAGGAAAAAGGTGGAATAATGCTTAGAGAAGTCTAAAAGTGGCTGTGAATCGGATAGGACATATCTGAAATCATAGAAAGAAAATAATAAAATTGGGTTACAAGGAAATTTTAGGAAAATGAAACCCCCTATGTTGATGGGGAAGGGGAATAATATGTGGAAGCATGGCTTCTAAACATGATAAAATAATTTCTGGTATAATAGTATGAGAGTAACTTGAAGGGATGACTGGCTATTTAGCAGTTCTAGGAAAAATCTACTCTCTGGTGGAAAGAAACCAAAAGTATACATTGGTTGGAAGAGAAGAGAGTTGCTTGGGAAGAATTCCAGAAATAATTTTAAGTTTTAGTACTTGAATGAGTGATACTATGATGATTGTGCTAAGTAATTCCATGAGCTAGGAAAAATAACTATGGATGATTTTGTAGAAAATTTACAAACTTATTATGGTATGTTCCCTATATTAAAGAAGAGAAAGCTAAGGCACAATGATTTTTTAATTGTTTACCAGCACCTTACAAAGAAAAGATTGATTTTGATAGTCCTATGTTAATGGATGAGTGAGTAAGAAAAGCTAGATTGTGATACCAATAGTTGAAAAATAGAAGTGAAGGTTTAAGAACATGGAAAATTAAGGACATAACCAAGTTTGTAATGAATATAAAATACAAAAACCTCCTTACCTTAAGAAATTTGTAAAAGATCATTGAAAGGATCATTAGAGAAAGAAATTCAATAAGGGAAATGTAAATCATCTTGCATGATCTTACACTTAGTCAAATCCCATGGAACTGAACAAAAAAAAGAGCAATGGGGTCAAGGAAAGAGAAACATTGAAGTGTTTGGATTGTGGCGAACCAAACTTATTAAGTGATTGTCCACATAATCTAAAATCTATTTAGAATATTCAAGTAATCCATGAAGCAATGACTATGAATGGTGTTGCTAGAAATATTCTGAGGATTATTGTAATAGTAGAAGATAGACAGGATGAGAATTAATCTACTATGATTAAGATTGAAGGTACCATTCTAAACCAATATGTTCCTTCTTTAATTAATCTAGCAGCTACTTTAAGTTATATTAGTCCCCAAACTGTGGAAAATGTAAATTAAAATATGAAAAATTCAAGAATTCATAGTTCGTACAGTTAGGGATTGGTTCCAAAATAAAGGTAATTGGTGAAGTAAGACAAAGTCTCATTGACATAAATGGTTATCTCACAGAAGAATGTTTAAAAATTCTTCCTTCAAGATCCTAAAATTTTTTAATATGCACGGATTGGTTGGAGAAACACAGAGTTGTTATGATATGCTTGGAGAAAACAGTACATTTTATGGGTCAATATGGGAAAACCTATTTAATTAGAGGTAAACCATAACCAATATCATTGTGAAAAATTTCAACTTTACAACTAAAAAGGAATGCAAGAAATGGATGTCATATATACATGGTGCATGTGGAAACAAATAAAGAGTAAATAGAAAAGGAAAGTTTAGAGACCTTAACAGTTATAAGAGGATTCCAAGATGTTTTTCTAGATGAAATTCTAGGTTTACCCCCTGATAGAGACAGATTTCTCCATCCATTTAGTACAAGGTGCCACCCTCGTGTCTAGAGATCCTTACCAAAGGAGCATACCAGAGTTACTAGAACTAAAAATATTGTTACATGAAATACTAGAAAAAGGTTACATCTATCCCAGTGTCTTACCATGCAGGCGGCCTGTAGTATTTTGAAGAAAAAGGATGGGACATTTATAATTTTCATCGATTATCCTCAATTAAATAAGTTAATTGTCAAGAATAAATACTTGCTACCCTGAATTGATGATATTTTCGATGAAGTGATGGGAGAAACTAGATTGAAATTTTTTTATTTAAGGAACAACTATCACCAACTATAGATAAAAGAGGAAGATATTCATAAGGAAACTTTTAGAACCAGATATGGTCACTATGAGTTTGTAGTGTTACCCTTACTAATGCACCAACAACCTTCATGTGTTTAATGAACAATATACTCCAAAAATATATTGATAGGTTTGTGCTAGTATTCATACATGGCATTTCAGTGCATTCGAAAAATGAAGAAGAACACAAACGACATCTGAAATTGGTGTTAGAAACTTTAAGAGAACATTAAAAATATCCAAAACTTAGCAGATGTGAGTTTTACAGATACATAATACAATATTTAGGTCACTACATTTCCTGTTGATCCTATAAAGGTTAGGGCTACTATGAATTGGCCCATAGCTAATGATGTCTCAGTAGTTCGATCATTCATGGGGTTTAAAAGATATTATTAAAGATTTATAAAGGGATTTTCAAAATTGCCTTATCCCATTACTTCATTTATACAAAAAGGGAAGAAATTTTGAGTGGACAACCAAATGCCGAGAATGTTTTGAAAAGTTGAAACATATTTTCACAGTAGCTCCTATACTATAAATTGTAGACCCAAACAAGGAATTCATTGTTTATACTGATGCATGTTTGGAAGGCCTTTGGGGAGTGTTGATGTAGGAAAATGCATTAGTATCCTATGAGTCTAGGAAGTTGAAACCACAGGAAAAGAATTATGTTGTGTATGATCCAAAGCTGGAAGTAGTGATAGATGCTCTATAAATGTGGAGACACTATTTGTTTGGAAACAAATTTACCTTTGTAACAGATCACAACAACCTGAAATATCTTTTCATCCAAACTTATCTAAATTATAGACAAGGAAGGTGGCTAGATTTCCTCAGTGAGTTTGAATTTGATATTAAACACACAAAAGGAAAATAAACTGAAATAGTTGATACTTTAAGTATAAACGCTTATGCTTTGGTGGGAGTATCAATTAGCAGTATTAGTACATATTTTGTGAAAAAAAAAAAATCAATGCAAAGATGTTATAAATATCTAGAAATTGAACAAAAATTAAAGAAAAAAGAAGCCTCAAGAAATGTTGAAAATTCTGGAAAATTGCTAACCTAATGAAATTGATTGTATATTACCAATGTGAGTGTGCTAAAATAAATGATATTGGATGAATATCACAAGAAACCATAAGAAATCCATCCTAGATACCAAAAGATCATAAGAACATTAAGGCAAAAATATTTTTTCTACGGATGAAGAAGGAGGAGGAAAAGTACTTAGAAAAATGTATATAGAATGTCAATAAGTAAAGGTGGAACATCAACACCCTACTGGATTACTAAACCCACTACCCATTTCCAAACTGATGTGGGAAGTGATTTATTAGATTTTATTGCAGGATTACCAAGGACAAAATATAACATGACTCCATCATCGTGGTAGTGGACACTTTTACTAAAGAAACATATTTTGTACTTGTGCAGTCTACTTTTAGAACCACACAAATTGCTAATATATTCATGAAGGAAAGTTTTCGACTGCATGAAGTACTAAAGATGGTAGTGTTAGACAGAGATCTTAAATTTACCTCCAATTTTTGGAAATATTTTTTTTGGGTTCATGGGAACTCAACTAAATTTAAACTTTTCATATCATCCTCAAATGGATGGATAGAGAGAAATGACTAATCATATCTTGGAAGATATTTTGTTAATGTACATCATGGATAGGCCTACTAAGTGGGAGGATTTTCTTCATTTATAAGAATTTATATATAACAATAGATATCAAAATTCAGTAAAAATGTGTTCTTTTGAAGCTTTATATGGTAGAAAGTGGCATACACTTCTTATTTGGAGTCAACAGAAAGATCTATTGATATTAGGACCGAATGCTTTGCAGGAAATGGAAGATGTGGTACAAAATATTAGACAAAACATCAAAACTTCACAACACATGCAAAGGAGTATGTAGAAATAAAATAAGTCATAAAGAATTTAATATTGGAGACCATGTTTACTTAAGAGTAAAACTAAGAAAAAGTACCTTAAGAACCGAGACCTGTACTTAATTGGCTCCATGGTTCTATGAGCCTTTCGAAATCTTGGACAATATTGCTTCAATAGCATATCAACTCGCTTTTCCCAGCCATATTAATGTTCACAATGTCTCTCATGTGTCTTTATTAAAGATATATGTTCATGATGATTCTCACGATATTGATTGGAATCTGATACATGTGGAACTAGAAGGAGATTTCCTGCCAGAGCCACTCTACATCTTAGATCAAAAAGAAATATTTCTTTGGAACAAAGTCATCACTTAGGTCAAAGTGCAGTGGAGGAACTTTACACCTAAGGAGGCTACTTGGGAGTGGGAGGATGCAATGAAAGAAGCTAATGGAACATAGTTCAACAATGAAGAAAATGAACAATAAACATCGAGGACAATGTTAATTTATAAAGAGGGGGGAGATGTAATACCCCTTCGTTTCTAGATAAATATCTTTTTGTTTTTAGATTAAATTACTTTTAGTTGTGATGGCTAGAAAATCATGGTGAAATCGACTTAAAATTAACAATAATGTATGATGTGTATTAAATGAATTTTATTAATGAAAAGGAAAACTTGAAATTACTTGGGAAAGAAATAGTTGAATTAAAGAGATTATTGCAAAGATGTGGAAAACAATGTTGACAGATAATATCAAGACAACATTCTCTTAAGTCACTCCGAAAAATCCCTATGGGTTGATTAATAATATTTAGTATGATTTGAAAGAAAATATATTAAATAACTAGGTATAGAAAATAACATGGAGTAAGGGTGAAAAAAGCACCGCGAGATAAAAATTTTGGCTTTAACGAAAAAGGATAAGATACCTTTTAAAAAAAAGGAAAAAGATAAAAAGCCTACGATACTTTGTTGGCAGACCCTAAAAAGAAGGACACCACTAAGGAAAGATCCTCTAAGGAAGTAAGGAATTAAATCCCTTATCTCAAATCATAAGGGGGGATTGATTCCTTTCACAACATATCTCTGCTATAGGGGAACTCAAGTATTAGTTCATGGTTGGGAGGAAGGTGTTTTTCCCAAGAGAAGTTTTGGTTATAAATCGGTTAGAATTTTTGTAGAGTTATTAACTCATGGTTTGCTGAAAATTGTTAACATTTGGTTTATTTTTATAGCATGAAATAGGAATTATATTATGTGTAAGTTCTTCATAATATTGATAATACTTATCATATGGGCTACTGAAATGATTGAATATGGGTAGAGGGAAGAAATTGTATAATTATTGAAAATTGTATGTATATAGAAAATAAATATTTTTAGTAAAAATTTATAAGTACTTGATTGATCGAGAGTTATTACACGAGAATGATAATTTTAAATAAAAATATTTTTATATTACTAGTTTCACAACTTTCCATTAAGTTCTACTAAATTTCTGGATGCTTTTTCCACACACATCGAATTGGGGATATAGCCCAGTTCACCTATTTTTTCTCTCCAGGAATAGTAGGAGTTACTGAATGGATGGAGGAATTACTCAAATCGTGCATAATTAGAAGTGAAGTAATAAATTAGGAGTTATAGAAAACATCTTCAATTTTGAATTGATAATTAAAGGATTCTCTTAGGCTATTTGGTCATTCATGGCTATATAGTTAGAATATAAAAAATTAAAAATTATAAAATATAAAAACTCGAGAGGCAAATGAGAGCTTTCAAAAAAATAGATATAGTGGATAACTCGATTCTCACCTAAGTTACAACGTGATTTGAATGTCTATAGATTTTATTTAGAATCCTTAATTCTCTACAACTTCAAGGTCACTGCAGGTAGCATTACTAGTAGACTTGTCTCTTATTCTCGCTAGAGAAGAGGAATTTTCCTAGGTTAACTACAGCAGTACAGCCAATGGAACCAAGATAGTAATATCCATTGATAGAAAGTAAAGGAAGACATATATTAATAGAACGTATTTATTAACATAAAAAATAATAAACTAGATAAATAATTCGATGAGAAAGATATATTTGAAAAAGTTGGAAGAGGAGTAATTCCTTGCGAGTGTCTCATAGACATTGAGAGGGTTGGGAAAATGTTGTGATACTAATTCATATGGGTTATTGTTGAATTCTTTCCTACATAGGGAGAAAGGGTAGATATAAGGGTCTGCGCCATGCGAGTGATTTGATTTGATATAGCATTGACATCAACCCCATATGAGGCAGTGAAGGGTAATAATATACAATCGAAATCATCAAATCCTCGGTACAAATTCAGGGAGCCGAAAACTATTGAAACTAAAATTCGTAGTTGAAGGGGTTCATAAAAGAAATACCTAAATATATCAAAATAAATCCTTTAATTTATTATGGAAAACAGCTACCAGGAAAGGAGACTGAACATTTCCTTAATCACTATAGCCAAATGGAGCCATGGGATTTACTATTTATACGTGCGTACATGGAAAATATGAAAATGATATATTTCATCATAGTAGTTGTAAACATTACTTCTAGATTAAATTCAGAAATTGTAAAATTTTCACCATAACCCGTCACTAAAAATGTTACCCAAATAGAATTAAAAATACATGAAGAACAATGAAATCACATGAAGAGACTATAAAGAAATGAATATTTCATAATACATAAATTTAGGATTCATACTCATATATTCAAATTAGACAGGAAACTCGAGAGTACATCTCTTAAAATAATACGGCCCGTGACATTCCAGTGAAAGTATGGGTGTTGTTCTAGACGAAGGTGTAAATTCCCTCTTAAATATTTACATGTAGGAAGAAGATAAAAAATTAACCCCATAACAAATAAAGGTTTCAGCTCATAATTATGTGCTTAGGCTGGAAAGAACCAAAGGAAACCAAGAATGATCCTAGCAGAGAAGAAACTACATTGTACAGGAAAGAAAACACCATTGTCCCTAATACGAGTGAAAAACTCCATTGAGAAGCAAAGCTAATTTTGAATAACTAAAATAGCACGAGTGAGAGTAGTCAACCAATGAACGACAACATTTGAACCCATTTTGGGACCCACAAGAGAAAAACCCTTGAGTAAGCAGCGTTTAGAGGTACCTGTAGAATAAGAAGCGAGGTATTGGTGTTAACAGATAAAAAGAATAAAATAAATATGCAGAAAATGGGAAACAAAACCCTTAAAAAAAAGTTGTTTACATAATGAAGGATAGTCTCCTATTGTAAGCGAGTATTTTCCTGAAATGTGCAACATAGGAAGGAAAAAATACTAAAAAGGGTTACTTCGGATAAAACAACTCTACAATGATGGAGGAACACTGGAATAAATTGCATATTGAAACTAAGGAGAATGCACTTACTTAAATCAGAGCACTGGTACCGTGTTGATCGAGCACAAGGAAGCCCACCGAGAAGGGTTTCCCTCTTCCTGCATGATGATAATTACGGGTATATTTTCCAAATTTATAAAAGACCATAGATTGGAAAAGTAACCCTGAAACAAGATCATTATGTCCTTGTGGGGATATTTATTAGCTGAACGAGGAAAAAGAATGAATGACATACCAAGTTAAAACTGGAAAGAAAATGTAAGACAATTGTGTGTGAACTAGCAAAATGATAGTGAAGACCCATTTGTTTTCCAGTCTAGACATCGACATGGAGAAAACAAAAACCGATGAGAGTTTTAGCAAGAAAACAAACCAGGACATTTAAATAATTTTGAAACTGAGCTTCTTTGAAAAGTTTACCTAATTCAATGGGCACTAGAAGCGTCAAAGCTCTAGGGCATATCATAATACCTTGACCAAAAACCTAGCTGTGAGTGTTTCCTTATTCATCATGACGTTGTCATGGGAGACAACACATGGAACGAGATATGAAGGTTTTCAAATAAGGCATGTTAAAAACAATATCACTATGGTGGGACAAGAAGAAACCATAGTAGTCGTTAGATGAGAGGACATCAAGTCCAACCATCGTAAGGTGGAGAGTACCATAGGCCATTTGAAAATCACGTGGGCTTGGCCTAGATGATGAAAGTCGATTCTATGTGAGAATCAATTCTAATATACGAAATTAATTTATAAGGACAGATAAATTGAAATAACTTTCAGTGATAAGTTATAAGGGGTTTTACTTTTGTTTATATTGTTAGAAATCTGCAGTTTCTAAATCTTAATGTGACCCTATTAAAGCATTAAAGCGTTAAAAGCGTTAAAAGCATTAAAGCATTAAAGCGTTGAATTGGTATATGATGGACGTACCAAATTTAGTGTTAAATAATATAAAAAGGATTGGGTCCTCTCTCCCCCTGCCAAGAGCCAATTCTTCTCCATCAAGAAGCGCATAAAGAAACAGGGCTAGAAAGAGAAACCGAATTCTGAGAAGAAGAGTAGGAGTCAGAAGAAAGTAGATGGCAGCCATTACATCTTCCGCTATTAATCAAGGTATGTCATAGATCATATTAAGTTTTGTTTGTGAAATATTCGGTATTGATGATCTTTGGGCTGTTAATTTGAATTGTTCATAATTAATCAAGAAAGATTGCAAATGTAAAATAACTTTTACATTTGGTATCAAAGCCACCAATCAATAAATGAATATTTCCTATGATTGCAATTGATTTGTTCTGTGCTTTACTCATGATGTTAATTAAATCCTGCGCATGCTTCACAACGAAACTAATCAAGATTCGTTTCGCCCATCGTGGGTTAAGATTCGTGATCCGACCGTCGGATATAAAGTTTTCGACCTTTCTTTACAATCTCAGAGTTTTTAGGGTCTTTTCGTGCATCATTTACTGTTTTGGCTTTGCACGATTAAAATTTACTGGTACAAAATAATTGTTTGGAATTTGGGCATAAAAGTAATTATTCTGTGACTGATTGTTTTGCATAAAGTATGTGTTATAAATCATTTATGCACATGAGATTTATGATTTTGTTAATCACCAAAGTGGTCAAAATCAGAATAATCATTTAGTGCATAAGTGACATAATGATTATTGATAGAAATTGCCAGTTATAATAATACCAATTAAAACTGGAGTCACTAATGATAGAACCTGAGAACTTACCCAAAGGAAAGTCTTGTTCTATAACTAGTTGACATGATGAGGTTTAATAGATATTTTGATTAAATAAATATTGATCATCCAAAGATGTCAGTTCTATTTAATTGAATATATTTATTACCTACTTATGTTTTGGTATGTAATTATGTTAAGTATAAGATAGTATCTACCCAAAGGAGTACTATATTATACTATTATGTCTACATCTGAATCGCATTAGTTATGAGCTTATAGTTATTTCATTTTTTAATTTGTAGGAGTTCCCATGAATACACATGCTTCATCTGTTACATTGTTCACTGGTGTTAATTTTTCTGAATGGAGAGAACAAGTCAATTTCCATTTAGGTGTTCAGGATCTTGACTTGGCACTCCTTGAGGATAAACCTGCTGCTCTTACAAAAGATAGTACTGAGGCAGAAAAATCACACCATAAAGCATGGGAACACAGTAAGAGATTGAGCCTTATGTTTATTAAGATGACTGTTGCTAACAACATGAAGTCAACAATTCCACAAACAGAAAGTGCTAAGGAATATATGCAGTCTGTGGAAGAGCGTTTTCATTCAGCTGATAAGTCACTCGCTGGTACTCTTATGGCAGAACTCACGACCATGAAGTTTGATGGGTCGCGAACTATGCAAGAGCAAATTATAGAGATGACTAATCTTGCAGCAAGGTTAAACTCCCTGGGACTTACAGTAGAGGATTCTTTTCTTGTCCAGTTCATCCTGAACTCGCTACCTTCTGAATATGGACCTTTTCAGATTAACTATAACACTATAAAGGATAAGTGGAATGTTAATGAATTGGCCAGTATACTTGTTCAGGAAGAAGGACGTTTGAAAAATCAAGTGAATCACTTAGTAAGTTTTGTGAGTAATAAAGCTGGTAAAGAAAAGAAAGGAAAATCAAGTCATTTCAAGAAGAAAAAGGCACCTGCTAAGAATGGGCAGGATAAGGAAAAGAAGGAACTAAAGGATGTTCAATGTCATTTCTGTAAAAAGAAAGGACATTATCAAAGTGACTGTCCGAAAAGGAAAGCTTGGTTCGAAAAGAAAGGTAATTATCTATCTTTCGTATGTTTTGAATCAAATTTAGTTGAAGTTCCCATTAATACATGGTGGCTTGATACTGGTGCTACAACTCATGTTTCCAATAATATGCAGGGTTTTCTTATGATCCGAACCATAAATCCAAATGAAGATCGTTTTCTCTTTATGGGAAACGGAATGAAATCTTCAATTGAAGGCATTGGGACTTATCGTCTAATTCTAGAAAGTGGATATGTATTAGACTTATACAGTACCCTTTATGTACCTTCATTATCTAGAAACCTTATTTCCGTAAGTAAGTTGGATAATTCTGGTTTTAGATGTATGATTGGATCTGGCTGTTTTGATTTATATAATAATACTGATAATGTTGGTTCTGGTATTCTAATTGATGGTTTATATAAATTGAAACTGAATGACACTTATGCGAATTCCTTGTTGAATGTAGTAAATAATGTTGGATGTAAACGTAGAATGGTGAATGAAAATTCTGCTTTCTTGTGGCATAAAAGACTAGGTCATATATCCAAAGAAAGAATGATGAGACTAGTAAGTAATGAAATTTTGTCAAATTTGGACTTTAGTGATCTAGAATTATGTGTGGATTGTATTAAAGGTAAACAAACCAAACATAATAAGAAAGGAGCCACCAGAAGCAGCCAGCTTCTTGAAATAATACACACTGATATTTGCGAACCTATGGACACTCCAGCCTTTAATGGAGAAAAGTATTTCATCACTTTTATTGACGATTTTTCCCGTTATGGTTATGTCTATTTGCTTCATGAAAAATCTCAATCTGTGAATGTCCTTGAGACGTTTGTAAAGGAAGTTGAGAGGCAATTAGATAAAAAGGTGAAAATCATAAGGTCTGATAGAGGTGGTGAATATTATGGTAAATATAATGAGTCAGGCCAGTGTCCAGGTCCATTTGCAAAATTCCTCGAAAGTCATGGCATATGTGCACAATACACAATGCCAGGTACACCACAGCAAAATGGTGTAGCAGAAAGGTGCAATAGGACGTTAATAGATATGATTAGGAGTATGATGTCAGATTCTACACTACCTAAGAATTTGTGGTCGTATGCTCTCAAAACCGCTAATTATTTGTTGAATAGGGTTCCTAGTAAAGTTGTTCAAAAGACTCCTTTTGAGTTATGGACTAACAGGAAACCTAGCTTAAGACACCTGCATGTTTGGGGTTGTCCAGCGGAAGCGAGAATTTATAATCCACATGAAAAGAAATTAGATTCTCGAACGATCAGTGGGTATTTTTTAGGTTACCCCGAGAAATCTAAAGGGTACGTGTTTTACTGTCCTAATCATAGTCCAAGAATTGTAGAAACTGGTAATGCAAGATTCATTGAGAATGGTGAAGTTAGTGGGAGTACTCGAAGAGAAATAGTAGAAATAAAGGAAACAAGGGTAAATGTTACATTGCCTAGAATAGTTCCTCCATCTACTATTACTCCAAATGTTGTTCCAGCTGTTGTAGAACAGCATGATGATAATGAACAACATATAAATGAAGAAGTACTTCCTGAAGGAAATGACTTACATAATGCTGATATGCATGAACCACAACAAGTAGCATTAAGAAGACCTCAAAGAAATCGTAGGTCAGCTATTTCTGATGATTATGTGGTTTATATGCAAGAATCAGATTATGATATTGGAATCAATAAGGATCCAATTTCGTTTTCACATGCTGTAGAAAGTAAAGAGTCAAAGGAATGGATTAATGCCATGAAAGAAGAACTGAAATCCATGCAACAGAATGAAGTTTGGGATCTCGTTGAGTTACCACATGGCTGTAAAAGAGTCGGATGCAAATGGGTTTTTAAAACCAAACACGACTCTAGTGGTAATATCGAACGGTATAAAGCTAGACTTGTTGCTAAGGGTTACACTCAGAAAGATGGTGTTGATTACAAGGAGACATTTTCTCCTGTTTCGAAAAAGGACTCACTAAGAATGATAATGGCATTAGTATCTCATTATGATTTGGAGTTGCATCAAATGGATGTGAAAACAACCTTTCTGAATGGAGATCTTGATGAGGATGTTTACATGGATCAACCTGAGGGTTTTTCTATAGAAGGTAAAGAACAATTGGTGTGTAAACTTAAGAAGTCAATATATGGGCTTAAACAAGCATCCCCACAATGGTATATTAAGTTCAATACCATTATTACATCCTTTGGTTTTAAGGAAAATACGGTTGATCACTGTATATACCAAAAGATCAGTGGGAGCAAGTTTATTTATCTGGTCCTTTATGTTGATGACATCTTGCTTGCTACAAATAATTTAAGTATATTGCATGAGACTAAGGAATTTCTCTCAACGAACTTTGAAATGAAAGATATGGGAGAGGCATCCTATGTGATTGGAATAGAAATATTCCGTGATCGATCACAAGGAATATTGGGATTGTCTCAGAAAGGATATGTCGAAAGGATTCTAGAGAGATTTGGAATGAGTAAATGCTCACCTGGGACAGTTCCTGTACAGAAAGGTGATAAATTCAGTCTCATGCAATGTCCTAAGAATGATGTTGAACGAAAGGAAATGGAATCAATTCCATATGCATCTGTTGTTGGTAGCGTGATGTATGCTCAAACCTGTACTAGACCGGATATCAGCTTTGCGGTCGGTATGTTAGGGAGGTATCAAAGTAATCCAGGAAGGGAACATTGGCAAGCTGCAAAGAAAGTTTTGAGGTACTTACAAGGCACGAAAGATTACATGCTCATGTATAGAAGATCCAATGAATCGGAGGTGATCGGATATAGCGATTCAGATTTTGTTGGATGCATCGATACTAGAAAATCGACTTTTGGTTACCTGTTTATGTTTGCTCAAGGTGCCATATCATGGAAAAGTGCGAAACAGACTATCGTTGCTTCATCCACTATGGAGGCAGAATTTGTGGCATGCTTTGAAGCCACAATTCATGCATTATGGTTGCGGAACTTTATTTCAGGACTTGCGGTTGTCGACACCATTAGCAAGCCGCTGAAAATTTATTGTGATATCTCTGCAGCAGTATTTTTCTCAAAGAACGACAAGTACTCTAAAGGTGCCAAACACATAGATCTGAAGTATCTTGTTGTGAAAGATGAGGTTCAGAAACAAAGAGTGTCAATCATGCACATCAGGACAGAACTTATGATTGTAGACCCTTTGACGAAAGGGTTACAACCAAGACAATTTAAGGAACATGTTTAAAGAATGGGTCTTGGTTGTATTAATAATAATTTATGTGTGAAATTCTGAGCTCTTTTATGTGTTTCTGATATACAATTATCTGTCTCTTGTTTTAATATAGTAGTACGTATTTTATGTAATTTTAAACAAGAAAGAGTCTTATAAAGATATTATGTTTAATCATTATGATATAAGACATTATGTGGACCATTATGTTGTTTTATATAAATTATGAGTATGAATTGATGGTTTGCTGGTATTGTAGTATATGGAAGGAAATGCATTGAATTAATAGTGCACAACCGCCATAACTCTCAGCAATTTATCATAGTATGATATTCAACACTTAATATTATGAATAGTCGGGTCAAGTGGGAGAATGTTAGAAATCTGCAGTTTCTAAATCTTAATGTGACCCGATTAAAGCATTAAAGCGTTAAAAGCGTTAAAAGCATTAAAGAATTAAAGCATTAAAGCGTTGAATTGGTATATGATGGACGTACCAGATTTAGTGTTAAATAATATAAAAAGGATTGGGTCCTCTCTCCCCCTGCCAAGAGCCAATTCTTCTCCATCAAGAAGCGCATAAAGAAACAGGGCTAGAAAGAGAAACCGAATTCTGAGAAGAAGAGTAGGAGTCAAAAGAAAGTAGATGGCAGCCATTACATCTTCCGCTGTTAATCAAGGTATGTCATAGATCATATTAAGTTTTGTTTGTGAAATATTCGGTATTGATGATATTTGGGCTGTTAATTTGAATTGTTCATAATTAATCAAGAAAGATCGCAAATGTAAAATAACTTTTACATATATGACCATACTCTTCCCAAATACAGAGTTAGAAACACGAAGGTGAAAGTTACAACGCACATCGAATTAAAAATAAGGAGTTATAATAACACTCACACCTCACTATGTATATCCCAGTCGTTGGCCTTAACATTAGGAAATGGAGTCATTCAACGCATTCATAAAGGAAATGACATATCTACAGCCTACACTCCTTCTTAACCATATGCCTAGGATGTCGTATAATAGCCAAATGGATCAAGAATTGTTAACAACAAGATTGTATAGGTATACGTAGAAAAATTAGACCACATGATGTTCTCATAAACTAAATTACCATGGAAAATAAGCCAACAAGTATGAAATGAATAAACATTATAAGGGGAATGTGGAAAGATTAATTATAGGGAAAAAAATCTTTATGTAGATGGAGGACGTTTACCAATAAGAATCATGAATTTTATAAATGATGTCATGAATTATGAGAAAATTAGGTAGCCATTATTGTTGTAGTGGAGAAAGTAGTAATTTTTTTTATGATATAAATTTGGGTGTTTAAGTTGCATAAATTTTAATGTATGTTACAAAAATTATCTCCTCCTAAATATCTTCGAAACTATTAATAATATTCAATCCTTATAACTAATATATGGCTTATTCAAATGTTTTTTGTCCTTATTTTGTGTAGAGAGTGATTCTACAAGGAGATGTGTAATTCCTTTGGTGCTCAATCTCGAGTTAACAAATGTCTCTTTAAAGAAAAATGAAAGACATTACAAATGAAAATACAATATGTGCTATTATAAAAGGCAAAAAATGAATATATATACTTTTCTAGTTTTAATTAAATCATTATAAACCCTATAACTTAACATCAGGGAGATTTGGTAAAAAAATTATCCTCACATTCAACCATTAAAAAGAACAAGTAATTGAAACTAAAAAGAAAAATAATTACTTTGTAATAAGAAAATAAGAAGATTGGGTAACTCATTCAATTCTTAAATTAAAATTAATATCTGGAATTTAAAAAATATGAATAATAAAATGTAAAATATAAATCATAAATAAAATATTTAAATATGTAATATTAATTAATATTAATTTATATTTCATTTTTATTTTATTCTTGTGGTTTATTGTATCAAAGATGGATAGGAGCTACATCAATGAAAATCCCACCTATTTCCCACTCGTGTCAGGCTTGGTAGGAGTAGAATAGTGAGGTGGATGAACACTACTCTTCTGTACCACGAGTGTCCCACTTGTGTTAGTCTCGATGGTATTGGAACCTAAGTGAGCAATATAAGACCTAATCCTCGATCCCTACCACCCATGTTACACTCACATGACAAGTTTATATATGTAAGTCAAAATATTCTACTCCTCCCTACCACCCATGTTACCTCACATAACAAGTTTATATATGTAAGTCAAAATATTCTATTAATTCAAGAAAAGGTTATGTTTCGAGGAGCATAGTTTCAAAATACCATTGGCCTCATTCCTACCCAACCTAATGGCCATATGGTAATGACAAAAAAAAACTAATAATAAAAATAAAATGCTTGGGGACCATATACAACTTGCCCAAAATGACTGAAACTCCTCAAGTATGAAATCATAATCCACACTCAACATTTAACATCCATATTACCTTGAGTCGAGTCACCGAGGCCATCGCGAGAGAGTAAAGTTTCATGGACATGTTCCTCCATATGTTCCATTCTCCCTTCAAAGTTGTCCAGCTGCTCCTTAGCCCCTTGACCTTGTGACCTCTAAAAAGAGACAAACAGATCCATCATATGCCAATGATTATGTAGGAAGTCATTAATAAATCCAATGTAAATATGGTAAGATATTTTATTACAAGCGTTATGATTCTTGTAGCAATGCTTCCATAAAATGTATTAACTTTGGGCATGTCTACGTAGATATTTTATTACAAGTATAAAGGTTATAATTTATGTGGAGATGTTTTTGATGAAATGTATTCACTTTGGTTATGTCTATTTAAATATTTTTAAATTTGTGACTGAGATTTTTTTTTTTTTTTCTCGGCAATACTAACTACTTTTATATTAATATGTACAGAAAACTTTACATCCAAAGAAGCTGGCTGCCCAGGGCCAACTGTGGCACCATGGGTGGCATTATCACACTTGTATGACTTGTATTTTTGCCTCGCAGGGCGATCGTATCAGAAGGATCAAAATTCAAAACGCTGAGAATGGCACCATAACGACCCATGCAGGGGCACTTCCAAAAAAACATGTAACACAGGCAAACTGTAGAAACTGAAAGCATAACCATAAACATACAAAAACCGGGCAACCGAAACAGACTTGTGCCCAACAGAAGACTCCGTCCCCACTGCGTCGGTGGAGACCGCATGCAAGACTTAGCCACAAGAAGAACACAGACCACCATATAGAACAGAAAATTGAAATTGTCCATACCCCAGAATCCGACCCGAGAGAAGGAGGCAAAAGCACAAGAACGCCGCTGAGAGCTATTCCTCTGGCTCTTCTTCCATAGCCATAGGATTTTGCTCAGGTTCTGGCTGCTCGGGAGCTCGACAATGGGTGGGAGGTTGAGAGTGCTCTCTCCCCGAATTGCCCTCCTCACTTGCCGGTTCCTCCACTGGGAGCTTCCCCCGACCGCTTGCTGAACCTTCCGCTTCAATTGACGGCTCCCCCATTGGGAGCTTCCCCTTACCGCGCGCAGTGCTATCCTCAGCCAGGACCAGAGACGATTCTTCTTCGTTCTCCTCTTGAATTTTGGTGAAAAGCACAGAGATATGTGCATTAATACCTGGATTATCCCCGGAGCTACCCAGTGTGAAGATGACTGAACCAAATGCAGGGAGCTTGGGCTCCCCTCCACTAGAGCTACCCACTTCCATGACTTGACAGGCCGGGATAGGTGTTGCTCCCATTCTTCTATAACAGTAACAACAGCAACAATGATGATGAACATCCGCAGCTGGGGGACGAGAGGATTCTCCGCGCCCGGGTCCTCTACGACAAGGCATCCTTTCACGCACCATGATAACCACCAGCCCCTTATTCCATTCCCGAGCAGACGAGGTCCGGCAATGGTTCCAAGCCCTCCCCACAACTTGCAATCCCCAATTCGGGATAGAGCAATACTCAAATAAGCGTATACACAGTCCAGGGAACGCAGGTGTGAAGCGAACCTCGGCCCAACTCTCAACCACCAGCTCGCAGCATAGACGCTCAACGCTCTGTGAATTCCTCTCAATGCGATGAGCTCCCTTCCCCAACCAGTCCTCATACTTAAACCGCTTAACATCACCATTGAAATGACCTGCATTGAATGCTCCTCGCAGGTTTGCCATTCCCTCCATCGGCTCCATTAAGGATGCCCAGAAACCTCTCCAATTATGATGTTTCGGCGGCTTGAGGCATTAAAGGCCCAAGCTCTATCACGTGGCAGCCCATGCCCGGCATGTGGCTCGCCATTGTTTATCTCGATGCCACCCGCATCCGGGGGTGACTGAGATTTTTTTTATGTTAATGAGATTTTTACAATATGAAATAACTTTTAGTGCTTCCATCCTTTTTCATTAAATAGAATTACGTTAAAATATTCACTTCAAATTAATTGTGGCTCTTCATGTTCCAACCCGGATGATATTGACCCATAACGTTAAAATATTCACTTAAAATAAATTGTGGCTCTCCATTTTGTAGCCCGGATGATATTGAGCACCGATCATTGCCACACTCTGTTCGACAAATAGTGACAAATCGTGTGCGCAAAGCATTGGCTGTACGTTGAAATCTGATAAGTTGAGACGTGTCACAAACCAATAGAAGCATACATTGAAACTCGAGGAAAGAGGTCAAGAATTCTGGTGGGACCGGTGCTACCAGAAGTGGGAAGGTCCAAAAACACTGAAAAGGGCCAAGGATCAATAGCCCTTATTGATCCAAAGCTGAAGGGCATCCCGCAGACTAAAGCGAGGTCCTATCAACTAGATCCGCAAGTAGGTGTCAAGGACCCCATCATCAAAGAGGATAGTGGTGCGAGATGCCTTACTTGGGCCTCTTTCCGCGAGTATAGCATGATGAGCCCAAGTATTGATTTTCTCTTCGAACGTCAGTAACGAATGAATGAATTGAAGTAATTCAGGATCTGTTTTCTCTAACTGGAATATTTCTAAATTAATAATAATAGACTGAAACAAAATACATAAACATGAAAAGTAATTAAAAAAGAGATATGATCGCATAAACATTATCTATCATATAACAGAATGATAATAATTTAAGGTAATTATTTAACATTTTTAGATTGATAATAATAGATTGAAACAAAATACATAAACATAAGAAATAACAGAAAAAGATATGATTGCATAAGAGAATGTTTATTTTATAAGCTCCCAATCAGTGAGCTATGTATCCTTTCATTATGCCATATCTAGATAAATAAATTAATACACAGTTAACGATTCAATAAATTAACAGAAGCCTAATAGCTTTCTTCAACAAAAATAAAATTAATAAAGTAAATAAAGAAAGACAAAAATGTTTCACAAATTGAACTTTGAACGATGTACGGCGGTGAATTGAATTTTTAAGACATTACGCATGCGATAGATGGAGTAAATTAATCATGGATGGAGTACATTAATTATGTAGGGAAGAAACTCTCATGATTACCCGACCATTCATGGCCGGAAAGCGCTTCCAAAAAATAAAGACCGAGATTTCCCCAAAGTAAAGTCGCTGCTATTGTTAGCCGCTGAAACTCTTTCACAGGAGGGGCACATCCTAAGGGTTGACGCGGGCCTCAGAGGTGGCGATGACATTTTGTGAGTTTTCAGTTTTTCCACCTCCATGTGAAGCTTTTTGTTCTCGTCTGCAAGTGCCTCATTATATCTCTTCATAACCTCGCAGTCCACTTCGATTTTCTTCAGCTTCGTCCTAAAAACAAATTCATAAGATATAATTAAGAAATCAATAAATAATAACATTTAATTCATAACATTTAATTAAGAAATCAATCAATAAAACTGTCAGCACAATAGGATTCATCGGATCAAAACTTTTCCCAATTATAAATTTCCTGGAATTTTGAGTTCACTCTTCAAACTTACAGGACAAATTATCTACTTCTGGATTGCAAAGGGATAATTTCCAATACAATGAATGAATAAAGGGCACTAGCTAACCTTGCTCGTCTATTCTGGAACCACACTTCAACTTGTCGAGGACGGAGATTCAACTCTAACGCCAACTCTTACTTTTGCTTCTGCGGAAGAAGAAGAAGTTACAACAGCCGAAATCATGACGGAACACAAATGATAAATGAATCCTGTGAATAGAGACTTACAGGTTCCGGTGCCATGTTCTTTTTGAAGCTTTCTTCCAGAGGAGCACACTGCTCTCTGGACAGTCTAAGCTTCTTCCTGGAAGAGCCCTCTTCGTCTTCCACATCGTTGAGTACCCTCGACCAAACTCGGTCATTCACCAACTCCTCGCCATAGCCCCGTTTTCGCTTGATCTCGGTATACCCGTTCCCGGTGTTGGTGGCGTTGGAATCCACGGTGCAGCTGTTGGACGACGACACATTGATGGCCCCTGCATCTTCGTTGTAAAAATAGGACGCTGGGAATTTGTTGCCATCAGATCTCCATGTCACGGCTACCGGATGGATCAGAACCTTCGCTTCTCCCGCTGACCCCTCGCCACCAACATCAATGGTTTCTGCACATTACGATTATCCTTATTATTATTCAAAAACACCATTAAAACAAGAGACATATCAATCAAAACACCATTAAAATAAAATTCAATCTGTTCTTAAAGATTAGTTTTAACATGTGTTAAAGAGGGCAAGAACATACCAATCGATGGTGAGGTCTTCTCCAAGGGCAAAGTGCCGCGGCCCGAGTCAGGGGCTGACGGAAACGGATGTAACTACAAGCGAGGCTTACTCACATTTCATTTGAAGGGCAGGTCTTAATTTCATTTAGAAGGGCACATATTCAGGTTGCACTTTTATAATGAAAAGCATAAAAAAAAGAGCAATTCAATTGATAACAGTAAATTATTTTCAAATTTCTTTTTATTTTTTCACAGGAAAATGGTGGAACAACAACCTCATGGATGTTGTGTATAAGGCAGGTCTGATATGAGCCGCAACTAATATATCGGATGCATTTACCATTAATGGATAAACATGAGACCTATATTCCTGCTCCAGTTCACATAAGGATTAATTTTTTAGGAAATTTTTGTGACCAGAACGTTCAAGCCAATATACAAGTAGCTCAATCAAATTTAAGTTTATTGCATGAATGAAAAAATTCAGTAAAATTCTAAACAGGTTTAGGATTCAACAAAAGAGTGTACAAAGGTGTATTTATTTTTGGTATCTCCTTTTTAATATGAAAACATACCAGGAATTGGGAATCCACAAACAAATCAAATCCAGTATGTTAGGAAGCATGTTGAATGCGCTCCTCTCCAAGCATAAATCGTGCTTAAACCTTGCTTGACAGGCGTTTGCTGAATGATGAATCTATGCTCCTCTCCAGCTTAAATCGTCGTCAAACCTTGCTTTGGGCAGCCTTCAGGCACAACCCAGTGAAATTACAGACCTAATACATGGCCCATATTGACATCTAGTCACTCTCAATTGAAACTACCAAATGTAATGGTATCAAAGGGTAATTGTGACATAATAGTTAATAAGAACTTCCATCATATGCACAATTAGAAAAAACAACTCAAAAAGACACTGTTGTTTTTGAAATGGGATCAACAAAATTGCCAAATGTAATGGTATCAAAAGGTAATTGTGACACAATAATTAATAAGAACTTGCATCATATGCACAATTAGAAAAAACAACTCAAAAGGAAACTGTTGTTTTTGAAATGGGAGTTTCTGAAATAGGATTTAAGTTTTAACATGAAAAGAAATTTACAAATTCAACATTCCTAAAATTCTAATTTCAGAAAAATTGAAATTAAAAAAAAAAGGTTGACAATTTGACAGCACTTCTTAAAAAAATTTAAGATATTATTCCAAATTTTTTTTTTTAAATGACAAAAATCAATTTTAAAATTTTTTTTGACTAGTAAAATTTTCTCCCCACTTCTCTGACATGCGACCCTTTGAAAGGGTCTGATGTGTTCAATTTTGATCCCTGGTCCCATCACCTATACCCATGCGTAAAGAGAAGCCTGCACTGCAATCCTGATCCAGACCCCTTTGTTTCAGCTAAGCTTTCGATAGAGTGGGAATGATTGAAGAAGGTGTAAAATAGAAAGGGGATATACAGGAAGAGAGAATGGCGATAGATACACAGTCCGGCCTGACCCCTCAATCTTTAACAATAATTATAATAATAATTATTGACCTTCAAACAGCGTTAAAACGATAAAAGGTTAACCGTCAAACACAATGTCCTTGCTCCTTGACAGTTTATTGTGTTGACAGCGTAACATCGTACCTCTTTGACCCCTCTAGTTGGCCAACAAAGAGAGGGCATACATTATTATTTTAAAGAAAACCGATGGCTGTGGCAAATCTCTAGTGAAAACAAAGTTTATATCACATCATTTGTCGAATTTTTCACAACTTCTCCGATTTCCCACACCAACATTTATCAAGTTCAAGTGAGATAATAACGTAGATTTAAATTAAATATTCGAATTTTGAAACAAAGCAATTTCTTGTTCAAAATGGAGGAAGATCCCATAAATTTATTCAATAAAATAAATTTTAGTTTTAAAATACATAATAATATTATAAAACTTGTTAATTTAATATAATATTAATTTATAATTTTAAAACAATTTTTGTCTAGCAAAGAGTTAGTTTTCTTAGGACTTATTTCACGGCGTGGTTCTCCTTGAATAAAGGTGATGAATCAAAATAAGGGTGATGAGTCAACCTTCATTCATAGATAACGAGATAGTTGTATTCACTCCTAGTTTGAGTTATCATAGGTTTTCCAACCCTCTATTAAAAAAAAATGTTTTAATTTTAAAATAAATTATTATTAATATAATGGTTGTTATTAATTTCAAATAAAATTAATGTTTAGCTATTAAATTTTATGATTATGTTTAAAAAACATAAAAACCAAGGGTGGTTAAAAATTTATAATATATTGGTAAGTTATACTTTAACACAATTTGAAATTAAGATTTAATGTTAATTTTCTACTTTATATTAATTTAATTCAAAAAACATTTTAATTTTTTTAATTAGTATTAATTTTTTTTATTGTAATATTTCAATTCTATATTATCTTTTGATTTTTTAATGCACTATATTTTATTTCTAGATTTAATATTTATATTAATAATATTTTTAATATTATTAATATTTTATGGAGTGATTTTTCTTTTGACTTTTCAATGATTTAGTTAAGGTATTGTATCTTCATACCAACCTAGTTTGAGGCACAAGGGGTTTTGATTTGAGTTTGAGGCTCCCGCATCTTTCATGTTGTTTTTGTATATTACATACTTAGTCATAGTCATGTTCTTAATGTAGCATTTCCTTTAATTTTAAATTTATATAAGTTATGAAAAGCTTTTCAATTTGCTTGATATTTCTCGAAAAATTCTTTAGAGATGTTGGATCCCCAAATTTCATAAATATATAAAATAATTACAATGATGAGTTGCAAAGAAAATTTTCCTTTTATTCCATAGTCAATAGTTTACATAATTTCAAAGTTGAAATAAACTATTTTCCATTTGTTTAGCCATTTTTTATTGAAGTTCATGTTAATCTTATGTTGTACATTAACTTTCAGATATTTGTACTAGGTTACTTCGGTTATCATTTAGAAAGTGAATATTAATTCTATGGATTTTTTAATTTTAAAATTTCTTACAAATGCAAAAGTCATACTTATAGTAAAGGGCCATATTTAGAATTTTTATTTTTTGGCATGATCATGGCCACATTTCCCCATAATAACAATATATTATGTGAAGGAAAGAGAGGAATTATGACTACTTAGTTAAATTTATGAAAGAATAAAATCATCATCCACACAACCATATATGTCACGCCCCTACACCTGCGGTATTCTTCCAGCCGCTTGTAGCGAGGTGCGGCACCACCGAACACTTTCTTTTTAACAATACTAACATTCGTGGACTACGCCTACTCCAACATTAACATACTTAGTTTGTGTTTCGCAGCTAAGTAAAAGCAATTATCCTTTATACTTAATGAAGCCCATACTCATTCATTATCATCATGCAATTAAACCGAGAACAACAATTGCAACAAGTATAAAGGGGAGGGGCAACTCCCCGTAATGTGAGTCTGCCCGACAATATATTACATCAGTTCAATAATACAATCATCAAGTATACTTGGCAAAACTCCAAGTCTATACTTAGAATAATTACAACACAGGCTTAAACTGCCTTTACAACATCAATGCCAACCTTACACGGTAGGAGGGTGCTCACCCGAGACACCTAGAACTCCCCCCCTTAAGTCTTGCACGATTTCTGCAACTTTACCGCACCTTGAACACCCTTGTCCAACCTACGACTCACATCCAGTAAACTGTGCACTTCACAAGTGGAGCACATGAGTTATGCACACTCCTCTTTTCCTGTGCACTCACTTTACCCCTTGTCCAATGCGTAGAAGAAAGTGCGAGTTTGGTTGATGCTCCAAATGATCCTTGCGTCCTCAATATATACAAAAGGTTGCACAATCGTATGGGGTGTGCACGCCTTAAGGCCGACCCCCAAACATGTGATAACAACGCCCATCGAACAGCCTTGCAAGTCGGCTTGCAAGCCCATGTTCCACCGCATATAACTCGTTCACATTTCAAGTGTCGTCGCACATGTTTTAACCTTTGTCGCATTTTCGTCGCAAGTAAGGCGCCCGCTCGTCGCAAGTCCGCACGCCCGTCGCACCAACGCGTGCCTACCGTGTCCCCGCGCCCGGCGCACCCGACGCCCAACCGCCCAAGTTTGCAAAGGCCTTACATCCTCCTCCACCTGAAATCGTTGTCGCCCTCGACAACATATCATCCCGGTAGCCATCCACCAAGATCATCACTCATCTGTGATATGAACTCCTCTTCGCAAGGAAAACATCCTTGCAACATATGTAGAGACTCTTCTCCACTATGTCCCGGCTTAATGACCACTACCACCAAGCTCACCATACCAAGGCATGCACCTCCACGGTATGCTCTCCATAAGATGTCATCTCGATCCATATGTCACCATGTGAACCTCGTCATGATACTCCAGCATAATGCCAACACATCGCTGTACACTACGCGTCCCCATGTCTGAACTAGTTGGGTGATCAGTCCAACCATACGCCAAAGCCATAAGAGTGAACATCCTCATGTCACCATCAGTCGTTTCTCGAACATCTGCCACATCCTTGACTCCTCAAGAATCCATCTCCATAATCCATGCCCAGGTCCATGGAACTCCATCCACCTCATCTGCAACATGCTGTCCATGATGTTTGGTGTTAATGTGCTACATGAAATCAGCCACATCTATCCCAACATCATCATGTGTGAAAAGTAGTTGAGTCTCGGCTCAACCCATGCCCAAGTGCAGCCGCCAAGTCATCATCATCATCGTTGTAACTCCATCACCTCAAAGTGTCTCATATCGATCCTCTACATCAAGTCACTCTTCCAAGCCATGCCCATACATGTACTTTGGAAGTATGCATCCCATACTGCATCAAAGTCTCCTGACCTCAGCTCCTCAATGCATCAAATCCTCTAAGTCCACCATGTATGAAGTCCCTAAAAGTCACAACAATCTCATGTCATCATGAGCTCCATGAGTCATCTCCAACCAACATCTCCATGTAGTAGGAATGCTCCATAATCTGCTCACATATCCAACCAAGTCTATGGCCTTGTTGCACAAGAGTGTACAACCTCTCCATAGGCTCATAAGTAATAAGTCTCCATGTCACACTAGCAAATCCATCTGCACAACATTCCTGCCTTAGCACTCCTCATTGGATGTCCATGCCACCTCTACAAGTGCTCCCACAAAATGTCCCTGCATAAGACTGCCATGCTCCACGTCTCCAACCTGATGTCCATGACTAAGTTGCCCATGTAGTCCAACCAAGTAGACCCATCACAACAATCGGTCATCCTCATCCAAGCTACAATATTCGGTCTAGTGAACTCGGTCACCCAACCATATCATCATCATCACGAGTCCCTTCCATCATAGCTCCTCCACCAAAGTTTCCACCAAGACTATCTCTTGGTCTCGGCCATGAGAAGTCCACCCAAAACATCACAAGTGTGTGCCCTCCTCAACTGTCCATGAGTCATGCCAGGCACTTAGCCAATTCTCCATATGGCTAAAGAATTACCCATTCCTCCACAACGATCATCATGTTCCTCCCTTGTCAAGGGCCTTTGTACCTTCTACCATAAGGTCACAAACAACCCCAACAAGTCCTGCAACAATCGACAATCCTTGCTTCTCCATAGAAGGTCTCATCATAAACATCCATGGCAAGATCCTCCATAGCATAGGCAAACTGGCTTTGCCTCTCCCTGCATACGGTCCATCTACCAAATGCTCAAATGAAACACAAGTATCAATACTTACTTCATCATCATCATGAGGCTCTTCCTCATTCATCCATGTCCGCAAACTACACGATCCTGGTCCAACTTGATCATCCTCAAGTTCGTCCTCCATCATGGTCATGTCTGCAACATCTTCAACTATCATGGCTTCCTCTTCCTTGTTAGCACAATCTGCAACTTCATCTTGCTCCATTGTCCAACCAAGTTGAAGAAGCTCTTCTTCAACATTCTTTTCCAAGGCTTCAAGTTCTTCACGGATACGGGGCTTCTCTTCCTTCAACCTTTTCAACCTGTCCAAGGTAAGTAAGAGCTTCCTTCCACCTTCTCCCAAACTTGCCATGCCTTATCGTTCAGCTTGGTCCAAGCATCGAGCTTCACCTCTGCTAAACCTGCTTCCACTGTAATCAACTGTCAAGTTTCCAAGTGTACCCACACTTGCACTTCGTCACGAGCAACCCTGCTCTAACACCAGCTCCAACCGAGCTCTGATACCAACTGTCAAGTTGTGTATCAGCTTTAAACCTTCACGAGCAAACCTTGCTCTGATACCAACTGTCACGCCCCTACACCTGCGGTAGTCTTCCAACCGCTTGTAGCAAGGTGCGGCACAACCGAACGCTTTCTTTTTAACAATACTAACATTCGTGGACTACGCCTACTCCAACATTAACATACTTAGTTTGTGATTCGCAACTAAGTAAAAGCAATTATCCTTTATACTTAATGAAGCCCATACTCATTCATTATCATCATGCAATTAAACCGAGAACAACAATTGCAACAAGTATAAAGGGGAGGGGCAACTCCCCGTAATGTGAGTCTGCCCGACAATATATTATATCAGTTCAATAATACAATCATTAAGTATACTTGGCAAAACTCCAAGTCTATACTTAGAATAATTACAACACAGGCTTAAACTGCCTTTACAACATCAATGCCAACCTTACACGGTAGGAGGGTGCTCACCCGAGACACCTAGAACTCCCCCCTTTAAGTCTTGCACGATTTCTGCAACTTTACCGCACCTTGAACACCCTTGTCCAACCTACGACTCACTTCTGGTAAACTGCGCACTTCACAAGTGGAGCGCATGAGTTATGTGCACTCCTCTTTTCCTGTGCACTCACTTTACCCCTTGTCCAATGCGTAGAAGAAAGTGCGAGTTTGGTTGATGCTCCAAATGATCCTTGCGTCCTCAATATATACACAAGGTTGCACAATCGTATGGGGTGTGCACGCCTTAAGGCCGACCCCCAAACATGTGATAACAACGCCCATCGAACAACCTTGCAAGTCGGCTTGCAAGCCCATGTTCCACCGCATATAACTCGTTCACATTTCAAGTGTCGTCGCACGTGTTTTAACCTTCGTCGCATTTTCGTCGCAAGTAAGGCGCCCGCTCGTCGCAAGTCCGCACGCCTGTCGCACCAACGCGTGCCCGCCGTGTCCGCGCGCTCGTCGCACCCGACGCCCAACCGCCCAAGTTTGCGAAGGCCTTACAATATAACTTCTAGATATATATGTTAAAAAAAGTGGTAGATGAGAAAAACTTTGTTTGAATCCAATATTAGAACGAATATCTTCCAATTATGGCTCTTTATTTTTTAAGTTGAATATCTTCCAACTATAGCTCTTTATTTTTTAATTTGACGACAACAATCTCATATAACCTTATTATTACAATTCTTTAAAAAGTAACATTTTTCTACTCTTATTTCAAATATTAATTATAAATAATACATAATTTTTTTTACAAATTCAATAAACAATTTATCTTTATTATTGTATTATTTCTCCATAATGATATTAAGTTACTTAAAATAAAGCGATGACCTATACAATTTAATTTAATTTTAAAATATATTTAGTAATTTATAATTTAAAACTGAAAAATACAAATTTAATTAAATTTATTTTTTATATATAATAAATATCATAAGTAATTAAAAAATATATAAGTTTTTAATTATTCAAAATGCTTTACATTTAAATGGAATGTTCTCATTCCATGATTTGTTGAAGTCCTCATCAATAGGCATGAGAAATCATCATTGGGTCATTTTTTATTTTTTTAGCCATGGTCAAACATCAAAATCCATCCCCATATGGAGATTATAAAAAATAATTAAATTAAAATGGAATTTCATCATTCAAACATTTGTTAGGTTCTTTACAAATAAGGATAATAGACCACCATTGGGTTAACTTTTTGTTATTCACCCATGTTAACATAATTAAATGTATTATTCATTACCCCTTAATAATTTACTAATCCTTATAGATAAAAATAATAAACAGAAATCACCTTTGGTTATATACATAATTGATTTTTAATATCGATAAATTTATGTCCAATTAATTTTATTTGGGTGTATTTTGCTCCTTCATAATTTAAATTATATATATATATATATATGAATGATAATTTTATTTTTTTATTATGAATTATTTTATTATAATTATTTTAAATAAAGTGTTTATATAAATTAAATAATTGATAAATATAAAAAAAAAAAATCAAAATATTCATTTTATAATATATTTCACATTATATAGATTTTTAAAACCCTAAAAATTAATTGAATTTAATTGTTTTTTAAATTATTATATATATATATATATATATATATATATATATATATATATATATTGAGATTATCTCCATTTTAACATGGAAAGTTAATCTGTAAATGGACTTTGTTAGAATATCATGTACCAATAACATGCCTTACTAATACTAAATGCTCAAAATTCCACAATGCATGTTCATTGAGTACTTGTTCATATGACATTTTTTTAATTAATTGATTAAATTAAAAGGGAAAAAAAAGACATAACTACATTATATATAAATCTAAACTTTTTTCTTTCTTTACCTAGAAGAATCAACAACTAGGTCATTTCCATACTTGCAGATGTTCATACAAAATATTTCATTTTAATTAATCAATTTAATCAAAATTGAAAAGACCATATAACTATATATTCTTTTGTTTAATTATTTATTGTATCTAGAGGAATCAACAACTGAGCTACTCTCATACTCGCATCACCACATGCATGGGTAGATGGCCAGTCTCAAACTCTCATCGCCACATGGGTGGGTCGATTCCAACATTTACTAGCATAACCTATAGGTGTGTATGTATGCCCCTTCAAGATGCATAGGTTAATGGGGTAAGTGGAACATGAAACCTCCCTATACATGATACTTAATTTACATATTCATCACCATTTGAGTTTCCCCCAAAGACTTCCTTCGGTCTCTGATTATTACTAAGTACAAAGGAAATTCTAGAAATATTCTATGGAGGTTAAATCCTTGTCATCATTCAAATACTTATTGATAATTAAAGTATCAAATTTATATAAATTAAACGGTTGGTCAAGTTTGACACACATAATCCACTATAAGCATGAAAATACTAACTACATGATACATCTCACATTGCCAAACTTGAAAATGAATTAAAACTAGCTATATTATTATTATTATTAATTTAAAAAAATTAAATATAAATTTAAAATATGTACATTTAAAAAACATGGAACAAGATTTTTAAACATGGAGATTTAGCCCCACTTTAGCATGGACATGCTTAATCTGTAAATAGATTTTCTTACACTACAGGCTTATTAACACATCATGCCCAAAAAATTCTAAGTCGCTTCAAATGATACTTGTGCATATGACATTTTTTTATCAATTAATTGAATTAACAAGGAAAAAAACCTAACTACTTTGAAAATAAATATCAACTTTTAATTTGTGTATATTAATATGAATATTCTATATTCATTTGATATTACCTCTCTATCATTCAGTTAATAATTATTAAAAACTAAATTAAAATTTTACCATCTCTATTTCACTAATCTCTAATAATTATGAGTGTAATTAATAGTTTATAAATCTTATTTGAAAAAAGAGAAAACTATCACTTTAGTCATTCATATTACTTAACTATATCTCATGTAATTATATTTATTGTTATTTGGGTGTGCGATTATCATTAGAATTCATATATTGTTAAAAAAATTATTGTTAATGATGTAACGACAAAATGCGATGATGATTTGTGTTTTTTCATAATTGAATGAAATATTAAAATGTTAGTTTGACCTTTTTCTAATATGCATATTTAAGAGGATAGGATTTTTATGGTGAGGTTCATTTTCACGAGATTGTAGTAGATTTGTCGGCCTTCAAAAAATATACCATTTCGATAGTTTGATTGACCATGGATCTCCAATCTGTGATTTACCTCGCCCGAAGTTATTTGATTCTTTTTAACCGCGCGCCAACCACATGGCAAAGTGTGACATCATGAATTTGGACAAAAGGTTACGTCATAGGCCAGTGAGCGGTGCCTTGTGGGGCTAAGCCGTTTAGCTTGGGACAAGGTGTCGATTCTTTATAATAATGTGCTATAAATTCCTAGGCCTTTATAATATCGCGGATTTCAATAAGGCCTTTGAAGATGACGATTCCACCCGCAACTTGCCTTGCCCTTTTCAAATGACCCAAATTCTTACCCATCACCATCGAAATGATTGAATGGTCGTGGGCTGCTGAACACGGTGCCCACTATATATCAGAATCTGTCGTATCAATTGGGAGAGAACTTTGACTTCTTCCCATCTTGTCATATCAGATTCTTTCCATCCATCCCCCACTGCTTCACGAGGACTTGTAGCCATTTTCGACAGACGACAATTTCAATCTATACTATAACGTGGCTTTCTAGACTTTCCCCACCCAAAATGCAACGAATGTGTCTCTATCCTCATTGATTTTGCTTTTTAGACGCTTTTCATAAAACATATCTGTATTAAACTTCAGCCGACCTCAGTGTGAACACGGTGCCTACCCATACCGACTCAAAATCACAATCTGTTCGTGTGAAAATTTTAAAAAAGGGCTTTGACCTCCAGATGTGAAAAATTAAAAAGAATAGGCTTTGACCTTCTACATCTCCACCTCTCCAGATTTTCTCAACCCGAAACGTGGAACGCGTCTCTTTGTTCTCATTGCTTTTAAACTGTTTCTCATAGTAAATCTCTTCCTAAACACTTGGGGCCGGCCTATATATAATAAGCGGCAGCGCATCGGTATTCAAAATAAAATTACTCTTCGAACCGTCCTATATATAATCGGCAGCGCTCCGTTATTCGTAATCAAATTATCGTGAATACCAGCTGCAAAATAGAGGTCGGGTAAGAATCTAGATCAAATCCTTTGTGTGTTGTGATCCCCATGGCTCAATATAAGCGCAGCCGCGAGGACTATTACTGTAATTCCATTAACAATAACGAGCATGAGAATCCGCCCAAGCGTTCCTGTTCAATATCTGATGCAGGGGTTCTATTACTATCAGATCTTCTAGTATTTGCAGATGATGATGATGATATTAACGCGCAGGATTTACAGGCGGCCCAAGATGCATTATTGTTAGGCTGAAAAGCCCCCACCAAGAAAATAATTCTTGCAACAGCCGAATGAGTTGCATCGTCTCCGATACAGAGGTACAATGT
Organism: Pinus tabuliformis; assembly: GCA_031772625.1. Taxonomy (NCBI): domain Eukaryota; kingdom Viridiplantae; phylum Streptophyta; class Pinopsida; order Pinales; family Pinaceae; genus Pinus; species Pinus tabuliformis. The sequence goes on along the minus strand of CM062818.1, from coordinate 1,553,800,574 downwards.
TCAATACATAGTCCTAATTTGTGGGATAGCTATAGTTCACCCTCTATTGTCGACGAAGCGTGCTGGCGGATTCATCATGTAAAATGGATGATGAGATTTGTACAGTCAGCATCAACTATCTACTACACACAAATTAGGACCATGTATTTTCTGCCTGCAATTGTGTTTTTATGGTGTGTTCTATGTCTCTCAATTCACTCAGATCCCTGCCCATCTCTAGGAGCTTTCTTCCATATGGTCCACATCTTCTACTTTCTTTGACTTGGCAAGTTGCATCCAGAATTGTGTTCTTTCCCTTTCTTTTTCAAGCTCAAAGAAGAGAGGGATTGCAAATTTTTGTTTTATTACTATGCCTCCCTCAGTGAACTTGTAGTAGGAGCTCACATTTGGCTGTGGGATAGGGTCCTGCAACTCTGGAAAATCTCCGTCAAATGTCTTTGGAGAACTTTCCCCCTCCTGTACCTATTGGGTTTCTTCCTTGCTTTCTTTCTACCCCTGCGGTCCTTATTGTAGTTCTGTCTATCTCTCTCGTAGCCCTCACAGTGTTTCCTATAGCACTGTTTGGGGATCCTATAGGAAGGCCTTTCCTTTTTGTTGGAGGGTCATAGATTCCTTAGTTTTCTTAGATGATGTGGATATGGTGACAAGCTTCCTGACATATGTGATGGTAGCCTTTGGGGTTTCTTGCAAAGATGTGCCTTCCTCAACCTTCATTCCCAAGGAACCTATCTCCTCGTGCTTGTTTGGAGATTCTTCAATTATGATGAGAACTTTTGTAGGTGTTTGTGACTTCTACTAGTTGATCTTGGCGGTTCTTCTTGTTCAAAAATAGAGGGGATCCTACCTCTGCATTTTCCTCTTGCACTTGGGGTGTGTGGTCAAGGCAACCGAGGCAGCGAATGTCTCCTTTTGAGTGGGTTCAAGAGACAACCTTGGAGATATCTCTGCTTTTGTAGTATTTTTCTCAGTATTGGTCTCTTCCTTCTACTCCTCCTCTTCTTCTTTTTCTTTTTCTTCTTATTTTTCTTCTTCTTCTTCCTTTTCTTCTTCCTCTATTTTTTCTATCTCTGTTTCCTCTTTTTCTTCTACTTCTTCTTCATCTCCTTCCTTTTCCTCTTCTTCCTCTTCAACACTAGAGGTAGGGGTCCCATTACGTTCAAGGGATCGAACTTCAAGGAAGGATTCTCTATCCATGTCCCTAAATGTGGACTAAAGAACAAGAATTTTCAATTTTCTTAATGCATCTTCCACTCTTAGCTTGATGAGACCATGGTGCATTAACTGCTAATACTTCCCTTCTTTCACCTTCTCACTCATGTCTATAATGGACTGTAAAATGAAATAAGGCACATTGAGCCTCTAATTTATGGGTACTCTGTCTCTGAATCTCAACTCATGGAGGTGTCTGAATTGATAGCCTTAAACTACACTTCGTCTCCCTTCATAAGAAATGTACTTAAGGATGTGGAAGCTCACCTCATCCTAGGGATAGGGAAGGCTCTCCCTTCTGACCCCAATTTTGTCTTCAATTGGCTTTTCATCATTTAGGAAGAAATTTTTCTTTGCAAAAGTGTTGCTAGCCTTGTCATCTTTTCTCCATTGTATCCCTAGACGAAGTGTGGTTACTCTGCTGATCACATCAAGGTTGATTTTAATGGAAAACCCTCTCACCATAGTGGTAGCACTTGTTCTTGCTTGAGGGTTTAGTGCCATGGAAAATTCATAGGTTATATCATCATCGTACCCCTTGATCAACTCAAAGAAGCCCAACCAGTGATGCCTCCTAAATATATCTAATGCAAGGGGATGAGGGTGAATCCTTCATGTATTTATGGGTTCTCTTCTATTGAATCCCCCTCCCATTTCTCTTCTCCGGTTATCACTAAATGAAGGAGGTGTTATAGGCTAGATTTAGTATGGATTCTAGGGTGGCTAAAAGCTTAAAAAAAATTTGGTGGATGACTAGAATTCAAACCATTTCTTACATCCACACAATTCCCTTAAATTTCCCAAAATTTGTCTAATTCCCAAGTTCACTGTAACTACTAGAAGATTGTAGAGTCTTTTTTTTTTGTTATCAAATGATGGACAAAGGAGAGATGGGCCATTTAATTTTCACTGTGATGCTTGGGATTATGATAATTGATGACCACTCTGACACTAGGCACCCCCTTGCAGAATTTTTGTGGAATTATATTGCTTCTTGTAGGTTTATGAGTTTCGTGTAGCTTCTTGTAGCTATGTTTCCTATAGGATGGCCAGAGCAGGGTTCGACTCTCTGATGGCTTTCCAAGCTATTGCTTGTCTCTTTGACGTCGAAATGAGAAAAATTTCATGAAAGTTTGTATTTTTATGCCATTTATGGTCAAGGCTAGGAGCATTGTGTTAGCTTCCAGTGGTATGGGATTTCCTAATTGGGACCGTTGGCCCACCGTAGGTGATCATGCACTTTCCCATCGTAATATCACCCACTCCCACATAACTGAATCGACCATCTTTTTTACTGATGCCCATTGATTCGACACTTTGATGCGGCATGTTTACTGGGAGTTCAAATTTTATCATGAGTTGAGGATGTCTAAGTTAATTGGTCACCTCCAGCTTATAAAAAGATATTTTTTCACATCTATACATTTTTCATCATATTGTACTCAGGTAAGAGATGGGCGAGTTCCCATACTTGTGCCTACCTTTTGTTGATCGATGGATGTTGGAGGATTTTCCTTCTATGCTACTGCTAAGGAAAGTGTTCCTTTTTGTTCTTCCTGTGTATTTATTCCTACTTGTATAGCTGACTGCTTGTTGGTCCATGTGTACAGGGGCTTGGTACATCTTTGCTCTTGCTTTTGTTGTGTGGTTTTTTCTAGTGGAAACAAGGTCTTCAGAGATTTTGGTGCTCCCATTTTTTCTTGTGGGGAAGAAGAATTTGGGCTTAGGCTAGATATGATGATAGCATAGACTGCTACAGGTGATTCTGTAGCTAGTGTAGGAAATCGTGTAGCTGTCTATTTCTTCTAGTTTTTAGTGATTTTTCTGAGAGGGAGGTTGGGTGGTTGTGTAGTGGTTGGAGAATGATGATGGAAAGGCTCTGATGGAGTAGTGAAAGAGAGCTAGGTATTGATATGATGGCTTAGACAGGGGATGAATGGGTCATGAGTGACATATGATGAGGTGTAGGGTCCCCACTCAAACTAGAATAAGCCTACATAATGTTTTTCCTATTGAGACTCCTACCCTATAGCCTTTTAGGACATTCTGTAGTGCTATAGGATCTCCCTATAGCAGCTATAAGACATCTTGTAGCAAGCCAAAAAATGCCAAAAACATGATTTTTGATGACTGACAATTGAGTTGAGTGATGGGGACATGGTAGGAATGGATATGATGGAATTCATGGAGGGGAGAATGAGATGATACTTGGCATGTTGTCCTTATATATTAGGTCACTATAATACTAGTGTATTCCCTTATTATTATTGTCATTTTATCCCCTTATTGTTATTTTTGTGCCAATGTTGTCCACATATTGTTATTATTGTGCCCCATAGAAGCCCACTATTTTTATTGTCATGCCCTTACATTATTATTGTTATGTTGCTTTGACTACATTGTGACACCTTAAACTCTTAGATATAGAAAGGAGGTCTTGCCATTTGTATCATCCAACAATGGTTCATTTGTTTAATATAAAGGAGGTTTCCCCCTCGAAGAGGCTGATTTTGAAGTCATTGATCTTTATTTTGTTCTATTTGGAAAACTAGTTTCATAGCAATTATCAGACCTTTGGATTCTAGGGTTTCGCTACTTCAAACAAGTCATCACGGAATATTCGCTACAACGTTTTTTCTACCACATTTCAGAAGCTAAAATTAAAACCCATTTGAGATGAAATCTTGATGAACCTCGACTACGAATTTTAGATCTCATCTTGTTATATCTATAGAGATATGATCCAAGGAAGTTAAGGATTTTTCAGGCTCTTTAATTATATCTCAAATAGGTTCGAAGGTCGAAATAGTGACACGTGGCACTTTGTACAAGTTCACTCTACTCAACTAGTCTATAATCAGGTCATCATGGGAGATTAGGAATAACACTTTTGTGGATAACCCAGTCTTTATCAAAGTTGTGGGGCTGGAATGAGGACTCAGAGGGCTACCATAGGATGAAATTTTCAGACCTTGGAGATTTAAAATTACAAAGATACAACAGATTCAATATCTAGCTCCTACAAAGTGAAAAATGGTGTGTAGTCTTTTTAAAATTTTGCCTAAGTTTGGTTTAAAAAATTAGTTTGAAGTAATTCAAAGGACATAGTGAAGCATGATTATCTTTAATTGATGCCCCAAATAAAGAAAATGGAAACACCTAGTAAGCAACATGAAATCTCTAGCATGAATCATGAAGAAGATGAATAGATTCAACATTGTATATGAAAATTACGATACTAAGTGCAACAAATTTCACTCTCAAAAAAAGTAGCAAAAGCTAAGATGGATGGTTTAAAGAAAGGCATGGAAGTTAGGATGGATGTTTTAAAGAATGGCATGGAAGCTAATATGGATGGGGTGGAAGCTAAGATGGATGGTTTAGAAGCAAACATTGAATATTTGAAGAAAGACATGGAAGGTTTGAAAGTAGGTTTGGCCAAGTTGCTACAAGAAATGGTTCCTAATGGCGAAAAGGTAGTATAGGAAACTCATGATGAGAACAAAAGAAATTCTTGTCATGATTTCATAGACTATAATGTTGGATTGAAGACCCACCATGTTCCAAAGATCGATGGCTTTGCTCTCGTAAACAAATTGTCACTTGGGTAATTTTTACATAATAAATGATAGCACATTATGAGGATACAAAAAGCAACACTTGTTTTAGCCAATTGTTAAATCTCAAACAAAAAGGTTCAATGGTGGAGCATATTGAGGGCTTCAAAAAATTGAATCTAAGGGTAAAAGATATTCCAGAGGAGCGTACGATTGATGTGTTCATAGGGACATTAAAATATAACATCCAACATGAGGTTTGCCTTTGGGAACTTGATTCATTGGAGAAGGATTTTATGTTGGCAAGAAAAATTGAAAGCAAAAGTACAGCAACAAGGAAGCCTACCAATCACAACTATAAACATGCAAGCCTTGTTTCTCCTATAATTCCACAACCTACAAGGTTTACACCATAACAATTGGATGAAAAAAGAGAAAAAGGGCTCTGTTACAGTTGCGATAGAAAATACACTAAATTTCATAAGTGTTATGAGAAGAAATTAGTTTACATAGATTGTGAAGATGAACAAAAAAAGGAACAAGAAACATCAAAAGAAGAGGATACACACCAAGAACAAAGCCTAGAGAAAAAAGAAATGAATCTGACTATACCTTGTAATACATTGTCCAGAATAACCACTCCTCAAACTATCAATATAGAAGGACATATTAAGAAGAAAAAGGTAATAATGTTGATTGATTTCGGCAGTACCCATAATTTTATTCATTGTAAGATAGAGAAGGAATTTGATTTCTTCCTATATCTAGCACCAGAGAGTCACACCATAAAAAACAACCATAAATTTCTCTGGAAAGTGCCATAATATCAAGATATCCATGGAATAATATGTTTTGAATAGTCTAATGCTTTCCATTCCAATGGGTGGTGCTGATGTTGTACTAGGAGTCCAATGGCTACAATCTTTCGGTACAATAGATTTTAATTTTCAAGAACTTTTCTTGAATGTTTTTAGAAGGAAAGGAAGTTGAATTAAGGGGTATTACAGGCAAATTGGGAAATATAGTCAGCTCCAACAACATGATAAAGCTTCTAGAGAAATAAAAATGTGGCGTCATTCCACAATTAAGTTCACTAGAGCTTCCCATGTCGAAATCATCTATTTCTCCAGATATCCAAAAACTCTCGAACAATCATTGCAAGGTATTTGAGACTCCCAAAGGACTCCCACCTATTCGCGATCACAATCATACTATTCATTTGATTCTAGAAAGTGTTCCTCCAAATATCAATCCTTACAGATATCCCTATGCCCAAAATAGTTAAATTGAATGTATGGTTGTAGAAATTCTAGAGGCTGGTATAACTCAACAAAGCCAAAGTTATTTCCCTGCTCCAGTAGTATTGGTGCATAAGAAGGATGGATCATGGTGCATGCGTCCAGATTATAGGGAGCTCAACAATATCACTATTAAAGATAAATTTTCCATTCCCGTCATTTATGAATTATTCGATGAATTGCATGGAGAAACTTACTTCACCAAGTTGGACCTTTGTTCAGGATATCATCAAATTAGAATGAATTCTGAAGACATTTCGAAAATAGAATTTAGAACTCATGAGGGTCATTATGAATTTCTTGTCATGCCTTTTGGCCTTACCAATGCACCTTCTACATTTTAAGGTTTGATGAATTCCATTTTCAAACCCTTAGAAAATTTGTGTTATTATTTTTTGATGATATACTAATCTAGAGCAAGTCTTGGAAGGATGATGTTCAACATGTTCATAGATTTCTGAAACTATTGGAGGAGAAACAATTATATGAAAAAACCTCCAAATGTTTCTTTGGAGTACAAGAGGTGGACTATTTGGGTCATATTGTATCTCATGAAGATGTTAAGGTAGACCCTAGCAAAATTAAAGCCATTAAGGAATGTAAAATCCCCACATCCATAAAGCATCTGTGAGGATTGCTCGGGTTCACAAGGTATTATCACAAGTTTGTGAATAATTATGGGAGAATAGTGGCACCTGTAACAACATTAGTGAAGAAAGATGCACTTTCTTGGAGTCCAGAAGCAATGAAAGCCTTTGAATGTCTTGAAGAGGAAATGTGCCAAGATCTGGTCTTAGCTACGCCAAACTTAAAAAAACCCTTTATTTTAGAATGTGATGCCTTAGGAAATGGAATTGGTGCTCTTTTAATGCAAGAAGAAAGACCCATTTCTTTCAAATGTTTGCCAATCAAATGAAAGTATTTACATAAAGCTATTTATGAGCAGGAAATGTTGGCAATACTACATGCACTTAAGAAATGGCGACCTTAGCTAATTGGAAGACACTTCAATGTAAAAATGGATCATGATAGTCTTAAACACTTTTTAGAAAAAAGATTATCTTTAAGAGAGAAGCCAAAATGGGTCACAAAGATGTTATTGCAGATGCACTCTTAAGAAAGGATGAGGATGTGGAAGCATTGCTTTGTGCCATTCCTATTATCCAACTAGATTGGATAAACGAAGCAAGAGGTGAATGGAAGAATGACGAATAATTGTGGCCACTCATCCAAAACTTACAACAAGGCCCTAGTACATCTGATACATTTAGCTAGAAAAATGATTTGTTATGTTACAAAGATCACTTATACCTCTGTAAGAATTCCCAACTCAAACAAAATATTCTTATGGAATTGTACACCTCTCCCTTAGGAGGGCACTCATGATTTTTAAAAACTTACCACATGGTTAAGTAGGAATTTTTTGGGGATGGCCTTAAATCTGATATTCAAAAGTTTGTGGCAGAATTTTTGGTTTCCCAAAAAAATAAAGTTGAAACAATTAGGACCCTAGGTCTATTACAACTTTTATCCATTCCAAGTCAACATTGGGAGGAGATTTCAATGGATTTTATCACAGGTTTACCCAAGTCTGAAGGAAAGAGTATCATCATGGTTGTAGTTGATAGACTTACCAAGTATGCACACTTTTTTGCATTATCTCATCCCTTCAAAACTAGTATAGTTGCTATTGCATTTATGGAAGCAATTCAAAAGCTACATGGAAACCAAAAGATTATTGTAAGCGATAGAGATCCCATTTTCATAGGAGATTTTTGGAGAAAATTATTTTCTTGTCTAGGTACTCAGTTAGCTCATAGCTCATCTTATCATCCTCAATCTGATGGGAAACTGAGATAATGAAAAAATGTTTGGAAGGATATCTTTGTTTCTTTGTATCTGATAAGAAAACACAATGAGTCAAATGGTTGCCTCTGGCTGAATGGTAGTATAAATGGTAGTATAACATTTCCTTCCATACTGTAGCAAAAATGACCCCATTTATGTCACTTTATGGATATCATGCACTATCCATCACATCATATTTAAGAGAAAATTCTAAGGTTCAAGCAATAGAAGATCACATCGATCATCAACAACTAGTTCTCCAACTGTTAAAGGATAACGTCACTTTGGTGCAGAATAGAATGTAACAACAGGCAAATCAACATTATAGTGAAATAAGTTTCGATGCAGGTTACTGGGTATTTCTATGGCTACAACCATACAAACAAATGTCCCTCAAGCAAGCTAACAAGGATAATAAATTATCACCAAAGTATTATGTTCCGTACAAGGTGTTGCAAAATATTGGTACTATGCCATACAAATTGGAGCTTCCTCCAACTTCCTGAGTGGACCAAGTTTTTGATGTTTCATACTTAAAGAAGGTTATAGGTGACAAGCTCCTAGTTCGAATAATATTGCAAGAACTTAATGAGGAAGGAAAAATCATTTTGGAACCTGAAGCAGTCACTAAAACAAGAACTCAGTAACTACAAAATTGATCAATTTCAAAGTATCTCATCAATTCGATGAAATTACCCACTGAACATTCCACATGAGACGATGAGAATTTTATATAGAAGTATCCAAAACTACTCAACTGTAGTGGATAACAATTTTCTGAAGGAGAGTGGCATGTTAGGTCCCTATAATATTAGTGTATTCCCTTATTATTATTATCATTGTATCCCCTTATTGTTATTAATGTGCCCATGTTCTCCCCATATTGTTATTATTGTGCCCCATAGAAGCCCACTATTGTTATTATTGTGCCCTTATACTATTGTTGTTAAGTTGGATTTGACTATATTGTGACCCCTTAGATTCCTATATATATAAAGGACATCTTGTCATTTGTATCATCCAGTAATTTTTAATTTGTGTAATGTAAAGTAGGTTCCCCCCTCGAAGAGGTTGATTTTGAAGTCATTTATCTATCTTTTATTTTATTTTGTGAGCTGGTTGCATAACATTGTAGCTTTGCATCTTTTATTGCCTTCAAAACCTGCAAAATCATAGAAGTTATTGGTGGACAGGTTTGAGGTCCCTGCCATGGTATTCTTTTTGTTTTTTTTTCTCTTTTTCCTTTTTGAAAGACAAATAGGCTACCCCAAAAGAGGTTTTCAAACTGCTTGCCTACCCTAGGTGCCTCAAAGGAGATTTTAACCTAGGGATATTTTTCTTTTCTTTTTTTTCCACTCCAGGGATCCCTCAAGGAGATTTTCAACCCAAGAGTTGGCCTCAAATTCTTCATATAGGTTTTCACCTAGGCCTCTTATTGTTTTTTCCTTCTTATTTTTTCTCTTTTTTCGCACAAATAAAAAAACAATCTTCAAGAATTGTGTGACTTGGAATCTAAGACACTTTCAATCACATTTACCTATTTAATAATGGTACTGATGAACTCCTCTATGGAAAGAGGTCTTTTATAAGCTTTGAATCTATATCCATTGACAAGCAAGGGAATACCCTCCTCATCAATGGTCCTAATTTGAATAGCCCCATTGTCATGGCACTTCACTATGATTCAGTTGTGGGCCTATCCTCCTAGTCATGAATTTTCCTTTGAATTCCTTGATCCTAGAGTCATATAGCAGAGCCTAATCCCCATATTGAAAAACCTTGTCCTTAATGTTTTTTTCATGCCAAACCTTCCTCTGTACTTGGATAACTTTAGTGTGTAGGACGACCTGCATGTTAAATTCATCTAAACCATTTACGTAGATAAGCCTCTCCTGTTGTGCCTTTGTAACATCCAAATCTAATTTTGTTTCCATTCTAAAAGTGTTGTAATCAAACTCAATGGAGAAAAGAGCATTCTTTCCATAAACCAAGTCATAAGGGGTAAATACATTGCTTGTCTTCTAAGTTGTATTATAGGCCCAAGTGGCCTCCACTAGTCTATCATCCCAATATTTTCTGTTTCTGCTCATGACCTTCATGAGGATGCCTTCCAATGCTCTATTAGTGACCTCTACTTTTCCATTGGCCTAAGGTGGATAGGTAGCTGACCTTCTGTGTTTTATCCTATGCTTCCCCAACAAATTGTCAATCATATGTGATATGAATTGAGCTCCCTAATTAGTGACTAGTTCTCTAGGGTACCCAAACTTGTAGAATACATTCTCCCTTAAGAACTCAACCACTTTCTCCTCTGTTTCTACCTTGACAGCCTTGGTCTCAACCCACTTTTTCAAATAATTCATGCACACAATTATGTACTTTTTCTTCCCTGATGGTGAATTAATGGACCCAATGAAATCCATGCCCCATGTTAGGGCCTAAATCTACCTCAGGCCGAGAAAGGTAGGATCTAGGGTAACATCAAACCATGCTTAACCTGGTAGCTAGCCCTACCAGGTTGGGAGAGGGCTCTCTCCTAGTCAATCTCAGGAAAAAATGGCTAATATAGCTTGAGATGACTGATATGATGACTGATTTTTAGCTAGGTATGTGTACAGAGGTGTTTTATTGAAATTGATGATGTTTTGTTGGCTCAAATGTGAAAGGCAGATTTGGCCCTGGGGAATGAGGCTCAGTTTTGCAGAGATCTCTATGCAACAAGGTAGGCAAGTGATTTGGTACATCAAATTGAATGAGATGGAGAGGTTTTAGACAGATGAGGAGTTGAAAAGGGCATGAAGAGCTCAGGGATCCTTTTCAATCAGCTGAAAATATAGATAACTAAGCAAACCCTAGGTAGAGAACTGCATTTTCAATGTATTCTACCTTTATCCTTGTTTGATTTAGTTAAGATGAAATAAAGAGAGATATGGCATACATAAAACACATGTATACTTACAATTATAGAGGAAAACACAATACCAAAGCAAGATTCCACATGAATCCCATAAAACGCTACAAACCAATACTCTATTCCTTAGCCAAATTGCTGAAATGAGTATACAATGAAGCTCCAAGCTTTCCCAAAATTCCAACCATGCTAATGACTGAAAAAACAGAAGATATAGGCAAAAAAAAACTAATCCTAGTCTCTAGGGGTCGAGCTCATGAGTTTAAGAGTTGTTCCAACAACTTCTAACCCAAGAACTAAAAAGTAGGCAGTGGAACAACATGCCTCTAAAAACTAGGGAACTGATTCATTCAGTTGCAAACTACCTTTTCATGGATGAATCTACCTCTATGAGTGAAAATTCAACATAATTACATCAAGATCAATCAAATTACATTAAATTACATCACGAGTTTGACATTAAGAAGGAGAAAAGTCAATCTGTCAAGAAACTAGGTGAAAAATAGAGTATTTTGGTCAAACTGAGCAAAATTTCTCCAATGTGCCGCGATGATTTCCCTATCTGTAGTGCCTTTTGCAGTTGCTTTTGGAGGCCTTCCTGGTGTCAAAATTTCCTCCAAGTGGTCTTGTTGGAAAGGTACACCTTTATGCTTTCCAACACAAGTGGAAGTTTTGAATTTTGCCTCCATTTGCCCCTCCAAAACTGAGTTCTCACAAGACTGCTTCCTATGTGTCAAAAAAGGGGCAGAAAGGTCATTTTTGGGGTGTTTTTGACCTTTTTGGGGGCTCAAAACCTGTCAAAATTTCTTGGCCATTGGTGAGCGTGCATATTTTTTCATGAAAAATCCAAAAATGCAGAGTTTTCATCAAAAGGAGTCCCCAATAAAAAGTGAGTGCTAGGTGGTGCGATTCATTGGGCAGAAAAACCTGTTTTTTGGCCCAAAAATTCCAAAAATGCAAAAAGTGTCCCAATTTTTTTGAAATTTGGGCTGAGTGTCCTCCATTAGGTGCTATGCTGGGCCAAGGAAGCCTCAACCAAGATCTGAAGTTTATCTTGCGCTTTTTGCCTCCTCGATCTCTTCTTCAACTTGGCCTTCAAGTTCCTGATTCTAGCTTGGCACACCATATTCCTTGAAAAATAGTGATATGCCATGTTTATCAACATATTTTTCTCATTGATGGCCTTCTCCAACATCCTCTCCAAGTGGATATTAGTCCTCTCCAACCAAGACTCATGATCAGCATTGATTTCTTGCTCAAGTGTTGTGAACTTGACTTTCCACCTATTAGTAGCTTGCCGGTTTTCTCGTATGTTTTTTAGCTCCATTATGGTTTGCTGATCCTCTAGTTGTTTGTTTCTTAGCTCCAGATATTTGACAATCCACTTGGCTCTTTGTAGGTTGAGAGACAAATGTTGAATGTCGACTTGTTGCTCCTGGATGATCTCTCTGAGCTTTGAGCTTTGTGAGCCCAAATCGGTGTCATCATCCTGAATGAGAATAAAATCTGTCTCATGCTCTCCTGAAGGCCCATCATCCTATAATGGCCTCTTTCCCTTGTCCTAAACCTACTCTTCTGATGGAGGAAGTGAGACCCCTTCCACCCCATGTGGAGATAATACTTGCTTTGCTACTGCAAACAACCTTCTAATGCCCTTTTGATAGGTGACAAATACTGGCACACTAGTGGTCTGTATCTCATGACTCTCCTGTTGATGTGAAGGTCCACCTATCTCATGAAAAGCTGCTGGAGGTACTTGAGGAGTGGTGAAGACCTCATGTGAAATGAAATCCTCCCATGAGATGTTTTGTAAACTAAGTTGATGCATGACCACCATCTTGAACAGTGCAAAATGATATATATTGTTATACTACTCCTGAGGAGTCTTATTGTGCACTATGGTGGTCATCATCTCAATGTTCCAGTAAATAAAGTAGGGGAGATTCATCATTCTCACCTTGGTGAAGTGCATCAATAGTCTGATATGGTAGGCATACAGGCGAGAAAACTGGCCTTCACAACTGAAATACCTAATTATGAGTTTCATCAAGGGAGCATATGAGTCTTTCAGATACCGGAAAGGAAACAATCTGTTGAGATGTCTCAAATAGCTAGCCTTAATGTAAGGCTCATAATATTCCCTATCAATCTGCTGCCTCTTATTCCACTGCTCACCGATGTTGGGAATGCCAGTTGCTAGAGAAATAGACTCCAGTGTCAAGGTGAATGTCACCCCTGTTAGAGTGACTTGGCCGCCATGTAAATGAAGCACAAAAAACCTAGCCAACTCATGATGGTACTAGACTCTTGCAACCATCTCACAGAACTGATAACAGGATTGGTGTTGAAAGCATGTGACAGCAAGAGGGAAGGATTGCAGCTCGGCAAGTGAAGTAGGTTGCTCTCTGATATGTTTACCACCTTTGTGAGGTCTCCTTGGTGCATGCATTTTGGTAGGAGAGGCACTGTGTGTCTCTTCATCTCGATCATAGGAAGGATCAGACTCCATGTTTGCCAAATGTTTGTGTTGTCTTAGATGAGTATGAAGATATTTTAGGTGTCTTTGATCTTTTGCTACTAAGTGTATGAAAATGTATGAGGGACTATGAAGAGAGAGGGTAAGAAGGATTTTGGGAATGTTGCTGACTAGAATTTGGGGAATTGAAGGGTTTTAGGGACAGTTTTTAGGCTTTTGGGATAGCAATTAGGGTTTGGGAATTTTTTAGCTAGGGTTTGCGATAATGGGAATTGGGAATAGGGGTGAACGAAATTAGGGATATTGGGGAATAGTAAAATGAGTTAATGAAACTAGAAAAGAAGTGAGGGAATAAAAGGTGAGGGAGTGATGGCAACAAAAACAAATTTACAAACCCTAAGCAATCATGTTTTGAGAAAAAATTACAAGTAGGGTTTGAAATTTTTTTTTACTAAATCATCATAAACATGTTTAGATAATCTTCGGCAAAATCACATAACCAATCTTTTGTCGACGTGTTTCATCATAAACATCTTAAGACACACTTTCATTGGCATTTGAAGAGTTGTTGACTTACTTTGGACTGGAGGAAAGCAAGCAAATTGAGAATTTGGATGAATTTGTGGTGAAAATGGCTTGCAGCTCTATGCGCCGTGCCACAAACCCAACGCATCGCACCTCCTGTATGCGCCGTGCCAGTATAGTTTTTATATTGTGGAAGGTGGCCCAATGTTCCACGCCAACTCTATGCGCCGCGCCACTCACCCAATGCGCCGCACCCCCAAAACTGAAATTCTTTGCTACGATTTTGCTACCACGAGCTTGCTCTAAAACTCTCTTGCTCTTTTGGATGCATGTGAGTCTTTTAAACACAAGAAATAACTTATACACCAAAGACATTAATTTTTGACTTCATAAAACCCACTTTTCTAATGTTTACATTTGACACTTTCTTTTCAAACTCTGTTTTAGGCAGTTTTGCTTTGTTTTGCCTCTGATTAACTGAATGACTTGATTTTTTGTTTGCCTTGTAGTGGATGGAGTTTCTAAAGCTTGGAAAGGTGAACAGGGTTGCCACTGAAACTGAACTACATATGAAAAATTGGGATTACACCAAATTATATACATGAAAAAATAAAATACTCTGTTTTTCCTCAAAATAGAGTTTTGAGGAAAAATTCATTTCTTGGCATATGATGATGGAATTTATTGGTACTGGAACTTTATTCAACCTCCTCATGTCCCTGCTAACTGTTATTGAACCCGTTGAAGACCTTATTGACGAAACCCTAGACCTAATGAAACTGAAACCCAAAAAATGACTCTTGCAGATTTAAAAACAAAAAATTGACTGCAAACGATCTAGATGAATGGTAATGTGTTAGCAGGTAAAGGGAATGAGGGTAAAATGTACAAAAAACCACTACTATCAGATGATCGATGATCCTAATGGAATGCAGCTGACTCAGCCAGACACCTAATATGCAATGCAACAAGAGAATTTGATCACGGACGGAGGGATGAAGATACCGACACTAACATTGGCTCTAATGGGGATGGTAGCTCCTCGAAGGTGCCAAGAGCTACAGATCTTTGGGAAAGCAGGCAGTGCCTTTGTCCATTGGGCTATGGAGTCAATAACTTCGACAAACCAAAACCAAACTCTTGACTCAATTTCAAGATTGAAATTTGACTCAAACTGACTCAATTTCAAGACTGAAATTGACCGAAAAACCTGACTCAAACAAACCAAATCAAAAATGAAATCAAACCTTAGTTTTATAGCCTTCACCTCGGGCCCCAAACTGAAAGAATGATACAGTATACAATTGCAATGAAATTTAAACAAACTGGTATGTACAGTGATACATCTGACAACATAAAACACGTCAAAAATAATACCGTTTGAGAAGCTGACCATTGATCGGCCCACCTGGATAGTCTTCTCCATTCATTTCTTTCAAAAGGAAAGCATTTTCGCCTTGATATGCAGCAATCCGGAAAGGTCCTTTCCAAAGGTTCTCAAACTTGCCATTCTTACCTTTATCTTCATTTCTTGCATCACATCTCAGCACTACATCTTCTATTTGAAACTTGTCCTCCTTTGCCTTTCAATCATATATCTCCTTGATTCTCTCTTGTAGCTTAAAAGTGTTCTGAAAAACCTCCTCTCTAGTCTATTGTAAATGGATCATTTGATTGATTCTTCACTGCAAATGATTGTCTTCGCTACCAGCTTCCTGCAGAAGTTTAACCACCGGAACTGTGAGAGAGGTCCAGAATATTGTGTCCACACCGTACACGAGCTCGAAAGGGGACATGCCTATAGATTTCTTTTGACTTACTCTGTCTGCCCAAAGTGCATTAAAAAGCTTTTTGTGCCAACTTTTCTTGTTCGTTTCCAGCAGCTTTTCGATAATATTGACCAAAGATTTATTCGAGGATTCCACCAATCCATTACCTTGGGGGTAATATGAAGTTGAGTGCCCCAAAGTGATTTGATATTTATTAGAAAAGTGAATCATTCTTTTAGATTTAAAATCTGCTACATTATCAATGATTAGCTTATTTGGATAGCCAAAATGAGACAAAATATTATTTTCAAAAAATGAAATGATTACCGAATCAGTGGCCTGCCTAGTGGGAATTGCTTCAATCCATTTGGTGAAATAATCCGTCACTGTGAGGATCCATTTGTACTGCATTGAAGAAGTAGGATGGATCTCGCCAATGAAGTCCAAAACCCACTGCTGAAACGGAGCACTTACTTCAATGGGCTTAAGTGGTAAAGGCTACAATGTCCTCCTACCTTGAAAAATCTAAGAGTCATGGCAGATTGCTACAGTTTTGTACACATCAACAAAAAGATTTGGCCAATAATATCCCGCTCTCAAAATTTTATTGGTTGTTGTCTTCCAGAAAATATGGCCTCCGTAATACCCCTGGTGAAAGTCCTCCATAACCTGTTTTTCCTCTTCTTCAACTAAACAATTGAGCAAGACACAACTGGGATCTTTCCAATAAAGTGCATTATTCATGATACAAAACTTGGCAGCCTTCAATTTCAATGTTCCACTTTTATTCTTAGCCATTCCAGGTGGTGGTGACAAAATTTGGAGTACATAAACAATGTCTGAATACCAAGGAGAAAGAAGAAAAATTTCTGATACCCGAGCAGGCAAACTCTCTTCATCTTCCTCAGATATAGCGGCAATGAGATTAATGTCCAAGCCATGCAAATTTGACTCAGCCATCTTTTTGGCCAGCCCCTGTCCTTTCATGAGCTTTGTTAGTTTGATCTCCACATCATATTCCAACAAGGCAGCAATCCATTTGCCTCTTCTTCCCTCTAGATCTATTTGCAATAATACATCTTTGACAGCAGCATTAGGGACATAAGCAAGGATGTGAGAATGCGGAATATAGACTCGAAAATATTTTAAAGCTTTTACCAAAGCAAGAGCTTGCTTTTCAATAATATTATACTTTAAAGTTGCATCCCTTATGGTTTTGCTGAAAAATGCAATTGGTTTCTCAAGCTGGTCTCTTTTCTGCATCAAGACTGCTGCCATAGTATGATCCGAAGCAAATGAAAACAAAATTAAATCTTGAGTATAGTCCAAGCTGATCAAAATCGGGGCTGAAGAAAGGGCCAATTTCACCAAATTGAAAGACTTAATTGCTTCCTCGGTCCACTTCACTACATTATCTTTCTTGAGCATGTTTGTGATTTCGCTTAAATGATCTGCAAGATTGGGCACAAAGCGACGTAGGAAATTCATCTTACCATTGAATGATTGGATCTCTTTCTTACTTCATGGAAAATCAATCTTTTGAATGGCTTCCACTCGAGCTAGATTGATGCGGATGCCCTCCTTGGATATAATATGACGAATAAGCTTGCCTTCATCCATGGCAAACAAACTATTCCTTAGATTGAGAGATATACCATACTTCCTACACCGTCGAAACGCAATTTTCAAATTATAAAGGTGCTCTTCATCTAAATTAGAGAAAACTATCAAATCATCAAGATAAACAACCAGAAAGACATCCTTTTCGTTAGCAAATGCAATATCCATTGTCCGCTAAAAGGTTGCGCCAACATTTTTCAATCCCAAAGGCATCTTTTCATAGTGAAAGGTTCCCCACGGAGTGGTGAACGCTGTTTTGTTTCTATCATCCTCATGGACCAGGATTTGGTTATAACTAGAGTACCCATCGAGTAGAGACATGCGAGACGCTCCAACTACCCGCTGAATTATGTGATCCATCTTGGGCAATGGATAGTTATCTTTTAAAGATACCTTATTCAAATTTCTAAAATCAATACATAACCGAATCTCACCTGTTTTATTATGTACAGGCACCAAAATAGAAATCCAGTCTGAACATCCTATGGGGACGATGATACTAGCCTTGTACAACCAATTCACTTCCTTCTGAATTGAGGGCAGCAGCTTTGGATTTATTCTTCTTAACTTCTGACGAAAAGGCTTTTGATTTGGCTTGATTGGGATGACATGTTGAATTATTCTTGTGTCATATGCCTTCAAATCTGAATAATCCCACACAAATACAATAGTAAATGAAGATAATAAACTGATATACTTTGCTTTTACCTATGGAGGCAATGCTTTTGATAACTTCACCATTCTAGGATTTTCTGTTGATTCGATGTTCACATCCTCAACTCCTTTCTCGGTTGGAAGCAAGCTCAGTTTTCGAGCTACATCATCTTGATCGAACAACTCCTCTAAAGGTATTAGCCCTTTAGGGATGACATTGTCTTTCAGCTACAAAACTTCCATCTGATTGACTTCTATATCCGTCTCACCATCATCATACTCCACATCAATAGAAGTATCTTAGAACTTACCTTCATTCTGCAGAAATTCATCGATCTCTTCATCATCTTGAAACACTTTCTAATACCTTTGATTGCCAGGGACAACCAGGTGATGTTTCACATGAATTTCAAACTTGTTGTTTGAATTCATTGGGAATTT
Source organism: Pinus tabuliformis (assembly GCA_031772625.1). Lineage (NCBI taxonomy): Eukaryota > Viridiplantae > Streptophyta > Pinopsida > Pinales > Pinaceae > Pinus > Pinus tabuliformis. Next base: position 1,553,782,266 of record CM062818.1, on the reverse strand, counting down.
TCGAATTACTTGCTACTGTTGCAAGTGAATCTGCAATGACATTCTTAACATGAGGGACACATGTCAAAGTGTAATATGAAAATACTCTCAAGATATCTAATACCGCATTGAGGTAGGCGGGCATTCGAGGATGCTTAGCTTGATACTCCCCTTTTACTTGCTTGATAACCAACTCAGAGTCACCATATACTGAAATCCTTTTAGCATTCAACTTTCTAAGAATTTTCAAACCAGCAATCAAAGCCTCATATTCAGCCTCGTTGTTTAAACAATCGAAAGCCAATTTATAAGAATAGACCCTGAATTACTTGGCACTTCGTTTGGGGATAAAACAGGGCTACGTATCCAAATGCCAATTCCTGCACCTTCCCTTCCTACCGTGCCATCAAAATCCATGCTCCAAAAACCAGCTTCATCCTCTTCCAAATGCTAAAATTCTGTTTGCTCTGTCACTTTTCCTTGCTATCCATCAATATGTTGCTGTCGGAAGGCTAATTCCTTAGTGGTACTATCAAGTCTTTGTCTTTCTTGCTTTAATATTTCTTTGAAATTTTCAGTAATTTCTGGAATGTCTTCTACTTCAACTACTTGGCTATTTACATCATTTAAACTATCTGAATACAAAACAAATGATTCTAAATCAGTATGTACATAGTTGATTGGATGATTACCGGTTTCTCCTTGCTAGTGATCATGTACTTCATCTTTTGCTCCCGATATAATTTCCTCAACTAAACAATTGAGCAAGACACAACTGGGATCTTTCCAATAAAGTGCATTATTCATGATACAAAACTTGGCAGCCTTCAATTTCAATGTTCCACTTTTATTCTTAGCCATTCCAGGTGGTGGTGACAAAATTTGGAGTACATAAACAATGTCTGAATACCAAGGAGAAAGAAGAAAAATTTCTGATACCCGAGCAGGCGAACTCTCTTCATCTTCCTCAGACATAGTAGCAATGAGATTAATGTCCAAGGCATGCAAATTTGACTCAGCCATTATTTTGGCCAGCCCCTGTCCTTTGATGAGCTTTGTTAGTTTGATCTCCACATCATATTCCAACAAGGCAGCAATTCATTTGCCTCTTCTTCCCTCTAGATCTATTTGCACTAATACATCTTTGACAGCAGCATTAGGGACATAAGCAAGGATGTGAGAATGCGGAATATAGACTCGAAAATATTTTAAAGCTTTTACCAAAGCAAGAGCTTGCTTTTCAATAATATTATACTTTAAAGTTGCATCGCTTATGGTTTTGCTGAAAAATGCAATTGGTTTCTCAAGCTGGTCTCTTTTCTGCATCAAGACTGCTGACATAGTATGATCCGAAGCAAATGAAAACAAAATTAAATCTTGAGTATAGTCCAAGCGGATCAAAATCGGGGCTGAAGAAAGGGCCAATTTCACCAAATTGAAAGACTTAATTGCTTCCTCGGTCCACTTCACTACATTATCTTTCTTGAGCATGTTTGTGATTTCGCTTAAATGATCTGCAAGATTGGGCACAAAGCGACGTAGGAAATTCATCTTACCATTGAATGATTGGATCTCTTTCTTACTTCATGGAAAATCAATCTTTTGAATGGCTTCCACTCGAGCTGGATTGATGCGGATGCCCTCCTTGGATATAATATGATGAATAAGCTTGCCTTCATCCATGGCAAACAAACTATTCCTTAAATTGAGAGATATACCATACTTCCTACACCGTTGAAACGCAATTTTCAAATTATAAAGGTGTTCTTCATCTAAATTAGAGAAAACTATCAAATCATCAAGATAAACAACCAGAAAGACATCCTTTTCGTTAGCAAATGCAATATCCATTGTCCGCTAAAAGGTTGCGCCAACATTTTTCAATCCCAAAGGCATCTTTTCATAGTGAAAGGTTCCCCACGGAGTGGTGAACGCTGTTTTGTTTCTATCATCCTCATGGACCAAGATTTGGTTATAACTAGAGTACCCATCGAGTAGAGACATGCGAGACGCTCCAACTACCCGCTGAAGTATGTGATCCATCTTGGGCAATGGATAGTTATCTTTTAAAGATACTTTATTCAGATTTCTAAAATCAATACATAACTGAATCTCACCTATTTTATTACGTACAGGCACCAAAATAGAAATCCAGTCTGAACATCCTATGGGGACGATGATACTAGCCTTGTACAACCGATTCACTTCCTTCTGAATTGAGGGCAGCAGCTTTGGATTTATTCTTCTTAACTTCTGACGAAAAGGATTTTGATTTGGCTTAATTGGGATGACATGTTGAATTATGCTTGTGTCATATGCCTTCAAATCTGAATAATCCCACACAAATACAATAGTAAATGAAGATAATAAACTGATATACTTTGCTTTTACCTATGGAGGCAATGCTTTTGATAACTTCACCATTCTAGGATTTTCTGTTGATCCGATGTTCACATCCTCAACTCCTTTCTCGGTTGGAAGCAAGCTCAGTTTTTGAGCTACATCATCTTGATCGAACAACTCCTCTAAAGGTATTAGCCCTTTAGGGATGACATTGTCTTTCAGCTACAAAACTTCCATCTGATTGACTTCTATATCCGTCTCACCATCATCATACTCCACATCAATAGAAGTATCTTAGAACTTACCTTCATTCTACAGAAATTCATCGATCTCTTCATCATCTTGAAACAATTTCTAATACCTTTGATTGCCAGGGACAACCAGGTGATGTTTCACATGAATTTCAAACTTGTTGTTTGAATTCATCAGGAATTTTCAAATTACTTGCTACTGTTGCAAGTGAATCTGCAATGACATTCTTAACATGAGGGACACATGTCAAAGTGTAATCTGAAAATACTCTCAAGATATCTAATACCTCATTGAGGTAGGCGGGCATTCGAGGATGCTTAGCTTGATACTCCCCTTTTACTTGCTTGATAACCAACTCAGAGTCGCCATATACTGAAATCCTTTTAGCATTCAACTTTCTAAGAATTTTCAAACTAGCAATCAAAGCATCATATTCAACCTCGTTGTTTAAACAATCGAAAGCCAATTTATAAGAATAGAACCTTAATTACTTGGCACTTCATTTGGGGATAAAACAGGGCGACGTATCCAAATGCCAATTCCTGCACCTTCCCTTCCTACCGTGCCATCAAAATCCATGCTCCAAAAACCAACTTCATCCTCTTCCAAATGCTAAAATTCTATTTGCTCTGTCACTTTTCCTTGCTATCCATCAATATGTTGCTGTCGGAAGGCTAATTCCTTAGTGGTACTATCAAGTCTTTGTCTTTCTTGCTTTAATATTTCTTTGAAATTTTTAGTAATTTCTGGAATGTCTTCTACTTCAACTACTTGGCTATTTACATCATTAAACTATCTGAATACAAAACAAATGATTCTAAATCAGTATGTACATAGTTGATTGGATGATTTACCGGTTTCTCCTTGCTAGTGATCATGTACTTCATCTTTTGCTCCCGATATAATTTCCTCATTTGACCAAACACAGGAATGGTAGAATAGGAGAAATCAAGTTGCAATGTCCCTTTAAGTTTCGCTCCCCAAGATCTAGAAAGAAGCATGCCAAATCTAGGAGGAATATTTGCCATAACCACATCCATCAAAACATTTTTAGCCAGAATCTGATCCAAACTGACCACCAAATCTTTGATGAGACCAATGCATCTTACTCTACCAGAATCGAAAGAGTAAAGGTCATGATACTTCCTGGTGATATCCAATCCCAATTTTTCCATGATTGCCTTAGGCATGAGGTTATGAGAGGCTCCAGAATCAAACATAGCATTATGTAACACATAGTCATGCACCCTAAGGTTGATGTAAAAAGCAACTACATCACTATCTTGAGACTGACCTTCCAATGCTAGACCAAAATCAACTCAGGCCGATCATCCTCCACATTCACCATATCAGATAATGGATCTAAATTCAAAATCTTAGATACCTGACCTTTATAGCTGTTGTTCTTCATCAACTCAGTCAAAGGAATGGATACTTTTAACTTAGCAATTTCATTTTCTAAGTTAAAAACTAAATTTTTCTCTACCTCTTTCACTGTAGCATCCTTACTTTCAGTTTTCTCCTTTGATATACTTGGCAGATTGGATCTTTCATTTTCTGATGGTGTTTTACTGGTGGTAGGATCAATTGTCTCTTTTCCCTTTTTCTGCACAATGGGAGGATCATTTTTTGGCGGTGTCATCTCCTTCCTTTTCTGAATTGGATTTATGGGCACATCTCTACTTCTGAGTGAATATTGTCACTGCTGGGCTGTCAAAGCATTCATGTACCCTTGTTGATATTCATCAGACTCTTCTTCAAGAGCTGTTTCATTTTCCAAGATGAAATTTTCATCCCTTTGTACAACTGAGTTCTCAGAATACTCCTCGTCTTTGGTGATAAAAATTGGCATATCATTAGGTGTAAAGAAATGATTTTCTTCTCCAATTACATTCTCCTCGTCATCTGATTCCGGACCATGTACAAAATTTTGTTGTAAGGGTGTCTTCACCTGCTACTGTGCTACTTGTTCTTGTACTCGTTGCTCTCTTTGATTAATTCTAAATTGTCATTGTTGCTGGCCATGGAAATTGGGATTTCTGACTTGCAGTTCAGGCGTCAATTGTCAGTCTGTCAAACATCTTCTCCACCTTTAGCAGCACTTGATCTGAAGTGGAAACCTCTTCCTCTATTGTTACCTTCTTTTCAGCCTTTGTTCTAGCTCTCTTGGCAAGTAGATTTGCTTCAACGCTGACTGCAATTTTTTGTATATCTTCCAAAGTGACTGTATCTCTTTCTCTTAATTGATAGGCCATATCATGATCGAAGCCATCTAGAAACTTAATCAAAGACAACCCCATAGGCGGATTTATATCAGTAGGAATTGCATTGTAAACACAATTGAATCTAATACAATAATCTTGAATAGACTCACCAACATTCTGCTTGATGTTCTCATATTCGGAAAGGATCTGAAGAGGGTTTTTCTTCACTTCCCAGCAGTCCAAGAATTGTCTCTGAAGATTAGTCAATGTAGTAATACTTGTAGCTGGCAAAGCTCTGAACCACTTCCTCACTTCACCTCCAAAGGTTTGTACAAATAGTCTCATAGTCACATTTTCAGCATCAATCTCATGAAGGTCAAAGAAATCTGCCATCCTATCCACATGTTGTTGAGCTGTAATACCTTGAGGAGTGCCATCAAACAATGGAATTTTTCTTTGATAATCGGCGGGCATGTCATCCAAATTTTGAGGCAACACAAGGGGTGAAAATCAGGCAGCCATTGCTCTAGGTGGATTTACAACTGGTCTTGGGGATGTAGGGGGAGTTGGTGCAGCTGATGTATGAGGTGTATGTGGTGTGGATGGAGGTGACAAATTTTTTTATGTTTGAGGGGTAGAAGGAGTAGATGGAGGTGACACCACTGCAGATTTCTGATCAGAGATGGAAGGCTGCACGGGAATGGTGGGAATGAAGGGAGGTTCGGTAGGAATTTTTGAACTGGATGCAATTGCGGATGACCCAAGAGTTGCAGATGCAGACTCTAAAAATTCAGGAATGTTTGTAGTCGTAATGGCAGTTTGAAGTCTCAAAATATAATTGTCAATTGATCTATTGGCCTTTTCAGTTTCAAGATATTTGACAAACTATGGATTTAAGGCAGTAGAACCAACAACACTTTCAGATTTGGTCTCAAACAACGACAACTCAAATTGTTCGTCAAACTCAAGATATTCAAGATACTAAAAAACAACAGGACATGAATGAGATTTGAACACAGGAATCACAGAACTTTCTCGGCGAAGAATTCTTGGTATAAGATTGGGATTTTCATACAAAGGGGTGGATCAGGATCTGGACTTGCTCTGGTGTGTCTTCTGGAAGCCAGTGTGTTATTACTTTCAAGAAATCAAATGGACATTACCAACTTGTTTAGCCTATCAAATTCTAAACTTATCATCCAAAGGTTTAGAATTATCAAATGTACTGGGGCAATTTGCAAGTTAGATATTCCATTTATAAGACTAGATCGGAGATTGACTGAAGCAACATTTATCTACTTTCACTAATGCAAAGAAAGAGCATTTCAAAGGCTACCTAGCATAACTTCAGGCTTTGTCTGTAGTTTATAAAATGAAGAACATTAACAAACAAACAATTTCGTCCCCTATATGGTTGTCACTATGTTAGGGCCTAAATCTACCTCAGGGTGAGAAAGATAGGATCTAGGGTAACATCAAATCACGCTTAACCTAGTAGCTAGCCCTACCAGGTTGGGAAAGGGCTCTCTCCTTGCCATCTCAAGCTATATTAGCCACCTTTTCCTGAGATTGACAAGGAGAGAGCCCTCTCCCTACCTGGTAGAGCTAGCTACTAGGTTAAGCGTGGTTTGATGTTACCCTAGATCCTACCTTTCTCAGCATGAGGTAGATTTAGTCCCTAACACCCCACTTGTCAAATGGATCTAGAGCCACCTACGGTTGCAATGAGCTTTCATCCATGGGAGTAGGTTTCTACATTCTTTGGCACTGATCATGTTGACCTGCACAAGGCCCGTCATGACATGCTAGAAGGATGTCAAAGGCTTCCTCATCCTTGACACACCTCCTCAAAATTTGGTCTAGGCCCAGATTACCACCGATCCAAGTGAATGGGGCGCTCTTCCTTGCAATTCTACTCTTCTCCCTGGATGACAAATTTGGAGGGAAGATTGCAACAACTACATAGTTGCCTATGTCAAAAAACCATGGAGAGAGGACTAAAATAAAAAATAAATTCTCATGTGGTAGGTGATCATCAACCATTCCTTCCTCACCTGTAAGTAAAGCAAGTCTAGACAAAAAATCTACAACTACATTTTCTCTACCTGGCTTATCAATGATAGTTAACTCAAACTACTGTAATAAAGGCAACCATCTAATAATTCTAGAATTCACATTATGTTTTTTCATTAAGTATTTTATGGAACCATGGTCATTATGCACAAAGGTTTGATAACCAGTGATGTAGTGTTTAAATTTTTTTAGGTAGTTGACAACCGGTAGGAGTCCCTTTTTAGTCACAATGTAGTTCAATTCAGCCTTGGACATATTTTTACTAATGAAGTAAATGGGATAAGGAAACTTGTCATCTATCTCACCTAGAGATGATCCTATATCTTTGTCAGATGCATTAGCATGGATGTGGAAAGGAGGAGCCAAATTTAGGCCTCTGAGTATGGGTGTAGTAGTCAACTTTTCCTTCAAGATTTCTAGGGCCTCTTGCCAACTTTCTAACCAACAAAATCCAGAGTCCTTGGCCAGCAGTCCAAACAGTGGCGAGGATACTTTGCTGAATTCTTTGATAAATCTCTTGTAGTATCCATATTAGTCCAAGAAACTCATGACATCCCTCTACTTTTAAGGAGTAGGGACCCTTTTTATGATAGCAATTTTAGTTGGGTCCACTTGTAGTCCATCTTGGGATATTGAGTGGCCCAAAACATTCCCTACATTCATCAAGAATTCACACTTATCGGGACTAAGTGATATGTTCATTTCAATGCACTTATTTAATAATTTCATCAAGTTAGAGAGAGCCTCGAGGAAATCACACCCATAGGGAGTGAAATCATCCAATAGATTTCTACAGAGTCGTGGACTAGATCAACAAAGATGCTCAAACTGCACTTTTAAAAGTGGCAGGGGCATTACATAATCCAAAAGGAAGGACCCTATAAGTAAATGTACCCCAAGGAGAAGTGAAGGTGGTTTTATTTTGGTCCTCTGGGCTGATATGGATCTGATTGTAACTACTAAATCCATCCAGGAAAGAGAAGATCTAATTTCCTACAAGACCATCCAAAACTTGATCAATGAAAGGTAGAGGAAACTGGCCTTTCTTAGCTGAATTGTTTATCTCTTTGTAATCCCAATAGATCCCCCACTTCCCATTATTCTTTGGGACCAAAACTATAGGGTATGCCCACTCACCATCTGAGATGGGGTAAATGAACCCTACATCCAACAACTTTTGTAATTCTTGTTCGACTATGTCATTGAGGGATGGGTCCATTCTCCTCTAAGGTTTTCAGACTCATTTTCATCGTTCCTTAGTGTACATGTGGTGAGAACACACTGAAGGATCCACTCCCTTCATTTCCCTATAGCTCCAGGCAAAAGCATCTAAGTGCTCTCTCAGCATTTTGCACAACTATTCTTGATGGGCTGAGAGAGAGGGGTTAATTTTCAATATTTTATATGGTCCAAATTCTACCATTTTGATATGAGCAGGACTTGAGACAAGTGGGCACAAATCATTCCAAGGGTTATCTTTAGCTTTCTTCACCAGTTCATCAAGAGGCATGGTGCTGGGGGGCTGGTTCTGGAGGATTTGATCAATGAGGTCATCTTCATCAGGTTTCCCTCCTATAATAGCATCTAGGGTACATATTGGGTAGGATGGGGTATTGTACACTTCATATTCCTCCTCCTATTCAAACCATAAGGGTAATTCATGCCTTAGGGATGCTTGAGCAGGAGGGCACAAGACCAATTGTTTCGACAAATGCCCATTCTTTATGGTCATGTTTCTAGCCCTACAACTTATGTAATAATCAACAATGGATAACCATGGCCTTCCAAGGATGATTTGATAGCCATTGAATTTTGTCTTGGGCTGGAGAACTAAGAAGTCAGTAGGGTGCTCCTTAGAATCAATAGATATCATCACATCCTCAACAATTCCCTCAGGAGCTACTGTGGATATATTTGCAAGCTGCAATATTGTTGTCATATTTCTTAATGGTCCTTGGAGATTTAGTTTGAGCATGGTCTCATTAGTCATCACATTTATGGAAACCCCAATACCAATCAAGGTGTGGGGAACAATGTTGCCATCAATGTGCACATCTACCACAAGGCTTATAGGGTATAGATACTTTGGGAAACTCACTATCCTCGATGTTAAGTCAGATAATTGAGCAATGAAATTAATGGTCGGGGTGTCTTACTTTCTCCTCTGAAGATGTTTGAAGCATTTATCCTTTATTATCTTGTTGTAGATGGAGACATCCTTGATGGCTTGGAGGAGTGGGATTTTAACACAAAAGTTTTTTAATTCTCCCAGAAGTTGAGTATCTTCTGGGGTGTGCTGACTAGGATGGATTAATCTTTTAGGGAAAGTAGGTGGATTAGCTTTAGGAACGCTCTCTTTATTTTACTATTCAATCTCCTCAAGTGGAGATGGAGGTTGGTTATCTCGAAGCATTATTCCAAACCCGAGGTTGATTTCATTAATTTCGTCAACATAGGCAAGGTAGGATGTCTCTCCACTATAGACCTGTTGTACCTATTTGTTGTTTGGGTTCGGATTTGGTTGAGTATGAATATGAGGTTTCTTAGGTGGAGTAGGATGAAGGAGTTGGGGTTGAGATTGAGGTGGAGGCAATAAGGAAGGAGGTTGGTTGAATGGAGGCCTCCAACCTTGTGATGGGGTATTCCAATGAGGATGTGGGGGAGCATATGGCTGAAATGACTGACTGGAAGGTTGCGAAGGGTATTGAGGTGCATAAGACCAAGGAGAAGGTGTGGACCATGGAGGTTGAGCAAGAGAAAACCAAGGGGGAATGAATGCATTCTGATTGGGATTGTAGTAGGAGTAGGATTCCCCTTGCATGCCCTTTTGGTATGGTCGAGGTCATTGAGGCCTCTTTAGTTGATATAATAGAGTTCTTTAGCCCCACCTTCAACCCTTTGGTATAAAACCTTCAATCCTGGCAGAGAAGGGCACTTAATGTGGAATTTATTTCCTCATAGACCAAGCAAACCTCTATAACATTCAATGGACATCATTTCTGGTGTGCCTTATAGTGATATTAGGGAAAAATATAGCCAAGGCTATCTATGCTTCCTCCTGCTCCCTCTTGATCTCTATTGTGTCCATTTGAAAAGAAAAGATGTGTAGCATTTCACTTTTAAAATCTTCGAACATGTTTCCAATTTCACTCTTGATAGGTGTGTTGGAGGAAGAGGAATTGGTGAAATTTGACAAGCCCTACCCTTATTTCTGGTAGCCCTAGAATGTTTTTTGAAAACTATCTTTATATCATCATAAGAATAGTTGATAAATGTATGCTCTAGAAAACATGTTTAGGGTTTCCATGATGTCCTCCCTGATTCCTCTAAGAAGGACTAACTTGAGTGATTCAGGATCAAGGGTGCATATGGCCGTTTTGTAACTGAGCTAGAATATTCCCTCATAAAATTGCAAGGATTCATCATTTCCCAAGGTCATTCTAAAGATTTCCTCTTTGGCATCCTTGAACCTACAATAGTCCATGTACTTGTTGTTGAAGGCTTGCTGCATTGGATCCCAAGTAGTGATGTTTTCCCTAGGTAAACCCATGAACCAGTGCAAGGTTGCATCCTTAAGGGTGGTTGGGAATAACTTCAATTTCTGATAGTCAGAGGTATAATCATAAGTTATTTAGATGACAACAAACTCAAACAAAAAGGTACCAGGGTCCTCTAAGGTTAAGCCATTAAAGTGAGGAAGGGCAGAGGGGATTATGTTTTTCATCCTAGCATCTTCATTAGTCTTTCTAATGGGAAAAGCACCGTCATTTCTGTTTTTGATGAAAATGACATTACCTCAGAAAAATATATAAATCACATATAAAAACCAGAGACACAATATTGACGGAAAAAGGCTGAAGCCTCATGTATTCTCTCACTCTCATTCTTACATCAAAATAATTGAAATAGTGTTACAAATAAATAGATGAGAGATATTGGTCTCAAGATAGTGCGTGCTATCTTGGACATCTTTGGTTGAGATAATTTCTCCTTTGGTTGAGATAATTTCTCACCAGACACACCAATATAGGAGTTACCTAAACTAACTCCTATCTTAGAGGAACAACCCAAGAGTTAGGCACAAATTCCTAACTTGGAATATTTAATTAATCAATTTATGTTTGGATTTATTATTGTTTTATGAGAGAGTCTAACATTCCCCCCCTCAATGATAAATCTAAAAACGAGAACCATCTTCCAAGTTCTCATGTTGATCCTCAAAAACATTGCCTGAAAAAACCGCCAAAATTGGATGCTGGAAAAAACTCAAATTTGAAGAGATCATGAATCAGCTGCATGCTTGATTCATCTTTGAATGACGCTTGACAACTCCATCATGTGCCAAGCCGCAAAAGGATCCAACTGTCCTTTGCTTGAAAACAGCATCCGGTGTCCACTGACACAATTTGATGATGATTGCCCACTGGCTGAAGATGTCGAAAAACAACTCAATGTTGCTTTTGCTATGATGAAAGTTGCTCACTGCTACTTTGGTTGTCGATCGCCCACTGGCGAATTTGCTGATGCTCACTGCTGATGACAAATGCCCACTGGTTGATGAAGATGCCCACTGGCTGATGAAGATGCCCATTGGCTGCTTCGCTGATGTTGTCAAGACTTTCAGTCTGACAACCACTTGTCAATTTCATTGACATTTTCCCCCCTTTTTTCAGCTGAAAGGAGAGAAAATCTTCAAAATATATTTGAACTCCCCCCCTTCAGGTGTAGGAGAGTTTCACTGTTGTACTCCCTCATTCAACTGCAGGAGAGTATCATCATCGATTCACTGCTGGCTGCACTATGTGTGAATGTAGTCGGTTGTAGAACTGAGACAACCGTTTGACTGTGGGTGACCATTCCCAAGGATCAATCCAGTCATAATGTATCTTCAATCTGCCTGATTTTTGGTGGTTGCGACATTTTGCTGAAGAATGATTGGTCTTGCCACAATGGCAACATGGATGGAGATCAAAACACTGATCTTCCATATGACCGGTTCTTTGACAATGAAAACACTTTGATTGGACTTGAACTTTAGGTTGCGTGCAATTCTGTTTGTCGGCAACTTTCTCAGTACCTGCTGAGGTGAGTGGTTCAAGAAATCCTGCACTCACAAACTTAATTGGCTTGGAATAATCTGGGATTTGTAAATTGATGTCATCAGGAACATATCCTAAGCCTCGTCTATTCTTGTTATTTTGAATTTCTTCCCAGGGCTTGATGATGGGTTTGGAAGAAATTTGACTTTGATCATGAACAACTTCGACACTTGAAGTTGTTGGGATGAATGACTTATCATCTGGATGGTTCAAAGACTTGAAAGTATCACTCTTTTCTTGCAATTCATTCCTTTGAAGTTGGGACTCAAGCTGAAGAAACTCAATGGTTTCATGTGTTTGCTGTAGATGCCGTGAAATATCAGCAAGAGTTTCTTTGCTGACGTGCACCACGTCTTTATCACTGGAGACGATCAAACTGTGAAGAATGTTCAACAACTGAATATGTTGCGCCATCTGAACTTGCTCACTTGAAGTCAGGCTCTCTTGTCGAAGATGTCGTGCTTTGAACTGTTGCACTTGATTTTGTTACTTGGATGACAGGCTCGCTTGCTATGGGACTTGAATGGCACGCTCGCTTGATTTGTGGCTTATTGTACTTGCTGAGAACACTTGTTAGAACTTTCTAGAATTCACGCTCTCTTGATGATGAACTCAACTTGCTTGATTGGTGTTAGAGTTGAACTTGTTTTGGTTGTTTTGATGGTTGTGTCAAGGAGTTAAAACTCATGGACAGGGTGTCGATCACTGTCGAAAATGCACCCAAAAAACTTACAATGATTTTAATGACTCACATAAAACAAGGAATTCACTTGTCTTAATTTGACTAAGTTGAAGAGAATGAACGTGCTTGACTTATGATCAAATCAAGACGTGGGTGTCGGTTTCAACCGAGAATGCACCCGTACAATTCAATTGGAATTTGATTCACAAGTTCTTAAATTTGTTTGCAAGAATGTTGATGTAGACTTTGCTTTGAAACAGTGAAGTTTACAAATCCATTAACTTGATTGAATTTGCTTGTTGAAGTAGAATGTCGATGTTGAAAACTTTGATGAGTTGTTGTATGTGTGGAGCTTAATTATCCTTCCTTGCAATTATTTCGATATAGGTGTTGTGCTTGCTCTTTGTATTTTATGTGTGCATGAAATGAGATCATTTATGTGTCAAAACTAGACACAAATCATAAGCAAAAAACATGAAGCATGCACCATCATCAACACACTCTTCGTGTACCTAAGATCCCCTTATTCAATTTCGGGCGGATCTAGGACACAAACACCACAAAAAAATATGTCTTTATTAAATAGTGAATTACATCAACCTTCACCTTCTCAAGCAATGAGAATGTCACACTTGCAAACTTTTGTCTTCAAAAAACTGCCACAACCTTCCGAAAATAAAAATATTCACTTCTCTCTTATAACTCCAAAATTACAAAATATTAGCCTTATTTCTCCATTACAAATAAATGATTTTATCCACTCCTTATCTCTCCTAAAAATCACTCATTTAAAAAATATACCTTATTATTTCACTCACTTATCACTCAAAAATAAAAACACACCTTATCCCTCCATTACAAAAAAGATCCCTTGATTTTTAATATGCTACGTTTTAAAAAATATATACATAATTCCCCTTACTGCTCAATAAAATCACTTCAAGCCTCTCAAAAAAGCACGTCTCCCTAAAAAACTTATCACTCCAAACCCACACTCTTTCATAAATTATACACCCTTTTTTTTTAATACGCCACTTTGGTTGTATTTATAAAGGGTCTTCCATTATGAAAAAACATAAAAATGAATTTATAAAATTATTGACTTTTCCATAAAAGAGTTGAGTAAAGTTTATGGAATGAAGATTGCACTTTGACCAACATCCACTCACCAGCACACGTACTCCAACACAGTCGTATCTCCATTGCTCCTTCACACAGGTTTAAATGTATTAAACTTCAGCTGCTCTTTGTAAACAGGGTCCCATAGCGAAGAAAAAAACAAAAATCTGACTCAGCTCCGAATCTAATCGGTGAATTGAACTTCAAGTCAGCACCAGGCTTTTCAATCACGCAATCTCCACGTACAGCATGTAGAAATACAGTGACTTCCTCCAGAAGAGAATATCACTGATCGACAGAGGGCATGATCTCTTGAATTTTGATTTTTCTCCAACACGAGCTCCTCTTTGCAACCTTATTCATAGCCATGAAAAAAGATATGCCGTTGTATAATTGAACTCAAAATCTGACTGCAATTCTATACGACTCCGGTCAACAGAATTTGTTTGTGAGGGCTAGAGTTTGTATAATGACGACAACCTCAATCTCTTCGGATTTCTATTCGATTCCCAGCTCAAGCTCAATCCCATGCCAATCTGTGAATGGTGGGAAGGTAAGCTCTTCCTCATGGTTACATGTGGTCCGGGGCCAACCCTCGTCTGCTGCCACTGCGAGTTCTGCCAATTCCGAAGAAATAGAAGGCCGAGTCCAGCAATCTGGGGAATCTGGTCCTTCAGGCAGTGGTGATAACGATCACAGCAAGCCAGAGGATTTGGTGCAAGTCATAGGAGGAGAAGACTGCTGGCCTGCACTTCAGGATGCTCGGAATTCCCCCAAAACGTCATTGCCACAGAGATCGTCCACACAGGTTGTGCCGCCTGCAGTACCTTTTAAAAAAGCAGCTGACAACACTAGTCCTAGACTTTCAAAGAACCCCGTTTTCAGTAATCACCATAAATTAGCTGGCAGACGTGGGAGTCCTAATGGGATCATGCCGCCATTTGGTTCTCCTTCGTTGCACACAGAATTTTTAACACTCAAGCTTTGTCACAGGGTCCCAACAATCAGAAGCTCTGATACCACATGATGAAAATGACATTACCTTAGAAAAATATATAAATCACATATAAAAACTAGAGACACAATATTGACGGAAAAAGGCTGAAGCGTCATGTATTCTCTCACTCTCATTCTTACATCAAAATAATTGAAATAGTGTTACAAATAAAAAGATGAGAGATATTGGTCTCAAGATAGTGCGTGCTATCTTGGACATCTTTGGTTGAGATAATTTCTCACCAGACACACCAATATAGGAGTTACCTAAACTAACTCCTATCTTAGAGGAACAACCCAAGAGTTAGGCACAAATTCCTAACTTGGAATATTTAATTAATTAATTTATGTTTGGATTTATTATTGTTTTATGAGAGAGTCTAACAGTTTTTGCTCTTATTTCTGTTTTTAGCCATGGTGTAAGTGTGTGGAATGGTTTCTTCTTCTTCTTCTTCCCTAATACGATCTTCAAATATTTATGGTTGTTTCCCTAATGGGTCCTCTATTTCCCCTGCAGACTCGTGAGGGAAGCTAATAGTCAACGAAGAAGAGGGAAGGTTGAATATTTGATGGCATGGGGGTATTTGGCAAGAATTTTCATAAATTGTTTCTACTCCTACGAGGCATGAATTTTTTAATGTGTTTTTTAGAATTAACTACAAAAGATAAAGGAAAACAGAGTAACATCTACCTACTAAATGAAAATTAGAAAGAAAATCACACATTACATCTACGTAGACACCCCCCTAGTAGCGATGCCAAAAAGTGATGAGCCTCAGTATTGCAACAATGATGCTACAACTCCTAGGGCTA
Source organism: Pinus tabuliformis (assembly GCA_031772625.1). Lineage (NCBI taxonomy): Eukaryota > Viridiplantae > Streptophyta > Pinopsida > Pinales > Pinaceae > Pinus > Pinus tabuliformis. The sequence goes on along the minus strand of CM062818.1, from coordinate 1,553,766,706 downwards.
CCAATTTTACTTTATTAACGCAAGGTTTCGTACAAAATTGGAGGTGATAGTGCTATATACACAACAAATGCATCATTATACTTATGTCATTTCTAAACTATGGCACTAGACCATTAGGGTATCAGACTAGTACTTTGTTGACTAGAAGGAGTCTGACCACTGACAGTGAATGTAAAGCTAGTTAGTAGGAAAGTAAATTCTTTTCTATTCGGGAAATGAAAGCTACTAAATGGGAAATACTATGAAATGCCATAAGTCATCTAGCTATGAAATAAGACAAATCACTTGCAGAAAAGAACTATGCTAACATTGCAATTTATCATCTAGCTAATAGGATTGTTTAGAAATGGAAAGGCGTTCTATCATTTTAGGATTCATAGGTACATGCACTAACTATCACATTTTACATTTGTAGAAAAAGAGTCTTTTAATTTCTAAATCCAGAAATAGAAATGCTATGATATTTTGCCTAATCTTGTAGGAGAAAAAGAAATGGGAAGATTGGTCTAGGTGGCACTCATGGGCATCGAGTCTAAGATGACGACCTAAACTACTCTTAGACTAGTCTATCCTATCATTTCTGGTCAAAACAGGGTCAAACAGACGGCTATAGGAGATCGTGTAGTTGCTAATGTGCTAATCCGCTACAGGATGTCTTGGACTTCTATAGGAAGTCAGCTGAAGGGTTTTGGAGGGAAATAATAGTGAAATGAGGTGTTTGAGAGGTGTATGATGGTGGTAGAAGGTGTAGGTAAGGTGCGCATTGACTAAGGCTAAGCCCTACACTCCAAGGAGGTTTGATTCGCTTGAGGTGGTTGCTCACGGTGACTGCAAAATAGAGGTTCGGACTATGGGATGGTATGCCTCAACAAAAGGTGGAGAGGACCTAAGTGAAGATAGCTAGATGAGTCCCTTCCTACAGATCAACAATCACTACTACAAAACATGTTTTCTCTTTTCATTTATGCATCACTACATGTCTATATGGAAAAGATGAATTGAATTTGAGGAAGTTGATCCATCTACTGTTAAGGGCTAGATTTATGAAATCGAATTCTTTTTAAGCTACAGAAAACTTAAGAAGATAAGATAAAAATTGTAAGTGCTTCCAATAAATCATAAACAATGATCTAGATAATAATGAAACCTAATCAATGCAATGATCAAAAGACAACTATGTTTTTGGGGTTGTGAGAGTGGGGTCACCTAGTCATGATCCCATGAGGGAGATGAGGTAGGGGCCACTATCACATTATTTTCTAGAGTAATTTCCTTTGCTAAACTGCAACACTAATGTACCTCTAAGAACTAATGGAAACAAGGTTGAATAACTATTTAAGTACTTGTTAAGATAATAAGAAGACAGAATAAATAAACTTCAGCAGCTAACTATCATTCTAAGCTAAGAATACAACTGCAAAAAGAGGAAACGCTACTGCTAGGGTTGGGCCCTAACCCAATAGCTTCAGCCCTCTGAGTCAACTCAGTGCTAGATCAAAATATAATTTTCCATTATCTTCAAAATGTAAATTAAAAGATAATGACAACAGTCAGAATGTTTTAGCTCAAAATGGCCTCCTAGCTACAAAACAAAATCAAATCCTATGAGTCCTTTGGATCTATTATTTATAAAAATATGGAGCTACCAACAAATCCATAGAAAATAGGGATACTTGGTCCCCTAACACAAGAATAAATTTTCCTTGACTGTCACTGTCTTGGCTGCCAATGAACTTAGTTTTCTTGCCTACCAGTGACATTGAGTTGATGAGATATGGTGGAGGAATATTCAAATGATTTGAGGATTTAAGGAGGGAGACCAACTCCTAGAGTCTCACGTTCTTTCTTAGTATGAATTCCTGCGGTTAAGTCAACTCAAAACTACTCCAATTCCTGCATTTAACACATATTAGGCCACATAACATAGTAACTCGCCTTTAGTCTTCTCACTAAGAAAAGTATGAGAACATATGTAAATAAATGTGACAAAATTCAATTTAATAAGCTGGAGAGTGGCATTGTGACTCATATAGTTTACCTATTGATGAGCTTGATGACAACTCTGAAGAAACTAAGACCAATGGAAACCCATCAAGCAGCAATGTTCAATGAAACTTTGGAAACACAAATGTATCAATCCACACCCATTAATATCCCTTTTGACCATACTTATGATTGAGTATGTGTAAAGGAAAAGAGATATGAGCCTCAGAGCAAACCTGGAGCGAGCCAAGTGGGAGGTTAGCCTAGGAGAAGTAGAGAGGATCTGGGCATATTAGCGGTAGAAGAGATAATGCTACTTGAACATGTCCACAATCAAAGAAGGGTATGTCTGTTAGAAGCATGCCTTCGGTAAGTTAGAATGCACCAAAAACTTTGAAATCCATAAGAAAATCACAATGGGGTTTATCATACCTTACTTAGCATACACAACAGAGCTGAGCTGGAGACAAATTGACCTAGGAATGCAAGAACCAAGGTTATAATAACAAGAAATTGTGTGCAATATATTGCTCCTAAACCCCATTTGAGTAGAAGGAAAATAATAATACACACCGTAGATTTCAGAGTGGGAACAGTCACCAAGTTTGATACCTTTTCTAGTTCTTCCAACATATTAATGGAAACCACTCCCAATCATCTACACAATCCCACCTTCATTAGCCATTGCTACGAAAATACATATCAACCAGACACATGTAAATATAAAGGCTTAGCCTAAAATTACCTTAGACGGATGTGAAGCCCAGAGAGTGATACATGATTGTACTTTGCAGGTTTTACTCTCATGGGAGATGAGTTGGGCTGCTGAGAGGGGTGTGAAATTGTGTATATCCCATAATTTAAATGCCATAATTAACCATACACAATATTTTGAATTAGGTTGATCAAAATAGGAATTAATAAATGGTGCAATGGCTTCATTGGTCACAAAGAAAATGAGGCATAGAACAAACCCTAGTAGAGGGAAGTCAGAAGACACCAGAGGAAAAAAAAATGGCTAATTGAGAGGCCAAGTAGGGTGAAATGTAGTTAGTTTTAGCGTGAGGGAAGTATCACCATCAATTTGGTGAGTTAAATCTAGACTGTTATAGTCCCATTCCACTAGCATGGATTGGGCCCCTGTAACAAGGCACAATGCCATGTGAAGCAAGGCATGTGGAGTATGCTTGTCACTAAATGTATTGACACATAGGAAATAGACACATAGGAAAAACAGAGAGGCCTGGGAGGGGCACATAATAAATTCATTAATGGAGTTTAATGTTTCTAATCGCCAAGCCATACAAAGGATGTGTACTATGATATTAATTCCAAGCCATAGTCATATCATTCATATTGTAAACAAATACATTAAAACTATATGACAAAACACAGATAAAATGAATATTTGTGAACCAATATAATACCATAGTGTTAGTGATTCTATGGGAGGAGGAACACTATAAAGTAGAGTATATAGACCATGGTGAACAAGCATTAACCTTATCACAATATTTTTGAAGGGAACAAAAACTAGGTGAAAATATATTTATATCATCGATTAAGGAGAAGTCAAATATATTTATTAGCCTTAAAAAAAAATGGATGTGCAAGTACGATTCATGACAGAAAGTTATCCTTAAGCTAATTTGTGGCTCAGGAAAGCCACAACTAATGTTTACCTCTTTGATAAGGGGACCTTTAGGAATGTAGAATTAAATATAAACATTAATTAATCCTAGAATGTAACAAAAGAAAAGAAATCCTAAGCCTATCTCAATTAGGAAGATTTAGATATAACCCAACCGAGAGGAAGATAACTAATTGAATTGAGATTTAAATATGTATGGATTATGGTAAATAAAAAGTTAATGAAGTAGTTCAATTAGTTGATATTATTATTACCAAACATGTCTTTTTTAGAGATCATTTAATGAGAATTATTAATCAACAACATTTAGGAAGTATTTCAAAAAAATGATGATGATTAGTAATCCAACAACTTGAATTATTAAACAATAATACAAGGAAATAGTTCACATAATATTACTGTTCATTAAGACATAATTAAAATCTTGATCTATGAGTAAGTAGTTACTCAGACATCAAATTTCGACACGCAAGAAAACAGTTAAACAATAGATAATTGCAATAAATCACTCACATAGACATTAATGCACAAATATAACTAAAGATCACAAGTTTATGTTATTATAAAATGAAACTAGTATTAAAATAATAGTATATTCAATACCAATTTATTAAGTCCAATTTCCTTGCTCTAATCTCCAACAGTCTTCTACAACTCATAAACTCTACTAATGTGTAACACCCTCCTCCCACATCTACCAAAGCAATCATCTAGTAAGGGTAAATATGCAACGAGAGGCCACTATGGTATAATTCGACCTCCTAAGTCACATTAAGGAAGTGTAACTGATAGAAACACACCTTATAAACATTAATTATTAGCTACATGACCCTGAGGAACCAATCCAATAATTTATACATAATTCATTGGGGTCCCACTAATATTTTGGACAATTTAAGGCTCATTTGCTCCCATGCTATAGGCATGAGTGAAACTAACAACCCAAAGTCACTCTCAGAGGATTTCCTACCAGCAATAAGAGACCAAAACTATCAGTGTTATCCCAACGATTCTGGGATTTGAGCCACTTTCTCAGGCCTAGAGCCCAGGTCGCTACCTAGAAATGAATCATCTCTTCATATTAGTAAAATAACATGGAAATGGAAGTACTAAAGAAAATACTCGTTCAAGACCTTGATTGGATCCCTAATAGCCATCACAAGAATTTCATCAAACATATTGCAAATTTGTAATCTACAAGTTTAATTAATAGTTCTGAGCATAGGGGTATCATACTTAGTTGAGAATCAGTAAGAACCATTGATGCCTCAACACATCAACTTCCATTCCATCCATTACATCATAAATACATTAATCATTCAATTACAAGTAAAAACATGATGAGATCCACCCATGCCTATTGTCATAAAACACATGCATAACCGGCATAATATGGACATAAATACTCATGAAAGTACAACCATATAGAACACATACAATCCATCAAAATTCTCATAGAAATACAACGAGAAATAATCTTTAATTAATGATGCCAAATCAAAATTGAGGATGGAACTTCCCCATTGCATCCCATCGTAGAATGGCTAAACTAAATCTCTCTTCATTCATTCACCCCTGTATGATAATCCAAGAATGAATGTGGAATCTCTTAGAACACATCAATAAAAAACTATCCAGGGCTTCTAGAGGCCATCCACCTCAACCCATCAAATAGTGATTCCACCTTGTGGTCGGAGAGCACAAAAGAATCATCATATAAGTCTTTATCCCAACCATCTAAATCTCTAGAGAATTTTTCCAACCTAGCTATGCTAATATTAAGTCAACCCATAACTTTTACCGAGATCTAGAGAATTTGTCCCACCAAGGCTATGAGATTAGTAACTCAACCCACCAACAGCTCCAAAGATTTTTTCCAACCCAGGCTATGGAACTATTAAGTCAACCGAAGTTGTTCCAGTGCTCCAGAGAATTTCTCCAACTAAGGCTACAAGACTAATAACTCAACCCAAGCAAAGGAAACATGAGAACCAACCAAAAACACAACAATGAAAATAAACCCACAATCACCATGGCTATCTAGGAAATGGCAATGCTAGGTAATCCACTGTTAGTCCTGGCCATCCTCCATGCCAATGACAGATCACAACCAAAAACGCACATGCATATGCTGTGCATGTCAAAAACTAGTGAAGGAAACATACATGCAACTCAATACCTGCAAGAAAATCTGATGTAGTTGTTGATCCGTATGCATTCTTGTGATTTCCTGGTCTTCCTTTTGGCTTCTTTCTCCCAAAATCAAATTATACCACACCATCCAAGAGTGATCTAATAAAACTCTAAGTCTCAAAGGGTATGATAGAGAGAGAGAGATAATAATGAGAGAGCTCTGAAACTGAACTAACAAAAGGTTACCAACTGATCCTCACAAGCATTTTTATGAATGGGACCTCTATTTTCTTCATTTCCCATTACTTTCCTTCCATATCCTTCTTACATGCAGCCTACGACCTTCCACCTCCCTTTCTTCCTAATTTCCATTATTTTCATAAATAAATCTGCCAAAAATGCTATTTTTCGTTTCCAAATCATTAGCCATTTCCTTTGCTCATTTACTTAGCCATAAACAATCACAAGTGATCTACATCACTAGGGTTTTTCCCAATATTCATCTGGGAATAACTGTACCATCATCTTTGGTTATTATCTTTCCTTTATTTACTTTTTAGTACATGGACTTTTCACGAGGACTATTACAAAACCCTCCCCCTGGGAGGAACACAGTCCTCGGTGTTTAATAACACCTATAACCACAAAACTAGTATAAGCAAAATATACTATCGATGGAGCTTTATAACTTTACTTGATGTTGTATTTATATTGATCAACCTGCTAAGAAGAAACCAACATAATAACATTACATCATAACAACATACTACATAGTGGAGCTTTATAACACAACTCATTACGGTATTTACAATGATCATCGTGTTGAGTGCCAATCCACATGACATCATAACATGATGATAACATAACCACTTGATAGCATAGTAACATAACATAATCATAATAACATGACTGCCATATCGCATAGTGGAGATTTATAACATAGCTCATGGCGGTATTTACATCCATATACATGTGTACATATAGCAACATTACCAACAATATATACCAAAACATACACCAAATCATATACCAAATCATATACCAAAGCATATATTAGAACATATACTAAACACAATATCTAAGCATATATCAGAACATCATATATCATATACCAAACCATCATAAAGTGTATATCAACCACCATAAAGCACACATCGAACCACCATAAATCGTATACCAAACCACCATATCGAAGTTGCTTTGCCTCAATTGGAAAAGAAGGAAGGAAACAGAGATCGAATCTGATCTGCGATCTCCCATGTAACTTCATTGGGCCCAAAGTGCTTCCATTGCACTTTAAGTTGCTCGATTGCTCAGTTCCGAAGCATGAGCACCTTTTTCTGCGATATACACGGAGGCTCCAGCTGGAATTATCAATCTGGTTCCAACTACGATATAGACTAGTCAATCACATGATTAGCATCCTTAACATAATTCTTAAGTAATGGAACATGGAAAACATCATGGAATTTCACTGTTGGCGGAAGTCCAATTCAATAGGCTACTATCCCAATCCTGTCGGTGATACTAAAGGGTCCACAAAACCATGGTTCCAGCTTAGCACATGATCCAATATGTAAGGAGCTCTTCATCAGTTTTATGCACAAGTACACTTATTCCCCAACCTATAACTCCTTGAACAACCTGTTCCAATCTCCATAGATCTCTTCCTGTCATGTGCTGCCTCTAGATTCTTCATGATCATCGTCATTTCCTATTACATGTCTCCCAACATCTCTGGTCCAATTAATACCCTGTTAACTAGATGACTCCAACTTGTGGGAGTGTTACAACTCTTCTCATACAATGCCTTAAAAGGAATCATCCTCAATGTCTCCTATAGCCATTGTTTCATGCGAACTCTAGCAAAGGGAGATACTCTTCCCACTTCTGTTGTTGATGCATCACATACATCCTCAACATGTCCTCTAATATCATGTTGAACCTTTCTATGTTTTCATCTATTTGTGGATGATAATTTGTGATGAATGCCAACTCTGTGCCCAAACCTACAAACACGTCCTTCCGAAAATTGGAAGTGAACTGCACATCCCTATTGGACACAATATTATTTAGAACACCATACAGTCTAAACACATCTCTAATGAATACCTGTGCCACATCGCTAGTTGAGAACGTAGAATGCACTAGAACGAAGTGTGAAACCTTTTTTAATCTATCGACAATGAACATAATGGAATCATGTTGTTTCAGTGTCTTCAACAACCCTATGATGAAATCCATGGAAATGACCTCCCATTTCCACTATAGAATCGCAATCGACTGTGCTAGTCCACCTGGATTTTTACATTCTGCTTTCACTCACTGACAGTCAAAACACCTCACCACAAACTCTGCTACATCCCTCTTCAATTTCGTCCATAGTAAAATATATTCACCGTTGTAAGTCTCTTTTGACACTCTGGGTGTATTTAATAAGGTTTCACATGAAACTCCCTCAACATAACCTTCTTGAGCTCACTATTATCCATTACATATATTTTATATCAGAACCTAACTAATCCATCTGCTATAAGACAATAATCCAAACCCTGTGCACCTGCACCTGTACATGTACCTGTATTTGTACCTGTACTCTATATGTACCTTTACCACTACCTGTACCATCACATGTATGTGTACCACTACCTGTACATGTGCCAGTACTTTGTTGTAACTTGTGCACAATATCCATATATTTAACATCCTGCTGACCTGCCCACAAGATCCTATCTTGTAGATCTGTCCCATAGGAGCTAATAGCTGGCAAGTGATTTACCTATACTTATCTTCTGAGAGCATCTGCCACCCAATTCTCTTTACCTTTGACATACATGAACTTGAAATCAAACTCAATGATCATGGCCAACCATCTAGCTTGCCTGGCATTGAGATTCGACTCATCAAACAAATACCTCAATCCAATGTGATCACTCATAAGTATAAATCTCCTGCCAAGAAGATAGTGTCTCCACATCTTCAATTCACATATGATCGCTGCTAACTCCAAAACATGTGTCGGGTAGTCTTTCTTGTGCTCATTTAGTTTCCGAGATGCATAACATACCAGTTGTCCATATTTCATAAGGACTCCACCAAGCCCTCTCTTGCAAGCATCGATGCATACCACAAACTCTCTGTCTGGATCTGCAATCTGTAGTACAAGTGCATGCATCAACAACTCCTTATGTTGTTCAAAGCTAACCTCACACTCCTATGTCCATTCAAATTTCTTACCTTTCCTTTTTAGTGATGTAATGGGATAAGAAATATGCAAGAAGTTCTTGATGAACCTCCTGTAATATCCCTCAAGACCCGTGAAAGATCCCACCTCATCCAAACTCTTAGGAGCTATCCATTCCATGACGGACCTTACCTTCTCTGGATCAACTGCAATGCCTTCATTGGAGAAAACATGTCCCAGATAGTGTACCTCAGTTTGAAAGAAACTACACTTTCTAAGCTTAGCATACAATGAATGCTCTCTCAACAACCTCAACATTGTTGCTAAATACTCGACATGTTCTTCCTCATTTTTAGAATACTGCAGTATATCATCAATGAACATAATAAAAAACCTATCCAAGTATGGACACGACACACTATTCATCAAACACATGAATGTAGCTGGGGCATTAGTTAAGCCAAATGGAACAATAATAAACTCATAATGCCCATACCTAGTCCTAAACATAGTCTTGTAAATGTCCTCCTCTTTGATGTGAATCTCATGGTATCTAGATCTCAAGTTGATATTCGAGAACACTATTTCTCCCTTCAACTAATCAAATAAGTCATTAATCCTTGGCAAAGGGTATCTATTCTTGAGAGTCACATTTTTCAACTACCTGTAATGAATGCATAATCTGAGAGTACCATCTTCCTTATTCACAAACACGAATTGTGTGCCCTAAGGTGATACACTTGGCCTAATGTTTCCCTTGTCAAACATTTCCTTCAACTGCAATTTTAATTTTGGAGCTACCCTTGGCACTATCTCAATAGAAAATTCAACGTCCCTGTGAGGTGGAAAATTTGTAATGTCCTCAGGAAATACATCCTTGAACTTTTGTAAAACTTCGTATCTGCTTAACACATCTATATCCTCAACTTGCTTACCGTTATCACTAGGGGTGTGTGTTGCAAATAACTTGCACCCTTTCCCGCGACTATGCTTTTCTTGCATAGATGTCACCATCCTAACTGATGTGGCTTTTTTCTTTCCATGTAAGACTCTTGGGTCTTTATTGTCATCAACACACTCAATGGCTTTATCATAATAGTCTACCTTGGTTCTATGAAGATACAACCAGTACATGCCCAACAACATACTGTATGAACCCAATGGTAATACATTCAAATGTGTTGTGGTAGGCATACCATTCAAGTCAAATGAACAAGCTCTTACCCAATAATTAATGGATTTCTTCGTACTTGTAGCCAACTTCACTAACCAAGAATCTGCATGAAATTCCTTACTCAAACCACACTTATCCACCAAGTCAGGACCAACATAGCTATAATTAGATCCATGCTCAATCAAAATATAAATAACTTGATCACAAAGCTTACCATCCATCTTGATGATAGATGCCTGATGCTCCGTGTATATGTTATCAAAGGTTGCATAGATAAATGGAATACTCTAACCAATGTCTCCAATAGTCTGTGTCTCTTACAAACTTTATATCTTAGGCCTACCACTCTTGTACTGTGAACAATCCCTCCTGTGATGATCTCCTCCATTGGTCCAACATTGCATGGGCTCCTTATTCTGCTCCTCAAACTCGTGTCCCTGTCCTCTATCTGATGCATTGAACCTCTTAAGTGGTGCAACATTCTCCTTGTTACCTATTTCATGTGGTCATACTTGCTTCTTTTCCCATTCTCCTTTGTTCTTTGTGTTACCTCTCCAATCTCGCTTCATCCCAATTCGATGTTTCGATTGTTCATAGCGATTCTTTAGTTTTTGGATGGCCTCCTACAATGATCTAGGCTCATTGAACTCAATGCTATATTTGAATGCAACTAGTAAACCACTAACGAATCTCTAAATATTAGCCTTCTCCTCCTTGAGGTAAGGCACATACCTCGGGAACTTCAAGAATCTGCTAGTATAGTCATCATCTATCATGGATCCCATCTTTAGCTCATTGAATTCTTTGGCTGTTTCATTAAAGTATATTTCTGATAAATAGTTATTCTTGAATAGCCGCTCAAACTCACTGAAAGTTAAATATTCCTCATTTATACCTCTGACATTCTTCACATCTTCCCACCAAATGTCTTCTTTTCCTTTGAGAGTAAATGTAGCCACTCTAGATTTCACATTCTTCGAATAGTCTGCAATCTAAAAACCCTCTTCATGCATAACAACCATGACTTTGCATCTTGCGATTTCCTTACCTCTCCATCAAAATTAGGTGGCTTTTAATTGGAAAATCATCTGGGAAATACCCCTTATCACTCCTCTCGTAAGGATGATACATGTGACGATCATATTGCTTATCTCAATAAGAACTAGAGTCATACATGTTCCTATCCCTTCCCTTATCTGGAGTTTCCAATAATCTCCCATCTTTGATTGTGTCATCTCTATATGATATGTGACCTCCATGTGATCTACTACCATATGGCCCATTACTTTTATCCTCATACTCATCGTTGATCCAAGGCAGTGCTTGTTGCTGCAAATCTAACAAGCTCTGAAGTATGACTGCATTTACCTATACTAACTTTTCATGTGTCTGTATGACTTTGTGATTATCTTCCTTACAACTCCTTATCTCTTCCTTTAAGCATCTTAGTGTCATTGCCAATTCGGAAGAGTTCCCAACAACATATTTCTCTTTGGACTCATAGGGAGAGTCTTTGTAGTCAACCATCATGCTAGCAATTTGATATTTGTTCTTGAAACATGTATCATGTCAGCTAATTTAAATCACAATAAACCAATGTACCTTTGTATAGCTTGGGGAGAATACCTTGTCTGTAATATCAACAAATCAGTGTGATACATGTATAACATAATCAAAACAGCATATAGAAACATAAAACATAGGCATACGACCATGCAACTATCATTCTAGCTAGCACCCAATCATCAATGCATGACCTCAACAAGAACACACACCACGACCTCATGCATGCCAACCACTGTCATTACATCACTATACACTTGACCACATGAAAACATGAAAATGCATAAGAAATTCATAACCATCCACACATATGCATAAACACGTACGATCAAGCATAAGTGACTTAAATAGATGCAACTAAGCATACATGCTTGATCGTACGTGTAAGTGACTTAAATCGACATGTAACTAGTCATACACTAACAACAATGTGTTCCACAATAACACTTTAAATTTCACATGACGACATCACTACAATCATGAAGAACATCATGCAAATACAACAAGCACAAGTTTCAATACAAGGGTGAGAGACATGCATACACTTGACATGCCTGCATGACCAACACATAGCCCATCTAGTCCAAGGGGAGAACCATGCTCTGATACCACTCTCTAATACCCTCCTCCCACATCTACCCAAGCAATTGACCCAGGATAAACATGCGATGAGAGGCCACTATGATATGATTCGACGTTTTAACTCACGTTAAGGAAGTGAAACCAATGGAAACACACCATATAAACATTAATTATCTTTTACAGGACCCTCAAGAACCAATCCAATAATTTAGACAGCATGCCTTGGGGTCCCATTGAGATTTTGGACAATTTAAGGCTCAGTTTCTCCCATGATATAGGCATGAATATGACCAACAACCCGAATTCGCTCTCACAGGCTTGCCTACCAACAACAAAAGACAAAAATTGTTAGTGTTATGCAAGCGACTCCAGGATTTGAGCCACTTTTTAAGCCCCTGAGCCTAGGTCAATGCCGAGAAGCGAACCATCTCTTCAGATCAGTAAAATAATGTGGAAATGAGAGTACAAAGTTAAATACTTGTTCAAGACTTTGACTTGACCCCTGCTAGCCATGATATGCATTTCATCAAACATATTGCAAATGTGTAATCTACAGGTGTAGTTAACATTTATGAGCATAGGGTTCTCATACTTAGCTGAGAATCGCTAATAACCATCGATGCCTTAACACATCTTCCATTCCATATGTTAGGTTATACATACATTGATCATTCAATTACAACTAAAAACATGACGAGAGCCACACATGGCTTATGTCATAAAACACATACATAACTAGCATAATAGGGGCAAAAATACTCATGAAAATATAGCCATATAGACCACATGCAATCCATCAAAATGTTCATATAAATACAAAGAGAAATAACCTTTCATTCATGATGCCAAATACAAAGCTCGGACAGGACTTCCATGTTCCACCCAACTGTATAATGTTTGAGGAAAATCTCTCTCCAGGCATTCACTCTCGTGCATTATTCCAAGCATGAATGTGAGATATCATAGAACACATCAATCAAAAACCATCTAGGGCTTCTAGAGGCTATCTACCTCAATCCATCAAGAAGTGATTCCACCCCACAGTCGGACATCACAAAACCATGAGCAGATTGGTCTTTATCGCATCCATCCAGGGCTACAGAGCATTTGTCCAACCTATCTACGAGACTAGTAACTCAACCCACAACTTTTACCAGGCTCTAGAGCATTCATCCAACCAAGGCTACGAGACTAGTAACTAAACCCACCAAGGGCTCCAAAGATTTTTTCAAACCCAGGCTATGGGAATAGAAACTCAACCCAAGTTGTTCTATGCCTTTAGAGCGTTTGTCCAACTAAGGCTACAAGACTAATAACTCAGCCCATGCTAACAAAACATGAAAACAAACCAAAAACGCAACAATGAAAATAAACCTATAATCACCATGGCTATCTAGGAAATGGAAATTCTATTCTATCTATTGTCAATCCCGACCATCCTCCATGCCAATGACAGATCACAACCAACAACCCACATGCATATGTCATGCATGGTAAAAACTAGTGAAGGGAACACACATGCAACTTGGTACCTGTAAATAAATTTTTTGTAGTTGCTAGTCCCAAAGCCTTCTTATGCTTTCCTACTCTTCCTTTGCCTTCCTGCTCCAAAAATCCAAGTATCCAACACCCTCCAAGAGTGCTCCAAGAAAAATCTAAGTCTCCAAGAGTATCAAAGAGAGAGAGAGAATACTGAGAGAGCTCCAAAACTAAACTAACAAAAGGTTACGAACTGATCTTCGAAGCCTTTTTATGAATGAGGCCTCTATTTTCTTCATTTTCCATTATTTTCCTTCAATTTCCCCCTCACATGTGAATCATGACATTTCACCTCCATTTTCCCCTGATTTGCACTATTTTCATAAATAAACGTGCCAAAAATTCCATTTTGCCTTTCAAAATCCTTAGCCATTGCCTTTGCTAATTTCCTTAGCCATAAACAATCACAAGTGATCCCCATCACTAAGATTTTTCCCAACATTCATCTTGGAATAAGTGTCCCATCATCCATTATTATTATTTGTGCTTGATTTACTTTTATTACATGGAATTTTCACCAGGGTTCTTACATAATGAAACAAGAGCTACAATACTTTTGTCTCTTCTCGGCATATACAGTTCAGATATGTAAAAGATAAATCTCTATTTTCCTCAAATCTGAGATTAAACTCCCCTCTCCTCTACAACCCTAAATCCTTATTACAATAGTTATTTTAAAATCCTAAATTTTAGAGTAGAGGCAGCCTTTTTCCATGATTCAAATCCTTGTTACAAAGCCTAGAGATGGTATTTATACATGTTGGGAATACTAAAAATCTCTCTTTATTTTCTCAATAGATGGAGCAAATAAATGTAAAATGGATCTGGATTATTCCTTTAGATCAAATTTTGGCTGAATATGAATGGCTACTACTCAAGGAGATGCCTAATTTCTCTCATGCTCAAATAAGACCATATTCAATTGCTTCAAAAATGATAGCAATTTCCTGCCCATTTTAGATCCATTTTTCCACCTGAAGGAGTTCTTTTAGAGATCAGTTCATGGATCTGTTAGTATATTTCATCCTGGAAGCTTATCTCCCAATATACGGCCAAAATTAGTCTAATTCGGGGAGAAAAAAAGCCAAAGTATAAGCAAACTATAAAATAAAAAATATGAGCCATGAGACCGAATTAAAATATATTAAATGGATTTTTTTTTTTGTTTAACCATTATAGCCGTACCAAACGGTGACACATGGAAACATTTTAGTGGAATCAGAGGTAAGTCCATCAAAACTTTTTTATAATGTTTTCAAACAAAAATGTCGATATTGGGAGGCTCTGATATGAAGCGGATGCGATTTTACATTTTCTTTTACAAACTGTATCGGGTCGAAATATCATAGGTGAATGGATTATCAGGGGTCTTATGAATGTTACCATTTAGAAGTTTCGATATACATGCAGATGCAATATTCCAATTAAATCATCGTTAATACACATATTAGGTCCGAATATCGGAGCTTGGAAGATATCGGAAGTCAGATGGGGAGGTGCATTGGAATATAAGAGATAGAGAGATTATTGAAGATCAGAGTGAGAGGTTATATAGCTATCGGAGGTCTAAGGGAGTGTTGTATCAGAGATCAGAGCGATATCTTGTATCGTCATATCAAAGTTCCGATATGTGTAGGCCCGATATATATAATAGTCTGGTTGCCACTTTTATTAAGTTTATGAATGAAGTTTGAATGTTTGTGTTTTAAAAGAACTAACGACTTGTAATATAAAAGGTTTAGCTGTAATATTTATTTTAAATAATAAAGTTGCTTTAACATTGAAGCTTGGTCTTGTGGGCTATGTTTATTATTTACAAATTAAATAAATCAGGATAAATTTATTATTTATACAAATGTAAATATTTACGAAATAACATAAATAAAAAGTTATTATGATATTTATGTATACTTAGTATGCCAAGGTAGTTAAAATATCCAGCCTAAGTCCAAAGATTATTTACAAATTAGATAATGAGAAGAAGCGAAACAAAAGATATAGGAAGCTAGGGTTAGGTAAAATATGTTAAGGAAATCAAAATTAAAAAATAAAATGGTCCCCATAATTTTATTATACAACTAAAATAAAAATAAAATGGCGAGTTGTTGAGTACTACAACAACCCGCTACCTTGAATTGATGATCAGTTTGATTGAGTCAAGGGAGCAACTGTATTTTAAAAAAATGATTTAAGGATTGAATATCACCAACTGTTGTTAAAAGATGAAGATATTCATAAGACAACTTTTAGAACCAGATATGGTCAATATGAGTCTGTAGTGTTACCCTTTGGTCATACTAACACACCAACAACCTTCATGTGTTTAATGAACAACATACTCCAAAGATATCTTGCTAGGTTGCTAGTATGCATAGATGACATTTTAGTGTATTCTAAAAATAAAGAAGAGCACAAAGAACATTTGAAATTGGTCTGACAAACTTTAAGAGAACAACAAATATATAAAAAACTTAGCAAATGCAAGTTTTATAAATACATAATACAACATTTAGGTCACTTGATTTCCAAGGAGGGACTATTTGTTGATCCTGAAAAGGTTAGGGATATTATGAATTGGCCCATACCAAATGATTTCTATGTAGTTTTCTCATTTATGGGGATCACAAGATATTATCAAATATTTATAAAGGGACTTTCAAAATTGACTTATCCCATTACTTACAAGAAAGGATATAAAGTATGAGCAGACAACCAAATGCCATTAAAATTTTGACAAGTTAAAACAATTTTGATGGTAGTTCTTGTACTAAAAATTACAGATCCAAACAAGGAATTCACTATTTGTATTGATGCCTGTTTGGAAGGCCTTGGGGGAGTGTTGATGTAGGAAAATCCATTAGTAGCCTATGAGTCTAGGAAGCTAAAACCATACGAAAAGAATTATGTTGTGTATGATCTAGAGCTGGGAGCAATGATAGATACTCTAAAAATGTGGAGACACTATTTGTTAAGAAACAAAGTTACCTTGGTTATAGATCACATTAGTTTGAAATAGTTTTTCATCCAACTTATCTAATTGCTAGACAAGCAAGGTGGCTAGTTTTTTTGAGTGAGTTTGAATTCGATATTAAACACATAAAAGGAAAAGAAAACAAAACAGTTGGTGCTTTAAGTAGACACGCACATGCTTTGATGGGAGTATCGGTTAACAATATCAGTACATATTTTATGGAATAGATTAAAAATTCAATAGAAAAATATCATAAATATCTAGAAATTCAACAAAAATTACAAGAAATGGAAGTTTGAGGATATGTTAAAATTTTTGAAAAATTGCTAACCTACTGAAAGAGATTGTATATTGCTAATGTGAGTGTGCTAAAATAAATAATACTGGATGAATATCACAGGAAACCATATGCAATCCCTCCTGGATACCAAAAGATCATAACATTAACGATTTTTTTTTTTGGCTAGGCATGAAGGAGGTAAAAAAATAATTAGAAAAATGTATAGAATGTCAATAAGTAAAGGTGGAACATCAACACGCTGTTGGATTACTGAAACCTCTGTCCATTCCCAAATGGAAGTGGGAAGTGGCTTCATTGGATTTTGTTATAGGCTTACCAAGGAGAAAACAATAACATGACTCCATGATGGTGGTAGTGGATAGACTGACTAAAGCAACACATTTTATACTCGTGAAGTCTACTTTTGGAACCACGCAAATTGTTGTTATATTCATGAAGGAAATTTTTTAACTGCATGGAGTACCGAATATGGTAGTGTCAGAGAGAGATCTTAAATTTACCTCCAAGTTTTGGAAATATTTTTTTTGGTTCATGGGAACTCAATTAAATTTCAACATTTCATATCATCGTGAAATGCATGGATAGGCATAAAGGACTAATCATATCTTGGTGGATATGTTGCGAATGTATTACATGGATAGACCTACTAAGTGTGAGGACTTTATACATTTAGAATAATTTTCATATACCAATATCTATCAAACTTCAGTAGAAATGAGTCCTCCTGAAGTGTTATATGGTAGAAAATTCCATACATTGCTAAGTTGGAGTGAACTGAAAGATCGATTGATATTAGGACTAGATGGTTTACAAGAAATGGAAGATATGGTACGAAATATTAGATAAAATATCAAAACTGCACAACACATGCAAAAAGGCTATGTAGACAAGAAAAGGAGTCATAATAATTTAATATTGGAGACCATGTTTACTTAAGAGTAAAGACCAAAAAAAGTACCTTAAGAACTAGGACCCGTGAAAAATTGGCACCACAGTTCTGTGGGCCTTTTGAAATCTTAGACAAAATTGGTCCAGTAGCATATCAACTTGCTTTTCTCAGTCATATTAAAGTTCATAATGTCCTTTATGTGTCCTTATTAAATTAATATGTTCATGATCATTGTCCCATTATTGGTTGGAATCTAATATAGGTGGAACCTAAAGGAGATTTCCAACCAAAGCCACTCTACATCTTTGATCAGAAAGAGATCTTGCTCTGGAACAGAGTCATCACTCATGTTAAAGTGTAGTGGAGCCACTTTACACTCGAGGAGGCTACATGGGAGTTGGATGAGATGATGAAAGAATATTATACAACATGCTTCAAGAATGAAGAAAATGAACAATAAACACCGAGGATAGTTTTAATTTATAAAGAGGGGGAAGATATAATACCCATCCATTTCTATGTAAATATCCTTTTATTTTTAGATTGAATTATCTTTAGTTGTGATGGCTAGGAATCCATGCTGAAATCAACTTAGGATTAAAAATAAAGTATGATTATGTATTAAATGAATTTTATTAATGAAAAGCAAAACTAAAAATTATGTGGGAAATAAACAATTTAGTTAAAGAGATTATTTCCAAGACTTGGAAACCAATGTTGACAGATAATATCAAGACAACATTCCTTTAAGTCACTCCTAAAAATCTCTAGGGGTTGATTAATAAGATTTAATATGATTGGAGAGAAAATATATTAAATCACTCAGTGTAGAGAATAACACCAAGTAAGGGTGAATAAAGCACCATGAGAGAAAAGGGTTGGTTTGATAAAAAAATGAGAAGATACCTTTCTCAAAAAAAAGAAAAGAAAAGAGAAAAACCTAGGTTAGTGGGTTGGAAAACCCTAGGAAGAAGGACACCACTAAGGAAAGATATATTAGGGAAGTAAGGAAGAAAATCCCTTATCTAGAATCACAAGGGGGGTTAATTAATTTGGAAACAGATCTTTCCATGGGGGAAACTAAAGGATCAGTTCATGGTTGGGAGGAAGGTGTTTCATCCAAAAGTTGTTTCAGTTATAAACCCAGTTAGAATTTCTCTAAAGTTATTAACTGTTGGTTTTATGAAAATTATGAACACTTGGTTTTTTGAAGCATGCAATAGGAATTATATTATGTGCAGCTCCTTCAAAATATTCAAAATACTTATCATATGGGTTACTAAAATGACTGAATATGTGTAGAGGGAAGTAGCTGTATAATTATGGGAAATTGTATGTATATAGAAAATAAATATTTTAAGTAAAAAGTTATGAGTACTTGATTGGTTGGGAGAGCTTACATGAGAATCATTATTTTAAAGAAAATTATTTTGATATTACTAGTTTCACAAATTTCCATTATGTTCTACTAAATTTCTGGATTCTTTGTACGCACACATCAAATTGGGGATATAGACTAGTTCACCTAATTTGTATCTCTGGGAACAGTAGGAGTTACTA
Source organism: Pinus tabuliformis (assembly GCA_031772625.1). Lineage (NCBI taxonomy): Eukaryota > Viridiplantae > Streptophyta > Pinopsida > Pinales > Pinaceae > Pinus > Pinus tabuliformis. Next base: position 1,553,747,176 of record CM062818.1, on the reverse strand, counting down.
AATGAATGAAGGAATGACTCAAATCGTGCATAAATATAACCGAAGTAATAACTTGGTACTTATAGGAAACATCCTTCAATTTTGAATTGATGATCAAAGGATTCTCTCTCAGTATTTGTTCATTCAAGACTATGCAGTTAGACTATAAAAAATATACATACATACATACATACATACATACATACATACATAGACATATATATATATATATATATATATATATATATATATATATATATATATATATATATATATATATCTATAACCTCCAGAGGAAAATCAAAGCTTTCAAAAAATTAGATATAGTGGCTAACTCGATTCTCGTCTTCGAGTTACATGGTGATATGAATATCTATAAATGTTATCAAGAATCCTTAATTCTGTACAACTTGAAGGTTACTACTGGTGACATTGCTAGTAGCCTTGTCTTTGATGCTCGCCAGAGGACAGGAACTTTCCTACATTGACCATAGTAGTACACCGAATGGAACTAAGACAGTAATATCCAATGATAGAAAGTAAAAGAAGACAGATACTAATAAAACATATCACTTAACATAAAAAATAATAAATTGGATTAAGAATTCAACAAAAAGGGTATATTTTAAAAAAATGGAAGAGGCATACTTTCTTACAAGAGTTTATTAGAGATCAAGAGGGTTGGGAAAAAGTTACGATACTAATTCACATGGGTTAATGCTGAATTATTTCCTCCTTTTGGAGAAACGAATGATATAAGGGGTTGAGTCATGCGAGTGAGTTAATTTGGTATAGCGTTGACATCAATCCTATACAAAGCAGTGTAGGGTAATAATATATAATCAAAATCATGAAAGCCTCAGTACAAATTGCTGGAGCTAAAAATTGGTGAAACTAATCTACTTAGTTGAAGAGTTTCATAAAAGAAATACCTAAATATATCAAAATAAATCCTTTAATTTCTTATGGAAAACAACTACTTGTAAACAAACTGAACATTTTATTAATTACTATAGAGAAATGAAATTTTGGTACTTACTATTCATACATGCGTACGTAGACAATATGAAAAGGGTAGATTTCGTCATAGTAGCCATAAACATTACTTCTAGATTTAATTAAGAAATTATAAAATTTTCATGATAATCCATCACTGAAAATGTTATCCAAACATAATTAGAAACAAAGAAAGACCAATGAAATCACATGAAAAGACTATAAAGAAATGAACCTTTTACAGTACATGAATTAACGATTCATACTCATATATTCGAATGAGGAAGGAGATATGAGAGTACATCTCTTAAAATAATATCACTTGAGACATTCCAATGAACTTATGGGTTTTTTTCTAGATAGATGTGTAAATTCCCTCTTAAACATTTACATACAGGAAGAAGATGAAAATTAACCCCACAAAAAATAAGGGTTTCAACTCATAAGTGTGTGCTTAGGTTAGAAAGAACCAAAGGGAACCAATAATGATCCTAGCACAAAAGAAATACACCATATAGGAGAGAAATCGCCATTGTCCCTAATACGCATGAAACACTCCATTGAGAAGCAAAGGTGATGTGAAATAATTCACCTAATGTGAGTGAGAGTATTCAGCAAATGAACAACAACATTTGAACCTAGGAGAGAAACCCTTAAGTATGTAGGGGTTGGAGGTATGTGAAAAAGAGGAATTGAGGGATTGGCATTAACCCTATTGGAGAAAAATGATAAAATAAATATGTATAAAATGGGAAACAAACCCTTAAAAAGAAATTGTTTACCTAACGAAGGACAATCTCTTGTTGTGAGCCAATCTTTTCTGTTAATGTGAAGCATAGGAAGGAAATAAAATGAAAAGGGTTACTCCGAAGACAAAAACTCTATAACATTGGAGGAACACTAAAATAAATTGCATAAAGAAGAGCACTGGTACCTTGCTGATCCAATACTAGGATGTGCACCCAGAAGGGTTGCCATCTCCCTGCATAATGATAATTAGGGGTATGTTTGAGAAATTTATAAAAGACCATAGATTGTACAAGTAACCTTGAAATAAAGTTAATAAATCATTGTAGGGATATTTATTAGTCGAACAAGGAAAAAAAATGAATGACTTACCAAGTTAATACTGGAAGGAAAATCTAAGCCAATCCTGGTTGAGTTAGTGAAATGATAGTGAAGACACATTTGTGTTCTGGTCTAGACATCCACAAGGAGAAAACAAAAACCAGGGCGATTATTAGACAGAAAACAAGCCATGGCATTTAAATAAGTTGGAAATGGAGCTTCGTTGAAAATTTTGCCTGATTCAATGAATAGTGGAGGCGTCAGAGATCTAGGGCATGCAAAAATACCTTGACCAAAAACCCATATGTGAGTGTCTCCTTTCTCATCATGATGTTGTTACAAGAGCCAACACATAGAGTGAGATATAAAGATTATCGAATGAGGCATGTTACAAACCATATCGCTAGGGTAAGAGAAGAATAAACCATAATAGCCATCGGATGAGAGGACATCAAATACAACTGTCAAATGGTGGAGAGTACGATAGGCCATGTGAAAATCACATGGGTCTAGCCTAGGTGATGCAAGACCATTCGATGTGAGAATCAAGTCCAACATACTACATTACAGTAGCAAGACACATAAATTGAAATAAAGTTAAGTGATAAGTTAGAGGGGGGGGGGATTACTTCTGTTTATATGACCATACTCTTCCCCAATACACAGTTAGAAACACCAAGGTTAAAGCTAATATAGTGAGCACTGTAACACATGGTCAATCTATACTTAACACATGTCTCTTTAAATAAAAATGAAATATGTCATAAATGAAAAGACAATATATGATATTATAAAAAGCAAAAAATGAAAACATATATTTTTCTAGTTTTAATTAAATCATTATAAAACCCTATAACTTAGCATGAAGGAGATTTGGAAAAGAAAATATTCTCACTCGTGTCAATCTTGGAGGGACTGGAATAGTGAGTAGGATGAAAACTACTCTTTTGTACTACCCATGTCCCATGCGTGTCGATCTCGATGGGATTGGAACCTAAGTGAGCAGTATAAGAGCCACTCCACCCTGCCACCCATGTTACACTCACATAACAAGTTGGTAAATATGTAAGTCAAAATATTATATTAATTCAAGAAAAAGCTGCAATGGGAGGGGCATAGTTTCAAAACACCATTGGCCTCATTCCTACCAAACATATTGGCCATATGTTAATGACAAAAAGACACTGACAATAATAAGAGAAAGTTTGAGGACCATATACAACTTTCGTAAAATGGCAAAAATCACTCAAGTATCGAAACAAAACCCACAAGAAACATTTAACATCCATATTACTTGGATTCGGGTCATCCAGACCATTTCCACATGGCTAGAGTAAGGCTTATGGAGATGTTCCTCCATATGTTCCATTCTCCCTTCGAGGACATTGAGTCGCTCCTGAAGCCCTTTGTGACCTCTAAAGGGAGACAAACAAATCCATCATATGCCAATGATTATGCGAGAGGTCATTCATAAATCCAATGATCTCATTGGGATCATCCTAACATTACTAAGCCAACTACAACAAATATTTATAAAAGTGAGGCTCATAAATAAAATATATCAATTCCTATGCTAAGTGAATATTCCAATGTCAATTATGTATAGATTATATATGGTGAAAATAAAAACCATGTATATATCTTATGTGGTGAATATATATATATATATATATATATATATATATATATATATATATATATATATATATTACATGAAATGTATTAGTAATAAGATCATTGGCCTCAGCTCACGGTTACTCTCTTGCTGTGATATGCATGAGCATGGCTAGGTGGTACCCTTTATATAAAGCAATTGAAAAGAAAAGAGGCTTCAACAGGGGCACCACCTAGCCATGAACATGCCATGCTCATGCATATCTCAACATGAGAATAACCCCTTAGCTAGAGCCAAGGATCTTATTTAATACATTTCACGTATTTTTATTACTCTACACTATGACCATTCTTAGTCAATTTTGTTTGAAAATCCAACAAATTTTTTTTGGAATTAGAATTACAAGTGTAAGCTATGTAGTCTACACAGTCCAAGTAACCATGAGGTTTTTAAGACTTTGAGTCTATTTATGTATTAGAAATTGCAATATATAAAATTGGGACATATCTATGTTAACCAGTAATCTATCAAAGATCCAAATCGATTAAATTTTTTATGGTTTAAATCTTTTTTCAATTTTTCCGCTCTAAAAAAATATTTAATTCTAAATCTTTTTTAAATCCATAATTAAAATAAATTTATACTAGTAATTATATCATTATAATACTATAAATAAACTATAACAACTTTTAAACTTTCTTATTCACTAATAACATAAAATTACATTACATAAAATCACAATTTCCTTGATATTATTGTCCCAACAAAGGCAAAAACTATTCATTGTTTCTGTGTGCGGGTCATTCTCAATGAGCTTTTCAACCTACACCTCCAAACCTTCTTATGCTTACCTTTTCGGTTACCATAGAAGTTGCTTTACCCAGCACAAACATTACGGATCTTGTGGAGATGCTTTCATGAAATGTATTGACTTTGGTCATATCTATGTAATATTTACAAGCATAAGGGGTATAATTTAATTTATGTGGGGTATAATTTAATTTATGTGGAGATGTTTTGATGTAATGTATTTACATTGCTTATATCTATTTAAATTTTTTTAATTTGTGACTAATTTTTTTTATGTTTATGATATTTTTAACCTATTTCAGGATGAAATAACTTTTATGATTTCCATTTTTTTTTCCCGTTATATAGAAATAAGTTAAAATATTCATTTGAAATAAATTGTGGCTCTTTATTTTCTAACCCTGATGATATTGAGTACCGATCATTGCACTGCATACTCTGTTCGACAAATAGTGTGCGCGACGCATTGGCTATACGTAGCTCTGATGATATTAAGCAGCGGTCATTGCATTGCACACTGTCTTCAACCAAACAGTGTGCACGAAGCATTGGTCATGCGTAGCCCGTTTATTTAAGCAAATAAGTTGAGACGTGTCACAAACGAATAGAGGCATACGTTGAAATATGATGAATATGAATTAGCATGGGTAATTAATAGCTGTAAATATCAGAAACCCCGTTGTTTCTCATAATCACTGTACCCAAACTGAAGGCTAAATAGTAAGATGTTTAGAGGAAGCAACTAATTTTATTTTATTATTTCGAAAGACGTGAAGTTTTGATCGTATTTTTAAACTAGGTTGTTTTTGAACTTGTATCATAAAGAAATATGAAAATTAATAATCTATTTGAAATAAAATAGATAAACTGGTAATAAGTATAAATCTGGGCATTTCAGAGTATCATTTTCTTTCTATCACCAAAATATTTCTATCTTATATTGTATTATTATTTAAATTATTTAATTTTTTTTAAATAAAATTTATATTTTAAATAATTTAAATTTTTAGTTAATTTTTTATATCTATTTTTAGGGAAAATATATTTTAATAATTTGATTAATCTAAATATTTTACAAAAAAAATTCGGACATCATTTGTCGACGCGTTTCGAACCAACCAATGGTTCTTCAACTTGTCCTCACGATGAACCACACAACCAATGGTTCTTCAACTTGTCCTCACGACTGGTTGGTTCGAAACGCGTCGACAAATGATGTCTCATGTGATCTTCGCTGAAATTTTTTTGTAAACTTGATATGGATCACAGAAGCCTAAACTCTACTAATCTAAATATTCTTTTTAATTTTAAAATGTTTTAATAAATTAACTAATAATAATAAATTGCTTTTTTTATATTTTTTTCAAAATAACAATAAAATTACCATTGCTAATATATATATATATTATATTTTTTTCAAAATAACAATAAAATTATCATTGTTACAACAAAAAATATTTAATTTGTTAAACCATTTTATAATAAAAATATTCTGATTATAATTTGTTCTACCTGTTTTCTCTCACTCTAAGATTAAAGATTCAAGAAAAGGTAGTGTCAATTATATTATCAAATTAGCATCAATGTATCTATTATTAAACTAACTAGCATTTGCACCATGTTGTAAAGGAAACATAGTAAGTCCAGACATATGGAAGAACAACATAGATGAAAAATATGTGATATGTTATGTAATCTAACTATAATTCAATTTGAGTAAAGAAGAAATGTTAATGTTAAATGTAATCCAATCAAAAAATTTACTCAAAATAAATGCATATGCAACTCCATTCCCCCTCAATGGAAGATGTAAAGGAGCTTAAAAATGTAAAGAGGGAAAGTATGATTACTCAAAACAAATGCATGTGCAACTTCATTCCCAAGTGCTCAAAACACAATAACTCAACTCACAAGGCATATTAAATATATTAAGGACAAAATCAACTTTATATCAATAGAAAAATGCCTAACAAACATGGTATAATACTTTTGTATAATCTAATGTTGTGATGTTGTGAAATTATAATAGTATAACACCATTATTAATGAACAATTAAGTTTATATCAAACAAGGATGGTAAATTAAAATGTTACAATATTTTTTATATTATTCAAAGATGTGAAATTAATATATTATATTTATCTCTATCTCTTAGATTCTCTTTATGAAAATTGGTGTATTGAATTGTTTGTATCATTTTTTCCCGGGAATTAAAAAATGAAGGCAACAGATTTTCTGGCAACAAATAAAAGAGGAAGAAAGGCAACTATTTTTTATTGTTGTTGATGCATTAAAGAAATTACACAAAGTTATTTATTGTTGAGAGAGAAATGTAAAGCAATGATGTTGTATGTGTTTTCACCGGATAGAAAAAAAAAAAAAAAAATATATATATATATATATATATAATCACGAAAAGTTATATATATATATATATATATATATATATGATGATGATGATGGTTAACATCCGCTGAGACAAAACAATGGTGTATCGGAACTAAAGAAACAAATTGTTTATTTTGATTTAAGATTTTATTCCTATGCTCAAAAATCTTGGAGAGAAGCCTTCCTAGCTCACTATAATTTTGACATTGTAAAAGGCTAGGAAGGTCAGTATTGTAACAAAGATTGTGAAACTGAGATCTAATGTGGTTGTACGCGGGGCACTCTAAGAGGAAGTGGTTTTCATGCTCGATGTTCCTATTCTCACATATATGGCAGATCCTTTCCATCCATCGCGTTTTAGGAACTGCCCAACGACCTGTTTCACTATGGAGCTCATGAGAATTCGTTCTAATCTTTGCTATAATAATTTTCTTCTTTGAGCTAGTTAAAATAGAGATATACTTTTGATCTTCTAGGGTGGGGTTGATGACCTTCTTATAATAACTTAATTTTCTTTTAGCTGCTAAATCTTTCTCACACCACATTTTTTCTTTGCACTTAGAAGCAACAATATCTTTAATGTTATTTATGTTTTGCAATGCATCATTTTCGTTCATCTCCCAATAGTTTAACCAGGCCCTTGTGTCTTTATGCCACCCTCGATTGAGCCTTAGGTGGTTTTGGCTAGAATTTAAAGATAGCATAGGAAGTCTATGATCGTCTATGTTATTGAGTTTGTTCTTGTACAACAGAAACCTAAGCATAACTAGGCTCTTAATAGGGGAAAGACCTGCATCTATATGGAGAATAGGATAGGGTGTATTAATTTTAATTTTCAGGTTATAAGTTATAAAACGCTTCTGGATTTGCTCAATCTTTCTCCATGATTCTCTGGAGATGCTGCAACCCCAAACCTCATAGCCATATAAGATAACAAGAGTGACTAAAGTTTCAAAGAGGAACTTCTTGTTATCCCACATTACGAGGTTTGCTATTTTACAATTATTTTCAAGGCCAAAATAAGCTTTCCACCCCCCATTAATCCTTTTCTCAATGCTATGGTTCCAGTTGAGTTTGTGATGAATATCAATTCCTAAGTACTTGTAAGAATACACTTCCTCCAAGTTATTATTGTCATACATAAAATTAGCGTGTGTGTCCTTTTTGGATTTGAATTCATAACTTTTGTTTTGTCAGCGTTAACAGTCATAACCATGGTAGAGCAGAAATCCTTAAGAAGCTTGAGTTGCTTATCAAGATCAGATGGGCACCTTGCCAAAAGAACAATATCGTCAGCATAAAGAAGAAGGATGACGACTATCCCAGCTAAGATCGTGCCATCACATCCTGCTTCCTCGAAATAGCCTTCGAGATTATCGATGTAAATGACAAATAGGGTAGGGCAGAGGGGGCAACCTTGTTTAACTACGATGTTACACTTAATATCTTTCGACCACCCCTCATTTCTCTTTAGCTTGGCAATTACATTCTCGTATAACCTCAGAGCGGCCGCTCTCAACTCGAGAGGAACCTTTAGCTCTTCTAATCTATTCCAAAGGTTGTATCTAGGAACCGTATCGAAAGCCTTTCTAAAGTCCACAAAGCAACAAAATAAATTGGATTTATCATTACGACATTCCTCCGCAATGATCCTAAGCGTAACAAGGTGGTCTGTTGTTGACTGATGCCTTCTGAAACCTGCTTGGACTTTAGCCCGCTTACCTTCACTTTCAAGCCATATGCTTAACTTCTTTTCGAAAATACTACCATATAACTTGGCTAAGAGAGGGCTGATCATAATTGTTCGATAATTAGAGGGGTTATTTGTATCCCCACTTCTAAAAATAGGGATAATGAGGCTCTCAGTCCAAGGTTTAGGGAACCCTTGCTTGACTGCTTGATTGAAAAGCCTGTGGATGTGGGGGATGAGGACAGGACCTCTAATTTTTAAGATTTCCGCTTGGTAACCTTCAATGTCCCTAGCTTTCCCATTAGCAAAGCGATTAACCCCAATCATGAAGAGAAATTTTATTATCATCCTTAGTCTTCCTAGTTAGAATCTGCCTCCAAAATTTCTTAGGAGCTACCTTAGAGAGGTGTAAGAGATTCTCCTGTCTTTGACGAATGTACTGCCTCTTTTTCCTTTTAATTAGGATGTAATATCCCTATCGTAATTAACTCAACGTAAATCAAACTGTTATGAAATAAGTTACGAATCAGTTATAAAACTGATTCTTGATATTTGTAAAACGGATTGAGGGAAATCAAGAAACGGATCTTGGTAAAAAGGAAACACTTCTTGGATGGTGGGGGAAGTAAAATTGGGGGCAACTCGATGCTATCACCGCGGAGTGAAGGGTCAATCCACTGTATTTCTGGGTGATTTTTCCACCCAAGTTGCGGCGTCCATATTGTTTTCATAGTTTGCACAGTTCATTATTTTTGCCGCTTGATTCTGCCAATGGTTACGATCTTGTCGCCTTTCAAGTCTTTGAAAGGTTTGAAATGCTTAACGATATGGGTAGCTTCACTGCTGGGAGAAAGCAGTGACTCTGGACTAAGGATTACTTCCGCCGAGGTTTCAAATGGAAAACTTGCAGGTTTCGATATCCAGCCTTCCAGGCTCTTCTTTAACCTTCCTTGCCATTTGGCAGACTCCAAATAGTCAAGTCGCACAGCTATATATGTATATAGCTGCCCCAAAATTACAGAGAGCCAATCTTGATATAACTTGTATCATATCTGCTCTGTTATTCGTATAGGCAGGGTAGCTCTTCGCTGCAGCCGAGCTATCACCATTGTCATGTTTCGTGTTCAAATCTCTGGGCCATTGTTCAATCATGTTAGCCGCACTCAGAAAACGCTGCCGAGAGCCGGAGACTCTGCCAGACTCCTCTGACGTCCGGGAGTCTAAACGCTCTTTCAATGGCATTGTGAAGAAATGGATCTGTTTCAGCAGTTGCCATTGTTAGACAAAACCGTAGCAGAGAATCAACAACTACTGTTTCAGGCTGCACTGCCTTCACTGTTGGACGCTCAATCCCATGAAGAGATAAGTAGCTATGCCAAATCTTGGAAAATATAGGAGTTTGTGTTTATTTTGACATAGAAGTAGCGATTTTGGGTAAGGATAACCCATATTCAAACAATAGATTATTGCATTTATGGAAAAGAGAATGCATATAAAGAAATAGTGGTTAAGTTGGATTTTATTGGAAAGGGAAATATGCTTTATTGCATTGGATACTAGTTAATTTAGAAGTTTCTGGTGGAAAATTTATGCATTGCATGCATAATAGAAATGGCTAATCATTCTAACCTTCATGAAGAAAAACTTATGTTTTATATCCACAAATATAATGTCTTTTTAGGAAAAGAGAGGATTCTTCATGCATGGAAATAATAACTTATTAAGAGCCTTTTTGAAAAACAAAGATAAAGATTCTTTCCTTAAAAGACACACATGAATAGTGTTCATGCAAGAGCAAGAACCCTTACTTGTATCATTAAAAGATTATGTGCATTGCATATACTAAAGAAGGGCTATTAGGATAAGCAAATGGATGCTCAAAGAACAGTCGTTGTGTTATGGAGATGTGTTCTTTGTATGTTAGCAAAACTATGTTAATTTCTTGAAAATAACTATGTGAAAGGAACGCATGTGCAAGGGCGCAGAACAATAGTTATTACCTGGTATGTAAACATAATCATTGTGTTATGTGTTTTAAAAAGAAAATATGGACTTGCAAAACTAATGGTTAGATCTCTTAGAGAGAGATATCTACCCGTGTGAATAAGCATTGTGAAAGGTAGAACAAGAATTTACTTGAATGGATGTACTAGTTAGTTAGTATGTTAAGCTTGCTCATGCAGATGAGTAGATGTTAAAAGATCACTTTTAGAGGTTGTTTAATGAATTATTAATAATGTATCTAATATCGTTGCCAAAGCTTGTTGACAACTACACTGACAGGAAACAATGGCGATTGATGCCAAAGGGAAAGTGATGTTTAACATTACGGCAGGAAAAGGATTATTGGTCCATGCAGATGAGTTCAAGTTGCATGATTGTCCATTACTAGAACATTCATGCCACAAAGAATGTTGTATGTGGCGGTATGTAAGTAAAAGATTATATGAAAACTGTATTAGCTTCTAGATAGTTATGTGATAACTTAATGATAACTCATTGTAACGATTTTATGACAATGGTTAAGTGATGGAATCCCTTATAAGCCATTGAGTGAGGGGTGAAAACCCTCACGAGCGTTTAATAATAAGATTAAACGTTTGCTGGCTTTCACCCTACGGGGTTTCCAGGGTACATCGGTGTTCAATGGTGTGATTGCCTTTTGTGTCAATTTGATGATGTTGAATACTTGATGATGATGATTCTTTACTGGTTGTGATACTCATAATTCCCAAGTAAGAGATTAATGAATATGGTTAAGGAAAACATGAAATGGATGCAACGTGGATGCAAGGTTCATTAGACAGTTTATGTTAGTTGTTAAGGGTTATGTGTGTTACTATTCTCTACTGTGTTTACTTTATGTACTAATGAACTTTATATCTAATGGTTAACGAAGAATGTGGAGTTGTGAATTGGATAATTACTTGTGGTAATTTGTATAAAAATCCTAACTCCCTACCTTTTACATGCGAGGTTACCGGGGTTTGTGACATAGGATTTTGTATATTTTTATATATATATATAAGAAAATAGAGTAAATTATTTTTTGATTAGCGGAAATGTGTGTCGTGTAATACAATGATAAAAAAAATAACTTGAATTCGATTTTTTTTTGGTGTTCTAGGAATGAAAAATAATGTACAATTTTATTTATTTATTTCGAGAATGTGAAAAACAGAGATGAATATTTTTCTTTGAAAGAATTTTTTTTAAAGAAAAGAAATATAAAAGAAATGTTTTTTTAAAGAAAAGAAATACAAACGTAATTTTTTAGAAAAAAATGTCAATATTTTTCTTGATAGGAAACGCAGAGGAGCAAATTTTTTTTAAAGAAAAAAATACAAAAATAATTTTTTGACAAAAAAAAATGTCAATATTTTTTTTGAGAGGAAACGCACAGTCCTTAGAAGCATTATATTTAAAAAAAAATAAAAAATTATCTGATTTTATTTATAAGTAAAAAAAAAACTTATTCGGCAAAAATTAAACGAACATATTTCTTAAAAGAAATTACATAGCTTGTGTTTAACAACGAAACGCAAAGAACGAAAATATTATTTTGAGAAATTAAAATAATGGTCTATAAAAATACAAAAAATTCTTTTTTATATCTTGTCATTGAGAAAATGAAAAGTATGCAAAGAATTTTTTTGCAGACTAGAAAAGAAATATGAAGGGTACATATCCCAAGGAAGAAAAAAATTGAGGAAAACCGTCCTTGTGAGCGCCCCTCTTCGTCCCTCTTCTTGTAGCCTGACTATGCTAGAACCCTAGCATGCACAAAAAATAGCCATGCAGAAGACGCACTCTGAGAAAAAATTGTGGGTGGGCACAGAGAGGGAGGGTCGATCATGGCGAGGCATGGTTGGGCCAAAACCTTGGCTATGAGCAGAGACAGAGCGCCGCTTTTGCAGTGGCACGCCAACGCCCCGAGAACCATGAAACCAGGTTAGACGAGCGGCCACCGAAAAGGTTGTTGTTGTGACCCGGGTTTAATAACCCTTCCTTCCAGCTACCCTCTTGCCGTGGCAGGTCAATATCTACCCAGGTTAATAACCAAGTGAGACCAGCAGCCAGCCGAAATTTTTTTGTTGTGATAATGGTTTAATAACCCTTGTTTCTAACTACCTCCCTGTGATCGAACCTCTGAACATATTAATCGTCGAAGGGCACAGAGTGATGACAGGTGGCCAAACGAAATTTTGTTTCAGAGGGAAATTAATAAGATGTTCTATTTTACTAAAAATATAATAATTTAAAGTAATTATTTAACATTTTTAGATTGACAATGATAGATTGAAACAAAATACATAAAGACAAGAAGTAACAGAAAAAGATATCATCACATAAACATTTTCTATTTTATAAGAGAATGTTTATTTGATAGACTCATAATCAGTAAGCTATATATTATTTCAATATATCCTATCTAATTAAATAAATTAACAGACAATTAACAATTGAAATAAATTAACATAGACTTAATAGCCTTGAACCAAAATATAATAATTAAACCAAAATATAAAGTAAATAAAGAAACACAAAAATGTTTCACAAATTGAAATTTTAACAATGTGAAAGATGTCCAGTCGTGAATTGAATTTGTAAGACATTACACATCCCATGGATGGAGTACATTAATTAAGGAGGAAGGAAACTCTCACGATTACGGGACCATTCATGGTCGGAAAGCGCTTCCTAAAAATATAGACCGAGATTTGGCCAAAGCCAAATCGCTGCTAGGGTTAGCTGCTGAAACTCTTTCACATGAGGGGCACATCCTAATTAGGGTTGACGCGGGCCTCAGAGGTGGCGATGACATTTTGAGAGCTTTCAGTTTTTCCAGCTCCATGTGAAGTTTTCTGTTCTCTTCTGCAAGTACCTCATTATATCTCTTCATAAGCTCACAGTCCACTTCGATATGCTTCAGCTTTGTCCTAAAAACAAATTCATAACATTTAATTAACCTATAACAGAAATCGATCAATAAAACTGTCAACACAATAGGATCCATCGGATCAAAACTTTTCCCAATAATAAATTTGCTGGAATTTGAAGTTCCAAGCCATTCCTCAAGCTTACAGGACAAATTATGTACCTGTGGATTCCAAAGCGATAATTTCCAATATTAAAACATCTACATGCGAAATACGATGAATGAATAATGGACACTAGCTAACCTTGCTCGTCTATTCTGGAACCACACTTCAACCTGTCGAGGACGGAGATTCAACTGTAACGCCAACTCTTGCTTTTGCTTCTGCGGAAGAAGACAAAGTTACAACAGCCGAAATCATGACGAAACACAAATGATAAATAAATACTGTGAATAGAGACTTACAGCTTCAGGTGCCCTGTTCTTTTTGAAGCTTTCTTCCAGAAGAGCACACTGCTCTCTGGACAGTCTAAGCTTCTTCCTGGAAGAGCCCTCTTCTTCTTCCACATCGTTGAGTACCCTCGACCAAACTCGATCATTCTCCAACTCCTCGCCATAGCCCCGTTTTCGCTTGATCTCGGTATACCCGTTCACGGTGTTGGTGGCGTTGGAATCCACGGTGCTGCTGTTGGACGACGACACATTGATGGCCCCTGCATCTTCGTTGTAAAAATAGGACGCTGGGAATTTGTTGGCATCAGATCGCCATGGCAGGGCTACCGGATGGATCAGAACCTTAGCTTCTCCCCCTGATCCCTCGCCACCAACACCAATGGTTTCTGCACATTACGATTATCCTTATTATTATTCAAAAACACCATTAAAACAACAGACATCCATTAAAATAAAATTCAATCTGTTCTTAAAGATTAGTGTTAACATCTGTTAAAGAGGGCAAGAACATACGAATCGATGGTGAGGTCTTCTCCCAGGGCAAAGTTCCGCGGTCCGAGGTGTTAACATCTGTTAAAGAGGGCAAGAACATACGAATCGATGGTGAGGTCTTCTCCCAGGGCAAAGTTCCGCGGTCCGAGTCAGGAGCTGAGGGAAACGGATGTAAGTGCGCAGGAGGCCCACTCCCATTTCTTTGCGAAACGTACATCTCATTAGTGATTGTCCCATCACCTATACCCAAACCTAAAGAAAGACCTGCACTGCAATCCTGATCCATACCTCTTTGCTTCAGCTAAGGTTTCGATAGAGTGGGAATGATTGAAGGTGTAAAATAGAAAGGGAATATATAGGAGGAGAGAATGGCGATAGATCCAGAGTCCGGCCTGACCCCTCAATCTCTAACAATAATTATAATTGACTGTTAAAACGATAAAAGGTTCACGGTCAAACACAATATCGTTGGTCCTTGACAATTTAGGGTGTTGACAGCCTAACATAGTATCTCTTTGACCCGTCTAGTTGGCCAACGAAGAGAGCGTATACATTATTATTTGAAAAAAAGCGCATGGCTGTGGCAAATCGTCTAGCGAAAACAATGTTTATATCACATCATTTTTCGAATTTTTCGCAACTTATCCAATTTCCCATACCAACATTTATGAAGTTCACTAGGTGGGATAATAATGGGAGTTGTCTATAATGCGATTTTTTGGAGATTCAGGTGACGGAATCCGGCGGAAGAAATTGAGGTTAAATCTTGATTTGTTGTAGTTAAAACGGTTTTTTAACTGCATATTTGGATTCAGCACCCTTGAAAACCCCTGGGACGCTTTCATTGTGCACAAACTAGCTATCAAACTTGCGATTCCAATAAATTTCTGCCGGATTTCGACCGGAAAAACCCACGTGAAAAGCTTTCAAAAAGTTGCTTTATAGACAACTGCATAATAATGTAGATTTAAATTAAATAGCCGATTTTTGAAACAAAGGAATTTCTTGTTCAAAATATCGGAAGATCCGATAAATTTATTCAATAAAATAAATTTTAGTTTTAAAATATATAATAATATTATAAAATTTAATATATTAATTTAATATTTTATTAATTTATAATTTTAAAATTATTTTTGTTTCACAAAGAGAGATCTAGAGGCATGTGGTCGGGGTGAAAATATGTCACCTTACTAACCACTACAGGATTATTCTAGGTGGCTTGGTTTTCCTTGAATAAAGGTGATGAGTCAACCTTCATTAGCGGATGACAACAAGAGATAGTTGTGTTCACGTCTGTCCCCTTACTAACCACCACACGATTATTCTAGGTGGCCTGGTTTTCCTTGAATAAAGGTGATGAGTCAACCTTCATTATTGGATGGCAACCAGAGATAGTTGTCTTCACTGCTAGTTTGAGTTATGACAGGTTTTCCCACCCTCTATTAATTTTTTTTTTCTATAATTTTAAAATAAATTATTATTAATATAATGGTTTCTATATTCAAGCTTCTCTGATCCATAATGAATTAAGCAAAGTCTTTTAGTAGAAATCACATATGGTTTTGATGATGAACCACACTTGTTGGTTCAAAACCTGTGGGCCAAAAATTTCGTAGTATCTTGAACACTTAATATTCATTAAATTTTATGATTATGTTTATTGTTGTCAAAAATTTATAATGTATTGATAAGTTAGTATCTTAACACAATTTCAAATTAAGATTTAATGTTAATTTTCCACTTTATATTAATTTAATTCAAAAAAACGTTCTAATTTTTTAAATTAGTATTATTATAATAATTCAGTGCTATATTATTTTTCAATTTCTTATAGCATTATATTTTATTTTTAAATTTATATTAACAATGTTTTTCATATTATTAATATTTTATGGAGTGATTTTTCTTGACTTTTCAATGATGTAGTTAACGTATGCCATCTTCATGCCAAATTAATTTGAGGCACAAAGGATTTTGATTTCAGTTTGAGGCACCAGGGTATTTCATGTTGTTTTTGTACATTACATAGTCATAGTCATGTTCTTAATGTAACATTTCTTTTCATTTTAAAATTATATAAGTTCTGAAAAGTTTTTCAATTTGCTTGATATTTTTCAATTTTTGTTTAGAGATGTTGCATCTCCAAATTTCATAAAGATATAAAATAATTACAATGATGAGTTGCAAAGAAAATTTTCCTTTTATCCCACACTCAATAGTTTATATAATTTTCTTTTTTTTCAGTGTTGAAAGAATTTTTTTTCAATTTATTTATCCATATTTTATTGAAGTTCACATTAATCTTATGTTGTACATTAACTTTCAGATATTTGCACTAAGTAACATTATATTTGTTATTTGTACCAAGTTACTTCAGTTATCATTTACAAAGTGAATATTAACTTTATGGATTTTTTGATTTTAATATTTATTACCAATGCCAAAGTCATACTTATAGTAGAGGGCCATATTTAGAATTTTTATTTTTGGCATGATCATGGCACATTTCCCCATAATAACAATATATTTTGTGAAGAAAGAAGAAGAATTATGACTACTTAGTAAACTCTATGCAAAAATAAAATCATTGTCCACACAACCCTCTAACTTCTAGATATATATGCTAAAAAAAGTTGTAGATGAGGAAAAACTTTGCTTCAATCCAATATTAAAACTAATATCTTCCAACTATAGCTCTTCATTTTTTAACATAACAACAAAAATCCCATATAGCCATATTACAATTCTTTAAAAAGTAATAAACAAGTTATCTTTATTATTGCATTATTTTTCGATAATAATATTAAGTCACTTAAAATAAAATGATATCTTATAAATTTAATTAATTTTAAAATATGTTAACTAATTTATAATTTAAAAATGAAATATACAAATTTAAATATTATAAAATATCATAAATATAAATATATATATATATATATATATATTGTAATGCTTATTGTTGAGTTACACATAAAGAAGTTCTCACGGATGAGGAAGAGATGTCGGTTACTGCAGTTTTCCGTAAGGGTTTAGGGTAAAACCCTAGGTTTTTACTACAGCTCTTTGCAGTCAACTGGAGCAGCATACCCGCCGACTAAGAGTATTTCCCACCGTTTCCTTTACAGCCTTGTCCACCGCTTTCTGCTGTCGTTTTCTACTTGCATTATGGGGGAATCGATGGATGTTGAGGAGCTCGATTTTTCCAAGGATCCATAGACGGACCGTGTCATTTTCGGGAACCCTAGCTTCACTACACTGGCAGCTGGCCCTAGTCACCCATTCAACCCTATTCCGACTATTTCGTCGCCAGTGGTTACCTTGTCGGGGCACTATTCTACACCTCTTTTCATCGGGTCACTCTCAAATAAATCTCGTGCTCTCAATTGTCTTCCATTATCACCTGTTACATTTCACATTCTGACCACGAACACACCTCCATCACCTTCTCTCAACCCCCATCCGCCCATTTCTACTTTCTTCTCTGCGCCGTCTGAAGACATCCATAGCTTCGCGGCCCCAAACCCTCCTTTTTCTGCTCACTCAATGTCGAGCTACTTCGAGACACCTGCTATCAAGGTAAAGTCTGCAAAAACCATCCCTCTGGAAGTTTCCCCTGACCCTTTGGTAGATCACCCATCTACACCTTGCTCAAGGAAGAGAAATAATAAGTGTGTGAAGGCGACTTCCAACAATTCGGTTCGGTGAGAACTCTGCAATCGGGGAAGCGACATATATGGCTAGCACAATACTTGTTGGGCATGTTTACAGTAGGGCTTATTCGGCAACTAGGCTTACTTCATGGGTCAAGGAGATTTGGGGTGGATTACTTAAAGAATTGCCTGAGGTGCAGGTTCTTCCTAGGGGTTGGTTTTCCCTACACTTTGTGAAGGAGAATTATACAGATTTGGTCCTTGCCAGGTATTGGCACATTGAGATGGCCCTGATTCTCCTCAAGAGATGGAGCCCCCTATTTGACCCTAAGAGAGAACAAATTGGGGCTAGACCCCTCTGGGTGCACTTGTCAGGGCTCCCTCTATAGTATTGGTGCGAGGAGGCCTTCATCAGAATCAGGAATGCCCTCGGTACCTATCCGGACCATGATCGAAACTTTATGCAATCATGGAATAGAACCCTCGCCCACATCCTAGTCCATTTGGACACTTGCGAAGGTTTGGAGGAGAAGATTACTCTTTAGTGGGGGAAATTCACTAGGGTCCAGATACTGGATTACGAAGGGGTTCCATTCTGCTACCGATGGTGTCACAAGGTGGGAAATATATTCAAAGATTGCCCCCTTAACAAGAAACCAGAGGATACCCCTAAAGCGTCACTTGCTCCTTCCAGGATTGACTCACCAGCCATCAAGCGCTCACCTGCTCCTAGCCCTACTCCTCCGGTCAGCAATCCTCTTCCAAAGATGGTGGATGATGCACACAAATCGATCTCGCTGCCTCTCACCAGGTCTCAGGCAGCAGTTGAAGCCGCCGAAGCTTCGGGTACTCCTCTAACCCCTCTAGTCTCTTTTAATGCGTATTGCACGTCATTTGTTGCACCATCCATTATTACTTCTGTGGCTCTCTGCAATTTTTCATCCCCTCCTGCTATTGCCACCACTGCTCCCTCACTACATTCGTTATCCACATCCTCCTCCACACCATCTTCATCATGGGTTTCGAAATATCATCATTACAATCTTCACCCCCATTCTCTATCTCGCAGGACTCCAGTACATCTTACCTGATTGGGTCTCACTCTACCTAGTTCAGACTCTCTGACATCTCGGGGGAGAAAATTTGATCTGTCCAAAGCCATCAAACATGTTAGAGTTGAAGTCACCTTTGGCTGGCAATCTACTCTTGATGGGGTTCTTAGAGCACTGAATACCCCTGGTAGAGTTCCCCCATGAAGTGTCTATCTTTCAACTATAGAGGTATGGCTAGTGCCTCCAAGAAACTAGCCTTGCGCAAACTTTTTGAGATTGAACCTGTGGACATTATCTTGCTAGAAGAAACCCTAGGTTGGCTAATCGCATTAGCAGCTCCCTAAACTCTATTTCCCCACAATGGATCTACATGGCATTGGATGTTATGGGGAGATCCAGTGGCCTTGCCATTGGATATAATCCCCGTACCATCAGAGCTACTACATCTTGGGGAGGCCATGGGTTCTTGGGGTTAGACTTTTTCTCGGCAGAGCTTGGCACCAACCTTCGGGTTGTCAACATATATGGTCCTTCTCAATAGAGGGAGAATTTCTAGCAGCATCTTCTTGGCCTCTCCATTTTCTCTTTAGATCACATCATTATTGGAGGCGATCTCAATTTCTCCTTGGGTTATAGTGAATCTTGGGGGTCAATGGCACAAGTGGATTCTATCTCAGGGTTTATGACAAACCTCCTGGAGCAGCACAACTTTATGGATGTCCCTATGAACAAGCCTCTTCCTACATGGAGGAATAGAAGTGTGGGTGAAGCTGCCCTTGCTCGAAGATTAGAGAGATTCCTTATGAAGGGGCCCCTATTGTAGCAGTTGCATCTGTATAAACAATGGGTCAGTTCAGGGGGTATTTTGGATCACACCCCCATTTATATGGATATTTTGGGGCCTCATCCTAAACCAAAAGCCCCATTTAAATTTAACCATGTCTAGCTACAGGACCCTGTTTATATTAGTATGGTTTCAGATTCTTGGGTTGCCAACCTAATCGATAGATTTGACTCCTTTGCTAAAGGTTTCTGTTATAATTTTTCCAAGCTAAATCATCTTTATATTAACTAGGCTAGAGAGAAGCACCAGAGGGAGAATTCGGCTCTATTACACATAGAAACTAAGCTGAGTTCTCTACTCGATGAGAGAAGCCTGGGGTTTATCACTGTAGAAGACAAATCACATATGATTGCTTGAGAATCAGAAGGCTTAGATCCTAAAGAAAAGAGAGGAATCCCTCCGACTTAGGAGTAGGGCCATATGGCTGAAAGCGGGGGATGACAATACAAGGTTTTTTCATAACTATGCAAAAGGTAGAAAGGTAACAAACACCATCTAGAATCTACCTCTACCTGAGGTAGGAGTGGTTGATTCTTCCAATAAACTCCCCCATCTTGGCTCTACTCATTTCAAAAATCTATACAAAAGCCCTCTTGGATCAAATCTTACTGGTATCATTAATGTGGCCGGACATTTCCCTAGATTTGTAAATGAGGATGAGGCAGAGGAACTTTTCGCTCCTGTGACGACTGGAGAGCTTGAAGGCACAGTAAAATGGTTCAAAAAGGACAAGAGACTGGGACCGGATGGCTGGACCATAGAATTCTACCTTGCATTCTATGACCTCTTGGGACAAGATCTGTTGAAAGTCGTGGAAGAGTGCAGATTGTTTGGATCGCTGTACAATGCCATCAATTCGACTTTTATTGCCCTCATTCCTAAATCTGACACCCCATCCTCCTTTAATGACTACAGACCAATTTATTTGTACAATTGTCTGTACAAAATTATCTCCAAGATCATTGCTAACTACCTCCACCCTATTCTCTCTCGTCATATTGCCCCCTAGCAATTTGCCTTTCTTGAACATCGACAGATTCATGAAGCCATTGGCTTGGCCCAAGAAGCTATTCATTCAATGTGGACCAGACACCAAAAGGCCATTATTCTTAAGATAGATCTGGCAAAAGCTTTTGACCATGTCAATTGGCTTTATATTAAGATGCTCCTTATCCATTTGGGCTTTCCTCTCAATTTCATCACTTGGATTATGGCCTGCATAACCTCTCCCATCTTCAGTATCCTCATTAATGGTTCTGCATATCATTTTTTTCACTCTGATAGGGGGCTTAGACAAGGATGCCCTCTCTCACCCTTCTTATTTTTGATTGTCATGGATGTACTTAGTCGATTGATCACATCGGCTAAGAGAGATGATGATCTTTGTGGTCTCAAGATATTTGGTGAATGCTTTTTCACCCATATTCTATTTGTGGATGATGTTCTAATTTTTCTTGATGGAAGTATTCGGGACTCCCACTTCTTTTCCAAAACTCTCTGTCTCTTCTCATCAGCTACTGGGATGTTATCCAATCAATCAAAATCCATCATTACTCTTGCCCAAACCTCCATCCAAGAGTCATAACTTGCTCATTAGCTTTTCCCTTATTGCATCAACCCTCTGGACTGGGGTCTCAAATACCTGGGGTTCTGGATAAAGCCTATCAGCTAGAAAATTGCTGATTGGGTGTGGCTCGTCACAAAATTGGAGAAAAGGGTTTCCATATGGAGCCATAGATATTTGTCCAGAGCTAGAAAACGTGTTCTTATAAAATCTGTTCTTGAGGCCACTCCTGTATTCTAGATGGCACTTGCTTGGATTCCCAGTAGCATCTTGGCTCATTTACAACAAATCTACAATAAATATCTTTGGAATGGCAACTAGGACAAAAATATTTTTTACATGGGTTTGTTGTAATAAGATCGTGCTGCCCAAGAAATGGGGAGGATGGGGTCTAAAAGACATTCCTTTATTTTCTCAAGCCCTTGCAGTAAAAATGGGATGGACTCTGTTGATCGGACAGAACCTTTGGACTGCCATCACATATCACAAGTATATTTGGCCTCAACAAATCATGGATTGGGTTCATTTGCCAAGTTGGCCTAAAACTGGTATCTCATCTGTCTGGAAGGCACTCCTTCACTCTCTTCCTCACATCAAGGATAATCTGGCCTGGAGAATCAATGATGGATCTATGGCCCGCATTGGTTTGGACCCATGGACTAGAGGTGGAGGAAGATATCAGCTGTCTAGAGAACTCATTCAACACATTCATTCACATGAGCTCAAGGAGCTTGCAAATATTGCATATCATCATAATTCCACCATCTTTGCACAAGGATGGAAAACCACCTTGTAGCTTGATTTACCACAATGTTGGCACCAAGAATGGCATGATTACATCTTTGCACTATCTAAATCTCATATCAGGATAAAAGAGGGCTTGGATGAGCTTATTTGGCGTCATGCAGAAAATGGTATCTACTCACCTAAGACTGGATATCTATCCCTGATCTTCCACAAGATACCGGAACAGATTACTTTCTAGTGGAAGCATATTTGGAAATTTACTACACTTCCTTGGACCATACTTTTTTTGCTGGTGTATACTTAGAGACAAAGTTCCTACTGGTGAGAATCTCATTCACCTATCCTTTCATGGGCCGAATTGGTCTACCTTGTGCAAAAACTCAATTGAATCGACCTTACATCTTTTCCTGAAATGCACAGCCCTAATTAATCTTTGGAAAAATATTTCTACTACCATACATTATACAAGGCATTGGGAAGGTGATGACATCAACAGTGCATGGGAATGTTGGTACAATTAGCATAAGGGTTCCAAACTTCAAAGTCTCCCTTTGATTATCAGCTGGCATCTCTGGCTGGCTCAGAACCGCTCTATATTTGACAACAAACCTGTGTGTTGGCCACACATTGTGGCCTGTATTGTATCGGCATATAATGATATGCCTGATCCTCCACAAACTCGAGCCCGAAGGCCTCACACACCTCCTCATATTGATAAAAATACCCCTTGGGCATATTTCGATGGCGCAGCACAACAACAGGGATGTGGTGGTGGTTTCATCATATACATTAGTGAACAACATTACTACAAAGTTAAGATGGGATTAGGGGTTGGAACAAATAATTTCGCATAACTCATCACCCTTCATCATTTCATGCATTTCTCTTTGGAACATAATTGCATGAGCTTAAATATTTTTGGAGACTCGAAGATCATTATTAATTGGTTCAATAATATTACTTCTTGTCACATACACACACTCAATAATATTTTGGATGAAGTAAACATTTTCAAGGCTCAATTTAATAACATCACATGCAATCATATTTACAGGGAATATAACAACTGTGCTGACGGGTTGTCCAAGGAAGCTACAGTACCTCCCAGAGGAGAGTGGATGATCCAGGAACAACGAGGGACCAATGAATTCTGCTTCTATCATGGCCCATACATAGATCAACAATACCACAAGGTAGAGAGCCCCTGATCACTGGTATTTTGAATGAACACCCCGCGTGGTGTACTGGACAGTGTATAGTTTTTGGAGAACCTTCACAATTTTGACTGAACCCTCTCGGGCTAGACATATACAGCATATGCAATCGCATCTACAATATGCAATTATTCAAAGTTAATGAAAGATTACGATTTTTCCGAGGGAAAAATAATAAATATTGTAACTAATTAAAAAATATATAATTTTTTAATTATTCAAAATGCTTAACATTTAAACCAAATGTGGGAATTCCATGATTTGTTGAAGTCCTCATCAATAAGCATGAGAAATCATCTTTAAGTCACCATTTTTTAGCCCTAGGAAAACATCAAAATCCATCCACATATTGGGATTATAAAAAATAATTAAATTAGAATTGAATTCTTTCATTCAAAGATTTGTTAATTTCCTTACCAATAAGGATAATAGCCCACCAATGGGTTAACTTTTTGTTATTCCCAAAGTCTCTATTACCCATCACTCCTTAATCATTTACTAATCCTCTCCGATAAAAATAATAAATAGAAATCGTATTTGGTTATCCATATAATTGATTTTTAATATCTATAAATTTATGTTTAATTTTTTTTTGATGTATTTTACTTTTTTATAACTTAAATGATATATAAAAATTTATATAAATTAAATAATTGATAAATATCAAAGAAATCAAAATACTCATTTTATAATATATTTCATATTATATAGATTTTAAAAATCATAAAAATTAATTAAATTTAATTATTTTTTAAATTATATATATATATATATATATATATATATATATATATATATATATATATATATATATATATATATATATAAAAGATATTTAGATATTGACATAATTTCCACTTTAGCATGGAGAATTAACTTGTAAATGGACTTTTCTAGAATATCATGGACCAATAGCATGCCTTACTAATACTACATGCCCAAAATGCCATAACTCATGTTCATAGAGCACATGTTCATATGACATTTTTTTAACTAATCAGTTAAATTAAAAAGAAAGAAAAGACACAACTAAATTTTATATAAATTTCAACTTTTCATTTTTTTTCTTTACCTAGAAGAGTCAACAACTAGGAACATGTTCATAAAACATATTTCATTTTAATTAATAAATTTAATCAAATTTGAAAAAACCATATAATTACATTTTCTTTTGTTTATTTATTTATTGTATCTAGAGCAGTCAACAACTAGGCTAGTCTCATACTCGCATCACCACATGCATGGGTAGATGGCCAGTCTCATACTCTCATCACCACATGGGTGGGTTGATTCGAACATTTACTAGTATAACCTTTAGGTGTGTAAGTATACCCCTTCCAGATGCATCAATGGATGGGGTAAGTAGAACATCACGCCTCCCCATACATAATATTTAATTTACATAGTCATCACCATTTGAGTTTCCCCTAAAGACTTCCCTTATTACTAAGTACTAAGGAAATTCTATAAATATTCTATGGAGGTTAAATCCTTGTCATCATTCAAATACTTATTGATAATTAAAGTGTCAAATTCATATAAATTAAATGGTTGGTCAAGATTGATAGGCATAATCCACTATAACTGAGAAAAATCGAACTACATGATACATATCACATTTCGAATACTAAAAATTCATTAAAGCTAACTATATTATTATTATTATTAATTAAAAAAATTAAAATATAAGTTATAAATTTGTGCATTTAAGAAACATGGAAAAATATTTTTAAAGATCGAGATTTAGCCCCACTTTAGCATTGACATTCTTAATCTATAAATAGAATTTCTTACACTACCACTCACCAATACCATCGCTTATTAACGCATCATTCCCAAAAAAGTATAAGTCACTTCAAATGATACTTTTACATATGACATTTGTTTTATCAGTCAATTGAATTAAAAGGGAAAAAAACCTAACTACTTTGGAAATAAATCTCAAACTTTAATTTGTGTATATTACTATGAATATTATATAAAATCCTTTGATATTACCTCTCTACCATTCATCTAATAACTATTAGAAACTAAATTAAAAGTTTAGAATCTCTATTTCAAAATAAACTCTAATCTCTAATAATTATGAGTGTAATTAATAGGTTAGAAATCTTATTCGAAAATAGAGAAACCTATCACTTTAGTCATTCATATTACTTAACTATATCTCGTAAATTCATATTTATTGTTATTTGGGTGTACCATTGTCATTAGAATTCATATATTGTTAAAAACATTATTGTTAATGATCGAAGAACAAAATGCAATGATGATTTCTGTCTTTTCGTAATTGAATGAAATATTATAATGTTAGTTTGACCTGTTTCTAATATGCATATTTAAGACGATAGGATTTTTATGGTGAGGTTCCTCCTAGAAGATCCACTGGCCTTCAAAAAATATACCATTTCGATGTTGTGATTGACCATGGGACTCCAATCTACAATTTTCTCTACCTGAGGTTGTTTGACTCTTAATAACCATGTGCCAGCCACATGGATGAATGTGAGATCATGATTGTGGTAAGGACGTTACGTCACAAAGCCAGTGAGCGGTGCCCTATAGGGCTAAGCCCTTTAGCTTCTGATAGCGGGCCAATTCTTTAGAATAGTATGCTATAAATTATTCTGATGTGCAATGCATGGGGCCACATCACATGCACATGGGCCTTTATAATATTGCAGAATCACAATTGGCGATTTCACAATGTACCATTTGGTTGCAGTCCCAAAACTTGTGTTCTTCGATAAGTGACATTGCTTGATCTATGTGAAGAGGATATGAGTGAAGCCCCAAATAAGAGTCCTCTCTATCAACGATTTAAAAGCAGAGGTGCAACATTACTACACGGCATGTCAATTCACCAATTTCTGATCACCGATCACCTTCTGTGTTTGGGCCTCGGTCCTGTGGCTTTTCACATGACTGCAGTCTAACCCCCGTATCAAAGCATTTCAATCAGAGGTTATCAATCCAAGTTTTCACTTTGATGCACAATACGACTCAACCTGGGATTATTGATCTCCCATACATCATGCCATCACTGCCACGTATCTGCCATGTGTCACCTTTTGAATCATGCCACGTGCCACCTTGATTCCTTTGAATTCTTTGTGACTATGGTGCTAGCCCCAAAATTGGATCCCTCTTTATCGATGATTTCCAATCGGAGGTGCAACCTTGGTGCACGACATGTTAATTCGTCAATTTCCAATCACTGATCACCTTCTGCGTTTGGGCCTTCGTCTTGTGGCTCTTCACGTGACCACAGTATGGTTGTCATAACGGAGCCCTTCAATCGAAGGTTATAAATGAGAGGTTTCACATAGATGAACAATATGACTCAACCTCTGGTCATTGATCTCCCATACGTGAGGCCATCACTGCCACATATCTGCCACATGTCACCTTTGGAATAATGTCACATGCCACCTATTTTTGGTGTGTTATGAGCCTTGAAACTTTCAAACCCTCCTGCTACGTGTCAATCTTGTTGGCACATCATGATGATTTCAGCCTCCCTGCGTCACTTGGTGCAACCAATTATTGTTTCCAACGCGTCCAATTGTTTTTTGCCACATGTCTCTTATCAAAGCCAGTCTTTTTGATACTATGCATCCCTTTGGGAGGAGGGAGAAAAGCCTTGATCTCCTTTTGTTTGTAGATAAATCCTTTGTTAATATGTTATCGTCCATCCCGACACTTTAACACTAGCAGCTTGTTACCAGTCATTTCCTCCATATCACAACTCGCATATCGCAACTTGAAATATTGGCACTTTTAAGATGTGGCCCATTCTCGGAAAGTTCCCCTTGAGAGTGGATGTGATGTTATATTGAATTGTTTTTCATACCTATGGAGAGTTTAGATATCAGAACGCATAGAAATATCCAAATTCAGAAGCCGAAACCTGAAAAAACAGTGCATTTGGAGGCCAACAAGGATTGCTAGATATCTGAAACAAATAAGGCAATGACACCTTGGACCCGCGGGACATTCCTATTGGTGTATTTGATGGATGAACCTCTTTATCATAGAGGTATATCATACTAATAACATTTCGGAAATTCATTTTGAAATTTCCAATACATGTAGCATTGGTCGTGTATGATAACAAAAAAAATCTAAATTCTGAATCTCTGAACTATGCTATAGACCTCCAACCACTAATATACAACACTGATTGTATATCAAAATTAAATGTGAAATCACATTCACCGCTTATCATAGCTTTTCTAATACGACCTCCAATAAGGTCCACTATCCATACACGTATCTTGCTTTCACTGTCTATTTTATTCATTAATTAATGTTGGTTAGCTGATTTTCTGCATTTGTTGTCATTTTATTCTCCCTCGTATGAATATTGCATCTTTTACGCCCTTGTGTAGAGGTAAATTAATATGATCGATTGGCCATTTTTGTCTACAGATTTCCAAAATATTTCTTCTAGTGTCAAGGTTTCAATGCCCGAAAACTCAAATATATATTTAATCAATATGCCACATTTTCTTAACAATTGCAACTTCAAACCTCTACACACATCTTAGTCTCAGTGGCTACTCTATTGATTAATCTAATTAATGTACCGACCATGTACATTTATTTTTTCTTTATTCTCACTCACATGAAATTGATATGTTTTTTGCCATCGACACTTTATTATATGCGTTTACTCAAATGAGCCACATTGATATGCTGGATCGAACTTTCAACTTGCAATATTTTGAAAATGATTCTTCTAATGTCAAAGTTTCAAAATCCCAAAACTCCCATGTATATTTAATCCATATGTCACATTTTCCTTTGATTAAGGTTTGAAACTTATCCACACATCCTAATGTCGAGGACTGTTTTGTTCAATAATCTAATTAATGGCCCACCTATGTGCATTTATTCTCACTTTACTCTCACTTGGATGACCATCTCTATCATTGTCTCTGTCATTGGTAACCCTACGACCTCTACCATGTGTCCTGACTCTAATTTATTTCTCCCTCTACTTAGCTGGTAGATGGGTGTATGCTCTATTTAGCCTCTTCACGTCGCACTATTCTATGGATTTTTCGAGTTTCATTTCTTGTTGTTGTTCTTGTGTTGTTGTTGGTCTCTTTTTATTTCTCTTACTATTGTTACTGTGCGTCGTGCGACTATATTCAACGAGATAACTTCCCCAAAATTTCAACAACTAACAAGTCAGAATCGAGAACCTCCTAACCATATCATCTTTTGCACTCAAATTGAAAGTATTAATGTTTTCATAATGCGTATATAGCTTAGCATACTATGTGCTTTATCATGACATACAACACACCTTCTCGTAGAGTTTCTGAAATGCCATATACAGACAACTAACTTTCCATGCTTAAGCATTTCAATTTTCCTTTCCCCTTACCTTTGATTATTGGAAAAAATCTAAATTATAAATCTTTCTTCTTTCGTCTGGCTCCAAGTATGCCAATCCTATGAATGTTCATGCTCGCTATTTTATTTTTTCTTCTCTTCCAATGTTGACAACATTTTATGGGATTTGACGTTTCAGGAAAACTGCTTTCCTCATCAGCATGGAATTTACCTTGAAAATGAATTACATAACTTTATTGCTCGTTGGCTCTATAGCAATCCAACCATCACTCGAAATTGTTGAACTCCACCTACTTGCTTCCACAAAGACATCCTCCCAATGCTACCACATTTCCCTCTCCAACACTACGACTCAACCATGTCATCTCTGATGCCCTCCAGTTGGGCTCAATTATCATTCTCAAAGAAGTCAGTTGAATGTATTTTCACAACTATGCATATGTTCACTCTTAACCATTTTCCTCATGTTTTTTTATTCCTTCCCTCTCTCTGCCATTGTCACTCTAACTAATATAATGTTTCTTTTCTCTTTCCTTCTTTTCAGAACTCTGTAAATTATTGAACTGGAAGTTCTCGAATGTCATGAAACATTGATTGAGGACCCAAATCTTCTTAAAATTGTACAAATATTGACATACCAACCCGGTTATTCAACTTCACATTCGCCTCCCCCGTCTAATGTTTCTTCGACATAGGATTGTGCATCATCATCAACTAAATTGTCCTCTGTTCTACCTGTTGCCATTCCATTCATGACACTAAGCCCCTATCCTAAGAAATGGTTGATCCATGGTAGGGTGCTTTCAAAAACATTTGTTCACTTACAACGATGATCAAGGCTACAAAAAGGTCTTTGGATTTAACCTCCTTGATTATGCCAATGATACAATCCATCTCTCTGCCTTCAGTGGTATAGAAGATTCCTTGCATGACCTTGTCTAAATTGGGAAGCTTTACATGGTTTCAAATAGAAATGTTAAACTAACAAACACAAATTACAACCATCTAGATAGAAAATGGGAAGTCTCCCTCTCTGCAACTTCTACTATTGAACCTTCCTTAGATGATGTTTCGACAATTCCTTTCAACTTTTTTTGTTTTAAGTCTATAGATGAAATCATATTTGCAAACCTTGGCTCAATTTTGATATCATTAGCATTGTCAGGTCCACTTCTGCAACTTCCACCATTCGTCGAAGAGATGGCTCTAAAACACCTAGGAAAACTCTCATCTTACAAGACATGTATGTATATAGTATCGAAATCACCCTATGGGGGGGTGGGGGGGAGGGGGTGCATTACCACACCCTAGGAAATAAGCTTGTTGAAATTGCCTCTTTTAGTGCTTCGAATGTGCTTCCAATCATGGTTTAATCAAAGAGACCACTTGGCCCTTCACCATTGTTAAGTAGAAAATTCATGAGGCCTTCCAAGCGGGGCCAACCGCAATGTACAATTGTTAGCCTCATAGACTCACATCCTGTTGGAAAACCAACATGGTTCTTTGTTCGTGGAACCATCACCTTTATTAACATGTAATATTTCTACTTCCTTGCATGCCCCTTCTCATCTGATGCAATGCAATCCATGAAAAAAGTTGTCAACCACTCAATGGAATGTGGAACTACACAAAATGTGGTGGGGCCTTCCGAGAATGTGACTATCGGTATGTACTAAAATTTGAAATGCATGACCACATAGTTGTAGTGGAAAATGTCATCACACTTGATAATGCTACAACTAAACTCATGGGTGTCCAAGAAAAATACTTGTTCATACTCTCCAGTTATCCTAGTGCTATCCACGAAATTTTTGCAAGGGTGCAGGTGGAAACAAATAACCGATAAACAAAAAAGGAAAATTTAGAGATCTTTCTAGTCATAAGTGAATTCCATGATGTTTTTTTAGAGTAAATTCTAGGTTTACCCCCTCATAGATACATAGATTTCTCCATCCATTTAGTATGAGGTGTCACCCCCTTGTCTAGATCTCCTTACAAAATGAGCATACCAAAGTTACTAGAACTAAAAATATAGTTACATGAACTATTAGACAAAGGTTACATCAGGCCCACGGTCTCACCATGGGGGACCCTGTACTATTTTTCAAGAAAAAGGATGGCACATTTATAATTTGCATTGATTATTTTCAATTAAATAAGCTAATTGGAAAGAATAAATACCCACTACTCTGAATTGATGATATTTTTGATGAAGTGATGGGAGAAACTAGATTTTAAAATATTAATTTAAGGAATGACTATCACCAACTATGGATAAAAGATAAAGGTATACATAAGACAACTTTTAGAAATGGGTATGGTCACTATGGGTTCGTAGTGTTACCCTTTGTTCTCACTAATGCACCAACAAACTTCATGTGTTTAATGAACAATATACTCGAAAAATATATTGATAGGTTGGTGCTAGTATTCATAGATGATATCTTAGTGCATTCTAAAAATGAAGAAGAACACAAACAACATCGGAAATTGGGGTTACAAACTTTAAGATAACATTAAATATATGTAAAACTTAGAAAATGTGAGTTTTACAAATACATAATACAGCATTTAGGTCACTACATTTCCTCTTGATCCTATAAAGGTTAGGGCTATTATGAATTGGCCCATACCTAATGATGCCTCAGTAGTTCGATCATTTATGGGGATCAAAAGATATTCTCAAATGTTCGCAAAGGGATCTTCAAAATTTTCTTATCCCATTACTTCATTATAGAAAAAGGGAACAAATTCTGAGTGAACAACCAAATGCTAGGAAAGCTTTAACAAGTTAAAAAAATTTCTGACACTAGCTCCTATACTAAAAATTGTAGACCCAAACAAGGAATTCATTGTTTGTACTGATGCATGTTTGGAAGGCCTTGGGAGAGTGTTGATGTAGGAAAATGCATTAGTATCCTATGAGTCTAGGAAGTTGAAACCACATGAAAAGAATTATGTTGTGTATCATCTAAAGCTGGTAGTAGTGGTAGATGCTCTACAACTGTGGAGACAATATTTGTTAGGAAAAATATTTACCTTGGTAATGGATCACATAAGCATGAAATATTTTTTCATCCAACCTTATCTAAATTCTAGACAACGAAGGTAGCTAGCTTTCCTCAGTGAGTTTGAATTCCATATTAAACACATAAAAGGAAAATAAAACAAAATAGTTGATGCATTAAGTAGAAACATCACGCTTTTATGGGAACATCGGTTAGTAGTATCAGTACATATTTTGTGAAAAAAAAAAAAAAATTCAATGCAAAAATATCATAAATATATGGAAATTCAACAAAAATTATAGAAAATGGAAGTCTGAGCATATGTTGAAAATTCTGAAAAGTTACTAACCTACTGAAATAGATTATATTTCAATGTGAGTGTGCTAAAATAAATGATATTGGATGAATATGACAAGAAAGCATATGAAAGCCATCTTGGATACCAAAATATCATAACAACATTAAGGAAAAAATATTTTGGCTAGGGATGAAGGAGGTGGAAAAATACTTAGCAAAATGTATAGAATGTTAATAAGTAAATGTGGAAGATCAACACCCTACTGGATTACTAAAGTCATTACCCACTCCCAAATGGAAGTGGGAAGTGATTTCATTAGATTTTATTACAAGATTACCAAGGACAAAATGATAACATGAGTCCATCATGGTGGTAGTGGACACTTTCACTAAAGCAACATATTTTATATTAGTGCAGTCTACTTTTAGAACCACACTGATTGCTAATATATTCATGAAGGAAATTTTCTGACTGCATGGAGTACCGAATATGGTAGTGTCATATATAGATATTAAATTTACCTCCAAGTTTGGGAAAACTTTGTTTGGGTTCATGGGAACTGAATTAAATTTTAACTTTGCATATCATCCTCAAATGGATTGAAAAACAGAAAGGACTAATCCGATCTTGGAAGATATGTTGTGAATGTACATCTTGGATAGGCCTACTAAGTAGGAGGATTTTCTTCATTTAGAAGAATTTACATATAACAATAGCTATCGAAATTCAATAAAAATGAGTCCTTTTGGAGCTTTATATGGCACAAAATGTCATACACTTCTTAGTTGGAGTAAACTGAAAGATCAATTGATATTAGGACCTTATGCTTTGTAGGAAATGGAACACGTTGTATGAAATATTAGACAAAACACCAAAACTACACAACACATGCAAAAAGGGTATGCAAACAACAAAATAAGTCATAAAGAATTTAATACTGGAGACCATGTTTACTTAAGAGTAAAATGAAGACAAATTACCTTAAGAACTGAGATCGTTGCAAAATTGGATCCATTTTTCTAATGGCCATTTGAAATGTTGGACAAAATTGGTCCAGTAACATATCAACTGGCTTTTCATAGCCATATTAAAGTTCACAATGTCTTTGCTGTGTCCTTATTAAATAAATATGTTCATGATGATTCTCACAATATTGATTGGAATATGATAGAGATGGAACTTCAAGGAGATTTCCTGCCATAACCACTCTACATCTTAGATCCAAAAGAAATATTTCTCTGGAACAGAGTCATCACTCAGGTTAAAGTGCAGTGGAGGCAATTTACACCTGAGGAGGCTACTTGGGAGTGGGAGGATACGATGAAGGAAGCTTATCTAAAATGGTTCAAGAATGAATAAAATGAACAATAAACATCGAAGATAGTGTTAATTTATAAAGAGGGGGGACATGTAATACCCCTTTGTTTCTATGTGAATGATTGAACTATTTTTATTTGTGATTGCTAGAAAGCCATGGTAAGATAGACTTAAAATTAACAACAAAGTATGATGATGTATTAAATTAATTTTATTAATGAAAAGGAAAATTGGAAATTACTTGGGAAACGAAACAATTGAATTAAAGAGATTATTGCCAATATCTAGAAATTAGTGTTGATAGATAATAGCTCGGTGTAGAGAATAACACTGAGTAATGGTGAATAAATAATTGCTAGAGAAAAAGGTGGGCTTTAAAGAAAAAGGAGAACATGCCTTTTTTTTCTAAAGAGAAAAGCCTAGGCTACTTTGTTGGCAGACCCTGGAAAGAAGGACACCACTAACAAAAGATTTTCTAGGGAAGTAAGAAATACAATCCCTTATATAGAATCACAAGGGGGATTTATTCCTTTGGAAATAGATCTCTACTACCAAGGAGCTGGAGGATTGGATCATGGTTGGGAGGAATGTGTTTCTCCCAAGAGTAGTTTTGGTTAAAAATGTGGCTAGAATTTCTGTAGAGTTCGTAATTGATGGTTTTCTAAAAAATTTTAACATTTGGTTTATTTTCGAAGAATGCAATAGGAATTATATTATATGTAACTTCTTCGAAATATGGATAATATTTATCGTATGGGTTACTAAAATGATTGAATATGGAAGGGGAATTAGCTATATAATTAAGGGAAATTGTATGTATATAGAAAATAAATGTTTTCAGTAAAAATTTATGAGTAATTGATTGATTGCGAGTGCTTAGACAAGAATGATTATTTTAAAGAAATTATTTTGATATTACTAGTTTCACGAATTTCCATTAAGTTCTACTGAATTTATTGATGCTTTGTACAAACACATTGAATTGGGGATATAGCCCAATTCACCTAATTTTTCTCTCTGGGTACAGTAGGAGTTACTAAATGAATGGAGGAATTACTCAAATCATGCATAATTATAAGTGAACTAATAACTTAGGAGTTATACAAAAAAATCGTTCAATTTTGAATTGATGATCAAAGGATTCC
Source organism: Pinus tabuliformis (assembly GCA_031772625.1). NCBI lineage: Eukaryota > Viridiplantae > Streptophyta > Pinopsida > Pinales > Pinaceae > Pinus > Pinus tabuliformis. Next base: position 1,553,712,596 of record CM062818.1, on the reverse strand, counting down.
CATTGGCTATTTGTTCAATGACGACTATACAGTTAGACTATAAAAAAATAAAAATAAAAAATTATAAAACATTGAGAGGAAAATCAGAGCTTTAAAAAGAAGAGATATAGTGGCTAACTCGATTCTCGCCTTCGAGTTACACAGTGATCTGAATCTCTATAGTTTTTATTTAGAATAATTAATTCTCTACAACTTGAAGGTTACCCCTGGTAACATTACTAGTAGACTTGTCTCTAATGCTCGCTAGAGAAGATGAATTTTTCTAAGTTAACCATAGAAGTACACCCAACAAAACCAAGCTTGTAATATCACATGATAGAAACTAAAGGAAGAAATATATTAATAAAACATATTTCTTAACATAGAAAACAATAAACTGGATAAAGAATTCCATGAGAATGATGTATTTGAAAAAAATGGAGGAGAAGTACTTTCTTGCAAGAGTCTGACAAAGATTGAGAGGGATGGGAAAATGTTGTGATACTAATTAATATGGTTTACTGTTGAATTATTTCCTCCACAGGGAGAAATGAATGATATAATGGTTTGAGCCATGAAGGTGAGTTGATTTGAAACATCATTGACATCAACCCCATAGAGGCAATGAAGGGTAATAATATACAATGGAAATCATGAAAGCCTTGGTACAAATGGACGAGCTGAAAACTAGTGAAACTAAACTTCCTAGTTGAAGAGTTTCATAAAATAAATACCTAAATATATCAAAATAATCCTTTAATTTCTTATGGAAAACAACTACCTGGAAACTAGACTAAACATTTCCTTAATCACTATAGCAGAATGGATCCGTGGGATTTACTATTCATATGTGCATACATGAATTATGAAAATGATAGATTTCATGATAGTAGCCATAAACATTACTTCTAGATTCAATTCAGAAATTATAGAATTTTCACCATAACCCATCACTGAAGATGTTATCTAAACATAATTAGAAATAGACAAAGAAAAATGAAATCACATGACAAGACTATAAAGAAATCAATATTTCATAATACACAAATTAAGGATTCATACTCATATATTCAAATTAGGAAGGAAATTTGAGAGTGCATCTCTTAAAATAATATTGCCCCAGACATTCCATTGAAATTATGACATTGTTCTAGACACAGGTGTAAATTCCCCTTTAAATATTTACATACAGGAAGAACATAAAAATTAACCCCATAAAAAATAAGGGTTTCAACTAATAATTATGTGCTTAGGCTGGAAAGAACCAAAGGAAACCAAGAAGGAGAGAAGAAACTACATTGTATAGGAGAGAAAGCAACATTGTCCCTAATACACATGAAACACTCCATTGAGAAGAAAAGGTTATGTGAAGTAACCGACCTAGTGCAAGTGAGAGTAGTCATCCAATGAACAACAACATTTGAACACATGTTGGGATTCGCAAGAGAAAAACCCTTGAGTAAGTAGGGGCTAGAGGTACTAAAGAAGAAGAATCGAGGGTTTGGTGTTAACATTGTTGGAGAAAAAAGATAAAATAAATATGTAGAAAATTGGAAACAAAACTCTTCAAAAAGAAGTTGTTTACCTGATGAAGGATAATCTCCTCTTGAAATCTAGTATTTTCCTAAAATGCGCAGCATGGGACGGAAAAAAAAATAAAAAATGAAAAGGGTTAGCTTGAATAAAATAACTCCATAACATTGTAGGAACACTAGAATAAATGGCATAATGAAACTGAGGATAATACACTTACTTAAAGCAGAGCATTGATACCCTATTGATCTAACACCAAGAAGCGTGCCTAGGAGAGTTTCCATGTTCATGCATAATGATAATTAGGGGTATATTTGTCAAATCTATAAATGACGATAGATTGTACAAGTAACCCCAAAACAAACTTAAGAAATCCCTGTGGGGATATTTATTAACTGAATGAGGAAAAAAATGAACAACTTACAAAGTTAAAAATGGAAGGAAAATTTAAGCCAATCCTGGCTGAATTAGTGAAATGATAGTAAAGACACATTTGTGTTTCGTCTTAGACATCGACATGGGGAAAAAAAGGTAGTGAGATTTTTAGAAAGAAAGAAAACCAAGGCATTTAAATAAGTTTGAAACCGAGCTTCTTTGAAAAGTTTACCTGATTGAACGGGATCTGGAGGCATCAAAGCTCTAGGGGATGTCATAATACCTTGAACAAAAACACATTTGTGAGTGTCTCCTTCTTCATCATGACGTTGTTACAGAAGCCAAAACATTTAGCAGGATAGGAAGGTTCTCGAATGAGGCATGTTACAAACCATATCACTAGGGTGAGAGATGAAGAAACCATAGTAGCCATCAGATGATAGGACATCAAATCCAACCCCCCCCCCCCGTAGGGTGGAGATTACCATAGGCCATGTGATAATCACATGGGCTTGGCCAAGATGACACACGACCATTCGATGTGAGAATCAAGTCCAATATATGACATTACAGTAGCAAGATAGGTAAATTGAAATAAATTTAAATGATAAGTTAGAAATGGGGGTTACCTTTTTTTATATGACCATCCTCTTCCCAAATACAGAGTTAGAAACACCAAGGTTGAAGTTACAACGTACATCCAAATAAACATAAGGAGTTATAATAACATTCATAGCTCACTATGTATACCCTAGTCATTGGCCTCAACATTAGGAAATGGAGTCATTCAACGAATTCAAAAAGGACATGACGTGCCAACAACATATGCACCTTCTTAACCATATGCCTAGGATGTCGCATAATAACCAAATGGATCAAGAATTGCTAACTCCAAAATTGTATATGTATGCACAAAAAACTAGACCACATGATGTTCTCATAAACTAAGGTATTGATTAATGTTACCATGGAAAATAAGCCAACAAGTGTGAATTCAATAAACATTAGAAAGGAATGATGTAAGTTTAATTATTGAAAAGAAAAAAAAAATTATGCAGATGCAAGACTTCTACAAATAAGAATCACGAATTTCATAAATGATGTCATTAATTATTAGAAAATATACATGAGGTAGCCATTATTGTTGTAGTGGAGAAAGAACAACATTGGGTTGATGAAAGAGTATATTATTTGTTTCATGGTGTAAATTTCGATGTTTAAGTTGCTTAAATTTTGATGTATGTTACAAAAATCCTCTCCTCCTAAATATCTTGGAATCTATTAATAATATTTAATTCTTATAACTAATATATGGCTTATTCAAATATTTTTTATTCATTTTTTTTTATTCAAATATTATTTTTTCCTTATTGTGTTTCGAGACTGATTCTACAAAGATATGTGTAACTCCTTTGGTGATCAATATTGAGTTAACACATGTCTATTTAAAGAAAAATGAAATATGTTATAAATTAAAAGACAATATATGCTAGTATAAAAAGCAAAAAATGAATACACATATTTTTCTAGTTTTAATTAAATCATTATAAAACCCTATAACTTAACATCAAGGAGACTTGGTGAAAAAATTATTCTCAAATTCAACTATTGAAAAGAACATGTAATTGAAACTAAAAAATAAAAATAATTACTTTGTAATAATAAAATAAGAAGATTGAGTAACTCATTCAATTCTTAAATTACAATTAATATGTCACATTTGAAAAATATGAGTAATAAAAAGTACAATATATGGTGAAGCTAAAAACCATGTATATATCTCATGTGGTGAATATATATATATATATATATATATATATATATATATATATATATATATATATATAGTACATGAAATGTATTAACAATAAGATCCTTGGCCTCAGCTCTATAAAGAAATTTAAAAGAAAAGAGGCTTCAACAATGGTAGCACCTAGCCATGGTCATACCATGTTCATGAATATCTCAGCAGGGCAATAACCCCTGAGTTAAGGCCAAGGGTCTTATTGTTAATGCATTTCATGTAGTTTTACTATTTTACACTATGACCATGTAGTTTTGTCAATTTTGTTTGAAAATCCAACAAAGATTTCTTAGAATTAGAATTACAAGTTTAAGCTATGTAGTCTACAAAATTCAAGTAACCATGAGGTTTTTAAGACTTTGAGTCTATTCACTACTACATGTAGGGGGGTTTTAAGACAATATTTAAGACAATTTTTGAGTCAGTTGTCTTAAATTGAGAGAAAAGGAAACTTGTGTATTGTTTTTAAGCAGTTGTCTCAAAATTATTGTCTTAAAGAATTGTCTCCTTAAAGACAATATAGAACACATTATTATTGTCTCTATAAAGACACTGGAATTATTGTCTCTTAGGAGCCAATCTCACTTGTGTCTCTAGAGACAATTTTACTTGTCTCTCTATAGACACTTTCATTTTTGTCTCTTTAGAGACAATTACCACTAGAACACAGAGAATGGTTTTAAGAAATTTTTTGGGTAAATTGTCTTAATTAGAGACATAAAAAAACTTTTATATTCTCTTAAATATTGTCTTTAAGCGGGTGTCTCAAATTAATGTCTCAAAAAATTGTCTCTATAAAGACAATATATAATAGAAGTTTTCTTGTCTCTTTGGAGAAAAATTCCTTTTTGGCTCTCCAGAGACAATAGTTTGGATTAAAGACATATTGTCTTTATAGATACAATTTGTCTTTTGTCTCTTTAAAGATAAAACAATGAATCCAAAAGATAATTTGACCACTGATATAAATCAATATAAAATGTATTTAATTAAAAATAAACTACAATATCATTTATTAATCCATGATAGTTTATAGTGGAATCGAACAACCAACCTCCTGCTTATAAGTAGGTGCTCTTCCATTGAGCTAGGACCCTTTAAAGAATTATGTAATCAGGTTGGCATGTTTGAGGATGTAGTAGAGATACAGGAGCTGATGATGAGCTTCAGGAGGGTTTCCAAGATGAAATTGATAGGACGGAGGTGGTTGAAATTTGACATCAACTATCCTAAAAAATATGAACGTCTTAAACTCGAGAGAATTAAACAGAATTAAGGAATTTTCCATAAAATTCATCTCCACAACATTGAAAAGAAGAGTTAAGTAAAAGAAGAGTTGAGTTGGAAGAATGTGCAAGACTCAAAACAAATAAAATTTCTTCTAAATAAGAGCAACATATTTACAGTCAATTGATATAGTAACAAAGGGTAGTAGTTTTTCATAGCACGTTTCCATCTACATTCACTTCCTTTTATGTCCTTGAAATACTGAAGTTCCACTTTTAGCAATGCTAGATGAATACAACATGATGAGATAGGAGGGAGAAGAGCAAAAACTAAGGCTCAAGATATGAGGTTAGACTTTGTTAAGTGCTTTGATATACTTCACATAAACCACAAGACTTTTCTACAAAGGTAAAAAGACCAGGTTTTGACATTTAATCTCCATATTCAGAACATCCTTCTCTAAAGACTTCCATGCTCAAATATAGACATAATGCACTTGTTTAAAGGTACAATATGCATAAGAGAAAAAATTCCATAATTTTACATATTAATAGAAAGGTGGACTTTCAATGGTGAAAAAGATTCCTAATTTTAGAATATAAAAGCACACTGGAAAATCCTATATTGAAAGCTAAGGGTCCATCACATTCTAATTTTATATCGAGATGAGATGTAATTTCTAATAGTAAAAGATGTAAATGTCCTCACATTACTAGAAGCCTTATAATCTACAATACATGTTACAAAATGTTTAGTAGTAATGAAGCCATAAAATGTACAATACATGTTACTAAGTGTTCAAAAATGCATGGTACTAGATTAAACACAGAAGAACATAGAAATACGACATGGGTTTGTTTGCAAAGAATAGTAGTTCAATGAACGCCTGCATATGCATTGTAAAACCTAACATTTCAAAAAGGTCAAAAAACTCCATACAACATGAAACAATGGTAGAATAAGGTCCCTAACTTCCCAATTATCAAATTATATTATTTGATGAGAGCCACCTCTCACATTGATGCACTAAATTTCACTCAAGCAATGGTTTCACAAGGGATTGTACCAGTTCAATTGTTTATTTTTCCTACAATTTGGGGGGCAAGGGGCACCTTGGGGAGGTTCCTAGCTATTCCAGGAATGTCACCTGTTAAGAGGGATGGCTAGAAATTATCCCCTTTCAAATGTAATGGCCAAAAACAAAGTAAATTGCACTTGTTTTTGTTTTTGTTACTTTTACTATGGGTCCAAGTACACTTTTCAGGAAACCACAAGCTCCCAAAATTCTAAATTTTCGTTTTGCACATGAAGAAGAAGCGAGAGAAACTAATTTAGTAGCTTGTAAGGAATTTATGAGCAACAAAAATAGAATTTCTAAGTAGCAAAAATGGTTGTTGTGATTGAAGGATAAATTTCTAACTTGAAGTAGAAAAACATTTAAATTGCATCAGGGAAAGGAGCTAGTTTGGAGCAAGGTTATTATTCTCTCTAACTTAGTTGTTTTGACTCATAAGTCAGTGAAGTCACTAAGACCCTAGGTAAAAACTCAGATCACTATCATATGTGGACAAATTGTAGATATTTATGGAGAACCAGTCTATTGCAACATGAAAATATCCAGTAAGGAAACAAAGGTGGCACCAAAGCTAAGTGAAGCAACAAAACACTAGATGTGGACAAGACAAATCAAAACACAGATTATTCATGACTAATTTGAGATCGAACTGAATGTAAACTGAAATAACAACTTTAAGACATTGATTAGTTGTAGATTGTCAAGGAGAATGATTAATCTGTGGTAAGGAAACAAGGAGATGCCAAAAAAACTATATTGAAGGAACAAAACAATAGACATGGGAGATTTGCACTCAAATGCAAATTTATCCTGTGCCCTAGGATAGTCACAAAATGACAAAAAACATAAGGGAAGTGTTGTTGGAAATAATCAAAAGTTGTGAAGGTAGCTAGCAAATGTTTAATAAAATCAAATATTTACACAAAATCACATAGGTAAGCAAGTCTATTAAAGCTAATCATGTGCGAGCTACCCACCATAGGTAGGCTGGCCACTGCTATAGTAGGCATGAAAACTGAATTTCACTCAATAAGTGGTTTCACAGGGGATGGTACCAATTGCATTGTCTATGTTTCCTACAATTTGTGGGCAAGGGACAGCTTGGGGAGGTTCCTAGGTGTTCCAGGGATGTCACCTATTATAAGGGATTCCTAGATATTATCCCCTTCCAAATCAAATGGTCGAAAAAAATGGAAATTACACATGTTTTTGTTTTTGTTACTTTTACTATGGGTGCAAGTACACTTTTCAGGAAACCCCAAGCTCGTAGAATTCTAAATTTTCATTCTAAACATGAAGAAGAAGCGAGAGAAACTAGGGTAGTAGTTTGTAAGGAATTTTTTAGCTGCAAAAATATAATTTCTAAAAAGAAAAAATGGTTCTTATGATTGAAGGAGAAATTTTTAACTTGTAGTAACAAGATGTTTAACTTGGATTAGGGAAAGGATCTAGTTTCGATGAGGGTTATGATTCTCTCCAACTTAGTTGTTTTGTCTCAAATCACTATCAGATGTGGACAAATTCTAGATATTTATGGAGAATCAGTCTATTGTAAGATGAAAATCTCCAGTAAGGAAACAAATGTGGCACCAAAACTAAGTGAACCAAAAAAAAAATGGATGTGGGTGAGTTGGATCCAAAAACAAACTATTCTTGATTGAATTGAGATCAAATAGAATGCAAATTGAACTAACACCTTTAAGACATTGACAGGTTGTATATTTTCAGGGAGAATGATTGATCTCTGGTAAGTAAACAAGGAGATGCCAATAAAACTATATTGAAGGAACAAAACACTAGACATGGGAGATTTCCAGTCAAACACGAATTCATCCTATGCCCCAGGGTAGTGAAAAAAAGACAAAGAACATAAGGACAATGTGGTTGGAAAGAACCAGAAGTTGTAAGGGAAGCTACCAGATGTTTAATATAATCAAATATTTACACAAAATCGCATAGGTAATCAACTTTTCTAAAACCAATCATCTACAAGGTACCCATCATAGGCAGGTTGGCCACTGCTATAGTAGGACGAATTCACAAGCGAACAAAACATTCTAGTGCCTAAATAGTTACATAGTCGAATCCATGCTCAGTCACCATCTCCTATACTTGGAAATTAATTTCACCATTATAATCAATAATTTCATGAAATTGTAGTGTTAGAAATGCTTTAGAAAATCACTATGGGTAGTCATAGAATTAGACCATTTTTTATGACTATTTTTGTCTTTTTATATTTGTTTTTTAATAATGAAAAAATGTACTTTACTACAAGTATATGATGCATTAATAGGTGTAATGAAAATGCCATTATTTATTATTTTGGACCAAAATTTTGGTTTTTTTTAATAAAATGCTTCCTCTAACCATTAATATAAATAATAAATACATGTCCTAGAATTTTATTTAAAATGACCAGCAGGTTTCTTAAACAACTACCAATAGAAAAATGAAAAACTAGGCGGGTTCAACACCAAAAATTCTATTAACACAAAACAACAATGTGACAATACAACAAACCATACAGATGTCAATGAAACAAAGACAACAAAGTCATGGCCAATTGACCCGCATCCTAGAGGAACACAAGTCCATGTTCAATGCTAAGCAGCAGTTGATATTAGTCGAGCACTAAAAGCAGGATAATTGTGATCCTATGGGATCAGTCCCCAGCCTTCAATAAGTAAGTTCAGGACCATGAACTATTGGCTCCCAACCATTATTCCGTGGTTCACGTTTCAAGAGCTTCTTAGCTTTGTATATACTTGTGGCTTTGATATACTTCACCTTTATTTGAATAAGGCATAGATAATCTATTATCCGAATCTAGTTTCTCATTAAAATGAATAACTCATTCCACTACAGAGGTTTTTCCTTTGAATCAAGATTGGACATGGATTGTCGATAATTCTATCCAATTTATCTAGAATTTGTAGTTTTGCGGGGAAATCCCAAGGAATAAAATATGGATAAAGCTTCAATAAACATATATATCATTCTAATGAGATTATGTTTATTTAAGGTAGGTGAGATTCCAATATACAGTGCTCAAAATCAAGAGATGGTTATTGAAGCAGCCAAGAAATGTATAATTCTTCTAAAAAATGAGGGATTGTTTCCCATATAAAAAAATCAAATTAAAATTTTGGGTGTGATTGGACCTCATGCCAGTGCCACGAAACCTATGATAGGAAACTATGTAGGTGAATTTTTAGTTCTTCATTTGAATTACATTTCATAACTCTAGATTTATCAAGTTTTCAAAGATAAATGATTAAGCGTATGGTGTGGTATCCCTATGTGGGATCATGGCTTCTTGGGAGTGGGAGCGAAAGCAGAAGTGGGGAGTGACATTTTAAAAGCTCATGGGTCAAGCAAGATTTTGGGAGAATAATATAATATATATATATATATATATATATATATATATATATATATATATATATATTTTGATGCATATATGTCAACAAAAGCATGTATAATGATCAATTAGTGATAAAAAACATAAAAACATGGATTAAAGCATATTACATCATTCATATAGTAGTTATAATATTCATCAACCACAGGTCCACAAACTACAAGTTCTCATTTATATAGCATGTAAGGGTGCACATAACCAAAATAACATTGAGCATAATCCATCTCTGAATTGAAAATACATCAACAAATAGGCTCTAGATGTCCTCTAGCATCCAAAAACAATATGGTGAAAAAATCCTAGTTTGGAGCTTTACACTTTGAATCTAGGATACAAGGCCATGTTTGTTCCAAACAGATTTTAGGATATGCAATGGAAGTGGAAACCACTATGGAATATCAAATATCCTCTAAAATATGAGAGATTTATATGGTTTCCTATCAGAGACAAAGCACTCACATGGGGTATCCTTCAAAGAAGGAACAAACATTGTCTCGATAGACTTCCCTTGTGCAAAGAATCTCTTGAAACTATTTCTCACCTTCCAATTAATTGCTCTTATGAAGGGTCTATGTGCACTGAAATGGGCCTTGTCTCTAGAACAAAAGATAGATAGCAAAGGTATGTTTGTAGAGGATTGTTTCACAAAATGGAAAAAGACTCTGCTACAAAGGAATTTAGAGCCCTGGAAATAAGAGTAGCCTTAAGGAATATGGTTGTCCAAGAATGTTGAAATTTTTGAAGAGAGACTCATGTCTCCTTTTCAATGTGAAGTTCAAGCCAAATATATTTTCTATTGCCTCAAAACTATCTCCAAAATTTATCCACAAAGGATTTTATCACACGATTCAATTTCGAAAATTGACATTTGGGGTTTCTTTGATGGAGCTAGCAAAGGAAGTTGACCTTGATGTGGGGAAGGTGGCCTTCTATTTTTCAATGATTCCATTATATCAATTTCAAAGCAGATTTGATAGGGGTTCAAATAACTTGTTGCAAGCAAGGAGTGTCAAACGTTTAGGTGTATGGGGATAATCTAGTGGTCATCAATTGTATAAAATGAATCTATAAAATGGAGAAATTGGTACTTAGTCCTATATATGATGAGGGAAAAAGATATTTTTTTTATGTGTTTAATCAATTTCCTTATCCATGTCTACAAAGAACATAACTGTGAAGAAAACTCTTTATCAAAGGAAGGACTCCAGTTGGTAGTTGGTTCACACATATGAAAATAATCAAAGGATGGGACAGTGGTATAGGAATCCAACATTCCTTTTCTTTGATTGAGGGGAAGTTCTGAAGTGTAGGTTTTCAGCTTCATGTCAGATTTGTTAAGATTTATCTTGTTGTTGTTGCAGGGTTACATGCTTATAAAGGCCCTGTTTGACCCTTTTTAGTTATATTGAGAGAAGAACTTTGCATTTCTAGAATTATGATGTAATTTTGGTTTGACTTAAATTTTGTATCTCAAAGGGTTGTTATGTTTGGATTATGTGTGAGGGAAAAATACACCAATTTTGAGATCTAGTCAGTGGAAACTAAGGGATTAGTCTGTTTTTTCTCTTTTTTAGTTGCATCTTGCAGATCTATCATGCAATGCCAATGGCATCTCCAAAAAGTATCTCTTCATATTGAATATAATATACAACTCAAATATAAGTGAATTACATTTAATAGATACACACTTTAATATCACCACCATCATCCTCCATCTATTTCAATTGTTTTCAAAGCATGCATATCAAAGCCTAGTTCTATACGATTATTTCAGGGCATGCATACAAAAGCCTATCCAAGGGTGAATGTAAGGGCAAACAACAACCAACTTGAAACTAAGATGTTAAAGAAACCAAAGCTTGTACCTATTCGTGAAAGTAAAAATCAGATATAGAATCAAAATATTTAAAGTAGATGACCTTAACGGACCGTGTGGGCTCGCACATCAGAGCCATGTACCTCACCACCCCATATCCATAACATGTCAAGGAATAATTGTGCCATGACACACAATGCTACAACGTGCTAATATAATATGCCTATATGGGAAGTAGTTGTCTGTCTCACCCGTAGCCATCATTCTCATTTCTTCGAGCACACAGTTCGACCTTGAACCAGTAAATTACCATACCATCCAAGTTTAAAACATCAAATGGGAAGATCCACAAGTATTCATCAAAATCCCAGGTTATTTTTCAAGTCATGTGTTGTAAAATGTAGTGAGCTATACTAGGTTATAAGTTCTTCAGTGGGTTTTCATCAAGTGGTAAAACCAATGAATTTTAACATGTTACCGAGGTCTCAAACCCCTAAAGACATAGTTGTGTCAATTTGGCCAAAAAACAAAATTACCACATCTAAGAATGTTTAATATCTAAAAATAGCCCCAAATTTTTTTTACTCTTGCATAATTTTGGAGACACCCGATACTTGATTGCTTATATCCCTTTTCATTTGGCTTCCCAAGGTTCTGTCCCTTCTCTAACCTATCTATGGTTTTCAAAATACCTAGTAATATTGACTGTAAGGGGACAAAACATGGCTTTTCTCACTCTGCCAAAAATCACAGTTAACCACTCAAAACTGAAATTATGACCTTCCCTTAGTCTATACACTTTTACAAGTCGTTGGTCACAATTTGGAAGCATAGTCATTTGTCAAATATGATCTTATTTTGTGACCTGTGACCTGTGACCCATCTAAACCTATCACAAGTGACCAAGTGATTTCACATTTTTCTTATGCCATGTGACAAGTCACAAGTCACACCTTTGAGCATGAGACTTGACTTGCGATGTGCAAGTCACGCCTTTTCTTATGACCTATTACTTGACTTGCGTCCCATCATTATTGGGGAGTATAGTCAATGAGGAGAATAATTTAGTATTTTCCCATTATAATTAGAGTTAATACCCCAACTGCTCTATTGATTATACTCCTTGCCACAAAGCTCAAAATGTCTCTCAAGGTAATAACAAATGTGGATTCATGTCACCTGAAAGAAAGTGGCCACTACAATAGTGTCAATTGTTTGCAAGCATACAGTTTCAGCAAATGTGGAATATTTGAAATGACCCAAGGCTCCAAACATGGAAAATTGGATACAAATTTATAGGCTTAAAGGCATGTCTTCATCGAAAGCTTACAAGGTAAGAGAATACAGACTACATCACAACCAATCCACAGTGATAATGACCTCATGAATGTCAAGAAGGTATGCACCCTTGTATAAAATTCGTAGTTCATAACATTAGAAATTTGATCCCTAGTTTAGATATTTTGGTATGTTACCAGATCCATGGGTCTAGGTAGTTGGATCTATGGATCCTTGAATCAAATACGGATTCAGATCTGGATCTGCCACGATTTGCTCAATTCACTTTAGAGTCCCGTTAAAAAATGTGTGTTATAACGTTTGAAATATTATTCAAAAATCCATTTTTGGATCCCCCATGTCAGAACATTCAAATATTATTGAAACATTTATTATTGAATCCCCCAATTATTTAGTGGCTTGTGCAGACTTTTGAAATATTATTGAAAAATCAATTGTCTAATCCTGTGATTATTTAGTGGCCGAACAGTTCTTACATTGGATTATTATGCTATCATTTTTAAATTTTCATCTCTTATAGGTTTAGTCTCAGATGGTTTATAATAAATTCCTATTAAATTAATAAATCAAACTCAATTCATAATCCAATCTAAATAGTTCGTGTCCCTTTAATTTAATTTATGTTTATAATTTTATAATGGTTTTTTTTTATGTTTCACTATAATTGTAAAATAATTAATGTGGATGAATGCTTAATATTTAATACTTATAAATAATATATTAATTTTAAAGTTATTAATAAAATATATTAATTGTTTTATATAAGTATTACATTTTACAGATGTATATAAATTATAAAATATAAAATATAAAAGTTATAATTTTTTTAAATAAAAGAAATATATTTAAATTATTTGTACTTGTTGTTTCCTTGGCATATTCGGATCCTTTCTTTTTAAAAAACTAGTGGATCTATATCCAGATCTGAATCCATATCCATATCCATATATTGGTAACTTAGATATTTTGTGTTTAGAGAAGTTACTTGTCTTTTTACTTCAAATGGTCCTAAATGTTATTTCCAATTTGGTCATATTATTTCTAGTCATATGGATGCCAAGGGATATACTGTTTCTTTAGTTTCTACCATCCATTCTTCAGTTGTGGTGTGGGGCAAAAACCCATTACAAAGTTGAAGTTCCAACCTTGGTAACATTTATTCACCTACTGATGCTAAGGAAAAATGAATTTCATAACTGGATGGCTAACAAGCTCGCCAATTCTTAATCGCTAGTTTGCGGTAACTCCAAGACAGTTGACCTCTAGATGATAATTAAGGTGTGTTTCATTTTAGAATTACCTTAGTAGAAAAGGTCACTAAGTATTCAAATCACTAGAGGTAAACAAGGATAAATTAGAACCAAGAGCATACCCTAAATCAACATAAAAAACAATTTACGCATAAAGAGAAGATAAGATCATGAACAAGAGAAACACCACATGAAACAAAAGAATTGGGCATAAGAGAGCACTTATCTCCTTATCACAATGTATTTGTACAATATTTGTACACACTCTAAGGTGGAATGCCCTCCCTAAGAGGGGTTATAGGCCCATTAATCTAGGTTCATCCCAACCACCTCGATATAATATAAGAAAGATTTGACTAGCATAGATTTTAAGCCAAAACCCTTTCTACACTTGAACAATATAGAAGATAGGTAAACCCATGATCTTATAGACATGTCGGTGGAAACGACATCAAAAGGGTTCAGATCAATGACCCTTTATAAACAATCAGCATAGGCTTTCTTGTGCCAATATGAATCATTCTAGACAACATAGCAAGACTCACATCACCAACTACAATATCTAATACAAAAGTACCAACCCTTTGAATATATGAAGAATGTCTCCAAATAAGGTGGAGTGAATACCAAGAACATCACCATCTAAAACCAATATAGTCCACTCTGTGAAGAACACAACCATATGTGTACCATAAGAACAATCCATCTAGTCCAACAGATGAAGTGTCCATGAGTCTTCAAGAAAACCCACAAAAGGGGCCAAGAAGGGTTTAAAACCCTATTATAAAGGGGATCCTGATACCTTAGTTCAATGGCCCTTATGGAAAATTCCACCATCCATTAATCTCACATATTAACTGAATAACATAGAAAATCTTGTGCCAAGAAATTCTCCAGAACAAATAGCTTCAAGTGGGCCCTCCTAGGAAGCCCTAAAAGGGAAAGAATCATGAAAACCATTCAACATAAATAAGATGATATAAAAGCTTTTTGGTAAGTGCTTTAGCAAGCACTTAAAGACTAGTGAAATCCTAGTGAAATGAGATAATCTAAAAAAGCATTTTGGAAACCCTTAGGGAAATAATATCAAGAAAAAAAAAATCAACACCAAATAAGGCTAGAAAAGACTACAGTTACAAAAAATACCACCATGTGTTGCCAATATAGTAATACATGATTTTGGGTGCCAAATTTTCCATAGTTAAGGTATAATATGGACATAAAACATCCTTAAACAGGGAGTTTTCTAGCCAGAAAAAAACCTGTAGAACAACCCCAAAACTTGTTCAATTTGACATTCTTCTAGATACAAAAATACCAGCAATATCAAGAAGAAAACCTAATAGGAAAAAGTGCACGAGACCTAGAGTAATCTCAAATAGGAGGGAAAAAGAAAAAAACATAGCAAGTGCACATTGAAAACAAAAGTATGGCCCATCTAATATATGAAATAAACCATGTAGGATATTTGTGAAACAATCATGTAATAAGTGTTCCAAGGGATGAATGATCAACCCAACGGGACACACAAGATACAAGGACAAGTGGTTGAAAATTAGCAACTACTGCTAACACTTGGATGAAATTAACAATTGCTACTAATTGGAACTGTGTGTAGTTCTAAATGAATTCGGTTACGTAAAATCCACTCCATCGATTTCTTGCCACCAAAGGCAAAGGAATGACCCTATCCAAAGGGCTATTTACCAAAAGCACAATGAGAATTTTGAGTCAATGGGACTACTATTAAAAATAACTAATGAAATTGATGTGGTAGGGACAAGTAGGAATGTTTTTTGATGCAAAAAATATATTTTACCATAAAAAAGAACTATTTTTTTCCACTACAAACTGAGGAACTTCCAGACAATTACCGAAATATGATGTTCCACTTTTTTAATGATTTTTATCTCCTTTTAATTTGCATTTAGATTAAGGAAAATGTGATATTAACCATACTAAAACATGTTATAGTAGTGTCTTGCAGTGTTTCCTTTGATGTACAAATATTATTCATTGCATTTTTTATACACAAAACATACATTTAGCAGAGCTCTACTCTACTACAAAGCCTCCAAATGTGCTAGAAGCTCACTTGTAAGTGTTTCATAAATTATAAAAGACACTTGTCTCAGTAATGGTTTTCTATGTTGACAAAAGTGGATAGCTAATATAGCTGCCAATAGGTCTCAGGTCCTACCAAGTGATATGCCTCACGCTTTTTAATGTACACAGAGAACACAATGAGAGTTCGAGCCACGTACATGTCCTAGGTTACTTTTACCAAATAGATACCCTCCACTCATGGTTTCTTAGATGATTTCCAGTGAATTGAATGTTAGTAAAGATTCCTTTGTAATGCTAAATATGTGGTTGTTGGACTCGTCATAATAAGAGGAAGCCATTTGTGGAGGCTTCTAATTCAAAAGATCTATTCAATTTGGTCTTGAATTCAATCTACAAAGTTCCCATCAACCATTGGTAAGCATTAGAAAGCTTATATTCCTAGAAGGGTTTGGAATGATTCCACTTCTAATCCTTACATCAAAATAATTTTATCTGCATTGCTTGCTTGAATTTGCATTTTGAATTATTTTGAATATGAAATTGTGACTAACAACCTCTAACCAAAAACCCAATATAGAAACCTTGAAGAAAACCAAGCACACATTCTGAAGAAAGCAGTAGTAGCATACATTTAGTCACTCTTGAGAAAGTCATTCCTAGCCATTTTCTTTTTGGTCAATGCTCTATATTCCCCTATAAAGACAAACCATGTCCCTAAATCATCACAAGGGGAATGTAGCTATACAAAACATCTCTACACACATAAATGTATATATGAACAAAGTAAACATTGAATAATTAATTACTCACTGTACATTCCAGCTTTCCATGCCTATGTGGAGGAATAGGAGCTCCTAAAATATGTTGGGGAAGCATCGGAAAACATATGAATAACAGTAAAAAAATCAGTAGAATACACTATACAAAAGATGGTGCTAGAATATATTTAATTGTTGGCTTGAAAGAGTCATCAGAGAAAAGATCCTGAGTTATGGCACAGTAGGCCAACACTGGTCTACTGTAGTGTAGGATAGCGCTGGCATTTTCACCTCACCTAGAAGGGCAAGGAGTCTCAACCGAAGCACGTCGCGACCAAAGGGAAGAAGGGTTCAGCATGGAGTTGAGAGAATATCAGTTGGACACAAGTAATCATACACATATGTGTCCATAATACATGAAAAAGAGATAATGATACCCTAAACTCATACACATGGATCCATCATAAATACCACATAACTAAAAACATTCTAGTATCAATCTAGTAATCACCATCTTCATGCAACAAGTAGTGTATTTAAATTTTTAATAAGCCCACAGAGCATGATGCGCAATGCATTATAAGTCTTGATAACCATCAACTCTAATTACATTAAATCAATAGGACAGAGTACATCATAACTCGACATCTTTCCATAAACAACACATAAAATACCCATCTCAGTAGCTCAGGTCAAATCAACTCCGCAACCCATTTCCACGGCTCCCAGCTCTTCTTGCTTCTTCTTCTACGTCTGTGTACCTCCTGGGCAACCAAATCCTTTTGCATCTGGCAGGTTTGAAAACAGCGTTCTTCCTTTCTGTTCTTTCCCTTTTTATATCCTTCCTGGCTACTTGGACTACCAATTCTCACTCGGTTGCCTACTCCCTTGGCTGCTTCTATGCCTTCTCACCTCCTTGGCAACCTTTGCCTTCTGTTGCCACCTTGCCATCACTCCTCCATAATTTCTTGTTCAACTACCCAACTAATGCTGCCATTTTAACTTTCTTGCCCTACGATTGGTCAAAACTGGTCAAAACTCCTCAAAATTAATGAAGGCTCCAATAGGCCCCGACCAAAATTTCTTGACTCGTCCCCGAGTTAAGTCATTTCGGCCTCTAGCGGCTCTATTTCTGCTTCCATGTGTTCTACGGGTGGTGGTTGTGTTGCTATCGGCGCTATCTCCACTCTCTATTGTGCTGACACCTCTATTATTATGATACATTCTTATGGAGTAGGCATCTCCCCCGTCTTGATCCTGGCTTATGGTGTGGCATTTGTTTCTGTGGCCCTTTCTTGTATTTGTGGCTCCTCCGTTCCAAATGAAAGCTCCAAATCTGGGACTGTTGTTGTTGTACTACAACAACTCGCTACCTTGAATTGATGATCAGTTCGATCAAGTGAGGGGAGCAACTATATTTTAAAAAAATGATTTAAGGATCAAATATCACCAATTGTTGTTAAAAGATGAAGATATTCATAAGGCAACTTTTAGAACTAGATATGGTCAATATGAGTTTGTACTGTTACCCTTTGGTCTCACTAACACACCAACAACCTTGATGTGTTTAATGAACAACATACTCCAACGATATCTTGCTAGGTTTGTGCTAGTATTCATAAATGACATTTTAATGTATTCTAAAAATAAAGATGAGCACAAAGAACATTTGAAATTCGTCTAACAAACTTTAAAAGAACAACAAATATATAAAAAACTTAAAATGCGAGTTTTATAAATCCATAATACAAAATTTAGGTCACTTGATTTCCAAGGAGGGACTATTTGTTGATCCTGAAAAGTTTAGGGATATTATGAATTGGCCCATACCAAATGATTTCTAAGTAGTTTTCTTATCCGATTACTTCCTTACAAAAAAAAGGATATAAAGTATGAGTGGACAACCAAATTCCATTAAAATTTTGACAAGTTAAAACAATTATGACAGTAGTTCTTGTAGTAAAAATTACAAACCCAAACAAGGAATTCACTATTTGTATTGATGCCTGTTTGGAAGGCCTTGGGGGAGTGTTGATGTAGGAAAAATCCATTAGTAGCCTATGAGTCTAGGAAGCTGAAACCATACAAAAAGAATTATGTTGTGTATGATCTAGAGCTAGCGCAATGATAGATGCTCTAAAAATGTGGAGACACTACTTGTTAGGAAACAAGGTTACCTTGGTTATAGATCACATCAGCTTGAAATAGTTTTTCATCCAACCTTATCTAAATGCTAGACAAGCAAGGTGGCTAGATTTTCTGAGTGAGTTTGAATTCAATATTAAACACATAAAAGGAAAAGAAAACAAAACAGTTGGTGCTTTAAGTAGACACGCTCATGCTTTGATGGGAGTCTCTGTTAACAATATCAATACATATTTTATGGAATAGATTAAAAATTCAATAGAAAAATATCATAAATATCTAGAAATTCAACAAAAATTACAAGAAATGGAAGTTTGAGGATATGTTGAAAATTTTGAAAAAGTGCTAACCTACTAAAAGATATTGAATATTGATAATGTGAGTGTGCTAAAACAAATAATATTGGATGAATATCACAGAAAACCATATGCAATCCCTCCTTGTTATAGACATATTTGGGCACTGCAACCCCAATAACATATGTCCATAAACCAAGGGCTTCTAACTCCCTAAAAGTGTCGTTTCATACCCTAAAGAAGCAAGGTCAGCTAATTACATCATCTCCCAGAAGTTCTCCATGAAAAGCTACTCAGAACTTGTCAAAGGAGGACCATACAGACCGCCTAGTGCTAAAGGTGCGATGCATCTCACCTACCACATGCAAAAGGTGCGATGCATACTAGAAATCCCTTCTATAGGGTGCGATGAGCGAGAGCAGACAAATGGAACAAGCAGTTTTCCAGGTGGAAACCCAGGGAATCTTCTAGAAACTGCTCATTCGACACTTGCCTCTTTGAGTTCGCCCAAGGATGAGTAAGAGATCTAAAATCTCCATGTGGAACTAAGAACTATCAGAGAGATGACACTAATCAAAATCCCAGAAGCTGACTCACCCCCCTTCAAATATCTATAAATGGATCCCTCATCCAAGAGATCCAGAGGTTGGAATTTGGTAATTTTCAAAGAGGTGTTGTTGGTTTCTCTTTGATGACATTGTTGGGTGATCTTGCTTTGTGTCAGGTGAAGAGGGCTTTCAAGCTGGGAGGATGGCACTAGGTCAGACCAAGTTGTTATAATCCTCTCTTATATGACTTTTACTAATAAAGCCATTTGAGTTTTCCTCCATATTCTTGTGTATCTCTCAATACTGTCTTTGTTATATGCATTTGTATGGTCAATATATATCTGATCCTATATTGTTTACAGTGAAAGATCTCTATGCTTTGATGGTATTATGCTACTGTGAATCTACAGGTGCTCTTTGAAGCAGGACATGTAAGGAAGCACTGGAAAGATTCTGTCAAAGGGGAAAGGAAACAAGCAAGGAGCCAAGCGGAAGACTGAGGTTGGTACTCTCTGCTTCTTTCTCATCTCTCTCTCATAAAGGAAAAAGCAAGTGACTTGAATCTATTTGTTTCTAAGAAAGCTACCCGTCTTAGTGTGACTAGCAGCTCTGAATAGACACTAGATTTCCTGGAAACAAAATGGCGACTCCACTGGGGAGCGATTAGTTTGATTGCTTGTCTCTATTTGTTTGACTCATATACCACAGACAGAGCCTGAAGTTAAGCCAGCTAGCCTTCGAATTGCTTTTGCTATGCAAGTACAAAGTAGATCAACGTTGCTTTAGTCAATCTCTAGGTTTGTTTATGAACTGGACAATTGACTTGCAGACACCCTAAGTGCCCTAGAGGTAGCTTGAGTAACCTCATTAGATCAGCCCTATACTTTGTAGTTACTGACTATCATTTTCCCGGCCTATATCCCTGGACTAAACTGAAAACTGTGACCAAGAACCAAGTTGAAGTCTCGTCCTTGGACCATCACACCCTGTCTTCTTGGCAATCTAGATGCATTGCACCTCCCCTGTGCAGTAGGTGGGATGCATCCCAGTTTCCCTGTGTTACAGGTGCGATGATCAGACAAGACTAAATCTGCCTCTAGATTTTGTTTTTTTCTTCACTGCCTTTAGTTTTATTCAGGAGTTTTGTTGTCTATGATTAGTAGATCACTATTGAAACCCCCTTCTATGCATCATCCAACCTCTATTGTACACAGAATTGTGAATGTTTTTATGTATTGTGCACAATTTACAGTTCTCTTTTACAAAATAGTAGCTTAATCGAACTGTTGTCCTTTGATTTGGAAGTGTCTTAAGTGTTGTTTTCAGTCAAAGAAAAGAATACTTCTCTTTTTGATAGTCGATTACACTATTACTCTTGTATTTGATCTGAATTTATAAGTATTTCAAGTGTCGAAAGCAATTTTCAATTCAAAATTGCAAAGTGTTGTCTTTCCTTCCTGTCGTTTTTTGAAAATAAAATCATTAGTATTGTCGCTTTGAAAGAAGAAATAATTCAGATTTGTATTTAGCATTCTTTTTGTCATTCACACATTAAGAAAGTGGAAAAAAAATACATGCATGTGCATTTGCATTTAGACCACTTGTTGATTTTGATTTAGGACAGTGTATTTAGTGTGTGCTCTCCGCTCTATGTTGAAAGATTTCATTTCTCTTTTCCTTAGTAGCAAGGATTTTCATTACAAAAGGAAGATTAAACGACTGTTATTCATCTTAGATTGCATTTTAGGAATTGTATAGCTATATCACGCGGTGAACCTAAAAGGAAAATTTCTTAAGAAAGATCAACTGTAAAATAAATTTAATGAACATAAAAATGATTTGGAACCTAATGCACAACATCTAGAAGTCTAGGCTAGAGATGTATTCTGGTGTCGTAAAGCCTGGTAACTATTGCTTTCATCATAGGTTGGGTGATTCCTCCTCTTTGAGACGATAAGTGCCAGTATGGACTTGTGCTCCCACATACCATGGAGTATATATTGGGAGACCACAATAGGCTATATCATTTATCCTTAGGGAGCCGTGTCTGCTGCCCTATCGATTGCAATGCACTGAACACAACATTCAGGAAGATTGAATGTCGTACCGTAAAAAGAATTCTGCAGTTTTGCGATTGGTTTGATAATCCCTCTGTCTAGATTTCCAGAGTAATCCCTTTCGTTCCTTTTCAGACTCCTTAAAGGAAAAGGTCCATCTGAGCACTTGTCACTTCAAGCTCATTGAAAATCAAAGGTGACTAGAGTCATCTTTAGCTTTTTCTCGACTCTTAAAAATTGAAAAAGCAAGTTGTGTCAAGGCATCTAAAATTCATTTAATACAGAATAACTTTTTCCCCTCTTGTTTTGAGTTGATCAAATAAATCCACAATCGTGGAAGCAAGTCAATCAAAACCCCATTGTTCACGGAGACTGATGAGTCAATCGTCTTTTACTCCAGAAACAAAACCATTCTGGGTCAGGGGAACTCGTTTAACTGGGTCAAAGTGTCCTGGTTTGTTTGAAACTTGTGTTTCAACATCCTCTGAGACTCTCGTTACTCCAACCATTTCTGGTATCCCTGCCTCTACAAAAGAAGCTCCACAGTTACAAGAGGAAATTAGAACTGATCCTAGTGTAACAGTAAACACTTTTATTCCTGAACCAGCTCCATCCAGGGTTGATTCAAAGGTGTTACCCCTCCAACATCTGTCGCTGCAAAATATATACCTTCTTCGGCACCAGAAATATTTTACGGACCTGACGGTCTGCCTCTTCTACCTGGATTGATTGCTATAGAAGAGATTATGGAGGATCTTCCATCCAGTACTCCATCGCATTTTGGGACTGAGATCCACCTACGTTCTTCTACTTCAGAAGTTAATACCCCTTCATTGCAAGTTCCTGTAGAAGCACTGAGAAGTCTTTTGGATAGACTCGATATGTCTGGACAACCATCGACATCTAGGATGATCTCGTCTAATACAGCGGTAGCAGAACCTCCTACCACCACTCTGACAATGTTCGCTGGTATACCATCTGTCCCAACTAGCTCTCAACCGCTAGAAGGAGTCCACCTAGGGACTATTTTGACAGTATGGTATGTTCCCATTTGCTCATCTAGAATAGTATCTGGAATCTCTTATGTTAAATCTCAACAAATTGATCCTTCACAACATCAATTTGGGCAATCTAGTCTCCAAAGGCCAATCATTCCCTTGAGCACTGGATTTCCGCCATATGAGAGTTCACAACTGAATTCAGGTCAAATTGGAATCACATCTAACAGTTGGGTGCCAATATTGCCTCAATAACCAAGAGTTGTATAGTCAATGAAACCAAGTCTCCCTACGTCGAACATCCCCACTACAACAGCTATTGTGACGGTGTCGCAAGTACAAGTATTGCCTGTTATATGCCAACCTAAAGTTTCTTAGGTCATTGTACAACAACCTCTTGTCTCCACGACACAACCGTAATCGCCAGTTAGTGGCTCCTTAACTGGAGCGACTCAGGCTCAAATGGGTATTATTACCCCTCATCTTGGTCAAATGTCCAGTATTGGGCAATAGAAAGTGGTTTCACAACCATGGCTGGTGTAATATCAACAACCGCAATTCCAACAAGCTTACCAAGGACCTGAGCAACAAAACTTTGTAGGTAATGGGCAGCCGTATATTCAAAATAGTTATAACCAATGGTCTAAAATTGGTTATGCCCAACCACCTCATCAAGGTTATTAGAATCAAATGCATTATGCTGGTATGCAAAGACCCACTGCTCAAGTGATCCCATCTTATCCTGGGTACGCTTCGCCGAACCTGAACCAACAGTTGCCCTTCGTGGCAACTCTAGAGTTACTAGATCTAAGTCGGCTAACGAATGATCCAATCGCTTATGCCCCTTGGTGACCAGTGATTCCTCATAAACTTCCGTCAGATATTCTTAAATTTAATGGAAATCTGGGTGAAGACCCGTCAAATCATGTGATGACCTTTCATCTGTGGTGTTTGTCCAACACTCTCAATGATGATTCAATTCGGCTTCACCTTTTTTAGCAAACGTTAACTGGTCCAGCAGCAAAATGGTATATCAAGTTGCCTAGAGCTTCATTCGATAACTTCACCACCCTTGCCACAACCTTTTTAACCCATTTTCAACTACCAATAAGATGTGAAATAGGAACAGAGCTTCTTACCAATTTCAATCAAACAACGACCACTCACATATCCGATCATATTCATGAATGGCAATGTCATCGTAGAATAGTGAAAACATATGTTCCTAATCAACTGCTAGCTTACTGGTTTATTAAGTCATTGTTACCTTCTATTACAGAAGATGTGGCAAAGGGAGGGGTCATCACTGAAGAGTAGGTTATTGCTCGTGTGCAATATCTAAACTTGATCTATACTCAGTCTGGAACACTCTACGATAAAATCCCCGATGCTCCCAGACCGGAGTTTTCCATTCCTCCTCCTCCTAAATCAAACAAAGACTCTCACGCTAGCGACGGCATGATAGGTATGACGAGTATGAAATCGACAAAGGCTACATATAATAAATCCTGTAAGATTTCTAATCAAAATACAAATGAAGAAATTCTAGCCTCGTAGGTTAATGCCATGTCGACTGACAAAGGCAAAGAACCAAAGCAACCAGGGGGAAAGAAGAAAGGGAAGAGAAAAAAGAAGAAATAGGATGATTCGTCTCCCGAAAAATATTCTCAAACCCTTCTATGCAAAAGAAATCCACTCAGCCATGCCTCATATGCGATGAGGATCATTGGACGAGAGATTGTCCATATAAAGCTGAAGTTAAGAAATTCTTTAAGAATTCAAAAACCTCACTAGTATTGACTGATCCATTTCCAAACCCAGGAACCAATCTGGTTGCTAGTGACAATGCTTCCCCATCCCAAGTCCTTATGTTTTCCATTTCAAAACAACAAAATGATGCTTTGATATCGACAAGGAATAAAGATTACAAAAATCCACAGTTGTCGAACAACAAGGCTACTGATCAACCTAGTAGTTTGACAACAGCTTCGACCGAAGTTGTGTCACCCATCATTCCTGAGCTAACGATAAAGCCACCAAAGGGAGTTGTACACAAATCGACATTTAATACTCATGCCAGAGTAGCACAAAATTATAATATAGTAGAGGACCTAGCCCAATCGCCATCGACTATGTCAACACTTAAGGTACTGCAAAATTGCCCCTCCCAAAAGTAAGCTTTATTATCAGCAATAGGTGGGATTGACCCAGTAGATTCCAATCTTGTGGCCTTTAATCATAAATGATATGACCCGCAGTTACTAGCTGAGCTCGCTTTTCTCATTCAAGTGAAGGCCCTCAACAAAAATGTTCATCGAACAATTATTAATGAGGGGGCATCTACATGCATTATGTCAATGAGCTGCTGGCAAACATTAGGCTCACCACCCTTGTCGCCATCATCGACGATGTTAAAAGAATTTGATGGACGAACATACACTCCATACAGGAATTTAAGTAACTTGCAAGTCGAATTGGGGGGCAAAACAATAGAAATTATGTGGTAGTTATCGATGGAAACCTCGATTACAACATCCTACTGGGAAGGCCCTGGATTTATGCTATGGCTACCATTGTGTTGACATACTTCAGAAAGATTGCATTTCCCTTCCAAGGGGGAATTACAATCGTTGATCAACAAACATTCCTCCCCAACAGTTCTCAAGTTACGGGAAGCATTCCGATGATCCATGGAAGGTCTCAGTCGCTTCAAAATATCGGAGTAGGCCTACTAAAAGACCCTACATTGATGGGTACTTTTGCCCTACCGCCTCCAAACAACATGGCGGAAGTGGCAACGGTGGGAACCTACAATATGGTATCTTCCATTCAGAATATATCTGAAAATGGTATTAGCATGGATTGTCACCAAGTGTTGCCTCCAAGCCCAATAGAAATATTGTAGCAATCAATGTTCTCGGCATGGGAGGCAAACCCCAATGAACGCTCGTCAAGCGTTTCGGTAGATAGGTATAAGGATTATGGTACGTCTTTAGATCCATGGTCAAATATACATTCTACAGACGAAGGAATTGTTTAGTCAATGAACATATAGGGGGCACCGTGGGAAGATTACCACCATCGTTCCCATCTTCCGGATTGCAACGAAGATTACTCCAACGGCCTTAATCATCCATTAGCTTTTGATTTTCTGTTAAATACTATAAATACGGTGGATTTCGAGAGAAATCTATCCAATATTGAAGAAACTATCGCCATAAATATCTTGAAAAAACTAGATGTTGCAAAAAATATTCATGTTGGAAAATCTTGTTCTTCTTCAGAACTGGAAATATATTATGCTCTCTTTCATGAGTTTAGAGACGACTTTGCATGGTCATATGAAGAAATGCCAAGCATTGACTCGAGCATAGTTGAAAACGAAATTAAGATGTATCCAGATGTCAAACCAGTAAGGCAACGACCTTGGCAGGTGCACCCAAAGAAAGCCGCTGTCATTAAAGCAGGAGTTGAAAAACTTCTCCATGCTGGTTTCATTTACCCAGTTCCACTAACTAATTGGGTATCAAACATTGTTCCTATGATGAAAAGGAAAGGAACAATTAGAGTGTGTGTCGATTACAAGGATGTAAACCAAGCTTGTCCAAAGGACAACTACCCTACACTCTTCATCGACCAGATAATTGATGAATGTGCCGGATGCGAAATCTTTTCATTTATGGATGGATTTTTTGGGTACAGTCAAGTAAATATCCACCCACAGGACCAGTCAAAGACTGCATTTATCTATCCATGGGGCACATTCGCGTACCGTAAGCTACCTTTTGGTTTAAAGAATGCAGGGGCAACGTTTCAAAGGGCAATGAATTATGCCTTCCATGACATCAAGAACAACGTTCAACCATACCTCGACGATCTTCCAGCTTACTCGCAAAAGCGGAATGATCATTCGCATCATTTGAGAGCAATATTTCTACATTGCCGACACTACAAAATAAGACTCGATCCACACAAGTGTGTGTTTTGCGTCGGTTCTGGTCGTTTACTTGGCTTTGTAGTTTCAAAGGATGGAATTCATCTCGACCCGTGCAAGGTTTAGGCAATCATCGATTTGCCTCCACCTTCAAATTTGCTTAAGATTCAGAAACTCCAAGGGAAAGCAAACTTTCTGAGGAGGTTCATTCCGAATTATGCCGAACTTGCTAAAGGTTATATGCGTCTCTTGAAAAAAGAAGTACCCTTCAACTCGGATCAGGTCACGCAAGCTTCCTTTGATGCTCTAAAGGAATCCCTAATAAAAGCATCATTAATGTATGCTCCTGATTATCAAAGAGACTTTAGCCTGTATCTGGCTGCAGCGAATACGACCATCACAATGGTTTTAGTTCAAGAAGACAATGGAATCGAACATCCTAGTTATTATTTAAGTAGAAACTTAAATGAAATAGAAAGCAAGTACTCATATGTTGAAAAGTTGGCTCTCGTAGCCGTTCAAGCAATACAAAGATTCCAACACTATGTCCTCTTTAGAAAAACTATCGTTTTATCAAATTGCAACACCATGACTTACATCTTGTTGCGACAGTTGCTTGGGGAAAAATATTCAAAATGGATAGCAATTTTGCAAGAGTTTGATTTGGAATTCATAAAATCCAAATCAAAGAAAGCTCTAGTTTTTGCAGAGTTACTATGTGATTTCCCATCATTATCCAACGATTCAACATCCAAAGCAACAATCGTGGATGAATCTTTGTTTATGATATCTTCAAGCGATTCCTGGTATGGAGATATAATCATTTATCTCCAAACCCAAAGATATAATTCTAATATCTCTCGCTCGGAACAATGACGTACTCGATACCAAGCAAAAGACTACATGATCGTCAGTGATACGCTTTACCGTTATGGTGTCGATACAGTTCTGCGAAGGTGCCTCACCCATGAGGAGGCCAAAAAAGTCCTGAATGATTGTAATTCAGGCACATGTGGGGGGCACCAATCTGGTTATGCTACGGCACAAAAGATTTTATGAGCGGGATACTTCTGGCCAACAATGTTCAAAGATTGCATAACCACAGTCAGAAGTTGCCATGCTTGTCAAATCTTCAACCACAAAACTAGAATACCACCTACACCTCTGCAGCCAGTAGTTGTTGTTGGGCCATTCGCCAAATGGGTCATAGATTTCATGCAATGTAACCCCACCTCAGCCGGGGGGCATGGGTATATCATAGTCGCAGTTGACTATTTTACTAAATGGGCCGAGGCGTTGCCTACATTAAACAACAATTGTGAAACGGCCGCTCTTTTATTTTTCAATCATGTAGTCGTCAGGTTCAGTGTTCCGCAAGCTATAGTCATAGATCATGGATCGAATTTCCACAATCACATGATGGTTGAATTGGCCGCCAAGTTAGGACTGTCCCACGACAGCTCTACTCCATATTATTCGTAAGTTAATGGGCAAGTTGAAGCGATCAACAAAGTCCTGAAACACATGCTGCAAAGGATTATTGGAGTCCATAAACGGACTTGGAACCTAATCCTGTAACTCAGCCTTGTGGGCATACCAGACATCGGTGAGAAATGCGACCGGGTTTACACCCTTTCAATTAGTGTATGGCTTGGAAGCAATCTTACTAGTTCAGTGTGAGATTTCGTCTCTCAAGCTCGCAGTTGACCTCCTCCCCAGAACTTCAGAGGAAGAAGCACATTTCATAGAATTAATCCAACTAGATGAAACTCATCGTGATGCCGCCTTGGTTAACGAAGTGCATAAGAAATGAGTCAAAGTGCAATTTGACAAGAATGTCAAACTCCACGTTTTCTCAGAAGGTGACCTAGTCTTGCTCTATGATCAGGAATCCGACAAATTGGGAGCAGGTAAGTTCCGGTCTTTATGGCTGGGTCCCTATATTTTTAAGCATGTATTAGAAAAAGGAGCCTACGAGCTAGTAGATTATGACGGGATTCCACTATTGCAACCTCGAAATGGGTTGTGGCTTAAGCGTTACTATGCTTGACTCAGCATGGTAACCTCGCCATATGCTTTTGTTACATTTTTGTTTTCGTTAAGAGTGATCATTTTTGTTAGGTAATCCACTTTCACATTTTGTTGCAGATGTCGAACCCACTGGAATCATTTGTTGGATATGCCGACGGGGGGAGTCATAGTACGTGGAACCTATCTTCTGTAGCTTGTACCATCTTTGATCCAAGCGGTAAGTTAGTGAGTTTCAGGGGGGTGTGTATTGGTCAATCGAAGAACAACATCACTGAATATAGCGCGTTGATAGAGATCCTCTCTGATGCCATCGCACATGGCATACGCCGACTTGTCGTCAGGCTAGACTCACATCTCGTCATTCTACAACTTACAAGCATCCATTGTGTTCGGAATCCAGCTATTTATCGCATGTTCCTAAGGGTCAAGATTTTGGAAAGACAGTTCGATTCTATTCAATAGCAACATATTTCCAGAAAATTAAACACATTAACTAATTCATTAGCAAATTATGTGTTAGATAGACATTTGCAACATTTGTAAAAGAAAAAGCATTGTATCAATAAACCACATCAGGATAATATAACTTAACCAAAATAAAGCTCCAAAAATAAAAAATATATATATAAATGTTTATAGTTTGTACATAATGTTCTGTGTCCAGGAAAAAATCGTTCACATGACCCAAAAACTCAAAATGCAAGGGGGCACCCTAATCTAATGGTGCTCATGATAACTAGTCAGAACCTGTCCAATCATGTGTAAGAGCCTAGTCCATCGGCTTGGCACGCCAGTGGTATGGCACTATAATCTCAGAGGAAGCTCATCGATCCTCACATATGGAATACCAAGGGTGAGACCCTCGATCTGCTCATGCAACACTGCAAGGGTCTCGAATACATCCAGGTTGCGAAGAATGGTCCTCCTTACAACCTCTCCTGCTGGAACGACAGCTGCTCCTCTCAGATGCGCTGCTGGTCGCACTGGCCCAATATCTGCATAATCACATGAGTTTTGATTAGTCTTGATAAACATTTAAAAAACACGAGAACATTATGAAAACAATAAACAGAGATGTGGTCAGCGATTTTTACCTATGACACCCCACTGCTCGCTAGCCGACAACACCAAATCCGGGTTGCCTCTGAAATCCATCCCAGCATATGGATACTCGGCATAAACAATTTGCCGATGGTTGAACCACTCAAAGAAGGCATCAGAGAATGAAACCTGCGGTTGACCAGCATGTATAGCCATAAGGTCAACCCATCTCTGCATCCGTCGCTCAGCCGGTGGTGGTAGGCCAAGTGAGATGTATTGTGGTCGCATCAGTGGGATCTTCTCCAAGGTGAAGGTAGTCAGAATAGAACCATAGCCAAAGTTCTTAGATCTTCCATTTTTCACCTTAGTGATCTATTCTTTGATAACTGGAAGTACTGCATCACACCAGTTGAATACCTTGGGTTCGAGGCATTCCAAGGCGTACTGCATATACGACCTGTTGGCCAAGTGAAGGGCCGCGCTACCAGCCAATCTAGCAAATGTCAATAAAATAGTCCTCAAAGGCCAGTCGGTGACATCTCGCATGCTAATCTTATCGTCCCTGCTCGAATGATATCCTTCCCTACTGTATCGGCGAATATAATCCCTCACGGATTCACCCCCACGGGCAGAACCTGAAAGTGAGAGAGGGGAACCACGCCTCGATAAACTGGTCAAAAAGTAGATGTCCTCAACAGTCATGGGTATGGATTTTCCTCTTATCTAGAACACTTGGTTGGTAGGATCCCATGCATCGAGGAAATATTGCAACAAATTGACTTGTTGCCTCATGCTAGAAATGCGAAAGAACTTGAGCAAGCCACAATTCCGCAATGCAGTTACCGTACGCAGATCGTGTAGGGAAAACATGTCCTCTTCTTCGTGCTCACATTCATGCCACGTAATGACCATTTTTCTCCGATGAATCTCTGAAAAACGAATAAGAGAAGAATCAGGATCCTAATTTGGTAAAAAACAGGCAAAATTTCCATGAAAAATCAGTGCAAAAATTTTCATCCTTGCGCCCATCGCACCCTGGCTAAGTACACAATGCGATGCATACATTCTAGCTAGTGAATAGCTTAAGATGCATCACACCTTTCAATATACACTAAGTGCGATGGGGGCGGAACGAAACGTTCAAACCCCAGGGGCCCAGAAAAGCAGGAAAACATGCTCAGAATTAAAAAAGGAAAGAATGCAATTGAAGAGCTCAGGTTTAGCTCCTACCTGGTCCGGACGGCACCGAAAATCGTCCATAGAATCTCCCAAAATTAGCTAGTGAAAATCAAAGGGGAAAACACCTCCAGAGCTCCAATAGTCACAACTTCGAATGAAATGGTAAAATGAGGGGTAAAAAACTATTTTTAAGTCACTTTCCACATAATTTAAGTAGGGTATTATATTTTTAACTCATTTTTCAAGCACATGTCCTCATTTCTAATCAATTTGATGGAGCAATTGAATAGGAAGTATGACCGTCAAAAGAACACAGTGTCAACGGTGAATCAAATATCAATGACCATTATCACGCGAAGTTTTACGCGAAGTTCAAGCTCGTTAAAAACTAAACCTAGCAATGAGCATACGTTCCACCAGAGTTTAAGCTCATTAAAAAATGAACCCATCTCCGGTAAATAACCATTTTGAATGCATTATCATCATATTTTTAGCCTTGGTCGTGTTCTTACCATCACCTCCACTCTGTTGTTGCCAATCATTCGCCTCCATTTGATTGTTTACCCCTTTTTGAGGAACAACTGTGACGAGTAATCCTATCAACCACCTTTTTACACTGCCGTGATTGGAAAGTTCCAAACCTTACCTGGAACCAGCTGCTATTTGAAAACATCTCTCGTTCCTTAAAAAACGAGTCTCCTTTAAGCTCTTTTCACCGGACTCGTAAAATATGAAAAGATTGTCGAGCGATTGCCGAGCGATTGGCCTGTCCAGCTCGTTAAAGTGATTGGAAGTGCTATCCCTCCTCTAGATTTTAATCTTTTTGGACCTGAGGGATTATTACAGAAAAAGATCGAGCATTTGTCTTGTTCAGCTCATTAAAACTATCGAAAAGTCATCCCTTTCGCATTGTTTTACACTTTTTCAGACTTAAGGGATTATATTATAAAAAAGGAATATTGGAGTCTTCTTTCTGTCTCTTTTAAGAATCTCTAAAATTGAAAAGGATCGAGTTATCCTTGTCGTTAAACTCGTTAAAACAATAGCGACAAACTTGTCCATTCAGACAAGAGCGAGTTTCACTGTCACTAGGCACGTTAAAACATAGCGATGGGTTTGCCCAAAGGGAAAATTATAGAACAAGCATATGTTATCCTCCTCAAGCTTGACAAAAATAAAGTGGTACTAGTCAGAAATGATTGGGGAAAATTGGGAAGAAAACTTGAAGAAACTTTATTTTTAGCAGGCCGCTCTTGAACATGACACTTTCACTCCATCACCATGATTGAGTCGGGTTGGGTTATTCTGTTCACTGGTCATATCACCGTTGGTCCACCGTACCATCCACCTTTGGGGTTAACGCTACCAATCCATTTTAGTGTCACCGATATGTTCAAGAGAAGTAACTTAGAGAATTCACCTACCCAACTTGTGTCTCATCCGCTACAATACCTTCACACTTCATTCTTTCACGACCGCCACCGTGAACCTTGTATCATCAGATAGTTTTCACCTCCACAAAATCATTTGCTCCATTCCATGTCGTAGATGTGGGATCCATTAATGCCCTCCTACGACGGGTCACTTCTTGTCGACATAAGCTCATTATCCACGAAGATGACCTAGGGACAACCCTTCTAGTACTTTGAAGCTTACATCCCTCAATGGCAAGTTTCTCACTTCTGGCGACAGGTTTACACTATTGGCCTTCGACCGAAAGATTTTGTGTGGTGTTCGACATCAACTCATGTATTCACACCACGTGAATTGTACTGCAGCACCTTGAGGGTCAGCATCATCATCGGTGATTCCTCTCGTGTCTATTAACAACTTACATCATTGGTTGGTAATCAGACGATGTCCTTCCATGTTGGACATTAGAACATCTTTTTCACATGGATCGACTTGTACTTTCAGGCGAAGATTGAATGAGTTTTGAAGACCTCGGATCTAGTTTCATCCACCAGGGCTACAATATAATCAGGAAAATGAAGGCATCAAATGTACATCATTATTGTATAGATAATCTTCCAAACTAAGGGATGATGGCTCTACCAGAATCGTCAGTCTGCACACAGACGGTTGTCTGTCCTATGTACATGAAAATGAATTTATCAAGCTGAGCATGGGAATGCCCATCCCCGCTAGATCACAAAAATATTATGAAGATAATGTATTGTATTGTATCTTATTACAGGTCATCTTCCAGTGCGAAAAACCTCAGATCCTCATTATAAAGCATTTCATCCGACATCAAAAGATTTATGACCTCATACTTTAGGGGGCAACTATTATAGACATATTTGGGCACTGCAACCCCAATCACATATGTCCATAAACCAAGGGCTTCTAAGTCCATAAAAGTGTTGTTTCATAGCCTAAAGGAGAAAGGTCAGCTGATTACATCATCTCCTAGAAGTTCTCCATGAAAAGCTACTCAGAACTGGTCAAAGCAGGACCATACATACTGTCTAGTGCTAAAGGTGCGATGCATAATGGAAAGCCCTTCTATAGGGTGCGATGAGTGAGAGTAGACAAATGGCACAAGCAGTTTACTAGGTGGAAACCCAGGGAATCTTCTAGAAACTGCTCATTTGACACTTGCCTCTCTGAGTTCGCCCAAGGATGAGTAAGAGATCTAAAATCTCCATGTGGAACTAAGAACTATCAGAGAGATGACACTAATCAAAATCCCAGAAGCTGACTCACCCCCCTGCAAATATCTATAAATGGATCCCTCATCCAGGAGATCCAGAGGTTGGAATTTGGTAATTTGCAAAGAGGTGCTACTGGTTTCTCTTTGAAGACATTGTTGGGTGATCTTGCTTTGTGTGAGGTGAAGAGGGCTTTCAAGCTAGGAGGATGGCACTGGGTCAGACCAAGTGGTTGTAATGCTCTCTTATATGACTTTTACTAATAAAGCCATTTGAGTTTTCCTCCATATTCTTGTGTATCTCTCAATATTGTGTTTGTTATATGGATTTGTATGGTCAATATATATCTGATCCTATATTGTTTACAGTGAAATATCTCTATGCTTTGATGGTATTATGCTGCTGTGAATCTACAGGTGCTCTTTGAAGCAGGACATGTAAGGAAGAAGTGGCAAGATTCTGTCAAAGGGGAAAGGAAACAAGAAAGGAGCCAAGCGAAAGATTGATGTTAGTGCTCTCTGCTTCTTTCTCATCTCTCTCTCGTAAAGGAAAAAGCAAGTGACTTTAATCTCTTTTTTTCTAAGATAGCTACCCATCTTAGTGGGACTAGCAGCTCTGAATAAACACTAGATTTCTCGGAAACACTCCTAGATACCAAAAGATCATAACATTAACAATTTTTTTTTTTGTCTAGGCATTAAGGAGGCGACAAAATAATTAGAAAAATTTATAGAATGTCAGTAAGTAAAGGTGGAAGATCAACACGCTATTGGATTACTGAAACCACTGGCCATTCCCAAATGGAATTATGAAATAACTTCATTGGATTTTGTTATAGACTTACCAAGGAGAAAACAATAACATGACTCCATGATGGTGGTAGTGGACAGACTGACTAAAGCAACACATTTTATACTCGTGAAGTCTACTTTTGGAACCACACAAATTGCTAATATATTCATGAATGAAATTTTCTGACTGCATGGAGTTCCAAATATGGTAGTGTTAGAGAGAGATCTTAAATTTACCTCCAAATTTTGGAAAGATTTGTTTTGGTTCATTGGAACACAATTAAATTTGAGCATTTCATATCATCCTAAAATGCATGGATAGGCATAAAGGACTAATCAGATCTTGGTGGATATGTTGCGAATGTATTACATGGATAGGCCTACTAAGTGCGAGGATTTTATACATTTAGAATAATTTGCACATAACAATATCTATCAAACTTCAATAGAAATGAGTCCTTCTAAAGTGTTATATGGTAGAAAATTTCATACTTTGCTAAGTTGGAGTGAACTGAAAGATCGATTGATATTAGGACTAGATGGTTTACAGAAAATGTAACATATGGTACGAAATATTAGATAGAAAATCAAAACTGCACAACACATGCAAAAAGGCTATGTAGGCAAGAAAAGAAGACATAAATAATTTAATATTAGAGACCATGTTTACTTAACAGTAAAGCCCAGAAAAAGTACCTTAAGAACTAGGACCTGTGAAAAATTGACACCATAGTTCTATGGGCCTTTTGAAATCTTAGACAAAATTGGTCCAGTAGCATATCAACTTGCTTTGCCCAGTCATATTAAAGTTCATAATGTCCTTCATGTGTCCTTATTAAATTAATATGTTCATGATCATTGTCCCATTACTGATTGGAATCTGATATAGGTGGAACCCAAAGGAGATTTCCTACCAAAGCCACTCTGCATCTTAGATCAGAAAGAGATCTTGCTCTCGAACCGAGTCGTCACTCAGGTTAAAGTGCAGTGGAGCCACTTTACACCTGAGGAGGCTACATGGGAATTGGATGATATGATGAAAGAATATTATCCACCATGCTTCAAGAATGAAGAAAATGAACAATAAACACCGAGGATAGTGTTAATTTATAAAGAAGGGGAAGATATAATATGCATCCATTTCTATGTAAATATCTTTTAATTTTTAGATTGAATTATTTTTAGTTGTGATGGCTAGGAATCCATGCTGAAATCAAATTAAAATTAAAAATAAAGTATGAATATGTATTAAATGAATTTTATTAATGAAAAGAAAAACTAAAAATTATTTGGGAAAGAAACAATTGGGTCAAAGAGATTATTTCCAAGATTTGGAAACCAATGTTGACAAATAATATGAAGACAACTTTCCTTTAAGTCACTCCTAAAAATCTCTAGGGGTTGATTAATAAGATTTAATATGATTGGAGAGAAAATCTATTAAATCACTCAGTTTAGAGAATAACACCAAGTAAGGGTGAATAAAGCACCGTGAGAGAAAAAGGTTGGTTTTATAGAAAAAGGAGAAGATACCTTTTTCAAAAAAAAGAAAAGAAAAGAGAAAAGCCTAGGTTAGTGGGTTGGAAAACCCTAGGAAGAAGGACACTACTAAGGAAAGATATATTAGGGAAGTAAGGAAGAAAATCCCTTATCTAGAATCACAAGGGGGATTAATTCCTTTGGAAATAGATCTTTCCTTGGGGGAAACTAGAGGATCAGTTCATGGTTGGGAGGAAGGTGTTTCATCCAAAAGTTGTTTCGGTTATAAACCCAATTAGAATTTCTGTAGAGTTATTAACTGTTGGTTTATGAAAATTATGAACACTTGGTTTATTTTTGAAGCATGCAATAGGAATTATATTATGTGTAACTCCTTCAAAATATTAAAAATATTTATCATATGGGTTACTAAAATGACTGAATATGTGTAGAGGGAAGTAGCTGTATAATTATGGGAAATTGTATGTATATAGAAAATAAATATTTTAAGTAAAAATTTATGAGTACTTGATTGGTTGGGAGTGCTTACATGAGAATCATTATTTTAAAGAAAATTATTTTGATATTACTAGTTTCACGAATTGCCATGAAGTTCTACTAAATTTCTGATTCTTTGTACACACATCAAATTGGGGATATAGACTAGTTCACCTATTTTTTTCTCTAGGAAGAGCAGGAGTTACTAAACGAATGGGAGAATGACTCAAATTATGCATAAATATAACCAAAGTAATAACTTGGTACTTATAGGAAACATCCTTCAATTTCGAATTGATGATGAAAGGATTCTCTCTCAGTATTTGTTCATTCAAGACTATACAGTTAGACTATAAAAAAATGAAAATGTAAAAGTATAAAACCTCTACAGGAAAATCAGAGATTTCAAAAAATTAGATATAGTGGCTAACTCGATTCTTGCCTTCGAGTTACATGGCGATATGAATCTCTATAAATGTATCAATAATCCTTAATTTTATACAACTTGAAGGTTACTACTGGTGACATTGATAGTAGCCTTGTCTTTGATGCTCGCCAGAGAAGAGGAACTTTCCTACGTTAACCATAGTAGTACACCGAACAGAACTAAGATAGTAATATCCAATGATAGAAAGTAAAAGAAGGCAGATACTAATAAAACATAGCACTTAACATAAAAGATAATAAATTGGATTAATAATTCAACGAAAAGGATATATTTAAAAAAAAAGGAAGAGGCGTACTTTCTTATAAGCATTTATCAGAGATCAAGAGGGTTGGGAAAAAGTTGTGATACTAATTCACATGGGTTAATGCTGAATTATTTCCTCCATCTGGAGAAACGAATGATATTAGGGGCTGAGTCATGCGAGTGAGTTAATTTGGTATAGTGTTGACATCAATCCCATACAAGGCAATGTAGGGTAATAATATATAATCAAAATCATGAAAGCCTCGGTACAAATTGCTGGAGCTGAAAATTAGTGAAACTAAACTACTTAGTTGAAGAGTTTCATAAAAGAAATACCTAGATATATCAAAATAAATCCTTCAATTTCTTTTGGAAAACAACTACATGTAAACACGACTGAACATTTTATTAATCACTATTGAGAAATGGAGATGTGGTACTTACTATTCATACATGCATACGTAGACAATATGAAAAGGATAGATTTCGTCATAGTAGCCGTAAACATTACTTCTAGATTTTATGAAGAAATTATAAAATTTTCACGATAACCCATCACTAAAAATGTTATCCAAACATAATTAGAAACAAAGAAAGACCAATGAAATCACATGAAAAGACTATAAAGAAATGAATCTTTTACAATACATGAATTAACTATTCATACTCATATATTCGAATGAGGAAGGAGATCTGAGAGTACATCTCTTAAAATAATATCACTTGAGACATTCCAATGAGATTATGGGTTTTTTTCTAGATACAGGTGTAAATTCCCTCTTAAACATTTACATACAGGAAGAAGATGAAAATTAACCCCACAAAAAATAAGGGTTTCAACTCATAAGTCTATGGTTAGGCTAGAAAGAACCAAAGGGAACCAATAATGATCCTAGCACAAAAGAAACTACACCATATAGGAGAGAAATCACCATTGTCCCTAATACGCGTGAAACACTCCATTGAGAAGCAAAGGTGATGTGAAATAAATGACCTGATGTGAGTGAGAGTATTCAGCAAATGAACAAGAACATTTGAACCTGGAAGAGAAAAACCCTTAAGTATGTAGGGGTTGGAGGTATGTGCAATAGAGGAATTGAGGGATTGGCATTAACCCTATTGGAGAAAAATGATAAAATAAATATGTATAAAATGGGAAACAAACCCTTAAGAAGAAATTGTTTACCTAATGAAGGAGAGTCTCTTGCTATGAGCCAGTATTTTTTGTTAATGTGAAGCATAGGAAGGAAATAAAATGAAAAGGATTACTCCAAAGACAAAAACTCTATAATGTTGGAGGAACACTAAAATAAATTGCATATCGAAACAGAGGAGAATACACTTACTTAAAGAAGAGCACTAGTACCCCACTGATCTAGTACTAGGATGCGCGCCCAGAAGGGTTGCCATCTTCTTGCACAATGATAATTAGGGGTATGTTTGAGAAATTTATAAAAGACCATATATTGTACAAGTAACCTTGAAGAAAACTTAATAAATCACTGTGGGGATCTTTATTAGTTGAAAAAGGAAAAAAATTGAACGACTTACCAATTTAATACTAGAAGGAAAATCTAAGCCAATCCTGGTTGAATTAGTGAAATGATAGTGAAGATGAATTTGTGTTCTGATCTGGACATCCATAAGGAGAAAACAAAAACCAGGGAGATTTTTAGATAGAAAACAAGCCATGGCATTTAAATAAGTTTGAAATGGAGCTTTGTTGAAAACTTTGCCTGATTCAATGCATAGTGGATGTGTCAGAGCTCTAGGGCATGCCAAAATACCTTGACCAAAAACCCAGATGTGAGTGTCTCCTTTCTCATCGCAATGTTGTTATAGGAGCCAACACATAGAGTGAGATACGAAGATTATTGAATGAGGCATGTTACAAACCATATCGCTAGGGTAAGAGAAGAATAAACCATAATAGCCATTGGATGAGAGGACATCAAATACAACTGTCGAATGGTGGGGAGTACCATAGGCCATGTTAAAATCACATGGGCCTAGCCTAGGTGACGCAAGACCATTCGACATGAGAATCAAGTCCAACATACGACATTACAGTAGCAGGACACATAAATTGAAATAAAGTTAAGTGATAAGTTAGAAGGGGGGGGTTACTTCTATTTATATGACCATACTCTTCCCCAATACACAGTTAGAAACATCAAGGTTAAAGTTAATATAGTGAGCACTGTAACACATGGTCAATCTATAGTTAACACATGTCTCTTTAAATAAAAATGAAATATGTTGTAAATGAAAAGAAAATATATGATATTATAAAAAAGCAAAAAATGAAAAAATATAATTTTCTCGTTTTAATTAAATCATTATAAAACCCTATAACTTGGCATCAAGGAGATTTGGAAAAAAAAATATTCTCACTCGTGTCAATCTTGGAGGGACTAGAATAGTGAGCAGGATGAAAACTACTCTTTCACACTACCCATGTCCCATGCGTGTCGATCCCGATGGGATTGGAAACTAAGTGAGCAGTATAAGAGCTATTCCACCCTGCCACCCATGTTACACTCACATAACAAGTTGGTATATATGTAAGTCAAAATATTATATTAATTCAAGAAAACGTTGCATTGGGAGGGGCATAGTTTGAAAACACCATTGGCCTCATTCCTAGCAAACATATTGGCCATATGTTAATGACAAAAACACATTGACAATAGTAAAAGAAAGTTTGAGGACCATATACAACTTTTGCAAAATGGCCAAAATCACTCAAGTATCAAAACAAAACCCACAAGCAACATTTAACATCCATATTACTTGGATTCGAGTCATCCAAACCATTTCCACATGGCTAGAGTAAGGCTTTTGGAGATGTTCCTCCATGTGTTCCATTCTCCCTTCAAGGTCATTGAGTCGCTCCTGAAGCCCTTTGTGACCTCTAAAGGGAGACAAACAAATCCATCATATGCCAACGATTATGCGAGTGGTCATTCATAAATCCAATGATCTCATTGGGATCATCCTAACATTCCTGAGCCAACTACAATAAATATTTATAAAAGCGAGCCTCATAAATAAAATATATCAATTCCTATGCTAAGTGAATATTCCAATGTCAATTATGTATAGATTATATATGGTGGAAATAAAAACCATGTATATATCTTATGTGGTGAATATATATATAAATTACATGAAATGTATTAACAATAAGATCATTGGCCTTAGCTCACGGTTACTCTCTTGCTGTGATATGCATGAGCATGGCTAGGTGGTACCCTTTATATAAAGCAATTCAAAAGAAAAGAGGCTTCAACAGGGGCACCACCTAGCCATGAACATGCCATGCTCATGCATATCTCAACATGAGAATAACCCCTTAGCTAAAGCCAAGGATCTTATTTAATACATTTCACGTATTTTTATTATTCTACACTATGACCATTCTTAGTCAATTTTGTTTGAAAATCCAACAAAAATTTCTTGGAATTAGAATTACAAGTGTAAGCTATGTAGTCTACACAATCCAAGTAACCATGAGGTTTGTTAGACTTTGAGTCTATTTATGTATTAAAAAATGCAATGTATAAAATTAGGACATATCTATGTTAACCGCTAATCTATCGAAGATCCAAATCCATTAAATTTTTAATGGTTCAAATCTTTTTTCAATTTTTCCACTCTAAAAAAATATTTACTTCTAAATCTTTTTTAGATCCATGATCAAGATAAATTTATACTAGTAATTATATCATTATAATACTACAAATAAACTATACCAACTTTTAAAATTTATTATTCATTAATAACATAAAATTACAATTTCCTTGGTATTATTATCCCAACAAAGGCAAAAACTATTCATTGCTTCTGCGTGCGGATCATTCTCAATGAGCTTTTCAACCTACACCTCCAAACCTTCTTATGCTTACCTTTCGGTTACCATAGAAGTTGCTTTACCTAGCACAAACATTACGGATCTTGTGGAGATGCTTTCATGAAATGTATTGACTTTGGTCATGTCTATGTAATATTTAGAAGCATAAGGGGTATAATTTATGTGGAGATGTTTTGATGAAATGTATCTACATTGCTTATATCTTCTTTTTTTTTTTTAATTTGTGACTAATTTTTTAGTATGTTTGTGATATTTTTAACCTATTTCAGGATGAAATAACTTTTATGACTTCCATTTTTTTTCGTTATATAGAATTAAGTTAAATATTCACTTGAAATTAATTGTGGATCTTCATTTTCTAACCCTGATGATATTGACCAACAATCAAATAACGTTAAAATATTCACTTAAAATAAATTGTGTCTCTTCGTTTGGTAACCCTGATGATACTGAGTACCGATCATTGCACTGCATACTCTGTTCGACAAATAGTGTGCGCGAGGCATTGGCTATACGTAGCTCTGATGATATTAAACACCGATCATTGCATTGCACACTGTCTTCGACAAAACAGTGTGCACGAAGCATTGGTTGTGCGTGGCCCGTTTATTTAAGCAAATAAGTTGAGACGTGTCACAAACCAATGGACGCATACGTTGAAATATCAGAAACCCCGTTGTTTCTCATAATCACTGTACCCAAACTGAAGGCTCAATAGTAAGATGTTTAGAGGAAATAATCATTTTTATTTTATTATTTCGAAAGACGTGAAGTTTTGATCTTAATTCTAAACGCAGTTGTCTATAACGCGACTTTTTGAAAGCTTTTCCCCTGGGTTTTTCCAGTCGAAATCCGGCAGGAATTTATTGGAATCTCAAGTTTGATAGCTAGTTTCTGCACAATGAAAGCGTCCCAGGGTTTTCCAGGGTGCTGAATCCAAATATGCAGTTAAAAAACCATTTTAACTGCAACAAATCAAGATTTAACCTCAATTTCTTCCGCCGGATTCCGTCACCGGAATCTCCAAAAAATCGCATTATAGACAACTCCATTTTAAACTAGGTTGTTTTTCAACTTGTATTATAAAGAAATATGAAAATTAATAATCTATTTGAAATAAAATAGATAAACTGGTAATAATTATAAATGTGGGCATTTCAGAGTATATCAATTTCTTTCTATCACCAAAATATTTCTATCTTATATTATATTATTA
This sequence comes from Pinus tabuliformis, assembly GCA_031772625.1. Taxonomy (NCBI): domain Eukaryota; kingdom Viridiplantae; phylum Streptophyta; class Pinopsida; order Pinales; family Pinaceae; genus Pinus; species Pinus tabuliformis. The sequence goes on along the minus strand of CM062818.1, from coordinate 1,553,670,557 downwards.
TTTAAATCATTTAAATTGTTTTAAGATAATATTTATATTTTAAATAATTTAAATTTTTAATTAATTTTCTATATCTAAAATATAGGAAAATATATTTTAATAATTTGATTAATTTAAACATTTTTAAATTTTAAAATGTTTTAATAAATTAACAAATAATAATAAATTGATTTTTTTTTTCAAAATAACAATAAAATTACCATTATTACAAAAAAATATTTAATTTGTTAAACCATTTTATAATAAAAATATTCTGATTATAATTTTTTCTACTGATTCTCTCACTCAAAGATTAAAGATTCAAGAAAAGGTAGTGTCTATTATATTATCAAATTGGCATCAATGTATCTATTATTAAACTAACTAGTATTTGCACCATGTTGTAAAGGAAACAAAGTAAGTCTATCACACAAATAGACATATGGAAGAACAACATAGATGAAAAATATGTGATATGTTATGTGATCTAACTATAGTTCAATTTGAGTAAAAGAAAAAATGTAAATGTTAAATGTAATCCAATCAAATAATGTACTCAAAATAAATGCATATGCAACTCCATTCCCGAGCTACTCAATCAAAGATGTAAAGGAGCTTAAAAAAGTAAAGAAGGAAAGTATGATTACTCAAAACAAATGCATATGCAACTTCATTCCCAAGTACTCAAAACACAATAAGTCAACTCACAAGACATACTAATTATATTATGGACAAAATCAACTTTATATCAGCCAAAAAATGCCTAACAAATATGGTATAATACTTTTGTATCATCTAATATTGTGATATTGTGAAATTATAATAGTACAATACCATTATTAATGAAAAAAAAACTTTATTTCAAACAACGATAGTAAATTAAAATGTTACAATATTTTTTATATTATTCAAAGATGTGAAATTCATATCTATATTTATTTCCATTACTTAGAATTTTTTATGACAGTTTCTCTATTGAATTGTTTGTATCATTTTTTTTCCGGGAACAAAAAAAAGAAGGCAACATATTTTCTGGCAGCAAATAAAAGAGGAAGAAAGACAATTAAAAAATGAAGGAGACATATTTTCTGGCAACAAATAAAAGAGGAAGAAAGACCATTATTTTTTTATGGTTGTTGACGAATTAAAAAAATTACACAAAGTTATCTATTGTTGAGAGAGAAATGTAAGGCAATGATGTTCTATGTGTTTTGTCCACTGGATAGAAAAAAAAAATATATATTTTACAACCACAAAAAATAAATATATAAATATAAATATATAAATATATAAGAAAGTACAGTAAATTATTTTTGATGAGCGGAAATGTGTGCCATGTAACACAATGATGAGAAAAAATAACTTGAATTTGATTTTTTTTTGTATTCGAGGAATGAAAAGTAATGTACAATTTTATTTATTTATTTCGAGAATGTGAAAAGCAGAGATGAATATTTTTCTTGAAGGAATTTTTTTTAAAGAAAAGAAATACAAACGTAAATTTTTACAAGAAAATGTCAATATTTTTCTTGACAGGAAACGCAGAGGAGGAATTTTTTTTAAAGAAAAAAAACACAAAAATTTTCTGGGAAAAAAATGTCAATCTTCGTTGTAAAAATAGGACGCTGGGAATTTGTTGGCATCAGATCGCCATGCCACGGCTACCGGATGGATCAGAACCTTAGCTTCTCCCGCTGATCCCTCGCCACCAACACCAATGGTCTCTGCACATTACGATTATCCTTATTATTATTCAAAAACACCATTAAAACAACAGGCATATCAATCAAACCACCATTAAAATAAAATTCAATCTGTTCTTAAAAATTAGTTTTAACATCCGTCAAAGAGGGCAAGAAGATGCCAATCGATGGTGAGGTCTTCTCCCAGGGCAAAGTGCCGCGGTCCGAGTCAGGAGCTGACGGAAACAGATGTAACTGCCGAGGAGGCCCGCTCACATTTCTTTGCGAAACGTACATCTCATCAGTGATTGTCCCATCACGTATACCCAAGCCTAAAGAAAGGCGTGCACTGCAATCCTGATCCATACCCATTTTTTTGGCTAAGGTTTCGATAGAGTGGGAATGATTGAACGTGTAAAATAGAAAGGGAATATATGGGAGGAGAGAATGGCGATGGATCCAGAAATCTTTAACAATAATTATAATAATTATAATTGACTGTTAAAACGATAAAAGGTTCACGGTCAAACACAATATCGTTGGTCCTTGACAATTTAGGGTGTTGACAGCCTAACCTCGTATCTCTTTGACCCGTCTAGTTGGCCAACAAAGAGAGCGTATACATTATTATTTGAAAAAAAGCGCATGACCGTGGCAAATCGTCTAGCGAAAACAATGTTTATATCACATCATTTTTCGAATTTTTCACAACTTATCCAATTTCCCATACCAACATTTATGAAGTTCACAAGGTGGGATAATAATGTAGATTTAAATTAAATATCCGATTTTTGAAACAAAGGAATTTCTTGTTCAAAATATCGGAAGATCCGAGAAATTTATTCAATAAAATAAATTTTAGTTTTAAAATATATAATAATATTATAAAATTTAATATTTTATCAATTTATAATTTTAAAATTATTTTTGTTTCACAAAGAGAGATCTAGAGGCATGTGGTCTGAGTAAAAATCTGTCACCTTACTAACCACCACATGATTATTTTAGGTGGCCTGGTCTTCCTTGAATACAGGTGATGAGTCAACCTTCATTAGTGGATGACAACAAGAGATAGTTGTCTTCACGTCTGTCCCCTTACTAACCACCACAGGATTATTCTAGGTGGCTTGGTTTTCCTTGAATAAAGGTGATGAGTCAACCTTCATTATTGGATGACAACGAGAGATAGTTGTATTCACTGCTAGTTTGAGTTATGACAGGTTTTCCCACCCTCTATTAAAAAAAAATTGCTATAATTTTAAAATAAATTATTATTAATATAATGGTTTTTGTATTCAAGCTTCTGTGATACATAATGAATTAAGCAAAGTCTTTTGGTAGAAATCACATATGGTCTTCATGATGAACCACACTTGTTGGTTCAAAACCGGTGGGTCAAAAATTTCTAGTATGTGATTTCTAGTGAAAGACTTTACTTAATATCGTGGTTTTTATTAACTTTAAAAAAGATTAATGTTTAGCTATTAAATTTTATGATTATGTTTAAAAAACATTAAAAGAAAAGAAAGTATTGTTAAAAATTTATAATGTAGTGATAAGTTACTATTTTAACACAATTTCACATTAAGATTTAATGTTAATTTTCTACTTTATATTAATTTAATTCAAAAAACTTTTAATTTTTTAAATTAGCATTATTGTAATATTTCAGTGCTATATTATTTTTCAATTTCTTATAGCAAGATATTTTATTTTCAAATTTATATTAACCATGTTTTTCATATTATTAATATTTTATGGAGTGATTTTTCTTGACTTTTCAATGAATTAGTTAAGGTATGTCATCTTCATGCCAAATTAATTTGAGGCACAAGGGATTTTTATTTGAGTTTGAGGCACCAGGGTATTTCATGTTGTTTTTGTACATTACATAGTTAGTCATAGTCATGTTCTTAATGTAACATTTCCTTTAATTTTAAAATTATATAAGTTATGAAAAGCTTTTCAATTTGCTTGATATTTCTCAATTTTTTTTTTTAGAAATGTTGCATCCCCAAATTTCATAAAGATATAAAATAATTGCAATGATGAGTTGCAATTTTTTTTTCCTTTTATCCCACACTCAATAGTTTATATAATTTCATTTTTTTTCAATGTTGAAAGAAAGTTTTTTCCATTTATTTATCCATATTTTATTGAAGTTCAGATTAATCATATGTTGTACATTAACTTTCAGATATTTTCACTAACATTATATTTTTTATTTGTACTAAGTTACTTCAGTTATCATTTACAAAGTGAATATTAACTTTATGGATTTTTTAATTGTAACATTTATTACCAATGCCAAAGTCATACTTATAGTAAAGGGCCACATTTAGAATTTTTATTTTTTGGCATCATGGGCACATTTCCCCATAATAACAATATATTTTGTGAAGAAAGAAGAAGAATTATGACTACTTAGTTAAATTTATGCAAAGATAAAATCATGGTTCACACAACCCTCTAACTTCTAGATATATAGATGCTAAAAAGAGTTGTAGATGAGGAAAAACTTTGCTTCAATCCAATATTAGAACAAATATCTTCCAACTATTGCTCTTCATTTTTTAACATGACAACAAAAATCCCATATAGCCATATTACAATTCTTTAAAAAGTAATAAACAAATTATCTTTATTATTGGATTATTTTTCCATAATAATATTAAGTTACTATGATAACTTATAAATTTAATTAATTTTAAAATATATTTACTAATTTATAATTTAAAAATGAAATATACAAATTTAAATATTATAAAATATTATTTATATATATATATATATATATATATATATATATATATATAATTTTTTAATTATTCAAGATGGTTAACATTTAAACCAGATGTGGGAATTCCATGATTTGTTGAAGTCCTCGTCACTAAGCATGAGAAATCATCTTTAAGTCACAATTTTTTAGCCAGTCAAACATCAAAATCCATCCTCCTATTGGGACTATAAAAAATAATTAAATTAGAATTGAATTCTTTCATTGAAAGATTTGTTAATTCCATTACCCACCAATGGGTTAAATTGTTGTTATTCCCGAAATCTCTATTACCAATCACCCCTTAATCATTTGCTAATCCTCCCCGATAAAAATAATAAATAGAAATCATATTTGGTTATCCATATAATTGATTTTTAATATCTATAAATTTATGTCTAATTTTTTTGATGTATTCTATTTTTTTAATTTAAATGATATATAAAAATTTATATAATTGATAAATATCCAAAGAAATCAAAATATTCATTTTATAATATATATATATATATCTATATATATATATATATATATATATATATATATATATATCGTAAGATATTTAGATATTGATGTTTAACATGGAGAATTAACTTGTAAATGGACTTTGCTAAAATATCATGGACCTATAACATGCCTTACTAATACTACATGCCCAAAATGCCATAACTATAGAGCACATGTTCATATGACATTTTTTTAATTAATCAATTAGATTAAAAAGAAAGAAAAGACACAACTACATTTTATATAAATCTCAACTTTTCATTTTTTTTTCTTTACCTAGAAGAGTCAACAACTAGGCACATGTTCATGCAACATATCTCATTTTAATTAATAAATTTAATCAAAATTTGAAAAACCTTATAATTACATTTTCTTTTGTTTATTTATTTATTGTATCAAGAGCAATCAACAACTAGGCTAGTCTCATACTCGCATCACCACATGCATAGGTAGATGGCTGGTCTCATACTCTCATCACTACATGGGTGGGTTGATTCAAACATTTACTAGTATAACCTTTAGGTGTGTAAGTTTACCCCTTCCAGATGCATCGATGGATGGGGTAAGTAGAACATCACACCTCCCCAAAGATAATATTTAATTTACATAGTCATCACCATTTGAGTTTCCCCAAAGACTTCCATTATTACTATGTACTAAGGAAATTCTATAAATATTCTATGGAGGTTAAATCCTTGTCATCATTCAAATACTTTGTCAAATTCATATAAATTAAATGGTTGGTCAAGATTGATAGGCATAATCCACTATAACCAAGAATATTCTAACTACCTGATACATCTCACATTTCGAATACTAAAAATTCATTAAAACTAATAATATTATTATTATTATTAATTTAAAAAATTAAAAAATAAGTTATAAATATGTACATTTTAGAAACATTGAAAAATATTTTTGAACAGAGATTTAGCCCCACTTTAGCATTGACATTCTTAATCTATAAATAGAATTTCTTACACTACCACTCACCAATACTATGGCTTATCAACGCATCATTCCCAAAAAAATATAATTCCCTTCAATTGATACTTTTGCGTATGACATTTGTTTTATCAATCAATTGAATTAAAAGGGAAAAAACCTAACTAATTTGGAAATAAATCTCAAACTTTAATTTGTGTATATTACTATGAATATTATATAATATCCTTTGATATTACCTCTCTACCATTCATCTAATAACTATTAGAAACTAAATTAAAAGTTTAGAATCTCTATTTCAAAATAAACACTAATCTCTAATAATTATGAATGTAATTAATAGTTTAGAAATCTTATTTGGAAACAGAGAAACCTATCACTTTAGTCATTCATATTACTTAACTATATCTCATAAAATTATATTTATTGTTATTTGGGTGTACCATTGTCATTAGAATTCATATATTGTTAAAAACACTATTGTTAATGATCGAAGAAGAAAATGCAATGATGATTTCTGTTTTTTCATAATTGAATGAAATATTATAATGTTAGTTTGACCTTTTTCTAATATGCACATTTAAGACTATAGGATTTTATGGTGAGGTTCCTCCTCACGACACTGTAGAAGATTCATCGGCCTTAAAAAAATATACCATTTTGATGTTGTGATTGACCATGGGCCTCCAATCTGCAATTTGCTTCGCCTGAGGTTGTTTGTCTCTTAATAACCGTGCACCAACCACATGGATGAGTGTGACATCATGACAGTGGTAAGGGAGTTACATCACAAAGCCAGTGAGCGGTGCCTTGTGGGGCTAAGCCCTTTAGCTTTGGATAGCAGGCTAATTCTTTAGAATAGTATGCTATAAATTATTTTGATTTGCAATGCATGGGGCCACATCACATGCGCCTGGGCCTTTATAATATCACGTAATCACATTTGGTGATTTCATAATGTAGCATTTGGTTGCAGTCCCAAAACTTGTGTTCCCCGATGAGTGACATTGCCTAATCTATGTGAAGAGGAGATGAGTGAAGCCCCAAATAAGAGCCCTCTCTATCAGCGATTTACAAGCAGAGGTGTAACCTTAGTGCACGGCATGTCAACTCACCAATTGCCAATCACCTTTTATGTTTGGTCCTCGATCATTTGGCTTTTCACATGACCACAGTCTAACCCCCATATGAGAGCATTTCAATCAGAGGTTATCAATCCAAGGTTTCACTTTGATGCAAAATACAACTCAACCTGGGATATTTGATCTCCCATACATCACGCCATCACTGCCACGTATCTACCATGTGTCACCTTTTGAATCATGCCACATGCTGCTCTTGATTCCTTTCAATTCTTTGTGACTATGGTGCTAGCCCCAAAATCAGAGCCTTCTATGTCAACGATTTCCAATCGTAGGTGCAACCTTGATGCATGACATGTTAATTCGTCAATTGCTAATCGCTGATCACCTTCTACGTTTGGGCCTTCATCTTGTGGCTTTTCACGTGACCACAGTATGGCCATCATATAAGAGCCCTTCAATTGAAGCTTATCAATGAGAGGTTTCACTTCAATGAACAATATGACTGAACCTCTGATTGTTGATCTCCCATACGTGAGGCCATCATTGCCACATATTTACCACATGCCACCTTTTCTTGGTGTGTTATGAGCCTTGGAACTTTCAAACCCGCCTGCTATGCATCAACCTTGTTGGCACGTCGCGATGATTTCAGCCTCCCTGTGTCACTTGGTGCAACCAATTGCTGTTTCCAATGCATCCAGTTGTTTTTTGCCACGTGTCTCTTATCAGAGCCAGTCTTTTTACTACTATGCATCCCTTTGGGAGGAGGGAGAAAAGCCTTGATCTCCTTTTGTGTACAGATAAATCCTTTGTTAATTTTTTATCGTCCATCCTGACACTTTAACACTAGCAGCTTGTTACCGGTCGTTTCCTCGATATCACAATCACATATTGCAACTTGCAATATTAGCACTTTTAAGATGTGGCCCATTCTCAGAAATTTCCCCTTGAGAGCGGATGTGATGTTCTATTGAATTATTTTTCATACCTATGGAGCGTCTAGATACTAGAACAAATAGAAATATCCAAAGTCAGAATTCGAAACTTGAAAAAACAGTGCATTTGGAGGCTGACAAGGATCGCTAGATATCTGAAATAGATAAAGCAATGACAGCTTGGACCTGCAGGACATTCCTATTGGTGTATTTGATGGATGAACCTCTTTATCATAGAATTATATCATACTAATAACATTGTGGAAATTCATTTTGAAATTTCCAATACATGCAGCATTGGTCATGTATAATGATAAAAAAATCTAAATTCCGAATCTTTGAATTGTGCTATAGACCTTCAAACACTAATATACAACATCGATTGTATATCAAAATTAAATGTGAAATCACATTCGCCCCTTATCATACCTTTTCTAATACTACCTCCAATAGGGTCCATTGTCCATACATGTATCTTTCTCTCACTGTTTATTTTATTCATTAAGTAATGTTGGTCAGTTGACTCTGTGCATTTGTTGTCATTTTATTCTCCCTCGTATGAATATTGAATCTTTTACGCCCTTGTGTAGAGGTAGATTAATATGATTGATTGGCCATTTTTGTCTACAAATCTCCAAAATATTTCTTCTAGTGTCAAGGTTTCAATGCCCAAAAACTCAAATATATATGTAATCAATATGCCACATTTTCTTAACGATTGCAACATAAAACCTCTACACACATCTTAGTCTCGGTGGCTACTCTATTGATTAATATAATTAATGTACCGATCATGTGTTTATTTTCGCTTTATTCTCGCTCACATGAAATTGATATGTTTTTTGCCCTCAACACTTTATTATATGCATTTACTCAAACAAGCCACATTAATACACTGGATCAAACTTTTGACTTGCAAGATTTTGAAAATGATTCTTCTAATGTCAAAGTTTCAAAATCCCAAAACTCCCATGTATATTTAATCAATATGTCATATTTTCCTTTGATTAAGGTTTGAAACTTATCCACACATCTTGATGTTGAGGACTATTTTATTCAATAATCTAATTAATGGCCCACCTTGGGTGTGGAGCCTGATTATTTTATGTATTCAAAGATTTCAACCAGATGTATACCCCAGGAAGACTGTACACCCTTCCACGCGAGGGGGTGGGAAGGGGGGGACTTGTCCCCCCTGTGGTGTCCGAGTGGGTAAATCCCCCTCGGCTGGTGGGTGCAGGGGCCAGTGGTACCCCGGTAGGGGTTCTGGGGCGCTGCCCCCAAAGCTAAAAATAGATGTAAAATTGCCTTGTAAATGTCTAGTAATTTCTAGTCAATCTGGGCCATTCATTAGGCGGATGATCTGATGATAGAAGTTATGTTTAATTTAGGGATTTTTTTTTCCCTAGAAGGAAACCCCTCATTGTATATGAGGGAATTGTGTTGCATCTATGGATATTTGTATTCTAAGTGAGGAAGAGAGAGGAGATTGAGATCAAAGAGGGTGTTATAGTGGATCTATTGTAGGTTATATCTCTTTAGTTTAGTGGATAATATAAAAGGAAGGATTGGTTGTTTATCCATGGACGTAGCCCAAACTGGGTGAACCACATATATCTGTGTCTCTCTTGTTTTATGCATTTTCTGTGTTTATATTTCTGCAATATTTTATGTGTTCCATTGCTCTGTAATATATAATCTTCTAACAACTGGTATCGGAGCCGAAGGCTATTTGATTGATAAACTTGCAGGAGAAAAGGGTTCCTGGTTCGAGTGGGAGCAATGGTGGAAGATGGTAGGTTTAGGGTCGAAAAATTCAACAGCAAAAACTACCAGCTGTGGAAGATGCAGATGGAAGCTTATCTGTATCAGAGAGATCTGCACCTACCATTGAGCGGAAAGACAAATAAGCCGATGAGTATGACAGACATAGAATGGTATATTCTAGATAGAAAGGCACTTGGAACAATATGGCTGTGCCTAGTAGCATCAGTAGCATTTAATATTTCAAAGGAAACGACAACACAGGGTTTAATGTCGGCATTGGCCAAACTGTATGAAAAACCCTCGGCCTCAAATAAGGTATTTCTTATGAAGCGTTCATTCAAAAGGTGGATCTATTGTAGATCATTTAAATGATTTTAATACAGTTACAAGTGAGTTAAGTTCTGTAGGGGTAAATTTTGATGATGAAGTTAGGTCTCTGTTATTTTTGTGCTCATTGCCAGAAAGTTGTAATGGTTTACTTATGGCCGTTAGTAACTCTGTCTCTGGATCTAGTACTTTAAAGTTTGATGATGTTGTTGGTGCAATCCTTAACGAGGAAATGTGATGGAAAAGATCCATTGAGACATCAGGTAATGCTCTGACTGCAGAGACTAGGGGAAGAAAAATGGAAAGAGGAAAGAGCCCAGAATATCGCAGTAAGTCAAGAAAAGGTAGATCCAAGTCCAGATCAGAGATAGTGTGCTGGAAATGTGGGAAGAAAGGACAGCTGAAGAAACACTGCAAGTCTCGGAAGGGAAACGAAGGAGATGCGCAGCAAGAAACTAATCATGAAACGAATGTAATAGGTGATGTGTTGCAAGATGCTTTGATTCTTTCATTAGAAAATATTATTGATGCCTGGGTGATAGATTCAGGGGCCTCATTCCATGCCACACTTGATAAGAAACATTTTCATGATTATGTTCAAGGAGATTTTGGACAAGTTCGATTCGGTGATGATAAACCCTGTAAAATCATTAGAATGGGTACAATGTTCATAAAACAACAAAATGGAAATTAGTGGCTATTGAAGAAGGTAAGGCATGTTCTAGATCTGAAGAAAAATCTGATTTCCACAGGGTAGTTGGGAGGTGAGGGTTGCGTAACTACTTTCACAGATAAAACCTGGAAGTTCACTAAAGGATCCCTGGTAATAGCGAAAGGAGAAAAGGTTGGTACATTGTATTTATGCAATGGCCTTTCTAATTCTGTTAATGCTTTAACCTCTATAGGAGAGGATACGACATTGTGGCATCATAGGCTTGGGCATATGAGTGAGAAGGGGATGTAGATTCTTCACTCAAGAAATTTGTTGCCAGGTTTGAAGCATGTTGATTTCAAATTCTATGAAAATTGTGTTTATGGAAAATAGAAGAGAGTCAGATTCCTTGGAGTTGGGAAAGAAAAGAAGAGTGAAAAATTAGAGCTTGTGCATACAGATGTATGGGGACCTGCTCAAGTATCATCTCTTGGTGGCTATCTTTATTATGTTACTTTTATTGATGTTGCAACCAGAAAAACCGAGATTTATTGTATTCGAAATAAATCTAATGTATTTGATACTTTCAAGAAATGGAAAGCTTTGGTTGAAAATGAGACATGGAAAAGGTTGAAGTGTCTCAGATAAGATAATGGAGGTGAATACTGCAGCAAAGAGTTTGATAGGTACTGTTCAGAGAATGGAATTTGTAGAGAGAAGACAGTTCCAGGAACACCACAAGAAAATGGTGTGTCACAAAGGATGAATAGGACAATCATGGAGCGTGCAAGGTGCATGAGATTGCATGTAGGATTACCTTTACAATTTTGGGCAGATGTTGTGGATACTGTTGTTTATCGAATAAACAGAGGGCCTTCAAGTTCCTTGGATGGTGGTATTCCAGAGAAGGGATGGACAGGTAAAATGTAAACTACTCATTTTTAAAGACTTTTGGTTGTGAAGCTTTTGTCCACATTAACAAAGAAAATAGAACAAAGCTTGAAGAACAATCAAAGAAATGTACCTTTATTGGATATGGTGTTAATGATTTTGGTTATCGCTTATATGATTATGAAAATTACAAAATCATTAGGAGCAGAGATGTAATATTCAATGAAAAGGTCTTGTATAAGGATCAGTTGCAGGAAAAGAAACAAGAAAAAGAAAACAGAGAATACACAGTGCTTGACGATATCATAGGAAAAGTGATGGTGCTTGAAAATCATAATGATCAACAGCTAGAACAACAACCACAATAGCAAGAAGCACTTCAAACACCTGAAAGTGGAATTAGAAGATCTACCAAGATAAGTAGACCCCCTGAACGATACTCTCCTTCACTATATTATGTATTGTTGATTAATTCTGGTGAACCAGAATGTTATGAAGAAGTAGTGCAGGTCGAAACCAGGAAGAAGTGGGAGCAAGCCATGAAAGAAGAGATGGACTCCTTAGCACATAACCAGACTTGGGACTTAGTCAGGTTGCCTGCAAGTAAAACAACATTGCAGAATAAATGGGTTTACAGGCTGAAGGAAGAAGATGGAGGAAAACAGAGGTACAAAGCTAGACTTGTGGTGAAGGGATTTGTACATAATAAAGGTATTGATTTTGATGAAATAGTTTCTCCTGTTGTTAAAATGACTTCAATCAGAACTATTTTAAGTTTAGTAGCAGCTGAAGATTTTCATCTTGAGCAGTTAGATGTAAAGACAACCTTTCTCCATGGGGATTTGGAGGAAGAGATATATATGCAGCAGCCACAAGGATATAAGGTAAAAGGGAAGGACAAACTAGTGTGTAGGTTGAAGAAGAGCTTGTATGGCTTAAAAAAAGCTCCAAAGCAGTGGTATCTAAAATTTGACAGGTTTATGTCTGAACAAGGTTATACTGATGTCACTCTGACCATTGTGTTTATCTCAAAAGAGAAAATGATGGTAGCTATATTACATTGTTATTGTATGTAGATGACATGCTTGTTGGAGGTTCTAACATGCAGGAAATAAATGTGCTCAAGAGGAAATTGAAAAACTAATTTGCAATGAAGGATTCGGGTGCTGCAAAACAAATCCTTGGTATGAGAATAACTAGAGATAAGAAGAATCGCAAATTAACATTGTCTCAAAGTGAGTACATAGAAAAGGTGTTGAAAAGGATTAATATGCAGAATGCAAAACCAGTTGGTATACCTTTGGCTAGCCATTTCAAATTAAGTAAGGAGGCGTGTCCCAAGACTCAGGAAGAAATGGATCATATGTCTAAAGTTCCATATGCATCAATAGTTGCAAGCTTAATGTATGCAATGGTCTGCAAAAGGCCTGATATTGCACATGTAGTGGGAGTTGTAAGCAGGTACATGAACAATCTAGGTAAAGAACACTGGATGGCGGTGAAGTGGATTCTCAGGTATTTGAGAGGTACCACAGATAAAGCATTATGCTTTGGTGGTTCAAACATTCCTCTACAGGGATATGCTGATGCAGATAGGGTAGGTGATAGAGATAACAAGATGAGCACAATAGGGTATGTGTTTACTGTAGGTGGAACAACTGTCACTTGGGTTTCAAAAATCCAAAGTGTTGTTGCACTTTCAACAACAGAAGAAGAGTATGTGCTGCTACATAGGCTAGTAAAGAAATGATTTGGTTACAAAGGTTTCTAGATGAATTGGGCAAGAAGCAAGATTTGGGCAGGTTATACAGTGATACATCTTGCAAAGAACTTTGCATTTCATTCCAAGACTAAACATATACAGCTCAAGTACCATTTCATATGGTCATCATTGGAAGATGGACAGTTGAAGCTGGAAAAGATACACACTAGCCAGAATCCTCTAGATATGTTAACAAAAGTTGTAACCAAGGAGAAACTGAGAATCTGCTCAGTTTCAATTCGTCTTCAAATACGATGAAGAAGATGAGAACCAACTACTTCCAAAGTGCATTCATTGTCTAGCAAATGAAGCAGCGGTGGAGTTGCTGTAATCAGTCTCCAAGTGGGAGATTGTTGGGTGTGGAGCCTGATTATCTTCTGTATTCAAAGGTTTATGTTGGATGTATACCCCAGGAAGACTATACACCCTTCCACATGGGGGGGGGGGGGGGGGGGGGACTTGTCCACCCCGCGGGGGTCTGGGCGGGTAAATCCCCCTGGTTGGGAAGTTCGGGGGCCAGCGGTCCCTCGGCGGGGGTTCAGGGGCGCTACCCCCAAAGCTAAAAATATATGTAAAATTGCCTTGTAAAATTCTAGTAATTTCTAGTCAATTTGGGCCATTCATTAGTTGGATGATCTGACGGTAGAAGTTATGTTTAATTTAGGGTTTTTTTTTGCCCTAGAAGGCAACCCCTCACTATATATGAGGGAATTGTATTGCATCTATGGATATATGTATTCTGAGTGAGGAAGAGAGAGGAGATTGAGATCAAAGAGGGTGTTATAGTGGATCTACTGTAGGTTGTATCTCTTCAGTTTGCTGGATAATATAAAAGGAAGGACTGGTTGTTTCTCCATGGATGTAGCCCAAACTAGGTGAACCACGTATATCTGTGTCTCTCTTGTTTTATGCATTTTCTATGTTTATATTTCTGCAATATTTTATGTGTTCCATTGCTCCATAATATATAATTTTCTAACACTATGTGAATTTATTCTCACTTTACTCTCACTCGGATGAGCATCTCTATCATTGTCTTTGTCATTGGTAACCCCATGACCTCTACCATGTGTCCTAACCCTAATTTATTTCTCCCTCTACTTAGCTGGTAGATGGGTGTATGCTCTATTTAGCCTCTTCACGTCGCATTATTCTATGGATTTTTCGAGTTTCATTTTTTGTTGTTGTTGTGCTATTGTTGGTCTCTTGTTGTTTCTCTTACTATTGTTACTACGCGTTGGGCAACTAGCTTCATCGGGATAACTACCCCAAAATTTCAATAACTAACAAGTCATAATCGAGAACCTCCTAACCATATCGTCTTTTGCACTCAAATTGAAAGTATTAATGTTTTCATACTACGTATATAGCTCAGCATACTATGTGCTTTATCATGACATACAACACACCTGCCTGTAGAGTTTCTGAAATGCCATATATAGACAACTAACTTTTCATGCTTAAACATTTCAATTTTCCTTTCCCCTTACCTTTGACTATTGGAAAAAATCTAAATTATAAAGATGTATTCTTTCATTCGGCTCCAAGTCTGTCAATCGTATGAGTAGTCATGCTCGCTATTTTATTTTTTCTTCTCTTCCAATGTTGACAACATTTTACGAGATTTGACCTTTCACGAAACCTGCTTTCCTCATCAGCATTGAATTTACATTGAAAATGAATTACATAACTTTGCTGCTCGTTGGCTCTATAGTGATCCAACCATCACTTGAAATTGTTGAACTCCACCTACTTGCTTCCACAAAGACATCCTCCCAATGTTACCACATTTCCCTCTCCAACGATACCACTCAGCCATGTCATCTCTTGTGCCCTCCAGTTGGGCTCAATTATCATTCTCAAAGAAGTCAGTTGAATGTTTTTTCACAACTATGCATATGTTCACTCTTTACCATATTCCTCATGTTTTTTTGTTCCTTCCCTCTCTCTGCCACTGTCACTCTAACTAATACAATGTTTATTTCCTCTTTCTTTCCTTCTTTTCAGGACTCTGCAAATTATTGAACTGGAAGTTCTCAAACGTCATGAAACATTGATTGAGGACCTAAACCTTCTTCAAATTTTACAAACGTTGACATATCAACATGGTTATTCAACTTGACATTCCCCCGCCCTGTCTATTGTTGCTTCGACATAGGATTGTGCATCATCATCAACTCAATTGTCCTCTATTCTACCTACTGCCATTCCATTCATGGCACTAAGCCCCTATCCTAAGAAATGGTCGATCCGGGGTAGGGTGCTTGCAAAAACATTTGTTCGCTTACAATGATGATCAAGGCTACAAAAAGGTCTTTTGATTTAACCTCCTTGATTATGCCAATGATACAATCCATCTCTCTACCTTTAGTGATATGGAAGATTCCTTGCATGACCTTGTCCAAATTGGGAAGCTTTACATGGTTTCAAATGGAAAGGTTAAACTAACAAACACAAATTACAACCATCTAGATAGAAAATGGGAAGTATCCCTCTCTGCAACTTGTACTATTGAACCTTCCTTAGATGATGTTCTGACAGTTCCTTTCAACCATTTTTGTTTTAAGTTTATAGATGAAATCATATCTGCAAACCTTGGCTCAATTTCGATATCATTAGCATTGTCAGGTCCACTTCTCTAGCTTCCACCATTCATCGAAGAGATGGCTCTGAAACACCTAGAAAAATTCTCATCTTACAAGACATGTATGTCTATAATATTGAAATCACCCTATGTGTGGGGGGCGGACATTGCCACACCCTGGGCAAGAAACTCATTGAAATTGCCTCTTCTGGTGCTTCAATTGTGCTTCCAATCATGGTTTAATCAAAGAGACCACTTGGCCCCTTCACCATCGTTAAGTAGAAAATTCTGGAGGTATTCCAAGTGGGGCCAACCACAACGTACAATTGTCAGCCTCATAGACTTGAATCCTATTGGAAAACCAACATGGTTCTTTGTTCATGGAACAATCACCTCTATTAACATGTAATATTTCTACTTCCTTGCATGCCCCTTCTCATCTGATGGAATGCAATCCATGAAAAAAGTTTTCAGCCACTCAATGGAATGTGGAATAGCACAAAATGTGGTGGGGCCTTCCCGGAATGTGACTATCAGTATGTACTAAAATTTGAAATGCATGACCACATAGGTGTACTGGAAAATGCCATCGCACTTGATAATGCTACAACTAAACTCATGGGTGTCCAAGAAAAATACTTGTTCATACTCTCCAGTGATCCTAGTGCTATCCACGAACTTTTTGCAAGGGTGCAGGTGGAAACAAATAACCAATAGACAGAAAAGGAAAATTTAGAGACATTTCGAGTCATAAGTGAATTCCATGATTTTTTTTAGAGTAAATTCTAGGTTTACCCCTTAATAGAGACATAGATTTCTCCATCCATTTAGTACGAGGTGTCACCCCCTTGTTTGATCTCCGTACCAAATGAGCATACCAAACTTACTAGAACTAAAAATATAGTTACATGAACTATTAGACAAAGGTTACATCAGGCCCACTATCTCACCATGGGGGACCCTGTACTATTTTTCAAGAAAAAGGATGGCACATTTATAATTTGCATCAATTATCATCAATTAAATAAGTTAATTGGTAAGAATAAATACCCTCTACTCTGAATTAATGATATTTTTGATGAAGTGATGGGAGAAACTAGATTTTAAAATATTAATTTAAGGAATGACTATCACCAATTCCGGATAAAAGATAAAGGTATCAATAAGACAACTTTTAGAAATGGATATGGTCACTATGAGTTTGTAGTGTTACCTTTGGTCTCACTAACGCATCAAAAACCTTCATGTGTTTAATGAACAAGATACTCTAGAAATACCTTAATAGGTTTGTGCTAGTATTCATAGATGACATTTTAGTGCATTCTAAAAATGAAGAAGAACACAAACAACATCGGATATTGGTGTTAAAAAATTTAAGAGAACATTAAATATATTTAAAACCTATAAAATGTGAGTTTTACAAATACATAATACAGCATTTAGGTCACTAAATTTCCTCTTGATCCTATAAAGGTTAGGGCTATTATGAATCGGCCCATACCTAATGATGTCTCAGTAGTTCGCTCATTTATGGAGATCAAAAGATATTGCCAAATATTCATAAAGGGATTTTCAAAATTTTCTTATCCCATTACTTCATTACAGAAAAAGGGAACAAAGTTTGAGTGAACAACCAAATGCCAAGAAAGCTTTGTCAAGTTAAAAAAACTTCTGACAGTAGCTCCTATACTAAAAATTGTAGACCTAAACAAGGAATTCATTGTTTGTACTAATGTATGTTTAGAAGGCCCTGAGGGAGTGTTGATGCAGGAAAATGCATTAGTATCCTATGACTCTAGGAAGTTGAAACCAAATGAAAAGAATTATGTTGTGTATCATCTAAAGCTGGTAATACTGATAGATGCTCTACAACTGTGGAAAATATATTTGTTAAGAAAAATATTTACCTTGATAATAGATCACATAAGCATGAAATATTTTTTCATCCAACCTTATCTAAATTCTATACAAGGAAGGTGGCTATCTTTCGTCAATGAGTTTGAATTCCATATTAAACACATAAAAGGAAAATAAAACAAAATAGTTGATGCATTAAGTAGAAACAGTCATGCTTTGATGGGAACATCAGTTAGTAGTATCGGTAAATATTTTGTGAAAAACATTAAAATTTCAATGCAAAAATATCATAAATATATGGAAATTCAACAAAAATTATAGAAGATGGAAGTCTGAGCATATGTTGAAAATTCTGAAAAGTTGCTAACCTACTGAAATAGATTGTCTATT
Organism: Pinus tabuliformis; assembly: GCA_031772625.1. NCBI lineage: Eukaryota > Viridiplantae > Streptophyta > Pinopsida > Pinales > Pinaceae > Pinus > Pinus tabuliformis. Next base: position 1,553,652,418 of record CM062818.1, on the reverse strand, counting down.
GCAAATGTGAGTGTGCTAAAATAAATGATATTGGATGAATATGACAAGAAAGCATATGAAAGCCATCCTGGATACCAAAATATCATAACAACATTAAGGAAAAAATATTTTGGCTAGGGATGAAGAAGGAGGTGGAAAAATACTTAGAAAAATGTATAGAATGTCAATAAGTAAATGTGGAACATCAACACCCTACTGGATTACTAAAGCCACTACCCATTCCCAAATTGAAGTGGGAAGTGATTTCATTAGATTTTATTGGAAGATTACCAAGGATAAAATGATAACATGAGTCCATCATGGTGGTGGTGGACACTTTCACTAAAGCAACACATTTTATAATAGTGCATTCTACTTTTAGAACCATAATGATTGCTAATATATTCATGAAGGAAATTTTCTGACTGCATGGAGTACCGAATATGGTAGTGTCATATATAGATATTAAATTTACCTCCAAGTGAAAGTGAAAGTTCCAAGACACATCGTTACAGCATACATCACTAACCCTATGTGCTGGGCGTTGGAGCCACTACTTACTCCTCAAAGAAAAGATTATAGACTCTCTTGGCTATGTGGGAGGAGCTGAGGTGAAAAAGATCCTTGCATTTACAAATGAGGGGGTATTTATAGCCAAGGGTGAAAATCACCCTTGTAGTTGTTTGACTACCCTCATGATTGTTTGACTTCCATGACTTTTCGACCTTACATGACTCTTTGTAAAACAAGTGGGTCTCTTGGACTTCCATGTTACATTACATTGATTGAAAACATGGCCCACAGTAGAGATGTGGATGAAATGACTTAGGACATGACTCAACAGGACAATGCTAGTACATTCATGCTGCTGCTGGAGTGCATGTCGAACTATAGTGCTACTGGGTGATGAATGTCTTCATGTTGTGCCACAACTTCTCCTTTGCATGGAAAAGTGCGCAGAGTCTTCAACGGTCGTTGGTTCGCTTGATGTTGCTTTGGTACGTTACTTCTTTCTCATATGTTGGAAGGCTTGACAGGCTCAACTATTTGTGAAAGGTGCATGTTCATCCGTTTGTCTATACGTAAGCACTTCTTCCATGTTTTCTCATCTTTCCGTCTACGAACACATCTTTGCATGATCATCCATTCGCGAGCACATCTCTTTGCATGCATCATTCATTCATATATTGGTAAGCCCGTCCTTTTGCATGTTTTCCCTTCATTCATTCCATTTGTCTTCGTGCCATGTTTGTTTGTGTACATGTACCTACAGTCGCTCATGACCAGACAACATCAAATCCAAAAACTTCCTAGTCTACCATGATATATGATCATTTTGGATGCAGGTGACCGGGAGAGGTAGCAAGGTTGCAAGGCGGGATGGAGGCTCTAGGCACTACTAATGAAAACTGCGCAAGAGTTACTGGGTGATGAAGATGGGAAATCTAGATTGACAGTGACGGCCTGTGAGGCCTAGCTCAACCAGACGACAAAATTGCGTAATTTATGGGAGGAACAAGTTGGGCTACGAGAAGGCTGGGTAGACAAAATTTGTGCATTTTCCGGAATGAGTGGATAGTAGGGGGGGCTTGACAACAAAATTTTTGTAATTTATTGGAGGAATAGGTCGGGCTGCTGGGAGGATTGGCGGACAGGATTTCTGTAGTTTCTTGGAGGAATGGGCCGGGAGCTTGGCAGCCAAAACTGCACAATTCTTGGAGGGAATTGGAAGCTATCTGCTGGGTCACTAACAGTAGAAACTGCGCAATTCCTAGAGGGAACTCGTAGTCTGCTACCGGGAGCTTGGCATAAAAAACTATGCAATTCTTGGAGGGAACTAGCACTCTGGTGCTGGGAGCTGCTGGTGAGAGAAACTGCACTAATTCTTGGAGGTCAGCTTTTTTATCATCTCTAAGTACTTTTTGAGTTGAGCGGACTACTGGGAAATTGAGGACCTGCTCATTCAAAGTGCACAATTTTCTGGATGAGTATTCAGTTGACTATTGGGAGGGCTGGCTGGAAAATTGTGCAATTTTCTAGGAGAGATATAGACGAGCATTCGGTGTTTGTCCATCCTGTCTGCATAATTTTCTTAGCTAGTAGAGTGTGAAAGGTCTGCAGCCTCAGTGCAATTTTTGAGGGAGTGAGTCCCAAGGTGGCTACCCGATCAAACTCTCTAGTTGACTAGAATGAATGCTGCTTGACTTTCTTGCGGGTAGTGCAACTTGAAATGGATTTCTTGGTGCTATTCTAGGTGACAATCGATTGAGTCAACAGAAGGGTGATGGTTCAACTATTAGAGGGGAGTCTGGTCATCAGAACTTCAACAAAAATGACTAAGTGTGTGAATAAGTGAAAGACACATATGTGATCCTACTAACACACACTTACGTGACTCGATGACGAGATGACTCAAACCATCTAGAAACACATGTTCAACATGACTGACTAACGGTGTAAGAGACAAGTGTGATACTTGTAATTAATCGTTGGTCGACTATGACAACGCTTGTGGGATAGTGATTATGACTTTGTGTGTGAGTGCGATAGAAGTTTTCATAGAGAACACAACAAGTACATAGGAAGTGGAGACTTTGAGCTTGACCGGAACATGGTCGCAAGAATGAATTTGACATCAACATGCAAAACATTGGGTAAAATGAACAAGCAAGGTGGATGCAAAGACTTACATGAGCTCACGGAGTGAACCCAAGTATGTGCATTCATGAAGTGAAACTCTCAAGGGAGGCTCTGAAATTGGGTGCAGGCAAAAATTTTCGAGGGTGGTTGTAGCCTCTACAAGAGCTAGAAATAACCAAAGAAAACCAATAATGATCTGTTATGAAACCAGATCAAGAAAAGATAGAAAATATAGATCAACTCCTTAGAATTCAGCCTCTTCGAGGGGGCAACCTCCTTTACATTACATAAATGAACAATTCTTCGATGATACAAATGAAAAGACCTCCTTTCTATATATATGAGTCTAAGGGGTTATAACATAATTAGAGCCGACATAACAATAATAATTTAAGGGCACAATAATAACAATAGTGGGCTTCTATGGGGCACAATAGTAACAATATGGGCACTACATGGGTACATCAATATAATAAGTGGGTTATACTAATAACAATAAGTGGTTACACTAGTAGTATAGGGGCCTAACATGCCCCTCTCCTTCAAAAAGCGTTGTCCTCAACGCTTGAGTAGTTCTTGATGCTTCTGTATAAAATTCTTGTCCTCCCATGTGGAATATTCAACGGGTAAGTTCTTCCACTTGATGAGATACTCTGAAATTGATTGATTTCGTAGCTGTCGGGTTCTTGTTTCTGTGACTGCTCCAGGTTCCAATATGATTTTTCCTTCCTCTTCAATTTCAGTCAATTTTGCTTGAATTGGCATCTTTTGCAACTTTTGAATAAGTGGCCATACTTCTTCGTCCTTCTTCCATTCATCCCTTGCTTCGTTTATCCAATCTGGTTGGATAATATAAATAGCACAAAATAATGCTTCCACATCTTCATCCTTGAAGAATCTTCCCATTCGGTAAGGTGGCCATTTTTTAGGTGCATGTAGTATTGCCAACATTTCCTTCTCATAAATAGCTTGCTTGAGATGTAGCAGTAAAAATACCCAATCACCTACATCAAAACATTTTTCACTACGATGTTGATCTACCTGTTGTTTCGTTTGATTTTGCACTGAAGTGGCGTTATCCTTTAAAAGTTGGAGAACTTGTTGTTGATGCTCGATGTGATCTTTCTCTACTTGAACCTTTTTCTTCTTGATATGTCCTTCTATCTTTTGAGGAGTGGTAATTTCTTCCAGTCCTTTACAAGATATGGTCGGATTCATTTCTTGATGCTCGATGTGATCTTTCACTTCTTGAACATTTTTCTTCTTGATGTGTCCTTCTATCTTGATAGTTTGAGGAGTGGTAATTTCGTCCATTGAATTACAAGATATGGTTGGATTCATTTCTTCTTTCTCGATGTGATCTTTCACTTCTTGCACCTTTTTCTTCTTGATATGTCCTTCTATCTTGAGAGTTTGAGGAGTGGTAATTCTTGCCAATGCTTTACAAGATATGGTCTGATTCATTTCTTCTTTCTCTGGGGTGGTGTCCTGGCATATATCCTCTTCTTTTGGAGTTTCTTGATCCTTTTGTTCCTCCTCTTCATATTCTATGTAAAATAATTTCTTCTCAGCACACCTATGACCTTTAGTGCATTTGCTATCACAATTGTAACAAAGCCCTTTTTCTCTTTTTTCTTCTAATTGTTGTGGTGTAACCCTTGTAGGTTGTGGAAGGCTGGGAGAAACAACACTTCCATCTTTATAGTTGTGAGGGGTATGCTTCCTGGTTTCCATAATTTTTCTTTCCATTATGTCACAAAGCCCTTTTACTCTTTCCAATTGTTGTGGTGTTGCTCTAAAGAAGGTGTTTCTCTTTGTATCCTCATAATGTGCTATCATTTCCTCCGTGAAAATTGACCACGTAACAAGTTTTTTACGAGAACAAAGCCCTTCATACCATAAAAATTGATCTGGTTCTAAATATGAAGATGCAATACATACCTTTTTCAACAGTTGTACACCATGTAGATCAAAATATTGCTCCATTTGAAGTATCCAATTTACCAGATCCTTTCCATCAAACTTCCTCATCTTGCTTTTTCTTGATTTTTTAGGAGCTCGACCTTAAAACTACTGTAACTCTATACTTTCAAATCTTTAAGTTCTGAAATTGTGAACTACAGTAGCCCTCTGTGTCCTCTTTCCAATGCCACCAGTCTGATCCAAATTGGATTCTCTAAGAAAGAATTATGCACAATTTCCCAAGATGACCTGATTATAGACCTTTCCAGAAGAGCGAAATTGTATGAAGTGCCACGTGTCACTGTTTCAACCTTTGGATCTGAAAAATGCATACAAGAAACTACAGTCCGTCCTCTTTCTATACCTTCTTATGAAATTTTAATCTGATCCCCAAAGAGAGAGTTATGACGATTTTCCTCAGGTCACCTGTTTTCAATGTAATTCAGTAGTCTGCAAAAATACCAACTTCCTTATATCATATCTCCGCAAATATCATATGAAAAGCTCTAAAATTTGGATCCAATGTTCAGCGCGATTTCTTCTCAAATGGGTTTTTTTTTCAACTTCTGAAACGTCACAGAAAAAAAAGTTATAACGCAAATGCCACGATGACTTGTTTGGAGTAGCAAAACCCTAGAATCCAAAGCTCTGATACCAAATGTTATGAAACCAGCTCAAGAAAAGATAGAAAATATAGATCAACGCCTTATAATTTAGCCTCTTCGAGGGGGAAACCTCCTTTACATTACATAAATGAACAATTCTTCGATGATACAAATGAAAAGACCTCCTTTCTATATATAGGAGTTTAAGGGGTTATAACATAATCAGAGCCGACATAACAATAATAATGTAAGGGCACAATAATAACAATAGTGGGCTTCTATGGGGCACAATAGTAACAATATGGGCACTACATGGGTACATCAATATAATAAGTGGGTTATACTAATAACAATAAGGGGTTACACTAGTAGTATAGGGGCCTAACATGATCCTAGTAGAGAAGAAACTACACCTTATAGGAGAGAAAGCACCAGTTTCCCTAATACATGTGAAGCACTCCATTGAGAAGAAAAGGTGATGTGAAATAACCGACTCGACATGACTAAGAGTAGTCAACAAATTAATGACAACAATTGAACCCATGTTAGGACATGCAAGAGAAGAAATGGAAAGGGTTACTTCAAGTACAAAAACTCTATAATGCTGGAGGAACACTAAAACAAATTTCATATCAAAACTGAGGAGAATACACTTACTCAAAGAAGAGTACTTGTATCCCGTTGATCCAATAATAGGAAGCCAACACTAGGAAGCCCTCCCAGAAGGGTTTCCCTATTTCTGCATAATGATAATTAGGGGTATATTTGTGAAATTTATAAAATACAATATACTGTAGAAGTAACCTTGAAACAAACTTAATAAATTATTGTGGGGATATTTATTAGCCAAGCGAGGAAAAAAAATGAACGACTTACCAAGTTAATACTGAAAGGAAAATTTAAGCCAATCCTAGCTGAATTAGTGAAATGATAGTGAAGACCCATTTGTGTTCCGGTTTGGACATCGACAAGGAGAAAACAAAAACGAGGGAGCCTTTTAGACATAAAACAAACCAAGGAATTTAAATAAGTTTGAAACTGAGCATCATTGAAAATTTTATGTCATTCAATGCACAATGGAGGTGTTAGAGCTCTAGGGTATGCCAAAATACCTTGACCAAAAACCCAAATGTGCGTGTCTCCTTTCTCATCGTGATGTTGTTATACGAGCCAACACACAGAGCGAGATAGGAAGGTTCTTGAATGAGGCAGGTTACAAACCATATCGCTAGGGTAAGAGAAGAATAAACCACAGTAGTTGTGGGATGATAGGACATCAAATCCAACTATCAAAGGGTGGAGAGTACGATACGCCATGTGAAAATTACTTGGGCCTAGCCTAGGTGACGCAAGACCATTCGACATGAGAATCAAGTCCAATATACGACATTACAGTAGCAGTACAGGTAAATTGAAATAAAGTTATGTGATAAGTTAGAAGGGGGGATTACTTCGGTTTATATGACCATACTCTTCCCCAATACACAGTTAGAAACATCAAGATTAAATTTAATATAGTGAGCACTGTAACACATGGTCAATCTCTAGTTAACACATGTCTCTTCAAGGAAAAATGAAATATGTTATAAATGAAAAGATAATATATGCTATTATAAAAAACAAAAAATGAAAATACATATTTTTCTAGTTTTAATTAAATCATTAAAAAACCCTATAACTTAGCATCAAAGGGATTTGGAAAAAGGGTATTCTCACTTGTGTCAATCTTGGTGGGACTGGAATAGTGAGCAGGGTGAAAAGTACTCTTTCATACCACCCATGTCCCACTCATGTCAATCTCGATGGGGTTGGAACATAAGTGAGTAGTATAAGAGCTACTCCTCCCTACCACCCTTGTTACACTCACATAACAATTTTGTATGTATGTAAGTCAAAATATTCTATTAATTCAAGAAAACGTTACAATGGGAGGAGCATAGTTTGAAAAAACCATTGGCCTCATTCCTACCAGACTTATTGGCAATATGGTAATGATAAAAAGATACTGACAATAACAAGAGAAAGCTTGAGGACCATATGCAACTTAACCAAAATTGCTCAAGTATCGATACCAAACCCACACTAAACATTTAACATTCATATTACCTAGAATCCGGTCATCCGTGCCATTGCCACATGGCTGGACTAAGGCTTCATGGATATGTTCCTCCATATGTGACATTGTCCCTTCAAGATTGTTCAGCTGCTCCTGAAGCCCTTTGTGACCTCTGAAAGGAGACAAACAGATCCATCATATGCTAATGATTATGCTGGAGGTCATTCATAAATCTAGTGATCTCGTTACGATCATCCTAACATTCCTGAGCCAACTACAACAAAAAATTATAAAAGTGAGGCTCATGAATAAAATATCTCAATTCCTATGCTAAGTGAATATTCCAATGTCAATTATGTATAGATTACATATGGTGAAAATAAAAACCATGTATATATATATATATATATATATATATATATATATATATATATATATATAAACTACATGAAATGTATTAAAAATAAGATCATTGGCCTCATCTGAGAGTTACTCTCTTTCTAAGATATGCATGAGCATGGATATATGGTACCCTTTATATAAAGAAATTAAAAAGAAAAGAGGCTTCAACAGGGGTACCACTAGCCATGCACAAGCTGATGCATATCTCAACATGAGAATAACCCCTTAGCTAAGGCGAAGAATCTTATTGTTAATATATTTCATGTAGTTTTATTATTATACACTATGCCCATTCTTAGTCAATTTTGTTTGAAAATCTAATAAAGATTTCTTGGAATTAGAATTACAATTTTAAGCTATGTAGTCTACACAATCAAGTAACCATGAGGTTTTTAAGACTTCAAGTCTATTTATATATTAAAAAATGCAATATATAAAATTAGGACATATCCATGTTAACCACTAATATATAAAAGATCCAAATCCATAAAATTTTTGATGGTTTTAATATTTTTCCATTTTTTTCACTCTAAAAAGAGTTTACCAATTAAAATAAATTTATACTAGTAATTATATCATTCTAATAATATAAATAAACTATAACCAGTTTTGAAATTTATTATTCACTAATAACATAAACAACAAATAACTACATGCATCATAAATATTTATTTTATAATATTCACTAATAACATAAACAACAAATAACTACATGCATCATAAATATTTCTTTTATAATAGATAAAATTACAATTTTCTTCCCAACAAAAACAAAAAATAACTACTCATTGCTTCTGCATCATGCTTACCTTTTAGGTGACCATAGAAGTTGCTTTACGAGAACAAGCATTATGATTCTTGTGGAGACACTTTGATGAAATGTATTGACTTTGGTCATGTCTATGTAAATATTTTATTACACGAATAAGAGTTATAATTTATGAGGGGATTTTTTGATGAAGTGTATTTACCTTGGTTATGCTTATGTAAATTTGTGACAGACTCTTCTTTTTTTATTATTATTATATGTATCTGAGATTTTTAACTTATTTGAGGATGAAATAAAAGTGAGTTCCATTTTTTCAATTAAATAAAATTAAGCTAAAATATTAGTTGAAAATAATTATATTATTTTATATTAATGGAGAAAATGGTTATATAGTTGTAACATATCTCTGTAGTTTAGGATTAGTTCCTACAGTTTAGGGGTCTGGTTGCAACTTCCTAATTCCTAGTGTTGTACTTAAATGATGTAATCTTTCATTCATGAATAATAGAGTGTACGAGAGTGATCTCTCTGTTCTGAGTTTAGTCTCCAGGTGCAGGCCTCACTTGTGAGCTACATCTCCTTTATCAATTTTGTTCACATTTTATCTTGGTATCAGAGCTCAGATTGGGTGAGCCTGATCTTGTATCACCTCTTGTGACTGAAGTGCCTTTGTGGCCAGCTTGCCTTGTGGCAGAATTGCCTGTGTGGTTTGAGGTGCCTATGTGGCCGCGTGTACACAAAGAGCTTTGTGCTCAATTGAGCAAGTGGACTGCAGAACACTTGGCTCACACTCAGATGTTTTTTTTCTCTGAGTTGAAGGGAATTGGTGCGCTTTTCGCACTAACAGTAGCACCAGGAGCAGAATTCGCACGACTGTTAGTCTATTAATAGCGCCAGAGCGCCAAAATACCCGATTGGCGCGGAATATCACGGATCTCTCGCTCCAACAAATTTCTTGGCGCGGATTTTTCGCTTGGGAATGCGCCAATACGCCCGAGGATGTGCCAATCCACCTTCAAGGGGATCTATGGGAAGCCTCATCTTTGCTTGACGATTTGCAAAGGGAGAAAATCAGAGAAGTAGCAGATCTATTCGGGAGAGGAAGATCGGATCAATTTTTGATCAGATCGATTTTTTGGTTGTATTGAAAAATGACGAATTTCCTCATCGGAGTGGAATTGATCTTGCTGAGTTGTCATATATTGTTGGATCTAAATTAGTGAGTAGATCACGAGAGCAGCAGATCAGACTTGCCCGGTGGTGGCGTATTGAAGTTCCTGATCTGTTCGGTGGTAGCAGATCGGACTTTCCCGGTGTAGCGTATTAGAGTTCCTAGTCTGTTTGGTGGTAGCAGATCGGACTTGCCTGGTGGTGGCTCATTGAAGACTGATTCATCAGAGGATTAGAAATTTATCAGTCCAATATGAATAACAGTGATGAGTACTCTCTTAAGCAAGAAAAGGCGTGGTCTATTATCAGGCCAGTAGATTATTTGCTCAGGAAGTAATGGTTGCTGTTAATTTTGATAGGAATCGCCATCGAATTGACTTTCTTTATCCTTCAGCGTGGTCTTTTGGCTTCTAATGTTAATGAAAATGGAAGGTTTGTGCCCAACAAACCTCATCGGGTTGTTTATGAGACGCCTGTTTCTCGGTGTGCTCAGGATCATTCGGGTTCGATGGTGAATTCTGGGGCTAAAGTACTCCTAGGTTTGAAGAGAAAGTCCTTGCGAGTTGTCGTGACGGGTGGAGCTGGCTTTGTTCGCAGTCATTTACTTGATAGGCTCATGGAAAGAGGCGACAATGTTATTGTTGTCGACAATTTCTTCACAGGAAGGAAGGAGAATGCTGAGGTGCGGATTGCTCGAATTTTCAATACATACGGTTCGCGAATGTGCCGTGATGATGGTGGTGCTGCAAGTAATTTTGTTGCTCAGGCTTTGTGACAGTCTATGGACATGGGCAATAGACATGGAGCTTCCAGTTCGTTTCTGATCTGGTTGAAGGCCTTATGCAACTTATGGAGGGCGAACATGTTGGTCCTTTCAATCTTGGGAATCCTGGGGAATTTACAATGTTAGAACTAGAACAGATTGAAGAAGGAGAGGATGACTCTAACAGTGATTGGCACATTCCATTGCTAATGGAAGGAAAAAGTGTGGAAGATGAAGAGCAGGAGCAGAAACAAGAAGAAGAAGTAACAGGAAATGTAATCAATAATGCAAGCTCAGAAAAGGCTGAAATAGACAGATTTGAGGTAAGTCCCCTACCAAGGAGATCAAGTAGGAATACTCGATTACCTTCTAAATTGAAAGACTATGCATTAATGTCAAAGTTCTTAAACATTGTAGAACCTGCAAATTATGAGGAAGCAAGTAAATTTGATGCATGGATGGATGAAATGTATATAGAATCAATAAACATAAACCATACTTGGGATTTGGTTGAATTTCCTGAAGGTAAAACCCACATAGGATGCAAATGGCTGTATAAACTAAAAATAAATGCAGATGGGAGTATAGAGAAACTTAAAGCTAGACTGGTAGGAAAGGGTTACTCACAGCAAGAGGGAATAGATTTCGATGACACCTTTTCTCCTGTAGCCAAATTAAAAACCATTAGAATGCTAATTTACTTAGCAACAAAACAAAAATGGCAGCTACACCAGCTAAATGTTAAGTCTGCATGTCTGAATGGTGACTTGAAGGAAAAAATTTATTTAATACAACCTGAAGGTTTTGTGAAAACGGGACAGGAACACCTTGTGTGTAAATTGAAAAAGGTACTTTATGGTTTAAAACAGGCACCCAGGTCGTGGTATGAGAAAAGTGACTCATTTTTTGTACAGCATGGCTTTCATAGGAGCTTGAATGATCCAAATCGGTATACCAAGTTTAATAAACTGAGGCAAATTAGTTTGATTTCATTGTATGTAGACGATATGATTGTAACAGGGAATGCTAACAATATGATCAAAGAAATCAGATGTCACAAGTGTATGAGATGGAAAGACTCTGGAGAAAGCTTTCTTACTCAAGGGAAGTATGCCACAAGCTTGCTGGAAAGGTTCAGAATGGTTATTCTAGCAGGTTTTCCAGATTTTGATTGGGGAGGTAACTTGGATGATCGAAGATCTATCACAGGTTACGCATTCAACATTGCATAGCATGGAGTAGAAAAAAGCAGAGCACTGTAGCTCTGTTTCATCGAGAGAAACTACTATCAAAAAAGATATGTGTTGAATATTGTAAAACTTGTGATAACATGGCTGATATGTTTACTAAGCCTCTTGGGCGTGTAAAGGTTGAATTGTTTAGAAGAATGTTGTTGAATTGTTTAGAAGGATGCTAGGAGTTCGATAATCCTTTCTCCATTAAGGAGGCGAGTTGAAAATAATTATATTATTTTGTATTAATGGAGAAAATGGTTACATAGTTGTAGTTTAGGGGTTTGGTTGCAACTTCCTAATTCCTAGTGTTGTACTTAAATGATGTAATCTTTCATTCATGAATAATAGAGTGTCCCAGAGTGATCTCTCTGTTCTAAGTGTAGTTTCCAGGTGTAAGCCTCACCTGTGAACTACATCTCTTTTTTCACTTATGTTCACATTTTATCTATATTCACTTCAAATTAATTGTGGCTCTTCATTTTCTAACCCTCATGATATTGAACACCGATCATTGCATTGCATACTCTCTTCGACAAAACACTGTGCGAAGCATTGGCCGTACTGTCTTTGATCATTGCATTGCACACAAAAAAACAGTGTGCACGAAGCATTGGTTGTACGTAGCCCATCTATTTAAACAAATAAGTTGAGAGTACGTAGCCCATCTATTTAAACAAATAAGTTGAGACGTGTCGCAGAAATCAATAGAAGCATACATTGAAATCTGATGAGTATAAATTAGCATTGCTAATTAATAACTGTAAATATCAGAAACCCCGTTGTTTCTCTTAATCAGTGTACCCAAACGGAAGGCTAAATAGTAAGATGTTTAAAGGAAATAACTAGTTTTATTTTATTATTTCGAAAGACGTGAAGTTTTGATCGTATTTTTAAACCAGGTTGTTTTTCAAAGTGTATTATAAAGAAATATCAAAATTAATAATTTACTTGAAATAAAATAGGGTGGTAATAAGTATAACTTTTGGCATTCAGAAAGAGAAGAAGAAGCTCTGCGGCTCGGATCTGGAACGATGGCTAGGGTTACCAAACAGATCTGCGCCGCCGACGCACCACAGACCAGGGAAGCGGGCACCAGAGAAACAATACGCAGTCCGTCTAGGAGACTAGTAGCTGGGCTCATCGAAACAGGCGCACAGTCAAAGTTTTGGTACTGTATCGAACCAACAAGAAATTACCCTGCGGCAAATCGATCCTCGCTCAGGTATTGTTTCAAATTTCTTGATAATTCCCAATTGGATTGGCCCGGATCCTCCACCGGGCAGGATGAATCGAAACAGGCGCGACAGACCCTGGCGATAGCCCATACTCTCTCGGCCCAGGACGTCTCGCACAGGACGGATTTGGGGTATATATTACCCAGCTCTCGATGGTTTGATGCAGTCATGGTGAAGGCGGAGATGGGAAGCGCGAAATCAATTGACCCGCAATGGAAATCCAATGAAGTGCTGCTGAAAACAAATGCGCAGAGACGGAGACGGCTTCGAGGCGAGCCAAAAAACAAACCCTTCAGGGCAGATCGACTCCTGACAATAGATCGGCTATCTTACAGGGTTTTCAACCCACCCCCATTCAGATCTGCACAAGACTTAACGTCCAGATTGGGAATGGCTGCTCCAACAATAGCCGCACAGAACGATACGCCTCACATCCGCCCAGACCTTACAAAGATAGGGATCCACAGGAGCGATCCACTGCGCAGAGGTACAGATCTGGCTCAACAGAGGCTCCACAGAACCGATCTAACCCACACAGATGCAGATCTGATACAGATCTTCATCAAAATGCTCGAAGGAAAACACTACTGCATGCGGCTCAGGAAGGCAACAAGCATCCAGGAACTAAAAAAGGAAATACAGAGCCACCATGGAATCCCAGAAAGATTACAAAATCTCATTTTTACAGGATTCAATTTGCAAGACAATAAAACCCTGCAGCATTATGGCATAGCTAATGACTCAACCATAAATCTAACACTCCGACTGCGTGGCGGAAGCTCTGGAACCAGCTCCAAAAATACAGCTACCTTTCGAGATGCAGTAAAAGGAAAGGAAGAAAAAATGGGGAACAAAGCAGCACCAACAACAGAACTGCCAGGACCCTACATTGTCGAACAAAAGCCAGAATCACCAACTCTTCAGGTATCTATACCAGAGGTAAATAACCTATACACTGATTTATCAAACACTGATGTAGATTCAATGGCTACTGGCAAAAGCAGATGCCTTGCATCAATGGATCTACACAACTTGGACATCAAACTGCGAAATTTACCTCTGCCCTAAAGGGTTTTTCATAGTAAAATTTGATACAGAACAGGAAAGAGACAGTATTATTAAACAGGGGCCTTGGTTTTGGGGCAGTGCTGGCCTCTTCACAACCCCCTGGTTCTCGGGATTTGATGCTACTACAATGATAGTCTCAACCACGCCTGTATGGGTGAGGCTACACGGGCTCCCACTGCATTTCTGGCATCATAAAGTGCTAACTGCCATTGGGAATTCTCTAGGGAAATTCCTAAAAATGGATGAAGACAGAGCAAACAGGGGTATCTTTACATTCGCCAGAATATGCGTAGAAGTGGATTTGAGTCAGGGGCTACCTGACCACATCACGCTAAACTTCAACAATACCCAATGGATACAACAGCTTGACTACGAAAACACAACATTCTGATGCAGGAACTGTTTGCAGACAGGGCATCTCCAAAATGATTGTCCAACAGCTCGAAAGGACCCTAGGAAAACCAAGAAACAACAAAAAAGGCCCAAAGGTTGGCAACACACAGAGCCATTGGAAGAAGAGGACATCAAGGAGGACCCTCCAGAGAACCACATGGAACCAGAACCTCAAATGGGACAGAAACAAACTCAGGAAGCAAAAAACCATTTTACTCATACAGGGCTGATCATTACAGATCTACATCATGAGATGCAAACGGAAGTAAGTGGCATAAAAAGAACCCATAGTTCGGAGGGCTCAGAATCAGACAAAGAACAACAAATAATCACCATGGAAAACCAGCTAGCTATACCCACAGCAGACTCGGGAGGATGGCGCCGGGTGGAGAAGAAGAAGGGAAGAAAAGAATAGGCTTGCTGGAACTTTTTTAATTTACATTTTCTGTTACTCTGTTGGATCCTGTACTTACAGGAAATATTCATTTGCTATTCAGTGTTATTTTCTTTACTGCTGCCTGTTATTACAGGAACAGCCATCTGCATATGCCTATGGCATCTACAAAATGTAATTTTATCAATTATGAATAAAATTACGATTTTTTCCTAGGGGAAAAAAAAAACTTTCGGCATTCAGAGCTGTATCATTTTCTTTCTACGGCTAAAAGTATTTCTATCTTATATTATATTATGTTATATTATATTTATTTAAAATTTTTCAAATAAAATTTATATTTTAATTAATTTAAATATTTAGTTAATTTTTTATATTTTAATTAATTTAAATATTTAGTTAATTTTTTATAGTTAAAATGTGAAAATATATATTTTAATTATACAATAAAATTGATTAATCTAAATGTTTTTTTTTAATTTTAAAATATTTTAAAATAATAAATAATAATAATAAGTTGAAATTTATTTTTATATTTTTTTCAAAACACGCATAAAAAAATCTTTAATGTGTTAAACCATTTTATAATAAAAATATTCCTATAACACTTATTCTACCTGTTTTCTCCCACTGGAAGATTAAAGATTCAAGAAAAGGTAGTGGCAATGATGTTATCAAATCCTCATCAATGCATCTCATTAATAAGTACGCTTATTAGAGAGAACGACTATTTTTACTATGAAATCAGAAGTTGTATGCTCTATATTTTTACTAAAAATGAGAATAATTTAAAGTAATTATTTAACATTTTTAAGTAACTTAAATGTTTAACAATGTCCAGCCATGAGTTGAAGTTGTGAGACATTACACATGCCAAGGATGGAGCACATTAATTATGTAGGAAAAAACTCTCATGATTAACGGACCATTCATGGCCGGAAAGCACTTCCTAAAAATATATACGGGGATTTCGCCAAAGTCAAGTCGCTGCTATTGTGAGCTGCTGAAACTCTTTCACAGGAGGGGCACATCGTAAGGGTTGACGCGGGCCTCAGAGGTGGCGACGACATTTTGAGAGCTTTCAGTTTTTCCAGCTCCATGTGAAGTTTTCTGTTCTCGTCTGTAAGTGCCTCATTATATTTCTTCATAACCTCGTAGTCCATTTCGATTTGCTTCAGCTTCGTCATGAAACAAATTCATCGGATCAATGAAACTGTCAACCCAATAGCAATAGCATCTCCATCGGATCAAAACTTATAACAGAAATCGATCAATAAAACTTTCAACACAATAGGATCCATCGGATCAAAACTTTTTCAGTTATAAATTTGCTGGAATTTTAAGTTTCCATTCAAAATCTAATGAATATACAATGAAAGAATAAAGGACACTAGCTAACCTTGCTCGTCTATTTTGGAACCACACTTCAACTTGTCGAGGACGGAGATTCAACTGTAACGCCAACTCTTGCTTTTGCTTCTGCCGAAGAAGAAGAAGTTACAACAGCGAAAATCATGACGAAAAACAAATGATAAATAAATATTGTGAATAGAGACTTACATCTTCGGGTGCCCTGTTCTTTTTGAAGCTTTCTTCCAGGAGAGCACACTGTTGGGTATTTTTAATGCAAAATACCAAAAACAGACAATATGTTCACCACAGAGCCAATGCTCTGTTTCCTCTGTCCAGGATCTTTTGACAGAAAACCTCTTAGAAACAAAATGACTCAGATCAAACCATTAAACTGACACAAAACATTTCTATTCACAAATATATTTCCTCATACATATTCATCCTCTGTTACTGAGAGGGATTCACCACAAGAAAAACATTCAACAAAAAAAAATTCACTGTGTTTTCACCTAAGAATTCACTGAGCTGGGTTTACTGCTGTAAATCCCATTTTACATTCACTGCTGTAACAAAACTTTACTGCTGTAATATAAAGACTTACATAAGATTACTGCTGTGAAAAACAAAATTACACAGGCTTACAAAAATTCACGCTCCACCATTTCCTTTATCCACTACTTGTCCAAAACCACACATGGTTTTCCTTCACCTCTGTTTTTCAATTCCCACAAAAAACATTACAACATATTTGTGCACTGCTGTGCATACACCCTCTGTTTTACAAAATCAACACAACCACCATTACAACCCACGAGCATTTTTCTCCTTGGCTCGTTCATCTTCTTTTTAACTTGTGTCAATATTCTTTTTACATACCATTGCCCAAAAAAAATGGTCAACGCGTGAAACAAAAACTTATTACATACGATTTTTGTTTTTAATACGTGCCGTATAAAAACATATATAAAAGAACATATAATAAAGTTTGCCCATACCCATATTAAAAGGGCCTCACCAAAACTTCGTAAATGCATTAAAGACCACAGCGTTTCCTCCACGGCAGTCAAACTGGAAAACCTTTCACTCCACCCAATGCATTGATTTGCTGCAGGCCCGTATGCACCTTACGCGATCGACGGTGGAGGATGAAGAAACAAATCCGACGGCGGTAATGAATATCGGAGGGCAGTTTGCAGCAGGGCTTTAACCCCCGAGAAGATGACGTTGCGTTACGTCAGGGCAATGACACGCGTCTGCACCAAATCCCATCGGAGCCGCATATACGGAAACAGCTTTTCGCTGGTAGGCGGTCCGAGAAAATTAAGCAGGTTTCCGGTTTTGCTTTGGCGGTTTTGGGTGAGTTACGCACGGAGTTGAAATTAGATTTCAACACTCCCCTTTAATTTCAACTGCTGTGCATTCGGTCATACCGAGACACTTTCTCAAAAATTCAAAGCTCTTCTGATCAAGTGGCTTTGTCAAGATGTCTGCTACCTGTTCTTGAGTCCTGCAATGTTCTAGGACAATTTCTCCATTGTTCACTAATTCTCTGATGTAGTGAAACCTTGTATCAATGTGTTTCGTTCTCTTATGAAACACTGAATTCTTTGACAAAGCAATAGCTGAGCTATTGTCACAAAAAATCACTGTCGCTTTTGCCTGCTCTTGGCCTAAGCTTCTCAACATTCTTCTCATCCACACTGCCTGACATGCTGCTGCTGTAGCTGCTACATATTCAGCCTCTGCTGTAGACAATGCTACAATGGACTGCTTCTTAGAAGCCCATGAAATGGCTCCTGAACCCATATTAAAAACATAACCGGAAGTGCTCTTCCGATCATCTACACTTCCAGCCCAATCGCTGTCTGTGTATCCAACCAAATCTGAATGTTCTGAGGCATGATATAAAATTCCAAACATTTTGGTGCCTTTGACATACCTCAAGATTCTCTTTGCTGCCTGCCAATGTGCCTCCTTTGGCCTCTCCATGAACCTGGAAATTAAACTAACAGCATACATTAAATCAGGCCTAGTTGCTGTTAAATACATAAGGCTGCCTACAATACTTTTGTACAAGCTAGGATCAAAATCCTTGCTGCTGTCCTCTCTGCTGAGCTTTAATCCCATCACTGTGGGAGTGATTGCTGCCTTGCATTCTTCCATCTTAAATCTGCTCAAAACTTGATTTACATATCTTGCTTGAGATATAAAAATTCCTTTTTCATTTTGATCTACTTCTATGCCTAAGAAGTATCTCAACAAACCCATGTCAGTCATTTCAAATTCATCCTTCATGACTGATTTAAAATTCTCAATGAGCTGATCATCATTACCTGTGAAAATCACATCATCAACATACAAAACAACAATTAAAATCTTACCATCCTTTTCCTTGATGTAGACTGTGGGTTCTCCTTCACAATTGTCAAATTCATTATCCAATAGATATGAATCTATCCTGCTGTACCATGCTCTTGGCGCTTGCTTCAGCCCATAAAGAGCTTTCTTCAATTTGCACACTTTGTGCTCTTCACCTTTCTTCTCATATCCAAGAGGCTGTTCCACATAGACCTCTTCCATTAACACTCCATTTAGGAATGCTGACTTCACGTCCATTTGGTAGACTTTCCATTTGTTTTGAGCTGCTATGGACAGCACTGCTCTCACGGTTTCCATTCTTGCAACCGGGGCGAAAGTCTCCTCATAATCTCTCCCATACTGCTGCTTGTAGCCTTTGACAACCAGCCTTGCCTTGTGCCTTTCAATCTTGCCTTCAGCATTGCTCTTGGTCTTGTAGACCCATTTCACACCAATGACTTCTTTGCCTTTTGGTAACTCAACCAAATCCCATGTTTTGTTTCTCTCTATGGCATTCATCTCCTCATTCATAGCTTCTATCCATTTCCTATCTTTGATTGCATCCTCGAAATGAATAGGATCATCAACATGACAATACAAGGCAAATAAGGAATTCATTCCTTCATTATAAATGTCACTTAGATTTCTAAATTTCTTACCTCTTTCACTTGGTGTGCAAGTGCTTGAAGATGCACTTGAATTTCCTCCTTGTGGTGTGCTTGGAGAAGCACTCTCATTGATCCTCAATGGTGTACCTTGTTGTCCTTGTGTTGTCCTCAATGGTGTTCCTTGCTGTCCTTGTGTTGGCGCTGCTGTTTGGGGATGTACTTCAGCCACTTCCTCTTCATCTTCATCATGAGACAAACAGTTCTTGACATTAACTGTTTTCTCTATGCTTCCATCCCAAGCTTCCTCTTCAATGAATTGAACATCCCTGCTTACAAAGAACTTCTTGGTAGATGGAATGTACAGCCTGTAGGCTTTGGATTCATCACTGTATCCAATGAAGATGCATTTCTCCCCTTTGCTGTCCAACTTCCTCCTTAGCTGATCTGGTATGTGTGCATAGGCCACACACCCAAAAACTCTCATGTGGGTGACTCCTTGCTTTCTCCCACTCCATGCCTCTTCTGGCACCTTGTTCATGACTGCTTTTGTAGGACACCTGTTCAATATATAAACTGCACAATGTACAGCTTCAGCCCAATACTCATTTGGCAAATGCTTTGCCTTCAACATGCTCCTTGCCATCTCCATGATGGTTCTGTTCTTCCTTTCAGCAACTCCATTTTGCTGTGGGGTGTACCGAGTTGTAAACTGTTTATGAATTCCATTTTCTCTACAGAATCTTAGGAATTCGTTGGAGATATACTCACCTCCTCTATCAGTTCTCAATACTTTTATGTGCAGCCCGCTTTGGTTCTCAACAAATGCTTTGAAGTTTTGGAATTTCTCAAAGACTTCACTTTTGTTCTTGAGGAAATATATCCAAGTCTTTCTTGTAAAATCATCAATGAATGTCAAGAAATATAGGCTGCCTGCTAATGATGGAGCTTGCATTGGTCCACACAAATCTGAGTGGATAATCTCTAAGGGTGTCTTTGCCCTTATACTCTTCCCTGATGGAAAACTTTCTCTATGTTGTTTTCCCAAAATGCAGCCTTCACATAGGCTGTCCGGTTTCTCTATCAATGGTAATCCTCTTACCATTCCTTTTCTGCTCAATAAGTTTAGACCTCCAAAATTTAGATGCCCAAATCTCAAGTGCCATAACCAGTTCTCATCCTTTGGCACGCTTTGGAAGGCCTCTTCGGTGACTGCTGCCATTTCCCTTTTGTTCTTCATGTCTGCCCTGATCCGGAGAGGGAACATCCTGTTCCTTGTCATCTTCACTTCAGCAATGCATCTTTTGCTGGGTGGTATATCCATGATGGTGCACACATCATTTTTAAAGAAAACATTGTAGCCCTTATGGACAAGCTGTCCAATACTCAAGAGATTACATCTCATTCCGGGGACATAGTATACATCTGCTATGGTTTTCCTTTCTCCTTGCTTTGAAAGTATTTTTATTTCTCCTCTTCCCATAACAGACACTTTACTATCAGTTCCTAGTGTGACTTCTGATTTCACATTTTTATCTAGGGTAGAAAAGAAGGCAATGTTTCCGGTCATATGGTTGCTGCAACCTGAGTCTAAAAACCATATGTCCTCACTATGTGTTTCAGCCATGTTACAAGCTAGCAGGACATTGTCTTGACTGCTGTTTTCTCTTGTAACATTTGCATTTTGTCTACTGTTCATATCATGTTGTTTCTTTCTACAATCACTTGCATAATGTCCATACTTTTTGCAATAATAGCATTGAACATTAGATTTATCATACCTTTGTCCTTGAGCATGATGTTGTCCTCCTTGTTGGCTGCTGCCTTGGCCTTGGTTCTGATTTGGATTGTTGCCTCTTCCTTGTGCATTTGATGAGCTGTTCCTTCCACCTCTGTTCTGGCTTCTGCCTCTTCCTCTTTTGTTTCCTCTGCCTTGACCTCTGCCTCTTCCAAAGGACATCTGGGTCTTGAAGGCTTGCTCAAGAGATGAGTTTTCATTCCTACTCAACCTCTGCTCATGTGTTATCAGTGATGCATGCAGCTCATCAACTGAATAGCTTGAGAGATCCTTTGTCTCTTCAATGGTGGTGACTATGGCATCAAACCTTGAGGGTAAGACCCTCAATATTTTCTCCACAATTCTTCTGTCTTCAATGGTTTCTCCATGAGTTCTCATTTGTGTGATTACACCAATCACATGAGTGAAGAATGAGTCAATGTTATCTGACTCCTTCATGTTCAAGTTCTCAAAATCCTTTCTCAGCAATTGTAGCTTTGCTGTCTTCACTCTCTCCATGCCTTGATAGGCTGTCTTGAGGGTTTGCCATGCTTCATTGGCTGTCTTAGCTGCTGCTAACCTTGGAAACATACTCTGGTCTACTGCTAGATACAACAACACACGGGCTTTTGAATCTTTCTTCCTATTGTTCTTCAGCAGATCCTTCTCTCCTTGAGTTAATGCATTGAACTCAGTTTCATCTGCTGGTTCTTCAAAGCCATCTTCAACTATTTCCCATAAGTCTTGGGAGGCAAGCAGGGCTGTCATAGTTATTGACCAATAATCATAGTTCTTCCCATTAAACTGTGGGAGCTGGGTGTTAAACAAACCCATACCAGTGCTTGTGCTGGCCATTCCTTGTATTCTGATCTATGCCACTAAATCCTTGACTGTGTGTTTAAACAGCTGACTGTTTCTTCAGCAACACAAAAAAAACTTTGTGAAATACCTGAGTATTCTCTTGACTGAGCCTTCACTTTGCTTGAGAAGTTTTACTGCTGCAACAGGTCCTTCTTTCAGCTTCTTTGTCACCTTCAAAGAGCCTAAGCCTGCTCTGATACCACTGTTGGGTATTTTTAATGCAAAATACCAAAAACAGACAATATGTTCACCACAGAGCCAATGCTCTGTTTCCTCTGTCCAGGATCTTTTGACAGAAAACCTCTTAGAAACAAAATGACTCAGATCAAACCATTAAACTGACACAAAACATTTCTATTCACAAATATATTTCCTCATACATATTCATCCTCTGTTACTGAGAGGGATTCACCACAAGAAAAATATTCAACAAAAAAAAATTCACTGTGTTTTCACCTAAGAATTCACTGAGCTGGGTTTACTGCTGTAAATCCCATTTTACATTCACTGCTGTAACAAAACTTTACTGCTGTAATATAAAGACTTACATAAGATTACTGCTGTGAAAAACAAAATTACACAGGCTTACAAAAATTCACGCTCCACCATTTCCTTTATCCACTACTTGTCCAAAACCACACATGGTTTTCCTTCACCTCTGTTTTTCAATTCCCACAAAAAACATTACAACATATTTGTGCACTGCTGTGCATACACCCTCTGTTTTACAAAATCAACACAACCACCATTACAACCCACGAGCATTTTTTTCCTTGGCTCGTTCATGTTCATTTTAACTTGTGTCAATATTCTTTTTACATACCATTGCCCAAAAAAAATGGTCAACGCGTGAAACAAAAACTTATTACATACGATTTGTGTTTTTAATACGTGCCGTATAAAAACATATATAAAAGAACATATAATAAAGTTTGCCCATACCCATGTTAAAAGGGCCTCACCAAAACTTCGTAAATGCATTAAAGACCACAGCGTTTCCTCCACGGCAGTCAAACTGGAAAACCTTTCACTCCACCCAATGCATTGATTTGCTGCAGGCCCGTATGCACCTTACGCGATCGACGGTGGAGGATGAAGAAACAAATCCGACGGCAGTAATGAATATCGGAGGGCAGTTTGCAGCAGGGCTTTAACCCCCGAGAAGATGACGTTGCGTTACGTCAGGGCAATGACACGCGTCTGCACCAAATCCCATCGGAGCCGCATATACGGAAACAGCTTTTCGCTGGTAGGCGGTCCGAGAAAAATTAAGCAGGTTTCCGGTTTTGCTTTGGCGGTTTTGGGTGAGTTACGCACGGAGTTGAAATTAGATTTCAACACACACTGTTCTCTGGACAATCTAAGCTTCTTCCTGGAAGAGCCCTCTTCTTCCACATCGTTGAGTACCCTCAACCAAACTGATCGGTCATTCTCCAATTCCTCGCCATAGCCCCGTTTTCGCTTGATCTCGGCATACCCGTTCTCCTTGTTGTTCCCGTTGGTATCCACGGTGCTGCTGTTGGACGTCGACACATTGATGACCCCTGCATCTTCGTTGAGATCAGATCGCCATGACACGGCTACCGGATGGATCAGAACCTTCGCTTCCCCCTCGCCACCAACACCCATGGTGTCTGCACATTAAGATTATCGTTCTTATTATTCAAAAGCACAATTAAAACAACAGACATATCAATTAAAACGCCATTAAAATAAAATTCAATCTGTGCTTGAAGTTTAGTTTTAACATGTGTTAAAGAGAGCAAGAACATACCAATAGATGGTGAGGTCTTCTCCCAGGGCAAAGTGCCGCGGCCCGAGTCAGGGGCTGACGGAAACAGATGTAACTGCACGGGAAGCCCACTGACATTTCTTTGCGAAACGTACATCTGATCAGTGATTTTCCCATCACCTATACCCAAACCTAAAGAAAGGCCTGTACTGCAATCCTGATCCATACCTCTTTTTTTTGTCTAAGGTTTCGATAGAGTGGGAATGATTGAAGAAGCTATAAAATAGAAAGGAGATATATAGGAGGAGAGAATGGCGATAGATCCAGAGTCCAGCCTGACCCCTCAATCGTTAACAATAACTATAATTATTATTATTTACTGTTAAAATGATAGAGGTTCACCGTCAAACACAACGTCGTTGGTCGTTGACAAATTAGTGTGTTGACAGCCTAACATCATACCTCTTTGACCCGTCTAGTCGGCCAACGAAGAGAGGGCATACATTATTATTTGGAAAAAAAAATGAATGGCTGTATAAAACAAAGTTCATATCACATTATTTTTCGATTTTTTCATGACTTCTCCAATTTCCCACACCAACATTTTTCAAGTTCACGAGGTGAGATAGTCATGCTGAGTTAAATTAATTATTCGATTTTTGAATCAAAAGAATTTCAGGTTCAAAATGGAGGAAGATCCCATAAATTTATTCAATAAATAAATTTTAGTTTTAAAATATATAACAACATTATAAAATTTAATATATTAATTTAATATTTTATTAATTTATAACACTAAAATTACTTTTGTTTCGTAAAGCGTTGGTTTTCGTGGGAGGTAAGGAAATAAGTTAACACCCTAAAATTTAGAGGTATGTGGCCTGAGTGAAAGTTTGTCTCTTATGGAATACTAATGGGTTATTTGAGATGACCTCTTTTTTCTTGAATAAGGGCGACATGTCAACCTTGGTTTTCCTTTAATAAGAGTGATGGGTCACCCTGCATTGGTGGATAACACCTAGCAATAGTTGTCTTCACTATTAGTTTGAGTTATGATAGGTTTTCCCACCCTTTATTAAAAAAAACTTACAATTTTAAAATAAATTATTATTAATATAATGGTTGTTGTTATTAATTTTAAATAAGATTAATGTTTAGCTATTAAATTTTATGATTATGTTTAAAAAACATTAAAAAAAGTGTTTTAAAAATTTATAATATATTAATAAGTTATATTTTAACACAATTTGAAATTAAGATTTAATGTTAATTTTCTACTTTATATTAATTTAATTCAAAAAACATTTTTATTTTTTAAATTAGTATTAATTTTTTTACTATAATATTTCAATGTTATGTTATCTTTTGATTTTTTATTGCATTATATTTTATTTTTAGATTTATACTAATAACGTTTTTAATATTATTAATATTTTATACAGTGATTTTTCTTTTGGCTTTTCAATGGTTTAGTTAAGGTATTGCATCATCATACTAACCCAATTTGAAGCACAACGGGTTTTGATTTGAGTTTGAGGCACCCTATTCTTTCATGTTGTTTTTGAACATTACATACTTAGTCATAGTCATGTTCTTAATCTAGCATTTCCTTTAATTTTAAAATTATATAAGTTATGAAAAGCTTTTCAATTTGCTTGATATTTCTCAAAAAATTCTTTAGAGATATTGCAACCCCAAATTTCATAAAGCTATAAAATAATTACAACGATGAGTTGCAGAGATAAATTTTCTTTTACTCCACATAATAGTCTACATAATTTCAATTTTTTCAATGTTGAAATAAACTTTTTTGGATTTGTTTATCCATTTTTATTGAAGTTCATATTAATCTTATGTTGTACATTAAATTTAAGATATTTGTACTAAGTTACTTTGGTTATCATTTAGAAAGTGAATATTAACTTTATGGATTTTTTAATTTTATCATTTATTATCCATGCAAAAGTCATACTTATAGTAAAGGGCCATATTTAGAATTCTTATTTTTTGGCATGATCATGGACACATTTCCCGGTAGTAACAATATATTATGTGAAGAAAGGAGAGGAATGATGACTACCTCGTTAAATTTATCAAAAAATAAAATCATCATCCACACAACCCTATAACTTCTAGATATATATGCTAAAAGGAGTGCTAGATGAGGAAAAACTTTGATTGAATCCAATATTTGAACAAATATCTTCCAACTATTGCTATTTATTTTTTAACTTGAGAGCAACAATCTCATATAACCTTAGTATTATAATTCCTTTAAAAATAACTGTTTTCTACTCTATTTCAAGAACCAATTATAAATAATACATTGTTTTTTCTACCAATTCAATAAACAAGTTATCTTTATTATTGCATTATTTTCCATGATGATATTAAGTTACTTAAAATAAAGAGTTGACTTATAAATTTAATTTGATTTTAAAATATATTTATTAATTTATAATTTAAAAGTAAAATATACCCATCTAATTATTATAAAATATAATAAATTAAGATTAAATTTATTTTTTATATACACTAAATATTATAACTAATTAAAATATATATAATTTTTTAACTATTCAAAATGCTTAACATTTAAATGGAATGTTCTCGTTCCATGATTTGTTGAATTCCTCGTCAATTATTTGCTGAAGTCCTCATCAATAGGCATGATAAATCACCATTAAGTCAACTTTTTATTTTATTAGTCATAGTTAAAATCCATCCCAATCCATCCCATATTGGGATTATATAAAAGTAATTAAATTATAATTGAATTTCCTCATTCAAAGATTTTTTAATTTCCTTACCAATAAGGATAATAGACCACTATTGGGTTAACTTTTTGTTATTTGCCTATGCTAACATAATTAAATGTATTGCCCATCACCCCTTAATCATTTACTAATCCTCACTCATAAAAATAATAAAAAAAATCATATTTGGTTAGATATATAATTGATTTTTAGTATTAATAAATTTATGTCCAAATAATTTTATTTGGGTGTATTTTTTTCCTTTATAATTTAAATGATATATAAATATTATAATTTAATTTTCCTATTCATGAATTAATTTTTATTATAATTATTTTTAGAAAAGTATTTATATAAATTAAATGATTGATAAATATCAAAAGAAAAAAAAAATATTTATTTTATAATATATTTCACATTATATAGATTTTAAAAATCCTAAAATTTAATTAAATTTAATTATTATATATATATATTTATTTATATATATATATATATATATATATATATATATATATATATATATATATATATATATATATATATAATATGATGATGATGGTTAACGTCCACTGAGACCAAATTGGTCTATCAGACCTATAATTTTCTTAGTTTCTAATTCTCTGGCTCCTCGTCTTTCTTGGCGAGATTGGTGCTGTAGCTTTCTTTTTTTTCTCTACGGTCTTCCAACTTTCTTTATCTTGCATCTCTTTCATCTCTTCTGATTCTTGGGACATTGGTGTCTTAGCTTCGTGATCCACTGTGTTCGTCTTTTTGAAGATAGTCGGAGAAGAAGTTTGGTCTAGGAGATCTGCATCGCTGTTAAATGAAGATTTATTTTGTGCGGTATTCGAGTCCTCATAACTGTTGATGCTTGAGGGGTTGTCGAGTTCACTCTTTTGTTGTTGGGCGGGGCTTTCCCCCTGCTTGTCTTGAAAGATATTTCTCTCTTGCTCGATTTCTTGTGATTTAGAGTTTTCTTGAGAGTATCCCTCTTTGATGACAGTGTAGTGTTCTCTTTGTGCTCCTTCCCACCATGTAGATATGTGGTGATTTTTTCTAGCATAATTTTTCTGGGAGGCTTTTGGGCAATTTTTGGCTAGGTGGCCTGTCTCAAAGCAGGATCAACACCTGAAGAGGACACTTTCATAATCAAGTTTCTGATTCCACACATAGTCTTTACCTGTTAGATGTATTTCAGCTGGGAATCCGGCACTGAAGTCCATTTCCACACAGATGCGTGTATTTAGATATTGAGATTATCTTCAGTTTAACATATAGGGTTAACTTGTAAATGGACTCTGTTAGAATATCATGGACTAATAACATGCCTTACTAGTAATACATGCCCAAAATTCCATAACTCGTGTTCATAAAGCACATGTTCATATGACATTTTTTTAATTAATCAATTAAATTAAAAGGAAAGAAAAGACATAACTACATTTTATATAAATCTCAACTTTTCATTTTTTTCTTTACCTAGAAGAACCAACAACTAGGTCATTGCCATACTTGCACATGTTCATACAACATATTTGATTTTAATTAATCAATTTAATCAAAATTGAAAAAACCATATAACTATATTTCCTTTTGTTTATTTATTTATTTTATCTAGACTGGGCTTGTCATGCCCCTACACCTGCGGTAGTCTTCCAACCGATTATAGCGAGGTGCGGCACCACCGAACACTTTCTTTTCACCAATACTTATGTTCGTGGACTACGCCTAACGTTCCACTTATCCTACTTAGTTTGTGTTTCACAACCAAGTATTATTAATGTGTTCCTTTATACCAATGAATACCCATACACATTCATTATCAACAACATATACAAGAGAAATGCACAACAATATAAAGGGAGGGGCAACTCCTTGCAATATGAGTCTGCCCGAATCAATATATTATACAATCTTCACTTTTACAATGTACAAGTTAAATCTTGGGAAACCCCAAATTTACACAGTCAATTTGAACAACTTCGGCAAACTCGGTTGCCCAACTCGTCGACACCTCTGCATGGCTGCCGCACGACTCTCCAACCCTTTGTTCACCTCGTTGCACAATCATGTCATTTTCCCAACTTGGGTGCGCCTCCAAGTCGCCACACACCGGTGCCTCCAACCGAGACACACTTCCGTTCACAAACCAACACACCAACAAGCCTTCATGTACACTTGCACGATGGGTGGGCGGTCACCCGAGTCGCCAAGACACCCACGCCAAGCCATCACACAAATCGGGCGCCACATGTTCACCATGCACGCCTTAATCGACAAACGAGCACACCTTGCCCAACACCTTCACCCAACTCCAAGTGCGTTCACCGACTGTGTGGCTAAACCAAGACTTAGCGCATGAGATATGCACCTCACCTCCTCTTGTTTCTGTGCACTTGAACTGCGCACTACTTGTGTGAAGTGTTGATCGAATGATCTCCAAACGCATTACATATATATCCATCGCAATGTGTGGGTGGGGCTTGCCCAGCCGACCACCCAACCTTCGTGCGCACACCCCTTAGCCATCGTTCAACACCCAACACATGAGTCGGCCCGCCCTCCATTGCAAGTTGGCCTCAAGTATATCGCCAAACGCTCCAAGCGGGTATAAACTCCATCGAACTTTCATTTGTATCGCATATCGTTGCAAGTATTGTCGCAAGTCTGTCGCACCCGTGTCGTGCCCGTCGCACAACCACCGTGCGCTCCAACTCATCGCCTACCTGCACGCGTGCCTGGTTTGCCCGGCGCCCAAACGCATTGCACATCTGCATGACATTACATCCTCCTCCACCTGAAATTGTATTGTCCTCGACAACACATCATCCTAGTAGCCATCCACCAAGATCATCAATATCCATGATGTCAACTCCTCCACATAGTGCAACCACCTCTGCATCATATGTAGAACCATCGTCTCCACCATGTCTCTCCCCGACAACCATCTATCACTAAGATCACCATATCAAGGTATACACCTCATCAGTATGTCATCCATCAGATATCCTCTCAATCCATGATCATCGACCACCCTGTCACAATCTCCACATGCTGCTCTCCATCATGGAAGGTTGGCCCCTCCATCCAAGCTACATGCTCACTGCAACATCTCGTGTCGACCTCATCATGTATCATCATGTGAACTGCTACCATGATACTCCAACACAATGCTAACACATCTCTTCACACTTTGCGACCCCATGTCTGAACTAGTTGGGTAGCTAATCCAACTGTCATGCTAAAACCATGAGAGTGAACATCCTCATGCCATCATTAGTCGTTTCTCAAAACATCGTGTCACCTCCTCAACTCAACCAAGAATCCATCTCCATACAAGTGTAAGCCATGCTCAAGTCCATGAAGTTGTCCTCATCTCATCTCCAACATGTTGTCCATGATGCTTAGTGTCAATGTGCTGCATGAAACTAGCCACATCTATCCCAACATCTTCCACATGTGTATCTCCTCCATATGAAGAGATCATCTCATCAATATTCAACTCTCGGTGTGCCACATCCAGGTCCATGAAGCAAACTCCATCATATCTGTAATGTGCCATCCCTGAAGTCATAGAATCAAGTATACACCTGTCTCATCTATCCATGTGCTGCCCATGATCATATATCAATCAGCTCCCATGTGTCAAAAGTGGTTGAGTCTCAACTCAACCCATGCCCAAGTGTTGCCACCAAGGCATCATCATCATTGTAACTCCATTGCTCCAAAGTGTCCCCAAGTCCACGATATATGAAGTTCCAAAAAGTCACAACAATCTCATGTCATCATGAGCTCCATAAGTCATCCCCAACCAACATCCTAACAACCATACAAGTCTCGGCCCAAAGGTCTCTGCAAGATGCCTCAGTTCTCCATGTAGTAGGAATGCTCCATAGTATGCTCACAACTCCATCCAAGTCCATGGCCTTTTTGTATACAAGTGCACAAACTCTCCATCGACTCATAAGTAATAAGTCTCCATGTCATATTAGCAAATCTACCTGCACAACATCCCTGCTTTGGCACTCCTCCTTGGATGCCCATAAGTGACACCTCTACAAGTGCTCCTGCATAATGTCCTTGCATAAGACTGCCAAGTTCCATGTCTCCAACCTGATGTCCATGATTAAGTTGCCCATGTAGTCCAACCAAGTAGACTCATCACAACAACCGTTCTTCCTCATCCAAGTCTACAATCTTCGGTCTAGTGAACTCGGTCACCCAACCATATCATCATCCTCACGTCACGAGTCCCTTCCATCATGGCTCCTCCACTGAAGGTTCCACCAAGACTTCCTCTTGGTCTCGGCCATGAGAAGTCCACGCAAGCATCATCGTACCTCAAGTGTGTGCCCTCCAATCTGTCCATGAGTCATGCCGGGCACTTAGCCAATTTTCCATGTGGCTAAAGCATGACCCAATCCTCTGCAATGATGATCATGTTCCTCCCTTGTCACGGGCCTTTGTACCTTCTACCATAAGGTCACAAACAATCCCAACAAGTCCTGCAACAATCAACAATCCTTGCTTCTCCATACAAGGTCTCATCATAGACATCCATGGTAAGATTCTCCCTAGCATCGACAAATTGTCTTTTCCCTTCCCTGCATATGGTCCATCTACCAAATTTTCAAATGAAACACAAGTATCAATAGTACTTACATCATCATGAGGCTCCTCCATGTGAGTATCCTCATCCATCCATGTTTGCAAACTGCACGATCCTGGTCCAACTTGATCAATCTCAAGTTCATCCTCCATCGTTGTCATATCTGCAACATCCTTGATCATCACGGCTTCCTCTTCCTTGTGAGCACAATCTGCATCTTCATCCTGCTCCATTGTCCAACCAAGTTGAAGAAGTTCGTCTTCAACATTCTTTTCCAAGACTTCAAGCTTATCTCGAATTCGGGGATTCTCTTTTTTCATTCGCTTCAACCTGTATAAGGTAAGCAAGAGCTTCCCTTCACATTCTTCCAAACCTGCCATGTCTTGTCGTTCAGCTTGGCCCAAGCACT
The DNA here is from genome assembly GCA_031772625.1 of Pinus tabuliformis. NCBI lineage: Eukaryota > Viridiplantae > Streptophyta > Pinopsida > Pinales > Pinaceae > Pinus > Pinus tabuliformis. The sequence goes on along the minus strand of CM062818.1, from coordinate 1,553,621,284 downwards.
ACGCTTCACCCGTGCTAAACCTGTTTTACCATTCACCAGCTTCACCAAGTTCCCTGCAACCTTGAACCAGTCCTTGTCCCACTTGTATGTGAAATCAGCGTCCTTCACCTGCAAGTACCTACTTCCACTGTCACTTCGTCACGAGAAACCCTGATCTGATACCAACTCCAACCGAGCTTTGATACCAACTGTCACGATAGTGCAGTGGGATCAGCACTTCATCGTCAACCCGGTCATCAACTAGCTCCGATACCAACTGTCACGCCCCTACACCTGCGGTAGTCTTCCAACCTCTTATAGCGAGGTGTCGCACCACCGAACACTTTATTTTCACCAATACTTATGTTCGTAGACTACACCTAACGTTCCACTTATCCTACTTAGTTTGTGTTTCACAACCAAGTATTATTAATGTGTTCCCTTATACCAATGAATACCTATACACATTCGTTATCAACAACATTATACAATAGAAATGCGCAACAGTATAAAGGAAGGGGAAACTCCCTACAATATGAGTCTGCCCGAATCAATATATTATAAAATCTTCGCTTTTACAATGTACAAGTTAAATCTTGGGAAACCCCAAATTTACACTTAGTCAATTTTCACAGCTTCGGCAAACGCGGTTGCTCAGCTCGTCGGTGCCTTCGCATGGTGGCCGCACAACTCTCCAATCCTTTGTTCACCTCGTCGCACAATCGTGTCGTTTGCCCAACTTGGGCGCACCTCCAAGTTGCCACACACGGGCGCCTCCAACCGAGACACACTTCCGTTCACAAACCAACACACCAACAAGCCTTCGTGCACACTTGCACGATGGGCGGGCACTCACCCGAGTCGCCAAGACACCCACGCCAAGCTGTCGCACAAATCGGGCACCACACGTTCACCGTGCACGCCTTAACCGACCAACGGGCACACCTTGCCCAACACCTTCACCCAACTCCAAGTGCGTTCACCAACCGTGCGGCTAAACCAAGACTTAGTGCATGAGATATGCGCCTCACCTCTTGTTTCTAAGCACTACTTGTGTGAAGTGTTGATCGAATGAATGATGATCGAATGCTCTCTAAATGCATTACATATATATCCATCACAATTTGTGTGGGTGGGGTTGCCCAGCTGACCACCCAACCTTTGTGCGCACAACCCTTAGCCATCGTTCAACGCCCAACACATGAGTCGGCCCGCCCTCCATTGCAAGTCGGCCTCAAGTATATCGCCAAACGCTCCAAGTGGGTATAAACTCCATCGCACTTTCATTTGTATCGCATATCGTCGCAAGTATTGTTGCAAGTCTGTTGCGCTCGTCGCACAACCACCGTGCGCTCCAACTCGTCGCCTACCCGCACTCGCACCCGGTTCGCCCGGCGCCCAAACACGTCACACATCTACAGGACGTTACAGGGCTAGTCTCATACTCGCATCACCACATGCATTGGTAGGTGGCCAATCTCATACTCTCATTACCACATGGTTGGGTCTATTTCAACATTTACTAGTATAACCTCTAGATGTGTAAGTATGCCCCTTCTAGATGCATCATTGAATGGGGTAAATAAAACATGGCACCCAGCCATACATAATACTTAATTTCTATAGCCATCACTATTTGAGTTTCCCCCAAAGACTTCCTTTGGTTCCTGATTATTACTAAGCACTAAGGAAATTCTAGTTATATTCTATGGAGGTTAAATCCTTGTCATCATTCAAATACTTATTGATAATTAAAGTATCAAATTCATATAAATTAAATGGTTCTTCAAGATTGACAGGCATAATTCATTATAAGCATGAAAATACTGACTACATGATACATCTCACAATTGCCAAAACTAAAAATGCATTAAAACTAACTATATTATTATTATTAATTTAAAAAAATAAAATTTAAGTTAAAAATATGTACATTGAAAAAACATGGAACAAGATTTTTAGACATGGAGATTTAGCCCCACTTTAGCATGAACATTATTAATTTGTAAATATACTTTCTTACACTACCACTCACCAATACCATGGCTTATTAACACATCATGCCCAAAAGATTATAAGTCACCTGAAACGATACTTGTGCATATGACATTTTTTTATCAAGCAACTGAATTAAAATAGAAAAAAACCTAACTACTATGGAAATAAATCTCAACCTTTAATTTGTGTATATTAATATGAATATTCTATAATATCATTTGATATTACCTCTGTACCATTCATCTAATAAATATTAGAAACTAAATTAAAATTTTAGAATCTCTATTTCAAAATAAACACTAATCTCTAATAATTATGAGTGTAATTAATAGTTTATAAATCTTATTTGAAAACAGAGAAACCTATCACTTTAGTCATTCATATTACTTAAATATACCTGATATAATTATATTTATTGTTATTTTGGTGTACCATTGTCATTAGAATTCATATATTGTTAAAAAAAATATTGTTAATAATTGAATGACAAAATGCAATGATGATTTGTGTTTTTTTATAATTGAATGAAATATTATAATGTTAGTTTGACCTTTCTCTAATATGCATATTTAAGATGATAGTATTTTTATGGTGAGGTTCCTCCTCATGACACTGTAGCAGATTCATTAGCCTTCAAAAAATATACCATTTCTACATTGTGATTGACCATGGACATCCAATCTATAATTTTCTCCATCTAAGGTTCTTTGACTCTTAATAATTGTGCACCAACCACATGGTAGAGTGTGACATCATAACTATGGAAAGGACGTTATGTCATAAAGCTAGTGAGTAGAGCCTTGTGGGGCTAAGCCCTTTAGCTTGGGACAAGGGGCCAATTCTTTAGAATACTATTCTACAAATTATTCCAATGTGTAATGCATGGGACAACATCAAATGCACCTCGGCCTTTATAATATCGCGGAATCACAATCGATGATTTCACTATGTAACATTTGGCTGCAGTCCCAAAACTTGTGTTCTATGATGAGTGACGTTGCCTGATCTACATGAAGCATAGACGATTGAAGACCCAAATCAGAGCCCTCTCTATAGTGATTTCTAATCGGAGGTGTAACCTTGGTTCATGGCATGTCAATTCTCCAATTGTTTATCGTCGATCACCTTCTGTGTTTGGGTCTTGGTCATGTGGATTTTCATGTGACTCTAGTCGAGCCCCCGTATTAGAGCCCTTCAATTAGAGGTTATCAATCAGAGGTTTTACTTCGATGCACAATACATCTCAACCTATGATCATTGATCTCCCATACATCACTCCATCACTGGCACATATCTACCATGTGTCACGTTTTGAAGAATGCCATGTGCCACCCTTGATTCCATTGAACTCTTTGTGACTGTGGTGGTAGCCCCAAAATCAGAGCCCTCTCTATTGACGATTTCCAATTGGAGGTGCAACCTTGCAGCATGACATGTTAATTCATCAATTTCCTATCGCTGATCACCTTCTGCATTTGGGCCTTAGTCCTTTGGCTCTTCACATAATCGTAGTCTAGCCCCTGTATCGAAGCCCTTCAACCAAAGGTTATTAATCAGAGGTTTCACTTTGATGCACAATATGGCTCAACCTACGATCGTTGATCTCCAATACATGACACCATCACTGCCACGTATCTGCCACATGTCACCTTTTTCATAATGCCACGTGCCACCCATTTTTGGCCTGTTATGAGCCTTGAAACTATCAAACCCGCGTGCTATGTGTCAACCCTTTTGGCACGTCGTGATGATTTCAACCTCCCCGTGTCACTTGGTTCAATGAATTACTGGCTCCAGCGCATCCCTTAATGCATCCAGTCGTTGTTTTCCATGTGTCTCTTACTAGAGCCAATATTTTTGCTACTACGTATCCCTTTGGGAGGAGGGAGAAAATGTTTGAGCTCCTTTGGTTTGTAGACAAATCCTTTGTTAATTTGTTATCATCCATCCCAACACTCTAACACTAGCGGCTCATTACCAGTAGTTTCCTCCATACCCTAACTCACATATCGCAACTCACAATATCAACACTTTTAAGATGTGGCCCATTCTCGGAAAGTTCCCCTTGATAGTGGATTTGATGTTCTATTGAATTATTTTTCATACCTCTCGAGGGTCCACATATCAAAACGGATAGAAATATCCAAAGTTGGAAGTCAAAACTTGAAAAAGCAAGGCATTTGGAGGGCGACAAGGATCACTAGATATCTTAAACGGATAATGCAGTGACACCTTGGACCTACAGGACATTCCTGTTGGTCTATTGGTTGAACGAACCTATTTATCATAGAGTTATATCAGACTAATAACATTGTGGAAAATCTTTTTTAAATTTCAAATACATGTAGCATTGGTAGTGTATAATAGTTAAAAAATATCTAAATTACAAATCTTTGAACTATGCTATAGACCTCCAAATAATAATATGCAACCTCGATTGCTTTATCATACCAAACTCAAATGTGAAATTGTAGTTGCCCCTTATCATAGCTTTTGGAATACGACCTCCAATAAGATCCACTGTCCATGCACATATCTTGCTCTCGCTGTCTAATTTATTCATTAATTACCGCTGGTTAACTGACTCTGTGCATTTACTGTCGTTTTATTCCCCCTTATATGAGTATTGCATGTTTTACGTCCTTGTACAAAGGTAAATTAAGATGATCGATTGGCCATTTTCTCCACAAATTTCCAAAATATTTCTTCTAGTGTCAAGGTTTTAATGCCCAAGAACTCAAATATATATTTAATCAATATGCCACATCTTTTTAATGATTGTAACTTAAATTTCTAAAATTCCATATATAGACAAACAAATTTCTATGCTTAAATATTTCAATTTTCCTTTACCCTTACCTTTGACTATTGGAAAAAATTTAAATTTTAAATCTTTCTTCTTCCATTTGGCTCCAATTGTGCCAATCATGTGAACACTCACACTCGTTGTTTTAGTTTTTCTTCTCTTCCAATGATGACATCATTTTATGAGCTTTGACCTTTGAGGAAACCTCATTTCCTCGTCATCATGGAAGCTACCTTGACAACGAATTCCATTACTTTGTTGCTCGCTAGCTCTAAAGCGATCCAAACATCACTCCAAATCATTGAACTCGACCTTCTTTCTTCCACAAAGACATCCTCCCAATGCTAGCACATATCCCTATCCAACGTACCTCTCAACATAGAACTTTGCTTATGGCTGCTTACAATGGCCATGTCATCTCTAGTGCCCTCTAGTTGGCCTCGATTATCATTCTCAAATAAGTCAGTTGAACATTTTTGTACAACTATGCATATGTTCACTCTTCACCATATTCTTGATGTTTTTTCATTCCTTCCCTCACTCTGCCATTGTCACTCTGACCTATACAGTGTTTCTTTTCTCTTTCTTTCCTTATTTTAACGACTCTACAAATTATTAAACTAGAAGTTCTCAAACGGCATGAAACTTTAATTGGGGACCTGAACCTTCTTCAAATTGCACAAACGTCGTCATACCAACCTGGTTCTTCAATGTCAAATGCCCCCACCTCATCTATTGCTTATTAGACAAAGGATTGTGCACCATCATCAACTCAATTGCCCTCTATTCTACCTACTACCATTCCATTCATGGCGTTAAGCCCCTGACATAAGCAATGGTCGATCCAGTATATGGTGCTTGGAAAAAAATTCGCTCACTCCTATCGAGGCTCCGGAAAGGTCTTTGGATTTGACATCATTGATTATGCTAATGATACAATCCATCTCTCTACCCTTGGTGATATGGCAGATTCCTTACATGACCTTGTCCAAATTGGGAAGATTTTCATGGTTACAAATGGCATTGTTAGAATAACAAACACAAATTACAACAATCTAGATATAAAATGGGAAGTCTTCCTCTCTACAACCTGTACTATTGAACCTTCCTTAGATGATGTTATGACAATTCCTTTCAACCATTTTCATTTTAAATATATACATGAAATCAGATTTGCAAACTTTGACTCAATTATCAATATCATTGGCATTTTCAGGTCCACTTCTCTAAATTCCACCATTCATCGAAGAGATTTCTCTCAAACGCCTAGAAAAACTCTCATCTTGGAAGGCATGTATGTCTATAGTATCGAAATCACCCTATGGAAGGAGAATTGCCACACCTTGGGCAAGAAATGCATTGAACTTACCTCTTTTGGTGCTTCAACTATGCTTTAAATCATGGTTTCATCAAAGAGACTTCTTAGCCTCTTCACCATCGTTAAGTAGAAAATGCTCGGGGCCTTCCATGCGGAACCAACCACAACATACAATTGTCAACCTCATAGACTCGCATCCCACTAGAAAACCAACTTGTTTCTCTGTTCGTGGAACCATCACCTCTATTAACATGTAATATTTCTACTTCCTTGCATGCCCTTTCTCATCTGATGGCATGCAATGCATTAAAAACGTTCTCAACCACTGAAATGGAATGCGGCACTACACAAAATGTGGTGGGGCCTTCCTCAAATGTGACTATCGGTATGTGCTGAAATTTGAAATGCATGACCACACAGGCATAGTAGAAAATGTCACTAGACTTGATAATGTTGCAACTAAACTCATGGATGTCAAAGAAAAAGGCTTATTCATGCTCTCCAATTATTATTGTGCTATCCATGAGATTTTTGCAAGGGTGTAGGTGGAAACAAAAAAAAAATAAACATAAAAGGAAAATTTAGAGACCTTTCCATTCATAAGTGAATTCCATGATGTTTTTTCAAAGGAAATTCTAGGTTTAACCCCTAATAAAGAGATATATTTCTCCATCCATGTAGTATGAGGTGTCACCCCCTTGTCTATATCTCCTTATCAAATGAACATACCAAAGTTAGTAGAACTAAAAATGTAGTTACATGAACTACTAGACAAAGGTCACATTAGGCCCAATGTCTCACCATGCAGAGGCCCTGTACTATTTCTCAAGAAAAAGGATGTCACATTTATAATTTGCATCAATTATCATCAATTAAATAAGTTAATTTCCAAGAATAAATATGCGTTACTCTGAATTGATGACATTTTTGATGAAGTGATGGGGGCAACTAGATTTTAAAATATTGATTTAAAGAATGGATATCACGAATTGTGGATAAAAGATCAAGATATTCATAAGACATTTTTTAGAACCGGATACAGTCACTATGAGTTCGTAGCATTACCCTTTTGTCTCAATAATGCACTAGCAACCTTCATGTGTTTAATGAACAATATAATCCAAAATTTTCTTGATAGGTTTGTGCTAGTATTCATAGATGAAATTTTAGTGCATTTTAATGAAGAGGAACACAAAGAACATCGGAAATTGGTGTTACAAACTTTAAGAGAACATTAAATATATGAAAAACTTAGCAAATGTGAGTTTTACAAATACATAATACAGTATTTAGGTCAGTACATTTCCTCTTGATCCTATAAAGATTAGGGATTTTATGAATTGCCCCATACCTAATGATGTCTAAGTAGTTCGCTCATTTATGGGGATCAAAAGATATTATCAAAGATTCGTAAAGGGATTTTCAAAATTTTCTTATCCCATTACTTCATTACAGAAAAAGGGAACAAAGCTTGAGTGAACATCTAGATGCTAGGAAAGTTTTGACAAGTTAAAACAACTTTTGACACTAGCTCCTATATTAAAAATTGCAGACCCAAACAAGGAATTCATTGTTTGTACTGATGCATGTTTGTAAGGCCTTGGGGGAGTGTTGATGCAAGAAAATGCATTAGTATTCTATGACTCTTGGAAGTTGAAACCACACGAAAAGAATTATGTTGTGTATCATCTAAAGCTAGCAGTAGTGATAGATGGTCTAAAACTATGGAGAAAATATTTGTTAGGATGCAAATTTACCTTGTAACGAATCACATCAGCCTGAATTATTTTTTCATCCAACCTTATTTAAATTCTAGACAAGGAAGGTGGCTATCTTTACTCGGTGAGTTTGAATTCCATATTCAACACATAAAAGGAAAAGAAAACAAAATAGTTGATTATTTAAGTAGAAACACTCATGCTTTAATGGGAGTCTCAGTTAGTAGTATTCTTACATATTTTGTGAAAAAAAATTAAAATTTCAATGCAAAAATATCATAAATATCTAGAAATTCAACAAAAATTACAGAAAATGGAAGTCTGAGAGTATCTTGAAAATTCTGAAAAATTGCTAACCTATTGAAATAGATTGTATATTTCTAATGTGAGTGTGCTAAAATAAATGATATTGGATGAATATCAAAAGAAACCATATGAAAGCCATCCTGGATACCAAAATATCATAGCAACATTAAGAAAAAAATATTCTGGATAGGGATGAAGAAGGAGGTGGAAAAATACTTAGCAAAATGTATAGAATGTCAATAAGTAAAGGTGGAACATCAACACCCTACTGGATGACTAAACCCGCTGCACATTCCCAAATGGAAATGGGAAGTGATTTCATTGGATTTTATTACAGCATTACCAAGGACAAAATGATAACATGAGTCCATCATGGTGGTAGTGGACACTTTCACTAAAGCATCATATTCTATACTAGCACAGTCTACTTTTAGAACTGCACATATTGCTAATATATTCATGAAGGAAATTTTCCGACTGTAGGGAGTACCAAAGATGGTAGTGTGAGACATAGATCTTAAATTTACCTCCAAGTTTGGGAAAGATTTGTTTGGGTTCATGGGAGCTTAATTAAATTTAAACTTTTCATATCATCCTCAAATAGATGGATAGATAGAAAGGACTAATAAGATCTTGGAAGATATGTTGTGAATGTACATCATGGATAGGCCTAATAAGTAGGACTATTTTATTTATTTAGAAGAATTTACATATAACAATAGCTATCAAAATTCAATAAAAATGAGTCCTTTTGAAGCTTTATATGGCACAAAATGTCATACACTACTTAGTTGGAGTCAACCGAAAGATCGATTGATATTAGTATTGTATGCTTTGAAGGCAATGGAACATGTGGTACGTAAGATTAGACAAAACATCAAAGCTGCACAACACATGAAAAATGGGTATGCAAATAAGAAAATAACTCATAAAGAATTTAATATTGGAGACCATGTTTAATTAAGACTAAAATCAATAAAAAGTACCTTAAGAACCAGGGTCTTTCAAAAATTGACTCGATGTTTCTTATGACCTTTCAAAATCTTGGACAAAATTGGTCCGGTAGTGTATCAACTCGCGTTTCCTAGCCATATTAAAGTTCACAATGTCTTTCATGTGTCTTTATTAAAGAAATATGTTCATGATGATTCTCTTGGTATTGATTGGAATCTGATACAAGTGGAAATTGAAGGAGATTTCCCGTTAGAGCCACTATACATCTTAGATCAGAAAGAAATGTTTCTCTCGAACAGAGTCATCACTCAGGTTAAAGTGTAGTGGAGGCACTTTACACTTGAGGAGGCTACTTGGGAGTGGGAGGAAACAATGAAAGAACCTTATCCAACTTGGTTCAAGAATGAAGAAAATGAACAATAAACATCGACGATAGTGTTAATTTATAAATAGGGGGAAGATGTAATACCCATTTGTTTTTATGTGAATGATTGAATTATTTTTAGGTGTCATGGCTAGAAAGCCATGATAAGATCGACTTAAAATTAACAATAAAGTATGATGATGTATTAAATTAATTTTATTAATGAAAAGGAAAACTATAAATTACTTGGGAAAGAAACAATTGAATTAAAGAGATTATTGCCAAGATCTGGAAACCAATGTTGACAGATAATATCAATACAACATTACCTTAACTCTTTCCTAAAAATCCGTAGGGGTTGATTAGTAATATTTAATATGATTAGAGAGAAAATCTATTAAATAACTCATTGTAGAGAATAACAATGAGTAATGGTGAGTAAAGAAGCACAAGAGAAAAACGTGGGCTTTAAAGAAAAAGGAGAACATACTTTTTTTTCTTTTCTTTTTTAGGAGAAAAGCCTAGGCTACTTTGGTGGCAGACCCTGGAAAGAAGGACACTACTAAGGAAAGATCTTCTAGGGAAGTAAGGAATACAATCCCTTATCTAGAATGACAAGGGGGGTTGATTCCTTTCGAAAAAGATCTCTGCTATGGGGGAATTGGAGGATTAGTTCATGGTTGGGAGGAAGGTGTTTCACCCAAGAGCAGTTTTAGGTAAAAATCCAGTTAGAACAGAGCCATCACTCAGGTTAAAGTGTAGTGGAGGCACTTTACACCTGAGGAGGCTACTTGGGAGTGGGAGGAAACGATGAAAGATCCTTATCCAACATGGTTCAAGAATGAAGAAAATGAACAATAAACATCGACGATAGTGTTAATTTATAAAGAGGGGGAAGATATAATACTCATTTGTTTTTGTGTGAATGATTGAATTATTTTTAGGTGTCATGGCTAGAAAGCCATGGTAAAATCAACTTAAAATTAACAATAAAGTATGATGATGTATTAAATTAATTTTATTAATGAAAAGGAAAATTATAAATTACTTGGGAAAGAAACAATTGAATTAAAGAGATTATTGCCAAGATCTGGAAACCAATGTTGACAGATAATATCAATACAACATTCCCTTAAGTCTTTCCTAATAATCCATAGGGGTTGATTAATAATATTTAATATGATTAGAGAGAAAATCTATTAAATAACTCGTTGTAGAGAATAACAACGAGTAATGGTGAATAAAGCACCACAAGAGAAAGAGTTGGGCTTTAATGAAAAAGGAGAACATACTTTTTTTTCTTTTCTGTTTTAGGAGAAAAGCCTAGGCTACTTTGGTGGCAGACCCTGGAAAGAAGGACACTACTAAGGAAAGATCTTCTAGGGAAGTAAGGAATACAATCCCTTACCTAGAATGACAAGGGGGGTTGATTCCTTTCAAAAAATATCTCTGCTACGGGGGAATTGGAGGATTCGTTCATGGTTGGGAGGAAGGTGTTTCACCCAAGAGCAGTTTTAGGTAAAAATCCGGTTAGAATTTCTATAGAGTTATTAGTTGATGATTTGCTGCAAAATTGTTAAGATTTAGTTTATTTTTGAAGAATGCAATAGGAATTATATTCTGAGTAACTGCTTCAGAATATTGATAATATTTATTGTATGGGTTATTGAAATTATTGAATATGGGTAGAGGGAAGTAGCTATATAATTATGGGAAATTGTATGTATATAGAAAATTAATATTTTTTGTTAAAAAAAATTTGAGTACTTGATTGATTGGGAGTGCTTACACGAGAATTATTATTTTAAAGAAGATTATTTTGATATTAGTAGTTTCATGAATTTCCATTAATTTCTACTGAATTCCTGGATGCTTTTCTACACACACATCGAATTAGGATATAGCCCAGTTCACCTAATTTTCCTCTCTGGGAACAGTAGGAGTTAATAAATGGATGGAGAAATTACTAAATTCATGCATGATTATAAGCGAAGTACTAACTTTGGAGTTATACAAAACATCCTTCAATTTTGAATTTATGATCAAAGGATTCTCTTTGGCTATTTTTCATTCACTACTATACAGTTAGACTATAAAAAAATGAAAAGAAAAAATATAAAACCTCAAGAGGAAAATCACAGCTTTAAATAAATTAGATATAGTGGCTAACTTGATCCTTTCCTTCAAGTTACAAGGTGATCTGAATCCTTATAGATTTTAATTAGAATCCTTAATTCTCTAGATCTTGAAGGTTACTCATGGTAACATTGCTAGTAGACTTGTCTCTGATGCTTGCTTGAGAAGAGGAATTTTCCCAAGTTAACCGTAGCAGTACACCCAATGGAAACAAGCTAGTAATATCTAGTGATAGAAAGTAGAGGAAGACATATATTAATAAAACATATTTCTTAACATAAAAAATAATAAACTGGATAAATAATTCGACAAGAAAGATATATTTGAAAAAATTGGAAGAGGAGTAATTTCTTGCAAGCATCTAAGAGAGATCAAGAGGGCTGGGAAAACGTTTTGATACTAATTGATATGGGTTACTGTTGAATTATTTCCTCTATAGGGAGAAAGCAATGATATAAGGGTATTATCCATGCAGGTGATTTTATTTGATATAGTGTTAACATCAACCACATACGAGGTAGTGAAGGGTAATAATATACAATGAAAATCATGAAAGCCTCTACACAAATTGACGGAACTAAAAGCTAGTGAAACTACACTACCTAGTTGAAGAGTTTCATAAATGAAATACGTAAATATATATATCTATATAAAGAAAAAAAGGAAAAAAAAATCCTTTAATTGATTATGGAATACAGTTTCCTGGAAGCCAAAATGAACATTTCCTTAATCACTATAATCAAATGGAGCCACAGGATTTACTATTTTTACATGCATACATGGACAATATGAAAATTATAGATTTCATCGTTGTAGCCATAAACATTACTTCTAGATTCAATTTAGAAATTATAGAATTTTTGCCATAACCCATCACTGGAAATGTTATCCAAACAAAACTAGATATAGAGAAAGAACAATGAAATCACATGACAAGAATATAAATACATTAATATTTCATAGTACATAAATTGAGGATTCATACTCATATATTGAAATTAGGAAGGAAAACTAAGAGTACATCTCTTAAAATATTATCGCTCCAGACATTCCAATGAAAGTATGGGTGTTGTTCTGGATAGAGGTGTAAATTCCCTCTTACATATCTACATACATGAAGAGGATAAAAGTTAACCCCATAACAAATAAGGGCCTCACCTCATAATTATGTACTTAGGTCGAAAAGAACCAAAGGAAACCAAGAATGATCCTAGCAGAGAAGAAACTACATTGTATAAGAGAGAAAGCACCATTGTCCCTAATGCATGAAACACTCCTTTGAGAAGCAAAGGTGATGTGAAATAGCTGACCTAGCAGGAGTAAGAGTAGTCAACGAATGAAAGATAAAATTTGAACCCATGTTGGAACCCAATAGAGGAAAAACCCTTCAGTAAGAAGGGGTTAGAGGTACATGTAGAAGAAGAATCGCGGGATTGGTGTTAACCCTATTGGAGAAAAAGGATAAAATAAATATGTAGAAAATGGGAAACAAAACCCTTCTAAAAAATGTTGTTTACCTGATGAAGGATAGTCTCCTGTCGTGAGCCAGTATTGTCCTAAAATGTGCAACATATGATGGAAAAAAATGAAAAGGGTTACCTCGAATAAAATAACTCTATAACATCGGTGGAAAACTACAATAAATTTCATATTTAAACTAAAAAGAATACACTTACCTAAAGGAGAGCACTGATACCATGTTGATCCAACACTAGGAAGCACACCTATAAGTGTTTCCTTGTTGTTGCATAATGATAATTAGTGGTATATTTCTCAAATTTATAAAAGACTACAGATTGTACAAGTAACCTCGAAACAAACTTAATAAATCACTGTGGGGATATTTATTAGCCAAATGAGGAAAAAAATGAACGACTTACACAGTTAAAACTAGAAGGAAAATTTAAGCCAATCCTGGCTGAATTAGCGAAATGATAGTGAAGACCCATTTGTGTTCCGATTTTGACATCGACATGGAGAAAAAAAACTAGTGATATTTTTACAAAGAAAGCAAACCGGGGCATTTAAATAAGTCTGAAACTGAACTTGTTTGAAAATTTTACCTGATACAATGGGTTTTATAGGCGTCAAAGCTCTAGGGGATGTCATAACACCTTAACCATAAACATTGTTATGAGTGTCTCCTTCTTCATCATGACATTGTTAAGGAAGCCAACACATGAAGCGAGATAGGAAGGTTCTCGAATGACACATGTTACAAACCATATCACTAGGGTGAGAGAAGAATAAACCATAGTATCTGTTGGATTAGAGGACATCAAATCCAACAATCACGGGGTGGAGATTACCATAGGCCATGTGAAAATCACATGGGATTTTCCTAGATGATGCAAGACCATTTGATGTGAGAATCAAGTCCAATACACGACATTACAATAGCGGGATAGGTGAGTTGAATTAAAGTTAAATGATAAGTTAGAACGAGGGTTTACCTTTTTTTTATATGACCATTCTCTTCCCAAATATAGAGTTATAAACAACAAGTTTAAAGTTACAATGCACATCCAATTAATAAGGAGTTATAATAACATTCACACCTCACTATGTATATCCCATACATTGGCCTTAACATTAGGAAATGGAGTCATTCAACGAATTCATAAAGGACATGACATGTCAATAACCTACACACCTTCTTAACCATATGCCTAGGATGTCACATAATAACCAAATGGATCAAGAATTGTTAACGCCAAGATTGTATATGTATACATAGAAAAACTAAACAACGTGGTGTTCTCATAAACTAAGGTAATGATTAATGTTACCATGGAAAGTAAACCAACAAGTATGAATTGAATAAGCATTATAAGGGAATGTGGGAAGATTAATTATAGAAAAGAAATAATAATAACAACTTTATGCAGATGGAAGAATTTTACAAATAAAATCCATGAACTTCATAAATGATGTCATGAATTACTAAAAAATATACATGACGTAGCCATTATTGTCATAGTGGAGAAAGAAGAACATTGGGTTGATGAAAGATTATAGTATTTGTTTTCATGGTGTAAATTTTGTTGTTTAAGTTGCATAATTTTTTATGCATGTTACAAAAATTCTCTCCTCCTAAATATCTTGGAAACTATTAATAATATTTAATTCTTATAACTAATATATGGCTTATTCAAATAATTTTAATTAAAATATTATTTTTTCCTTATTGTGTTTCGAGACTCATTCTACAAGGAGACGTGTAATTCCTTTGGTGCTCAATTTCGAGTTAACACATGTCTCTTTAAAGAAAAATGAAATATGTTATAAATGAAAACACAATATATGCTATTATAAAAAGCAGAAAATGAATATACATATTTTTCTAGTTTTAATTAAATCATTATAAAACCCTAAATATTTATTTATTTATTTTATTTTATTTTTATTTATCTATTTTTTATTTTTATTTATTTTTTATTCATTTTTTTTTCTCGGTAGGTAAGAAGCCATGGGCGAATTGAACCCTATAAAAGTGCACTCATTCACTGTCAATCCCAAGCCCTGTGAGTTGTAAAACCCTATAACTTAGCATCAAGGAGATTTGGTAAAAAATTTATTCTCACATTCAACTATTAAAAAGAACATGTAATTGAAAGTAAAAAAGAAAAATAATTACTTTGTAATAAGAAAATAAGAAGATTGAGTAACTCATTCGATTCTTAAATTAGAATTAATATCTCACATTTGAAAAATATGAATAATAAAAGGTACAATATAAATCATAAACAAAATATTTAAATATGTAAGATTAATTAATATTAATCTATATTTGCTATGTAGCTAACAATGTTAGATCTACGATGAGCAGCTCTGAGCACGAACACCTGAAGCGATTAGGGTTTTGCTGCACGCTGTGACGGCGCAGATTGTGCAGCGCAGGCTCTGCCCTCAAACCAGATCGTATCCCTGGGCGAAAAGTGCAACAGTACAGCATTAGACCGGCACTATGGAACAGCCGCAGGGGGGGGCGTCAGGGCCCTCCCCAATGCAGCATGATCCGGAACAAGCCTTCCTGTTTGGTTCGATTGACAGGGAGATTTTGAACAAAGGAAATAGGCCACAACAAGAAAAAAAGAAATCAGGAGAACGACAAAGCCATGCTAGCGTCACTCGGGACAAGGGGAAAAACCCGGAGGAAGCGCCAAAGGTAACCTCGACTACCTGTAAACCAGTAGCCACAGAAAGGCCAAGAATAGAACTACCGGGACACCAGATTGATGCTCGAATCGAGTTCATGAGAGATCATGCCATCATAGGGAATTTCATAGGGTTTTGGCCAACGGAAAGAGCCCTATATGGGTGGATTGCTGCCAAATGGAAGTCGAAAGGAGACGTCACTCTGCAACTAGGGCCGAAGGGCTTCTTCACAGTAATTTTTTACTGCATTGAGGACAAACTCAGGGTGCTGGGAACAGGGCCTCATTTCTTCAACGCAGCAGGCTTGTACATGAGAGACTGGATACCAAGATTCAACCCGGATAAGGAAGACCTCACCTGGGCACCAGTTTTGATCCGAATGTATGGACTTCCAGACGAATATTGGGACGAGGACACACTCAGGAAGATTGGAAATGGATTAGGGGAATACATCAGGACAGCAGAAGAGACCAAAATGCGCAGATTCATCTCATATGCTCGCATATGTGTCTTCATGAGGCTGAATGAAGCATTAACAGAATCGGTAACTCTCTCCCACTGGGATGAAGAATGGATCCAACCCTTGGACTATGAGCATGTGCCCTTCCGCTGCAGGAGATGCCACGCTCTTGGGCACCTATTTCGTGATTGTCCCCTGAATGCCAAAGCAGCGTCTTAGGACCCCTCGGTATCAACCACCCAAGATGGCTTTACTAAAGCCCCTAGCCGAAAGCGCGCGCATAAGAAACCCTCTAATGGGCAAAAGCCCCAGCAAAATGGCACTAGCGGCCAAGCTTCTAAGAATAGTTTCGAAGTCCTGGCTCAGTCCTCCGAAGATCTTCCCCCGATCTCTGAGTCCCACCCCTCCCAGCCATGTTCCTCCGCTCCCCCTCCTCCCCCAACCTCCTCCCCCAAACGCCATTCCCCGGAGATCACCCATGACTTCCCCTCCGGAAATAGGAAGGAACAGGCACAGACAGACAGGGAAATGGATTTGGGTGGAAAGCTAGACCCTCCCTCTAGCTCAACGCCAAATGAGGAAGAGGGCAGTCAGGTGAAACCAATGGAAGAAGAACCGAAGAGCATAGACCTGCATGGCCTGGATATTCTAGAACTGGAACTAGCATGCAAAACAAAGGCATATGACAGCATATCCGAATCCCAACTCAACAGGCTGGAGGTAGTCATTTCAAGAGCTTATCAGCAGCAACAACTAGGGATTCAGCCAGGAAGCCAGTGGGATGGAAGCCAACCCCCAAAGGAAACCAAAAAGAGAGGAAGGAAAACAGATCTACAGAGAACCATCGAGATTGGGAAGCTCCTGTTAGACTCAGGCAGGTATGCGAAATTGACAAAGTACTACAAACCCACTGCAAATAGTGAACTATGAAGCTGGTCTCATGGAATTTAAGAGGGCTCAATAGCCCAGGGAAACTCAGAATGCTGAAAAACATGATTAAAATGGAGAAGCCACAAATATGCTTCCTCCAGGAAACCAAATGTAATAGTACTACTTTAGGTAGTATCCTCACAAAGGCTTGGCCAGGTTGTCGCTCAGTTGCGGTTGATGCATCTGGAGCGTCAGGGGGGTTAGCTATTGCATGGAATACTCAAGCAATATATCTCTCAGATTTCCATGCCTCCCACCACCTGATACAGGCAGCCTTCCATATTTTGGGCACGAATGTTCATGGCAATCTTTCAAATGTATACTTCCCACAGGACACAGGAAGCAAAATAGCACTTCTAGACACCATAGAGGCATTGAACAATGATAGAAGGCACCCACTCTGGATAATCGGAGGGGACTTTAACATGATCACCAAGCTAGAAGAGAAGAAAGGGGGGAGAAACAGGCTGGAACAAGAAACCACCTACTTCAACAATTTCATCCAAAACGCCTCCCTCATAGATGTGCCTTTCTGCAATGGAACGTTCACATGGAACAACCGCAGAGCTGGAAATCACCAAATAGCATCCAAACTAGATCGCATCCTTATCTCAGATAATGCGATTCACCTAGGAGGAGACTTTACAGCCGCAATACTTCAGCATACTGGCTCGGACCACTGGCCGATTGCTCTTCAATGGCAGCGACCTGGTGATCAAACGCGAAGACCCTTCCGCTTCGAAGGATTCTGGCTCATGCACCCTGAGTTCAAAGACTTCGTAAAAACCACATGGACTTCCTTCACTCCACCAGAAGGGTCCAAGATGTACCAATTCCAACAGAAGCTCCGGTACCTTAAAGGCCACTTAAAGCGATGGAACAGAGAAACTTTTGGAGATATCTTCAAAGCTCAGCAAGATCTCAATCGGGAATTAACGGACCTCCATCAGAAGATAACCACAGAGGGACACACTGAAGGGACCCTGAAACAGGAACAACGCATCCACAGTCAGCTTCAAGAAAGGCAGAAGCAGGAGGAAGTTTACTGGAAACAAAAGTCCCGAATAAGATGGTTGAAGGAAGGAGAGCGCAACACCAAATTCTTCCACAGAACCACCATTCAAAGAAGAATGCACAATAACATCCCGTTTATCCAGAAGCAAGGGGGAGAGAAAATAGAAAAGCATGAGGAAATAGAGGAAGAATTACGCAATCACTTCAACCAGATCCTTCAAGAGCCGGAGGGAGACAGAAGGATAGCAATTGAAAAAATTACTAACAATGTGCCTAGAATCATCAAGGAAGAACACAATGAGCTTCTCCTCCGCCCAATACTGCCTCAGGAGGTGGATGAAGCGATGTTCCAGCTCAAAGAAGGAAAGGCACCTGGGCCAGACGGATTTACCTCCACGTTCTTTCATACCTTTTGGGAGCTGATTAAACAAGAGGTTTGGCAAATTGTGGAAGAATCGAGAGCCCTCCACTGGATGCTGCCCTCTCTCAACACAACTTTTATAGCCCTAATCCCTAAGGAGGAGGACGCTATTACGCCTGACAAATATAGGTTGATTTCACTTTGTAATGTAATATACAAGGTCGTTTCTAAAGTAGTGGCTAATCGGCTGAAGCCTTTGCTACCGCTGCTCATATCTCAGGAACAATCAGGCTATGTGGAGGGTAGACAAATCATGGACGGCATTCTCCTAACGCACGAGATCATACACTCCCTCAAACAATCAAAGCAGGCAGGTATGCTCCTTAAACTAGATCTTTCTAAAGCTTTCGATAAACTGAGCTGGAACTTCATACAGCAAATGTTAAAAGCTTTTGGTTTCAGTTCCATGTGGATCCATTGGGTCATGAGTCTAATAAACTCCACTCAGTTCTCCATCCTGGTGAATGGCATCCCTTCAAGGCCCTTCAAACCATCAAGAGGAATCAGGCAAGGGGATCCCCTATCTCCCTTCCTATTTGTTCTCATGGCAGAAGGGCTAGGACGTCACATCAAACAAGCTCTTCAATCTCAACAGCTCAAGGGTCTTTCAGTTCATAACTCCCCTGCCACTTCCCATCAGCAATTCGTTGATGATACCATGCTTTTTGGTTACCCTTCAGCCCAGGAAGCCACTTGCCTCAAATCCTTGCTCAATGACTTTGCTGAAGCCTCAGGCACGGATGTAAATTGTGCCAAATCGCAGATATTCTTTTTTCATACGCCTCCCCCTGTCAAATCAGCTGTCACTCGCATCCTCGGATTCCCTGCCGCCTCCCTTCCCTCAAAATACCTTGGCGCCCCTCTCACGGCCTCAGCTCTAAAGCATTCCGCTTGGCGTACCCTCATAGAGAAAATTGAATCTCATCTCAACCTTTGGACTCACAGATCTCTCAACCTAGCCAGTAGGGTTGTGCTCATTAAATCAGTCCTTCAGGCAATGCCACTGTACCTATTCTTAATCCTTGCAGCACCCAAATGGGTCCTAAAGAGAATTAGGCAGCTTCAACGCAGCTTTTTCTGGGGAGGGTCGGCAACTAATCGGAAATGGGCATTGGTCAAATGGCCAACAGTATGCCAACTAAAGGAGAAAGGGCGTATTGGGCTGAGGGACCGGGAGCATAGTAATGCCATCATGAGTGCCAAAATTTGGTGGCACTGGATCACTAATCCGGAAAAGCCTTGGGCAAGAATCTGGACAGCTAAATATGCCAACAACAGACCCCAGGAGGAGCTCATCCGGTTTATCCCCATGGAAAAAGGCTCGCTCATATGGAATGCGGCCAAACAACACTACCACTTAATACAACAACACAGCTTTTGGGAGGTTAGGAATGGCCAAACAGCAAGATTTTGGACAGATGCATGGAATTAGATGCCAAATCTCATCCACACCCTCCAATTACCATTGGATCATGTTAGGCAGGAGAAGCAGCAAGAAAAGATCCATTACTACTGGGGGCAAGAGATGGAACATGGATTCAGGAAATGGAAACAAGGAAATCATTGGGCTATCACCACAAACTTGCAGGATACAGGGGCTTTGGAGAAGGAGTTGGATAAAAGAAGAATCTGATATGAAGAATGCACCGACATCCTGAGATGGGGATACCGACCAAAAGGCGACTTCTCCACTTCAGAAGCTTACAAGATAATCTGTAACAATAATATCCACTCTAATCCTATATGGAGCAAAATATGGGGTTTTGGCTCATGACCCAAAATCTCCTACTTCCTGTGGCTAGTCAATCACAAAAGAATCCTCACCTGGGATAAATTAAGAAGAAGGAATTTCCATGGACCATCGTTATGCCCCAATTGTTGCCAAAATGAGGAAACGCTTCAACACCTTTTGGACTCCTGCCCTCTAGCTAATCAACTATGGGAAAAAGCGGGCTTCAGATGTCAAAAAAGATGCAGGACAAAAAACGACATTACTGACTCCCTAAGGCACTGGCCGCAGAACCCTTATAAGAGCGAACTCCTCAATTGTTTGTGGAACCTTCTCCCTGGTCTCATATCCTGGAGTATTTGGAAAGAAAGGAACAAGCGGATATTCAAAAATCAGAGCTCAAGGATCGAAGAGGTTTGGACCAAACTATGTGGAAACCTGAATGAGACGCTGATTCTCCACTCCTGGACAACGGAAGATCTTCCTTCAATTGATAATGAAAAAGGTATACTAAGCAACTGGCAATTGAACATTCCTCAATCCCAACACAGGAACAGCACCTCCACAAGCAGTGGTTCAATCAAAGATACCTGGAACTCCCCCCCTAGGTATTCTTACAAGCTCAACTTTGATGGAGCCTCCAAAGGTAACCCGGGAAAAGCAGGCTTTGGAGGCATCCTCAGGAATCATGAAGGTACGCCCTTGCAGATATTCTTGGGATCCTTGGGCTGGGATACCAATAACTCAGTGGAAATTGAAGGATTGTGGCAAGGACTCCTCTTAGCCGGAAACCTCAATCTGCAGCCCTTGATCATGGAAGGAGATTCCCAGATTCTTATAAACATGGCCAAGAGATTACAGAATGGTTCTCAAGTGAAAAAAATCTCAAACAGTTGGAGACTGGCGGCCCAATTAGAAGCTATTGAACATGCCCTTCGTAGCAACATGGCAATCTCTTTTTCTCACACAAAAAGAGAAGGCAACAAGGTCGCCGACCTTCTCGCCAACATAGGGGCAGATAATGATCATTTTCTCCTTACAGGAGCCCTAACCATTATCAGAGACAATGCTCAAGCTCAGGAATTGGATAAGCTGATCCAAAATGACAATGCCTACCCGGATGCGGGTGCCACGAAGGAGAAGGACGGCGCGCCACCTGGTAAGCATGGGCGGCCTCAAGTTTGGAAGGGTCATTAACTGCACTCCGCCGCCCTGG
Organism: Pinus tabuliformis; assembly: GCA_031772625.1. Classification (NCBI taxonomy): domain Eukaryota; kingdom Viridiplantae; phylum Streptophyta; class Pinopsida; order Pinales; family Pinaceae; genus Pinus; species Pinus tabuliformis. The sequence goes on along the minus strand of CM062818.1, from coordinate 1,553,599,777 downwards.
ATGGCAAGCGTGAGAGCAGAGGCGCGAGAGGACGACAATTCATTGCCGGGTCTGAGCTCCATTAACTGTTTCAGAGGGGAGTTATGGCATACCAGGATCGAGGCAAACCAGAGCAGCATAAGTATGTTAAGAATTGGGAATGTTATGCATCGGATCAAGTTCGAATTGTGGAATTGGGTTTCTGGGCGTCAGGTCTCCGAGCACAGGCTCAAGAACTCCCTTTGGAAATTGGAGGTGGACACAGGGCAGCAAGGGTGGGTGAAGGCGGTTTCACACCCTCCATATCCTTCTCCCCTGCTCTGTTGCGCTCATCGGACATCAAGGAAAGCATGGTGCCGCCAAGACAGAGGCTCATTAGCCGTCGAGGCACTGGAAGAGGTGGAACTTCACGCCCCCCGGTTGCCAATCCACCTTCAAGTTGCTGCCGTTGTCTGTGCCACCAGGTGGCTGAAGCACACCCCATTCAGTCGCAGCAATTTATGGAAGCCAGGACTCTGGATTCGAGTGCTGCCTCACTACCTGCGTTTGGTACAGCGATATTCTCCTTCAGCAGCGCCCAGGGCAATTCTAGCATTAATGCTCATGTCTCGGTCCTATTCCTGGAGGAACCGAAAGAGGAGGTTGGGGAGCAACCCAGCACCCAAATTCATCTTGCTGAAAGCTCCAGAGCTGCTGAGGAAAAGGCAGAGGCACAACCTGAGCCAGGGGTCGTTCCACCATCGTCTCAACCGGCGCCCGCTTCAGGCAAGGCCAAGGTTGATTGGGGACCTCCCCCGGAAGGCGAGTACTGGATTTATGAGGAAGATTCGGATGAATAGGAGCCGGCTCAACCAAGCTCTTGCCCTCAGACAATGCTCAGGTTTTTTTGTGAACTGTTACTCTTATCACAAGTGCTCAATGTATGTCGTGAATGTCTCTGTTTGGCTTGATAATTACGTAGTTCTGTGCTTGACCATGCCCTCGCTAGTGTGTGTCTATGTTATTTAGGCAACTGATCGATAAGATTGCAAATACACAGACACTTGAACTGGAAATACAGTAGAGAAATACAGTAAGCAAATACAAGAACGCAAGAAACTAATAAGGAGTTCACCCTATCCTCTAGGGATACATCTCCAGTCCAACTCTCAATGGTGGCCTTATCTTATTATGTCTTAAGCAGAGAATTACAATGGAGGAGCTCAATATGAGTCCCCTGGAACATATTTGCTTGGCAAGGTGGTTCTTGGATTCCTCAAGCCACTGGAATGCATAGATTCTTTTGCCTACCAGCTCTTTGACCTCTCTGGTCTGACAGATCCTCCCGGGGATGGCTTGAATCTCTCAATCTCTTTAGTGCTCGTTGCTGCCTTTGGTCAATGTAGGTTTTAACCCCTTACAGAAATTACCTGCATACGAATTCTAAATCACAGAAAAATAAACAATGCGAGAGCATAACACATAAAACACATATACATAGAGATTTCCCCCTGGATCCCAAAACCGGGACTACCAGCTTGATTTTTCATTATATTCCTTTCAATGTTACAATAAATATTTATACATGCTGAAGCATCCAATACCATGGACCGAAAACCATCGCGTCCAAAACCAAGAACCGAAAACCATAGGTAGGTTCGCCCAACTAATATAGGGTTCAAAAAAAAATTTCCTGGGGCGCTGCCCCGGACCCCGTACAGGGGGGCTACCTGCCCCCCTCAAACCCCCCGGATAGGGGGGGTTACCGCCCCCCCTGTGACCCCCCAGCTGTGCAGTCGGCGTAACAAAGGAGGGGCTCCACCCCCCCTCTAACCCCTCGGTTCACTACGTGGGTTAGTCGTGGAAAGAGTATAACACAACCCAACAATCTCCCACTTGTTGTTTTCTTTCCACATGGGACCACAGGAGAGCTTAGTCATTTTTCTAGCTTGGAAATGCCCATTGTTTCTCTACACCAAGAGAACTTCTCAGAGCTCACAGATTTTGTCAATGCATCTGCAGTATTCTTCAAAGTGTCCACCTTTACCAGCGACACCTTTTTGTCTTCTATCATATCCCTCACAAAGTGATACTGAACATCAATGTGCTTTGTCTTTGAATGATAAGCATGGTTCTTTACCAAGAAAATTTCACTTTGGTTGTCACAGTCTATTCTTATAGCTCCCTATACTAACCCCATACTTGAACATAATCTCTGCAACCAAACTGCTTCCTTGCTTGCACGAGTGGCTGCCATGTATTCTGCCTTTGTAGTTGATAGTGCCACTACAGATTGTTTCTTACTCATCGAACTGACTGCACCTCCAAATAGGTTAAACACATACCCACTTTTAGATCTTCTCTGATCCAGATCTCCAGCCCAATCTGTATCAACAAAGCCACGAATATCCAATGCTCTGTCCAATCCTAGTCTTCCTTGGTAGCACAAACCATAATTACTAGTGCCACGCAAATACCTGAAAACACACTTCACTGATGTCCAGTGCTCCTTGCCTGGTTTTGACATAAACCTTCTCAATACTCCCATTGCATGTGCAATGTCTGGTCTAGTACAGACCATTGCATACATCATGCTATCGACTGCACTCGCATATGGAACACGGGACATGTCCTCTTCCTCTTCTTGTGTCTTGGGACATTGTTCTACCGATAACCTCACACCTACAGGAATAGGAACCTTTGACGGTTTACTTTCCTGCAAATTAAACCTCTACAGTATTGTCTCAACATACTTCCTCTGGTTTAACCAGAGCTTCCTCTTTGCCCGATATCTTTTAATTTCCATGCCCAAAATATAGTTTGTAGCACCAAGATTTTTCATGTCGAATTTGGAGGACAATTGGGTCTTCAAATCCTGGATAATTTTTTTGTCATTCCCAACCAGCAACATATCAACCACATACAAGACCAGATAAATAACACGGTCACCAATCAATTTAAAATACACACAGTGATATGCTTTGCTTCTTGTGAAGCCAAGTCCCCGTATAAATGTATCAAATTTCTTTCTTACTTACCCTTCACCGCAAAGCCTTCAGGTTTCTTCATGTAGATTTCCTCTTCCAAATCCTCGTGAAGAAATGTTGTCTTCACATCCATCTGTTCTACCTCAAAATCAAAAGCAACAACAACAGATAAAATTAATCTAATAGAAGTTACCTTGGAAACAGGAGAAAAAATATCACTAAAATCAATTCCCGGCACTTGGGAATATCCTTTTGCTACCAACCGAGCTTTGTATTTCTCCACCTTCCCTTCTTCATTTGTCTTCTTTTTGAACACCCATTTGCTGCCAATGGGTTTCCTTCCAGTCGGTAACTCCACCAGATCCCAAGCCTCATTTTTGTGCAAAGATGCCATTTCATCAACCATGGCCTCTTTCCAGAGTTTTCCATCCTCTGAATCTACTGCTTCCTTCACAGTTCTGGGATCATCATCAGTAATAGACAAAGAAAAATTTGAACAGAAAGCAGAAGGACTATATCTTTCTGGCTGCCTTCTTTCTCGAATTGATCTTCTCACAGCTGGAGTTTGTGGCTCTTCATCTTTTGATTCCTCCTCTACTGTAGAGTCTGATTCTTCCTCCTTTAGCTCAAATTCTATCTTCTCAGGTTCCTTTGGTTGGACTTCATGTTTAATAACATCTTTTACCTCTCTGAACACCACATCTCGGTTGTACACAACCTTCCATGTGACTGGGTTCCAAAGCTTATAACCTTTTAAACCATCCTTATACCCAATAAAGATGCACTTTTCAGATTTACTATCCAACTTGGTTCGTTTCTCCTTTGGAACATGTACATATGCATCACATCCAAATACCCTCAGATGTGAAAGAGAGGGTTTCTTACCAGTACGTACTTCTTGTGGAGTCTTATCCTCCAATGCTGATGAAGGTGACCTATTGACCAAGTAACTTGCAGTATCCACCGCCTCTGTCCATAATTCCTGTCCTAACCCGACACCACTGAGCATGCTTCTTGCCCTTTCCATCAACGTCTTGTTCATTCTTTCTGCGACTACATTTTCCTGAGGTGTATATGGAGTAGTCTTCTGCCATGCTATACCACACTTCTTACAGAATTCTTCAAATTCCTTGCTGCAAAACTCTCCACCATTATTTGTCCTCAGCACCTTTATCTTCTTCTTTGTCTGATTTTCTACCAGAGCCTTAAATTCTTTAAACCTGTCAAAGACTTCAAATTTCTTCTTAAGGAAACATATCCATGTATTCCTTGAGAAGTCATCTATAAATGATACATAGTACACAGACTTACCCAGTGATGGAACTTTCACAGGTCCAAACACATCACTGTGCACAAGCTCTAATATCTATTTTGCCCTCTTAGCATCAGAGGGGAAACTCAATCGATTCTGCTTCCCATAGACAAAATTTTCATAGAAATCAAAATCCAGAGAGCTATTACTCATACCTTCTACCATACCTTTACCATGAAGTATTTGAAGGCCCTTCTCTTCAATATGTCCAAGCCTTTGATGCCACAACATGGTCTTCTCTCCAGAGACCACTAGATTTTCAACTCCACTTTCAGGAACCACAGAACTGTTGCATCCATCAACAACAGTGCTACCTTGCAGCTTGTACAGAGTTCCAGTCCAAACTCACCGCATCAAAACCAGTGCTCTGCGAACCATCTTGCAGGTATCCTTCTCGAACACTATTTTTACACCTGCATCATCCAGCCTGCTTACAGAAATTAGATTTTTGGCCAATGCAGGAATATGAAGAACACCCAGAAGTGTTCTAACCCTTCCACCTTGCAACTTCAACTTTACTTTTCCGCGACCAATGATTCTAGCCTTCCTATCATCTCCTAAGAAGACATCACCACCATCGTATTTCTCATACTCACATAACCACTCTCTATGGGGAGTGAAGTGAACGGATGCACCTGAGTCAATCAACCATGCCTCATGATCTACATGTGTACTTGAAGAAGCCAAGTACACATCCCCACCTTCGTCTGAGGTGGTTTTCACCTCTGTAGAAGGAGCATCATCAGATCCCTTTATTTTATCAGGAGCTTTGGATTTACAGTCCCTTTTGAAGTTCCCTTCCTTTCCGCATTTCCAGCACACCACCTTTATAGGTTTTCCTGGAGATTTAGATCTCCCACTCGATGACCTATTTTTGTTTCTATTCTGGGACCGTCCTCGTACAGACAAGGAATCACCATTCTGGCTCTCCATATTTTTCCCTCTCATCTCCTTCGTCAGCAAGGCTAAGACTATTTCATCAAACTGCAAAGAAGTTGCATTGCTACCTATTGCAATAACCAGACTATCCCATTAATCTAGTAGAGAACACAACAAACTGATGCACTTATCTTCATCTAAAATTTTAATATCAACAGACGATAACTGACTTACCATAGTATTAAATGCGTTCAAATGCTCTATCACTGATTCTCCATCTTTCATCCTCATGTTATACAGCTTTTTCCGTAGGAACAATTTATTCACCAGAGACTTAGATTGGTACAAAGTCCCTAACTTGTCCCACAAAGCCTTCGCCGTAGCTTCCCCTGATACATTCAACAATCCTAAATCTGAGACACACAATCGTATTGTGCTCTTTGCCTTCCGATCCAACTTCTTCCATTCTTCATCGGTCACTCCCGTTGGTTTAGTACTTGGATCTACCGCGATCCACTGATCTTTATCCACCAACAGATCCTCCATCTTGAGTTTCCACAACTCAAAACTCTGACTATTGAACTTCTCAATCTCTATCTCTCCGCTGCTCGCCATCTTCTTTCACCACCAAAATCGATCTCACAGATCTCCCACTAAACAGGGTCTACCACAGGCTCGAGCGAAACCCCTCAGTGACAAAGGCGTCCCCTTGAAGCCAAAACAGCTCTAATACCAAATGTAGGTTTTAACCCCGTACAGAAATTACCTTCATACGAATTCTAAATCACAGAAAAATAAACAATGTGAGAGCATAACACATAAAACACATATACACAGAGATTTTCCCCTGGATCCCAAAACCGAGACTACCAGCTTGATTTTTCATTATATTCCTTTCAATGTTACAATACATATTTATACATGCCGAAGCATCCAATACCATGGACCGAAAACCATAGGTAAGTTCGCCCAACCTAATATAGGGTCCAAAAAAATTTTTCCCGGGCTGCTGCCCCGGACCCCGTAGAGGGGGGCTAACCGCCCCCCTCAAACCGCCCGGACAAGGGGGGCTGCCACCCCCCTTGTGACCCCCCCGCTGCGCAATGGGTGCAATGAAGGGGGGGCTCCGCTCCCACTCTAACCCCCCGGTTCACTACATGGGTTAGTCGTGGAAAGAATATAACACAACCCAACATGGTCGACTTCAACCCTCTGTCTTCTTTCTGCTTTTGCTTCACTGTCTTCTTTGCTTCTTTGTCTCCTATCTTTTTCTTCTATGTGTCAATTCTTCTATGTTCATGGCTTTAAAGACATTTGAGCGCATGGTGGTTTGGTTCCTCTTCCACCTCTATCAGATCGCCTTTTGCAGTTGTGCTTTGAGTTCCCTGTTCAACGTCATCATCAGGCTCACAGGGACTAGCCACATGTCATCCTATAAACTGCGTCAGCCTGCTTCGTCAGTTCAATTCTTTGGTTACGTCGTGGAATGAGTCTTCCTCCATCGTGGCGATCAAAGTGGACCTCAAATTCTTCTAGATTTTGGCTTATTACCTCGTTAAATCCAGCCTGGTTGTCGGGCGCGATATCAACCTTTCGATCTGGATCCCTTAGATCCAACGCCATCTGCTCATTTCGCGCGGTTGACTTGCTCGATTGTTAGCATGCGATGAGCGACAGTTTTCTCTCTCCTCTGCTTTCACGGGTCGATCGCTGAGTGGAATCACTCTGATTTCACCAAAACTGCTTACTGCCTAAGGAGCCCCTGATCAATACCACTAGTTTCAGAGTGGGTCCCACCTTTTAGATTTTATCCTTTTTTCCTTTTGCCCTTCGATTCTCCAACTCTCCATGCGACCAAGCACTTGGGGCTTCTCCATTTTGAGGGTTTTCACCCAGTGATGATCGTGCATCAAAAACCTCCTCTGTTTCCCAATCTGGACCTCCTAGGGGCTAATTTCGCCTCCCACGTAGTCTCCACAGGCCTCGGTCAACACGCTTTCACTGAGGTCCTCATCGTTCCACACTGGCTGCCACTACCACTGGTTCCGAGGTGCTTTTTAATTGTTGTTTTGAATTCTTTGAAGTTTGTCCCGACCTGGTACATCCATGGTTCTTTTGATTATTCTTCATGGATCCAATTCGGATCATGGCCTTCCCACTGAAAAGCTTTTGGACCACCAAAAGTTGGTTTTCAAGCATCGACTAAGTGAGGGTATTGTTTTCTCACTTGCCCAATCTCAATCCACTTTTCACTGCTTGGTGTTGAACCTTTGAGCCGAATCTTGAGGCACTCCACATCTCCCCTGCATGTCGTCCTCACCTTCCTGTCCAGTACGGTGTCTTCCTGCAATGCATTAAGATATTCAGGTAGCAGGTCATCGGTATAAGGTAATTGAATCTACTCTTCAAGGTCCTCAATCATTGAAGGTTCAAACAATCTCAAGCAGTCTGCATTTACGACTGAGTAAATGTGCATGTAAGCTGGTAGATCAAGGCGAAAAGCATTTTCACCAATCTTCTCAACTATCCTAAAGGGTCCATACCTGATAGGCTTTAGCTTTTTACCTTCACCTTGCATCTTGTCCTTTCTGATATACAGCCAGACCTGTTCACCAACTTGAAAACTATGCTCCATCCAATGCTTGTGATGCTTAGCCTTATATTTGGCTTGGCTCTTTTCCAAATATTCCTGTACTGCTTGGTGGATCTCCTAGATCTATTCAATGAACTTAGTTTCCCTGTCCACATCACTGTGTCCATAAACCATGATATCTTTACCAAAGACAAAATCCAAAGGAGACCTTGGTGTGAAACCAAAACAGGTCTCAAAAGGAGATCTCTGTGTAGAAGAATGATTTGTTCTATTGTAAGCATGCTGCACATAACACAAATGTTCATCCCAAGGCTTAGGATGTTTGCTGCAATATCCTCTCAATAACTGGATCACTGTCCTGTTAACTACTTATGTCTAGCCATCAGTTTGTGGATGAGAAGCTGTGCTTTTCTTCAATTTGGTGTCCATGAGTTCCCATAGACTTGACCAAAACTTCGCCATGAATTGGGTGTCTCGATCAGATAAAATAGAAGTGGGTAATCCAAAATGAACCCATACATGTTCAAAGAATAATTTTGTAGTCTGTTAAGCTATAATATGTTTATTACAAGGTATCAAAATACACATTTTGCTGAACCTATCCACAACAACATATAGATAATCATGACCTTCCTAGATTTAGGCATTCCTCGAACTAAATCCATGGAAACACTTTCCCAAGGGCGAGAAGGAACTGGCAATGGAGTGTACAAGCCTAGTTTTATGTTGCTGGGCTTGCTTTTAGCACTCATAGCACACCCTCTTACATATCTAGAAACTGTCTCATTCATTTTCGGCCAATAACAAAACCTTTGCAGCTGTGCAACTATTTTACTTACCCCAAAGTGACCTGATATCAAAGAAGTGTGTGCTTCCATAATTAAATTTACTCTCTCAGTTTGTGGAATGCAGAGTTTCCCACAATGATATAAGAGTCGATCTTTTATATGATAATCCAATTCCTCTACTCTTTTGCCTTGACTCAAAGTTGCATATACATCTTTGAAGTCCATATATTGAGCATATTGTTCAATGTAGGTTTCATGTAGTATAGAATTATGCTTAAGTATGGTAGATTAATTTATAATGGGTCAAGATAACATGTCTGCAACTTTGTTATGTATGCCCTTTTTATATCTGATGACTAAATAAAACTGTTGTAGAAAACCCATCCATCTGTAATGTCTTGATTGCTGCAACTTAGTTTGGGAGTGTAGGTATTGAACTAGTTGATGATCAGTATGTATTATTGTCTCTTTGCCCATTAAGTAATGTATCCACTTTTTCACACTCTGAACTAATGCATAAAATTCTTTATCATATGTAGGATAGTTAACTATTGCAGGATTAAAAGTCTCAGAATGATAACATATGGGTTTACCATGCTGTGTCAACACTGCTTCCATGGCATAGTCACTGGCATTTGTTTGGATCTTAAATGGTCTTTGTAGATCAGACAGTGCTAATACAGGTGTTGTACTAATATTTTCTTTCAAGGTGTCAAAGGCTTTCTAATGTCTGCCTCCCCACTGAAACACCTTGTTCAATCCTGTTAACGCATGCAAGGGAGCTGCAATTGAGGAAAAGTTAGAAATGAACTTCCTCCAATATTGTGCTACTCCTAAGAAGCTTCTCACTTCTGTAGCAGATTTGGATTTAGGCCAGTTTACAATGACTACCACTTTAGAGGGATCTATTTTCAATTCAGCGCCCCCTACTATATGACCCAAGTAGTTTAGAGATGTCTTGCCAAATTCACATTTTGAGAGTTTAACATAAATTTTTTCTCTTTTCAAAACATCTAGTGTCTCCTCAACATGCTTTAAATCTTCTTCCCATGTTTTACTAAAATCAGAGTGTCATCCAGGTACACAATGACAAAATCATCAAGAAAAGGTCTGAGTACATCATTCATTAATCTCATGAAAGTAGCAAGAGCATTAGTTAAGCCAAAAGGCATAACCAGCCATTCATACAATCCCTGCTTTATTTTGAAAGAATTCTTCCGTGCATATTGTTGTGTAACTCTGACCTGATGGTATCCACTATGCAATCTAGCTTGGTTAAATAAATAGCTTCCTTCAATTGATCTAAAAGATCATCTATGCGAGGAAGGGGATAATGATTTTTTATTGTTATCTTATTTAGTGCTCGATAATCAATGCGCGTTCTCCACGAGCCATCTTTATTTCTCACCAAAACAGTTGGTGACCCACATGGTGATGTGCTAGGCTTGATGAATATCTTCTCGAGCAACTCCTGCACCTGCTTCTTGATTTCAGCATTCTCTAAAGCAGATAACCTGTACATTCCAATGTTAGGCAATGGAACATCTTGCTACAAAATAATATCATGTACTATTCCCTTTTTGGGTGGCAGACCTTTAGGTTCTTGAAATAAGACATTGTAAACTGAAACAACATTTTCTATATCAACCTTCTGTTTAGCATTACATCTCTCAAATACATTGGTTTTATCACGCTTCTTTTCCTTTACAACCATTAGTAAGAATTGTTTGCATGAATTTATCATTATTTTCATCTGCCCTGAGTTTATGAGAGTATAATTATTCTTGAGCTTGTGAGCTCTTACATAGTATTCGATTCCATCTTTAACAAGTAGATACTTGTTCTCAGCTCTATAAAAAATAGCCTTCCTATCATACAAGTAAGGGCTTCCTAAAACAATTCCACATATATCCAAAGGAATTATGTCTAACTCCACCTCATCTACAAATGCTGACCCAAAAGAAAACTTGAGTTTGCATTGTCTAGTGACTTGTAGTTGTGCTTTATCACTCAACCATCCTAATGGTATGGTCTCTTGTGAGGTGTGGTTGCTAATCCCAATTTCTTTACAATTGCTTCAGAAATTAAATTTACTTGTGAGCCACTATCAAACAAAGTATCAACCTTTTGATTTTTGGAAACAACTCGAATATGGAAAAGCTTATGTCTTCTTCTCTCATTTTCTTCACCAATAACAGATTGAGCAGAATTACTAGTAGATGCTTCATAATTCTTACCTTTCATACCTGTGGTTGCAATAGTTGTTTCATCTCTCGAGTTTGACCCCAAATCTTTCTGAAGAGTTGTACGAGTCTTCTTCTTCTTGCCCTCAGCCTTCTTAGGTCTTAGCTCTAGATGCAGAATCCAACAATGCTCATCATCATGCCAATCCTTTTTATAGTGAGTGCATGAAGCTTTTATTTTTTTTGCAGTGTTAGCCTTCCTTGCTTTCGAATTCTTCTTTATATTAATCCTTGCTCTTGCTTGCAGTGGGTTGGGATGGTCCCCTAACTTCTACATTTCCATTCTTTCTTCTAGCTTCTAGATGAGTAGCTTATACAGATACCTCATCTATACTAGTGGGATTGAACATGAGGATGGTATGCCTCATGTAGCTGTGTAGACCGCCAATGTACTTTAAAAGAGTCTCTGGTGAGTCTAATGAGATCCCTAGAATCAATGCTCTCTTTCTAAATTCTTGAGTGTACCCTTGCACACTTTGCCCTTTCAACTGTCGAATAGCTTGCCAACTCATCATGGCTTGTTGCATGAAGTCCAATGGATAAAATTTCTTCTTGATTGCAGAAACAAATTCACTCCAGACAAATATAGTCTTACCATGTTTCTTCATATCATCTTGGGTTCTGCCTTCCCACCAAACCAAGGCAGTGCCTCCTAGGCATAGGTTTTCCAGCTGAATCTTGCTCTTGTCTGAGTCTATGTTCTGCACTCTGCAATACACATCAATTTGTTTAATCCAATTGTCCAACTTTTTAGCATTTAGCTCTCCATCATATATAGGCAAGTCAAATTTAACATCTAGCGTAATTAAAGATGCTTTCTTATTATGCACAGGGCTATTAGGAGGTGTGAGAAAGCTTTCCTCTTTCCCTTTTCCTTTGGAGTAGTCATGGAAGTGAGACTCATCTTCTTCTTTATCTTGTTTAGAAGTTGATGAATCCTCATCCTTATGCTTTCTAAAGTCCCTATACATTTCTTCTACCATAGACTTTATAGCTAGGAAACTTTCTATGAATTACGGGTCTGGCCCTATAGAGCCTTCTTTTGACATTGTCTTCCGAGGATAGACTATCCCAATTTTAGGATTAGTTTCGACCAGCTCTCCTTCTCCTAATTTGATCTTTGATCTAGTGAGCATTCAATAGCTAAACCAACACAAGCTTGTCTAACCTTACAATCCTAAAGCTCTGATACTACTTGATCTAATAATCACCCTATGAGTGACCTCAGTTAATGATTTATTAAATAAAGGTATTGCAGCCTCATATGCTGGTGTGTGTGTCTATGTTATTTAGGCAATGGATCGATCAGATTGCAAATACACAGACACTTGAAATGAAAAGACATCAAAGAAATACAGTAAGCAAATGCAAAAACACAAGAAATTAATAAGGAGTTCACCCGATCCTCTAGGGCTACATCTCTGATCCAGCTCTCAGTTGTGGCCTTATTTTATTATGTCTTAAGTAGAGAATTACATTGCAGGAGCTCAATATGAGTCCCCTAGAATAGATTTGGTTGGCCGGGTGGTTCTTGGATTCCCTAAGACACTGGAATGCACAAAATCTTTTGCCTACCAGCTCTTTGACCTCTCTGGTCTGACAGATCCTCTCAGGGATGGTTTAAATCTCTCAAGCTCTCTGTTGTTCGATGCCGCCTTTGGTCAGCTTCAACCCTCTCTCTTCTTTCTGCTTTTGCTTCACTGTCTTCTTTGCTTCTCTGTCTCCTGTGTTTTTCTTCTATGTGTCTTATGTTCTCTGTTCATGGCTTTAAAGCCATTCGAGCTCATAGCGGTTTAGTTCCTCTTCCACCTCCATCGGATCACGTTTTGTAGTTGCGCTTGGAGTTCCCTGTTCGGCTTCATAATCAGGCTCACAGGGTGTGGCCACATGTCCTCCTGTAGACTGTGCTAGCCTGCTTCGTCGATTCAATTCTTCGGTTACGTTGTGGAATGAGTCTTCCTCCACCATGGCAGTCAAAGAGGACCTCAAATTCTTCTAGATCGCAGCTTATTCATTTGTTAAATCTGCCCTAGTCATCAAGCACAATATTAATCATCTGATATGGATCCCCCAGATCCAACGCCATCAGCTCATTTCGCACGGTTGACTTGCTTGACCGTTAGCGCGTGATGAGTGGTGATTTTTTCTCTCCTCCGCTTGCCACGCATCGACCGCTGAGTGGAATCGCTATGATTTCACCAAAACTACTTACTACCCAAGGAGCCCTCGATCGATACTGCCAGTTTCAGAGCGGGTCTCGCCTTTTAGCTTTTAGCCTTTTTTCCTTTTGTCATTTGGTTCTACGGCTCTCAATGTGACCAATCACTCAAGGTTTCCCCATTTTGAGGGTTTTCGCCCAACGTTGAGTGCTAATCGCGCATCAAAAACTTCCTCTGTTTCCCGATCTACGCCTCCCAGGGGCTAATTTCTCCTCCCACGCAGTCTCCTTGGGCCTCAGTCAGCGCGCTTTGACTGAGATCCTCGTCGTTCCACGCTGGCTGCCACTTCACTAGTTCAGAGGTATTTTTTGATCGCTGTTTTAAATTCTTTGAAGTCTATCGTGACCTAGTACAACCATAGTTCTTTTGATTATTCTTCATGGATCTAATTCGAATGAGGTAATGGCAAAAATACACTAAAAATAAAAAGAGAATGCTTGAGGACCATATACGACTTGCCCAAAATGACCATAACCGCTCAAGTATCAAAACAAAAGCCACACACAACATTTAACATCCATATTACCTGGAGTCGGGTCATTCAGGCAATTTCCACATAGCTTGAGTAAGGTTTCATGTACATGTTCCTCAATATGTGCCATTCTCTCTTCAAGGTTGTCAAGCACTCTTTAAGCCCCTTGTGACCTCTCAAGGGAGACAAACAAATGCATCATATGCCAATGATTACACAGGAGTTCATTAATAAATCCAATGATTGTATTGTGATCATCCTAGCAATCCTCAGCCAACTAGAACAAATATCTATAAAAGTGAGGCTCATAAATAAAATATCTCAATTATTATGCTAAGTGAATATTCCAATGTCAATTATGTATACATTATATATGGTCAAAATAAACATCATGTATATATCTCATGTGGTGAATATATATATATATATATATATATATATATATATATATATACTACATGAAATGTATTAGCAATAACATCCTTGGCCTCAGCTATATAAAGCAATTGAAAGGAAATATGCCATGTCCATTCATATCTCAACATGACAATAATCCCAGAGTTAAGGCCAAGGATGTTATTGTTAATACATTTCATGTAGTTTTACTATTCTACACTATGACCATGTCGTTTTATCAATTTTGTTTGGAAATCCAACAAAGATTTCTTAGAATTAGAATTACAAGTATCAGCTATCTAATCTACACAATCCAAATGACCTTGATGTTTTTAAGATTTTGAGTCTAATATTTATGTATTAAAAAGTACAATATATAATATTAGGACATATCCATGTTAAGCATTAATCTATCAAAAACCTAAATGCATCAAATGTTTTATGGTTCAACTTTTTTTCAATTTTTCCACTCTAAAAAAGTTTACCTTTTTAATTCCATGATTAAGATAAATTTATACTAGTAATTATGTCATTCTAATATTATACATAAACTATACCTATTTTTTAAATTTATTATTCAGCAATAATATAAATAGTATGTAGTTACATACATCATAAATATTTCTCTTACCATATATAAAATAAATAAAATTACAATTTCCCTCATATTATTTATTTTCCCAACAAAAGCAAAAACAAAACCTATTCATTACTTCTACATGCAAGTCATTCAATGAGATTTTCAACTTACACCTCTAAACCTTCTTATGCTCACCTTTCTTATGACCATAAAATAATAAGTAACTACATACATCATAAATATTTCTCTTACCATATATAAAATAAATAAAATTACAATTTCTTTCCTATTATTTATTTTCCCAACAAAAACAAAAACTATTCATTGCTTTTGCGTGCAAGTCATTCACTGAAATTTTCAACCTACTCCTCTAAACCTTCTTATGGTCACCTTTCTTATCACCATAGAAATTGGTTTACGACCATAGTCTCCAAACCTTCTTAAACTTGCCTTTTCTGTGACCATAGAAGTTGCGTTACGAGCATAAGCATTATGATTCCTGTGGAGATGCTTTCATGAAATGTATTGACTTTGTTACCATATTTTATTACAATCATTATGATTCTTGTAGAGATGCTTTTATGAAATATATTGATTTTGGGCATGACTATAAATATTTTATTACCAGCATAGATGTTATAATTGGTGTGGAGAGGTTTTGATGAAATATATTTACATGGGTTATTTCTATTTAATTTTTTTTTAATTTGTAACTGATATTTTTGATGTTTATGAGATTTTTAACATATTTCAGGATAAAATAACTTTTATATTTTTTTTTGTTAAATAGAATTAAGTTACATTATTCACTTCAAATTATTGTGGCTCTTTATTTTCCCACCGTGATGATATTGACCAACAATCAAATAACGTTATAACGTTCACTTAAAATAAGTTGTGGGTATCAATTTTGTAACACTGATGATTACACTGCAAACTCTGTTCGACAAATAGTGTGCGCGAAGCATTGGCTGTAAGTAGCATTGCTTTGCTTTCGACAAAACAGTGTGCACGAAGCATTGCTTTGTTTACTTTGAAATCTGATGAATATGAATTAGCATTGCTGTAAATATCAGAAACCCCTTTGTTTCTCATAATCAGTGTACCCAAACGGAAGGCTAAATAGTAAAAGGATTAAAGGAAATAACTAGTTCTATTTTATTATTTCGAAAGATGTCAAAGCAATTTTTATATTTAAAATGTAGAAAAATATATTTTAACTATATATTAAATTTGATTAATCTAAATATTTTGAATTTTATAATCTTTCAAAATTATAATAATAAATTAATTTATTTTTATATTTTTTTCAAAATAACAATAAAATTACCATTCTTACAAAAAAATCTTTAATTTGTTAAACCATTTTATAATAAATATATTCCGATAACACTTTTTCTACCCGTTCATGTTATCAAATCCGCATCAATGCATCTATTATTAAACTAATTAATCAGTATGGTTGTTAGAGAGAACGAGTATTTTTACTATAAAATGAGAAGTTATATGCTCTATTTTACTAAAAATGATAATAATTTAAAGTAATTATTTAACATTTTTATATCGACAATGATAAGCTGAAACAGAATACAAAAAAACAAAAAGTAACAGAAAGAGAGACGATCATATAAACATTTTTTATTTTATAAAAGAACACTAAGAGAATGTTTATTTGATAGGCTCATAATAAATTAACAGGCAGTTAACAATGGAATAGATTAACAAAGACTTGGTAGCTTTCATCAACCAAAATACAATTAATAAACCAAAATATAAAGTAAATAGAGAAACACAAAAAAGTTTCACGAACTGAACTTTAGAAAAAAACACAAAAAATGTTTAACAATGTAAACGATGTCCAGCGCTTCATTGAAAGCAACTCTCATGATTACCGGACCATTCATGGTCGGAAAGCGCTTCGTAAAAATATAGACCGAGATTTCGCCAAATCCAAGTCGCTGCTATTGTTAGCTACTGAAACTCTTTCACATGAGGGGCACATCCTAAGGGTTGACGCGGGCCTCAGAGGTGGCGATGACATTTTGAGAGCTTTCAGTTTTTCCAGCTCCATGTGAAGTTTTCTGTTCTCCTCCGCAAGTGCCTCATTATATCTCTTCATAACCTCGCAGTCCACTTCGATTTGCTTCAGCTTTGTCCTATAAACAAATTCATAACATTTTAATTAACCTATCACAGAAATCGACTGTCAACACAATAGGATCCATCGGATCAAAACTTTTCCCAATAATAAAATTGCTGGAATTTCAAGTTCCAAGTCACTCTTCAAGATTACAGGACAAATTCTGTACCTGTGGATTCCAAACACATAATTTCCAATATTATAACGTCTACATGCAAAATACGATGACTGAATAAAGGACACTAGCTAACCTTGCTCGTCTGTTCTGGAACCACACTTCAACTTGTCGAGGACTGAGATTCAACTGTAACGCCAACTCTTGCTTTTGCTTCTGCGGAAGAAGAAGTTACAACAGCCGAAATGATGACGAAACACAAATGATAATTAAATAAAGTTAATAGAGACTTACAGGTTCAGGTGCCCTGTTCTTTTTGAAGCTTTCTTCGAGAAGAGCACACTGCTCTCTCGACAGTCTAAGCTTCTTCCTGGAAGAGCCCTCTTCTTCCACATCGTTGAGTACCCTCGACCAAACTCTGTCATTCTCCAACTCCTCGCCATAGCCCCGTTTTCGCTTGATCTCGGTATACCCGTTCCCGGTGTTGGCGGCGTTGGAATCCACGGTGCTGCTGTTGGACGACGATACATTGATGGCCCCTGCATCTTCGTTGTAAAAATAGGACGCTGGGAATTTGTTGGCATCAGAACCTTCGCTTCTCCCGGACGGATCAGAACCTTCGCTTCTCCCGCTGATCCCTCGCCACCAACACCAATGGATTCTGCACATTACGATTATCCTTATTGTTATTCAAAAACGCCATTAAAACAACAGACATATCAATCAAAACACCATTAAAATAAAATTCGATCTGTTCTTAAAGATTAGTTTTAATATGTGTTAAAGAGGGCAAGAACATACCAATCGATGGTGAGGTCTTCTCCCAGGGCAGAGTGCCGCAGTCCGAGTCAGGAGCTGAGGGAAACAGATGTAACTGCAGCGGAGGCCCACTCACATTTCTTTGCGAAACGTACATCTCATCAGTGATTGTGCCATCACCTATACCCAAACCTAAAGAAAGGCTTGCACTGCAATCCTGATCCATACCCCTTTCTTTTGGCTAATGTTTCGATAGAGTGAGAATGATTGATGAAGGTGTAAAATAGAAAGGAGATATATAGGAGGAGAGAATGGCGATAGATCCAGAGTCCGGCCTGACCCCTCAATCTTTAACAATAATTATAATAATTATAATTGACTGTTAAAACGATAAAAGGTTCACCGTCAAACACAATGTCGTTGGTCCTTCACAATTTATGGTGTTGACAGCCTGACATCGCATCTCTTTGACCCGTTTAGTTGGCCAACGAAGAGAGGGTATACATTATTATTTGAAAAAAACGCATGTCTGTGGCAAATCGTCTAGCGACAACAAAGTTTATATCACATCATTTTTCGATTTTTTCACGCCTTCTCCAATTCCCCACACCAACGCTTATGAAGTTCACGAGGTGAGATAATAATGTAGATTTAAATTAAATATCCAATTTTTGAAACAAAGGATTTTCTTGTTCAAAATGGTGGAAGATCCGATAAATTTATTCAATAAAATAAACTTTACTTTTAAAATATATAGTAATATTATAAAATTTAATATTTTATTAATTTATATTTGTTAAACTATTTAAAGAGTTCAGACTTAAAGAAACATGTTAACTGCTTAAGATCTAGAGGTATCCGGTCGGAGTGAAAGTTTACCCCTTACCAATCAGCAGAGGATTATTAGTTTTCCTTCAATAAGGGTGATGAGTCAACTTTTAGTGCTAGTTTCACTTATGATAGGTTTTCCCACCCTCTATTAAAAAAATAAATTGTTATAATTTTAAATAAAATTAATGTTTAGCTATTAAATTTTATGATTATGTTTAAAAAATATAAAAAAGAAGCGTTGATCAAAATTTATAATATATTGATAAGTTACTATTTTAACACAATTTGAAATTAAGATTTAAGTTAATTTTCTACTTTATATTAATTTAATTCAAAAAACATTTTAATTTCTTAAATTAGTATTAATTTTTTATTGTAATATTTCAAAGGTATATTATCGGTATATTATCTTTTGATTTTTGATTGCACTATATTTTATTTCTAGATTTATATTAATAATATTTTTAATATTATTAATATTTTACAGAGTCATTTTTTTTTTACTTTTCAATCATTTAGTTAAAATATTGTATCTTCATGCCAACCCAATTTGAGGTACCAGGGGTTTCGATTTGAGTTTGAGGTACCAAATTTTTCATGTTGTTTTGGAACATTACATACTTAGTCATAGTCATGTTCTTAATCTAACATTTCCTTTAACTTTAAAATTATATAAGTTATGAAAAGCTTTTCAATTTGTTAGATATTTCTCAACAAAATCTCATATAACCTTATTATTACAATTCTTTAAAAACTAATAAACATATTCTCTTTATTATTACATTATTTTTCTATAATCATATTAAATTACTTAAAGTAAAGTGATGACTTATAAATTTAATTTAATTAATTTAATAGTACAAAATATCATAAATTAAAATTTAATTTATTTTTTATATATAACAAATACTATAACTAATTAAAAATATATATATATATATTTTTAATTATTCAAAAGGATTAACATTTAAATCAAAATGTTCTCATTTCATGATTCGTTGAAATCCTCATCAATAGGCATGAGAAATCATCATTGAGTAACCTTTCTATTTTTAAGTTATCCTCAAACATCAAAATCCATCCTCATATTGGGATTATAAAAAATAATTAAATTACAATTGATTTTTAATTTCCTTACGAATAAGCATAATAGACTACCATTATGTTAACTTTTTTTTTATTCTCCCATATTAACATAATTAAATGTATTACCCATCATCACTTAATCATTTATTAATTCTCATTAGCCATGGTCAAACATCAAAATCCATCCCTATATTGGGATTATGGGGAATGATTAAATTAGAACTGAATTTCCTCATTCAAAGATTTGTTAATTTCTTTACAAATAAGAATAATAGACTACGATTGGGTTAACTTTTTGTTATTCTTCCATGTTAACATAATTAAATGTATTACCCATCATCCCTTAATTATTTACTAATCCTCATTAATAGGCATGAGAAATCATCATTGAGTCACCTTTTTATTATTTTTAACCATGGTCAAACATCAAAATCCATCCCCATATTGGGATTATGAGGAATAATTACATTAGAATTGAATTTCCTCATTCAAAGATTTGTTAATTTCTTTACAAATAAGGATAATAGACCACCATTGGGTTAAATTTTTGTTATTTTCCCATGTTAACATAATTAAATATATTACCCATCACCCTTTAATCATTTACTAATCCTCACAGATAAAAGTAATAAATAGAAATCATGTTTGGTTATATATATAATTGATTTTTAATATCAATCAATTTATGTCCAATTTCTTTTTTTTAGGTGTATTTTGTTCCTTTATAATTTAAATGATATATATATATATATATATATATATATATATATATATATATATATATATATATATATAGTTTTATTTTTTTATTATGAATTATTTTTGTATTATAATTATTTTAAATAAAGTATTTATATAAATTAAATGATTGATAAACATCCAAAGAAACCAAAATACTCATTTTATAATATATTTCACATTATATAAATTTTTAAAATCCTAAAAATTAATTAAATTTATTTATTTTTTAAATTATATATATAAAGATGTAATAAGATATTGAGATATTGAGATTATCTCCACTTTCACATGGAAAGTTAACTTGTAAATGGAATTTGTTAGAACATCATGGACCAATAACATGCCTTACTAATACTACATGCCCAAAATACCATAACTCATGTTCATAGAGCACATGTCCATATGACAAGTTTTTAGTTAATCAATTAAATTAAAAGGAAAGAAAAGACATAACTACATTTTATATAAATCTAAACTTTCATTTTTTTTTTCTTTACCTAAAAGAATCAACAACTAGGTCATTTCCATACTTGTACATGTGCATACAACATATTTTATTTTAATTAATCAATTTAATCGAAATTGAAAAAACTATATAAGTATAGTTTCTTTTGTTTATTTATTTACAACTAGGCTAGTCTCATACTCTCATACTCGCATCACTACATGCATGGGTAGATGGCGAGTCTCATACTCTCATCACCACATGCATGGGTCGATTCAAACATTTATTAATATAACCTGTAGGTGTGTAAGTATGCCCCTTCCAGAAGCATTGGTGAATGGGGTGAGTAGAACATGACACCCTCCCATACATAATACATAATTTACATAGTCATCACCATTTCAGTTTCCCCCAAAGGCTTCCTTTGGTTTCTGATTATTACTAAGTACTAAGGAAATTCTAGAAATATTATATGGAGGTTAAATCCATGTCATCATTCACATACTTATTGGTAATTAAAGTATTATATTCATGTAAATTAAATGGTTGGTCAAGATTGACAGGTATAATCCACTATAAGCATTAAAATACTAACTACATGATATATGTCAAATTGCCAAAACTAAAAATGAATTAAAAGTAACTATATTATTATTATTATTATTATTATTAATTTAAAAAATTCAAAATATAAGTTAAAAATATGTAGATTTAAAAAACGTGGAACAAGATTTTTAAATATGGAGATTTAGCCCCACTTTAGCATGGACATTCTTAATCTGTAAACATACTTTCTTACACTACCACTCACCAACACCATGGCTTATCGAAACATCATACCCAAAATGTTATAAGTCACTTCAAATGATACTTGTGCATATCACATTTTTTTATATAAATCAATTGAATTAAAAGGGAAAAAAAACCTAACTACTTTGGAAATAAATCTCAACCTTTAATGTGTGTATATTACTATGAATATTCTATAATATCATTTGATATTACCTCTCTACCATTAATCTAATAACTATTAGAAACTAAATTAAAATTTTAGAATCTCTATTTCAAAATAAACACTAATCTCTAATAATTAGAGTGTAATTAATAGTTTAGAAATCTTATTTGAAAACAGAGAAACCTATCACTTTAGTCATTCATATTACTTAACTATATCTCATATTGTTATATTTATTGTTACTTGGGTGTACCATTGTCATTAGAATTCTTATATTGTTAAAAACATTATTGTTAACGATCGAACAACAAAATGCGATGATGATTTGATCTTTTTCATAATTGAATGAAATATTATAATGTTAGTTTGACCTTTTCCTAATATACATATTTAAGGCAATAGGATTTTTATGGTCAAGTTCCTCCACACAAAACTGTAGCAGATTCGTCGGCCTTAAAAAAATATACCATTTCAATAATGTGATTGACCATGGGCCTCGAATTTGCAATTTTCTTTGCTTGAGGTTCTTTGACTCTTAATAACCACACGCCAGCCACATGGCAGAGTGTGGCATCATGGCGGTGGAAAGGACGTTACGTCATAAATCCGGTGAGCGGTGCCTTGTGGGGCTAATCCATTTAGCTTGGGACCAGGGGCCAATTCTTTAGAATACTATGCTACAAATTATTCTGATGTGTAATGCATGGGATCACACCACATGTGCCTAGGCATTTATAATATCGAAAAATCACATTCCGTGATTTCACAATGTAGCATTTGGTTGTAGCCCCAGAACTTGTGTTCTCCAATGAGTGACGTTTCCTGATCTGCGTGAAGAGGAGATGAGTGAAGCCCCAAATTAGAGCCCTTTCTATTGGCAATTTCCGATCGGAGGTGTAACCTTGGTGCATGAAATGTCAATTTTCCAATTGTCGATTATCGATCACCTTTTGTGTCGAGGCCTTGGTCCCCTGGCTTTTCACATGACCTCCCTCTAGCCCCCCATCAAAGCCCTTCAATCAAAGGTTATCAATTAGAGGTTTCACTTCGATGCATAATATGGCTCAACCTACGATCATTGATCTCCCATACATCACACCATCACTGTCACGTATCTGCCACGTGTCACCTTTTGAATAACACCACGTGCCAACCTTGATTCCTTTGAACTCTTTGTGACTGTGGTGCGAGCCCCAAAAATAGATGCCTCTCTGTCGACAGTTTCCAATTAAAGGTGCAACCTTAGTGCATAAGATGTCAATTCGTCAATTGTTGATCGTTGATCACCTTCTGCATTTGGGCCTTGGTCATGTGGCTTTTCATGTGACCATAGTCTAGCCCCTGTATTGAACCCTTCAACTAAAGTCTATCAATCAAATGTTTCACTTCGATGCACAATAGGGCTCAACCTCTGATCGTTGATCTCCCATACGTGACACCATCAATGCCACGTACTTGGCATGTGTCACCTTTTGAATACTGCCACATGCCACCCCTTTATCGCCTGTTATGAGCCTTGAAACTGTCAAACTTGCTTGCTACGTGTCAACCCTGTTAGCACATCGTGATGATGTCATCCTCCCCATTTCACTTGGTGCAACCAATTGCTGGCTCCAACACATCCAATGATTGTCTATCACGCGTCTCTTATCGGAGCCAGTCTTCTTGCTGCTATGCATCCCTTTGGGAGGAGGGAGAAAAGGATTGAGCTCCTTTGGTTTGTAGACAAATACTTTGTTAATTTTTTATCATCTGTCTCGACACTTTAACACTAGCGGCTCGTTACTGGTGGTTTCCTCCATATCAAAACTCACATATCGCAAATCGCAATATTAACACGTTTAAGATGTGGCCCACTCTCAGAAAGCTACCCTTGAGAACGGACGTGATGTTCTATTGAATTATTTTTCTTACCTCTCGAATGTCGAGATATTAGAACGAATAGAGATCTCCAAAGTTGGAAGTTGAAACTTGAAAAAACAGGGCATTTGGAGGTCGATAAGGATCGCTAGATATTGGTAACAGATAAGACAGTGACACCTTGGACCTGCAGGACATTCCTGTTGGTCTATTGGTTGGACGCACCACTTTATCATAGAGATATATCAAACTAATAACATCGTGGAAATTCTTTTCGAAATTTCCAATACATGTAGCATTGGTCATGTATAATAATAATAAAATATCTAAATTCTGAATCTCTGAACTGTGCTATAGACCTACAACCACTAATATGAAACCTTGATTTTTTATCATACCAAACTTAAATGTGAAACCACATCCATCCCTTATCATAGCTTTTGGAATATGACCTCTAATAAGATCCATTTTCCATGCACATATCTTGCTGCCGCTATCTATTTTATTCATTAATTACCATTGGTTGGCTAATTTTGTGCATTTACTATTGTTTTATTCTCCATCGTATGAAGATTACATATTTTACGCCCTTGTACAGAGGTAAATCAGTATGATCGATTGGCCATTTTTGTCCACAGATTTCCAAAATATTTCTTCTATTGTCAAAGGTTTCAATGGACGAAAACTGAAATATATATTTAATCAATATGCCACATTTTTTTTACGATTGAAGCTTAAAACCTCTACACATATATTAGTCTCAGTGGTTACTCTATTCATTAATCTAGTTAATGTACTGACCATGTGCGCTTATTTTTTCTTTATTTTCACTCACACAAAATTGATATGTTTTATGCCATTGACATTTTATTAAATGCATTTATTCAAACGAGCCACATTGATATGATAGATCAGACATTCGACTTGTAATATTTTTAAAAGGATTCTTCTAATGTCAAAGTTTCAAAATCCCAAAACTCCCATGTATATTTAATCAATATGTCACATTTTCCTTTGATTAAGGTTTGAAACTTATCCACACATCTTGATGTTGATGACTATTTTATTCAATAATCTAATTAATGGCCTGCCTATGTGCATTTATCGTCACTTTACTCTCACTCAGACAAGAATCTCTATCATTATCTCTGTCATTGATAACCCTGCGACCTCTACCATGTGTCCTGAATCTAATTTATTTCTCCCTCTACTTTGCTAGTAGATGGTGTGTGCTCTATTTAGCCACTTCACGTCGCACCATTTTGCATATTTTTGGAGGTTCATTTCCTGTTGTTGTTGTTTTTCTATTTTTGGTCTCGTGTTGTTTCGCTTAGTATTTTTGTTGCACATCGTGCTACTACCTTCAACCCATGAATTGCCCTGAAATTTCAATAACCAACAAGTGATAATGAGAAGCTGCTAACGATATCATCTTCTGCACTCAAATGGAAAGTTTTAATGTTTTCATACTATTTATATATCTTAGAATAATATGTGCATTGCCATGACATACAACACACCTTCCTGTAGAGTTTTTGAAATGCCATATATACACAACCAAATTTCTATGCTTAAAATTTCAATTTACCTTTCCCCTTACCTTTGACTATTAACAAAAAATTTAAATTATAAATCTTTCTTCTTTCATTTGGCTGCAAGTATGCCAATCCTGTGAATAGTGAAGCTCATTGTTTTACTTTTGCCTCTCTTCTAATGTTGACAGCATTTTACGAGAATTGACCTTTCAAGAAACCTCCTTTCCTCATCATCATGGAAGTTACCTTGACAACAAATTCCATCACTTTGTTGCTTTTTGGCTCTACAACAATCTAACCATCACTCCAAATTGTTGAAATAAACCTTCTTGCTTCCACAAAGACATCCTCCCAATGCTACCACATTTTGCTCTCTAACAGTACCTCTTAGAATAGAACTTTGCTTTCGGCTGCTTAGAATGGCCATGTCCTCTCTGGTGCCCTCTAGTTGTGCTCGATTATCATTCTCAAAGAATTCAGTTGAACGTTTTTGCACAACCATGTGTATTTTCTCTCTTCACCATATTCTTGATGTTTTTTTGTTCCTTCCCTCTCTCCGTCATTGTCACTTCGACTAATACATTGTTGCTTTTCTCGTTCTTTCTGTCTTTTCAAGACTCTGCAAATTAATGAACTTGAAATTCTCAAACATCATGAAACTTTGATTGGGGACCCGAACCTTCTTCAAATTGTACAAACATCGACATACAACCAGTTTCTTCAACGTCATATGCCCATGCCATGTTTATTGCTGCTTCGACACTAGATTGTGCATCATCATCAACTCAATTGTCCTCTATTCTACTTGTTGCTTTTCCATTCATGTTGCTAAGCCCCTATCATAAGCAATGGTTAATCCAGGGTAGGGTTCTTGGAAGAAAATTCGTTCACTTCTACAACAATGGTCGAGCCTCTGAAAAAGTCTTCGGATTTGACTTGATTGATTATACCAATGATACAATCCATATCTCTACCTTCAGGGATATGGAAAATTCCTTCCATGACCTTGTCCAAACTGGGAAGCTTTACATGGTTTCAAA
The DNA here is from genome assembly GCA_031772625.1 of Pinus tabuliformis. Lineage (NCBI taxonomy): Eukaryota > Viridiplantae > Streptophyta > Pinopsida > Pinales > Pinaceae > Pinus > Pinus tabuliformis. The sequence goes on along the minus strand of CM062818.1, from coordinate 1,553,573,843 downwards.
TGGCATTATTAAAATAAAGAACACAAATTACAACAATCTGGATATAAAATGGGAAGTCTCCCTCTCTGCAACTTATACTATCGAAAATTCCTTAGATGAGGTTGTGACAATTCCTTTCAACTATTTCCATTTTAAATCTATATATGAAATTAGATTGACAAACCTCAACTCAATTATCGATATCATTGGCATTGTTAAGTCCATTTCTCCAAATTCCACCATTCGTCGAAGAGATGGATCTGAAACACCCAGGAATACTCTCATCTTGGAAGACATGTATGTCTATAGTATCAAAAACACCCTATGGGGGGAGCATTGCAACACCCTGGGTAGGAAACTCGTTGAACTTGCCTCTTCTGGTGCTTCGATTGTGCTTGCAATCATGGTGTCATCAAAGAGACCATTTGGCCTCTTCACCATCATTAAGTAGAAAATAGTTAGGGCCTTCCTAGTGGGGCCAACCACAACATGCAATTGTCAACCTCGTAGACTCGCATCCCATCGGAAAACCAACATGGTTCTTTGTTCGTGGAACCATCACCTCTATTGACATGTAATATTTTTACCTCCTTCCATGCCCTTTCTCATATGATGGCATGAAATGCGTGAAAAAGTTTTTCAACCACTCAAATGGAATGTGTCATTGCACAAAATGTGGTGGGGCCTTCCCGGAATGTGACTATCGGTATGCACTGAAATTTTAAATGCAAGACCACACACACATACTAGAAAATGTCATCGCACTTGATAATGCTACAACTGAACTCATGGGTGTCCAAGAAAAGGAATTTTTCATACTCTCTAGTGATCCTAGTGCTATCCACGAGGATTTTTCAAGGGTGTAGGTGGAAACAAATAAACAATAAATAGAAAAGGAAAATTTATAGACCTTTCGAGTCATAAGTGAATTCCATGATGTTTTTTCAGAGGAAATTATAGGTTTACCCACTCATCAAGACATAGATTTGTCCTCCATTTAGTATGAGGTGTCACCCCCTTGTCTATATCTCCTTACCAAATGAGCATACCAAAGTTACTAGAACTAAAAATGTAGTTACATGAAGGTTATATCAAGCCCAATGTCTCACCATGGGGGGACCCTGTACTATTTTTCAAGAATAAGGATGGCACATTTATAATTTCCATCGATTATCATCAATTAAATAAGATAATTTCCACAAATAAATACCTACTACTATGAATTGATGATATTTCCAATGAAGTGATGGGACCAACTAGATTTCAAAATATTGATTTAAGGAACGTTATCCTTTGGTCTCACTAACACACCAACAACCTTGATGTGTTTAATGAACAATATACTCCAAAAATATCTTGATAGGTTTGTGTTAGTATTCATAGATGACATTTTGGTGCATTCTAAAAATGAATAAGAACACAAAGAACATCGGAAATTGGTTTTAAAAACTTTAAGAGAACATTAAATACATGCAAAACTTAGCAAATGTGAGTTTTACAAAAACATAATATAGTATTTTGGTCACTACATTTCCTCTCGATCGTATAAAGGTTAGGGTTATTATGAATTGGCCCATACCTAATGATGTCTCAGTAGTTCAATAATTTATCAGGATCAAAAGATATGATCAGAGATTCATAAAGGGATTTTCAAAATTGTCTTATCCCATTACTTCATTACAGAAAAAGGGAGCAAAGTTTGAGTGAACAACCAAATGCCAAGAAAGTTTTGACAAGTTAAAACAACTTCTGATAGTTATAGCTCCTATACTAAAAATTGCAGACACAAACAAGGAATTCATTGTTTGTACTGATCCATGCTTGGAAGACCTTAGGGGAGTGTTGATGCAGGAAAATTCATTAGTATCCTATGACTCTAGGAAGTTGAAACCACACGAAAAGAGTGATGTTGTGTATCATATAAAACCGGCAGTAGTGATAGATGCTCTAAAACTGTGGAGACACTATTTGCTAGGAAACAAGTTTACCTTGCTAATGGATCACATCATCCTGAAATATTTTTTCATCCATCCTTATCTAAATTCTAAACAAGGAAGGTGGATAACTTTCCTCAGTGAGTTTGAATTCCATATTAAACACATAAAAGGAAAACAAAACAAAATAGTTGATGCTTTAAGTAGAAACGTGCATGCTTTGATGGGACTATCAGTTAGTAGTATCAATACATATTTGGTGAAAAAAATTAAAATTTCAATGCAAAAATATCATAAATATCTACAAATTCAACAAAAATTATAGAAAATGGAAGTGTGAGCATATGTTGAAAATTCTGAAAAAGTGTTAACCTACTGAAATAGATTGAATATTGGAAATATGAGTGTGATAAAATAAATGATATTGGATGAATATCACAAGAAACCATATGAAAGCCATCCTGGATACCAAAATATCATAACAACATTAAGGAAATTTTTTTTCAGCTAGGGATGAAGAAGGAGGTGGAAAAATACTTAGAAAAATGTATAGAATGTCAATAAGTAAAGGTGGAACATCAACACCCTACTGGATTACTAAACACATTGCCCATTCCCAAATGGAATTGGGAAGTTATCTCATTGGATTTTATTACACGATTGCCAATGACAAAATTATAACATGAGTCCATCATGGTGGTAGTGGACACTTTCACTAAAGAAACATATTTTATACTAGTGTTGTGTACTTTTATAACCATACAAATTGCTAATATATCCATGAAGGAAATTTTCCGATTGCATGGAGTACTGAAGATGGTAGTGTCAAACATAGATCTTAAATTTACCTCCGAGTTTGGGAAAGCTTTTTTTGGGTTCATGGAAACTCAATTAAATTTAAACTTGCATATCATCCTCAAATGGATGGACAGACAGAAAGGACTAATCAGATCTTGGAAGATATGATGTGAATGTACGTCATGGATAGACCTACTAAGTAGGAAGATTTCTTCATTTAGAAGAATTTACATATAACAGTAGCTATATAAATTCAATTAAAATGAGTCCTTTTGAAGATCTGTAGGGCAAAAAATGTCATATATTGTTTAATTAGAGTCAACCGAAAGATTGATTGATATTAGGACTGTAAGCTTTATAGTAAATGGAACATGTGGTACAAGAGATTAGACAAAACATCAAAACTAGGCAACACATGCAAAAAGGGTATCCAGACAAAAATAGAATTCATAAATATTAATATTGGAGACCATGTTTACTTAAGAGTAAAATCAAGAAAAACTACCTTAATAACAGGGATTTGTGCAAAATTGGCTCCATGGTTCTGATGGCCTTTCAAAATCTTGGACAAAATTGGTCTAGTAGCATATCAATTGGCTTTGCTTTGTCATATTAAAGCTTACAATCTCTTTCATGTGCCTTTATTAATGAAATATGTTCATGATGATTCTCATGGTATTGATTGGAATCTAAGACTGGTGAAACTTGAAGGAGATTTCCTACTAGATCCACTCTACATCTTAGATTACAAAGAAATATTTCTCTTGAACAGACTCGTCACTTAGGTTAAAGTGTAGTGGAGGCACTTTACACCTGCGAAAGCTACTTGGGAGTGGGAGGATATGATGAAAGAAGCTTATCTAACATGGTTCAAAAAGTAATAAAATGAACAATAAACATCGATGACAGTCTGAATTTATAAAGAGGGGGAAGATGTATTAACCCTTTATTTCTATGTGAATGATTGAGTTATTTTTAGTTGTGTTGGCTAGAAAGACATGGAAAAATCGACTTAAAATTAATGATAAAGTATGATGATGTATTAAATTAATTTTATTAATGAAAAGGATAATTGGAAATTACTTGGGAAAGAAACAATTGAATTAACGAGATTATTACCAAGATCCGAAAACCAATGTTGACAAATAATATCAATAAACATTCCCTTAAGTCACTCCTAAAAATCCCTAGGAGTTAATTAAAGAGATGTAATATGATTGGAGAGAAAATATATTAAATAACGCAATGTAGAGAATAACACCAAGTAATGGTGAATAAAACACCACAAGAGAAAAAGGCGGGCTTTAAAGAAAAAGGAGAACATACCTTTTTTTGTTTTTTGTTTTTAAAGAGAAAAGCCTAGGCTACTTTGCTGGCATACCCTGGAAAGAAGGACTCCCCTAAGGAAAGATCTTCTACGGAAGAGGAATATAATCTCTTACCTAAAATCACAAGGGGGGATAATTCCTCTAAATAAAGATCTCTGTTACGGGGGAACTAGAGGATTAGTTCATGGTTGGGAGGAAGCAGTTTTGCCCAAGAGCAATTTCAGTTAAAAATCCTGTTAGAATTTTTGTAGAGTTCTTAATTGATGATTTCTTGAAAATTATTAACATTTGGTTTATTTTCGAAGAATGCAATAGTAATTATGTTATGTGTAACTGCTTCAGAATATTGATAATGTTTATCGTATGGGTTAATGAAATGATTGAATATGGGAAGAGGGAAGTAGCTATATAATTATGGGAAATTATATGTATATAGAAAATAAATACTTTTACTAAAAATATTCATTGGGAATGCTTACATGAGAATGGTTATTTTAAAGAAAAATATTTTGATATTACTGGTTCCACGAATTTCCATTAAGTTCTACTAAATTTCTAGATGCTTTGTACACACACATCGAATTGGGGATATAGCCCATTTCACCTAATTTTTCTCTCTGAGAATAGTAGGAGTTACTAAACAAATCGAAGAATTACTCAAATCGCGCATAATTATAAGCGAAGTAATAACATAGGAGTTATACAAAACATCCTTCAAGTTTGAATTGATGATCAAAGGATTATCTTTGGCTATTTGTTCATTCACGACTATACAGTTGCACTATTAAAAAATAAAAATATAAAACCTCGAGAGGAAAATCAGAGCTTTAAAATATATATATATATAGTGGCTAAATCAATTCTTGCCTTCAAGTTACTCGGTGATCTGAATCTCTATAGATTTTATTTAAAATCCCTAATTCTCCACAACTTGAAGGTTACTCCTGGTAACATTGCTAGTAGACTTGTCTCTGATGCTCGCTAGAGAAGAGGAATTTTCCTAAGTTAATTGTAGTAGTACACCCAACGGAACCAAGCTAGTAATATCTAGTGATAGAAAGTAAAGGAAGATATATATTAATAAAACATATTGCTTAACATAAAAGATAATAAACTGGATAAACAATTCTACAACAAGGATATATTTGAAAAATTTAGAAGAGTATTACTTTCTTGCAAGCATCTAACAAAGTTCGAGAGGGCTAGGAAATATTTGTGATACTAATTCATATGGGTTACTATTGAATGATTTCCTTCATAGGGATAAAGAATGATATAAGGGTCTGATCCATGCGAGTGAGTTGATTTGATATAACGTTAACATCAACCCCATATTAGGCAGTGAAGGGTAGTAATATACAATCAAAATCATGAAAGCCTCGGTACAAATTGACGGAGCTGAAAACTAGTGAAAGTAAACTGCCTAGTTGAAGAGTTTCATAAAAGAAATACATAAATATATCAAAATAAATCCTTTAATATCTTATGGAAAATAGCAACATTTCCTTAATCACTATAATGGAATGGAGTCGTGGGATTTACTATTCATACGTGCATACATGGACAATATGAAAATGATATATTTCATCATAATAGTTGTGAACATTACTTCTAGATTCAATTCATAAATTATAGAATTTTCACCATAACCCATGACTGGAAATGTTTTCCAAACAAAATTAGAAATATAGAAAGAACAATGAAATCACATGACAAGACTATAAAGAAATAAATACTCCTATATTTAAATTAGGAAGGAAATCAGAGAGTACATCTCTTAAAATAATATCCCCCTAGACATTCCAGTGAAAGTATGGGTTGTGTTCTTGATAGAGGTGTAAATTCCCTCTTAAATATTTACGTAAAGGAAGAATATAGAAATTAACCCCATAACAACTAAGGGTTTTAGCTCATAATTATGTGCTTAGGCTAGAAAGAATGAAAGGAAGCCAAGAATAATCCTAGCAGAGAAGAAGCTACATTGTATAGGAGAGAAATCACAATTGTCCCTAATATCCATGAAACACTCCATTGAGAAGTAAAGGTGATGTGAAATAACCGACCTAGCACGAGTGAGAGTAACCAACCAATGAATGACAACATTTGACCCCATGTTGGGACCCGAAAGAGAAAAACTCTTGAGTAAGTAGGGGCTGGAGGTACCTGCAGAAGAACAATTGAGGGATTGGTGTTAACCCTGTTGGAGAAAAAGGATAAAATAAACATGTAGAAAATGGGAAACAAAACCTTCAATAAAAGGTTGTTTACCTCATGAAGGATAGTCTCCTGTCGTGAGCTAGTATTTTCCTAACATGTGCAGCATAGGACAGGAAAAAAATGAAAAGGGTTCCCTCGAATAAAATAACTCTATAACATCAAAGGAACATTACAATAAATTTCATATTGAAACTAAGGATAATACACTTACCTAAATCATAGCACTGATACCGTGTTGATCCACCACCCAGAAGCACACCGAGAAGGGTTGCCCTCTTCCTGCATAATAGTAACTAGGGGTATATTTGTCAAATTTATAAAAAACCATAGATTGTACAAGTGACCCTGAAATAAACTTAATAAATCAATGTGGGGATATTTATTATCCGAATGAGGAAAAAAAATGAACGACTTACAAAGTTAAAACTGGAAGGAAAATTTAAGCCAATCCTGGCTGAATTAGCAAAATGATAGTGAAGACCCATTTGTGTTTCGGTTTTGACATCGACATAGAGAAAACAAAAACTAGTGATCCTTTTACAAAGAAAGCAAACCAGGGCATTTAAATAAGTTTAAAACTGAACTTATTTGAAAATTTTACCTGATTCAATGGGTACTAGAGGCGTGAAAGCTCTAGGGGATGTCATAATACCTTAACCATCAAAAAGATTATGAGTGTCTCCTTCTTCATCATGACATTGTTATGGAAGCCAACACACGAAGCGAGATAGGAAGGTTCTCGAATGACGCATGTTACAAACCATATCACTAGGGTGAGAGAAGAAGAAACCATAGTATCTGTCGGATGAGAGGACATCAAATCCAACTATTGCAGGGTGGAGATTACCATAGGCCATGTGAAAATCACATGGGATTTTCCTAGATGACACAAGACCATTCGACGTGAGAATCAAGTCCAATACATGACATTACAGTAGCAGGATAGGTAAGTTGAATTAAAGTTAAATGATAAGTTAGAAGAGGGGGTTACCTTTTTTTATATGACCATACTCTTCCCAAATACAGAGTTATAAACAACAAGTTTAAAGTTACAATGCACATCCAATTAATAAGGAGTTATAATAACATTCACACCTCACTATGTATATCCCATACATTGGCCTTAACATTAGGAAATGGAGTCATTCAACGAATTCATAAAGGACATGACATGTCAATAACCTACACACCTTCTTAACCATATGCCTAGGATGTCACATAATAACCAAATGGATCAAGAATTGTTAAGACCAAGATTGTATATGTATACATAGAAAAACTAGACAACGTTATGTTCTCATAAACTAAGGTGATGATTAATGTGACGATGGAAAATAAACCAACAAGTATGAATTGAGTAAACATTATAAGGGAATGTGGGAAGATTAATTATAGAAAAAAAAGCAAACTTTATGTAGATGGAAGAATTTTACAAATAAAATCCATGAACTTCATAAATGATGTCATGAATTATTAGAAAATATACATGAGGTAGCCATTATTGTTGTAGTGGAGAAAGAACAGCATTGGGTTGATGAAAGAGTATAATATATTTTTTCATGGTGTAAATTTTGTTGTTTAAGTTGCATACATTTTGATGCATGTTACAAAAATTCTCTCCTCCTAACTATCTTGGAAACTATTAATAATACTTAATTCGTATAACTAATATATGGCTTATTCAAATAATTTTAATTAAAATATTTTTTTTTCCTTATTGTGTTTCAAGACTCATTCTACAAGGAGATGTGTAATTCCTTTGGTGCTCAATTTTGAGTTAAGACATGTCTCTTTAAAGAAAAATGAAATATGTTATAAATGAAAACACAATATATGTTATTATAAAAAGCAAAAAATGAATATACATATTTTTCTAGTTTTAGTTAAATCATTATAAAACCCTAAATAATTTGGTAGGTAAGAACCCACGGGGGAATTGAACCCTATAACAGTGCACTCATTAACTATCAACCCAAAACCCCGTGGGCTGTAAAACCCTATAACTTAGCATCAAGGAGATTTGGTAAAAAAATTATTCTCACATTCAACTATTAAAAAGAACATGTAATTGAAACTAGAAAGGAAAAATAATTACTTTGTAATAAGAAAATAAGAAGATTCAGTAACTCATTCAATTCTTAAATTAGAATTAATATCTCGCATTTGAAAAATATGAATAATAAATGGTACAATATAAATCATAAATAAAATATTTAAATATGTAAGATTAATTAATATTAATCTATATTTAATTTTAATTTTATTCTTGTGGTTTATTGTATCAAATATGGATACTAGCTACATCGATGGAAATCCCACCTATTTCCCACTTGTGTCACTCTTGGTGGGACTAGAATAGTGAGCCGATGAAAACTACTCTTCTTTACCACTAGTGTCCCACTCCTGTTAATCCCAATCGGATTGGAAGCTAAGTGAGAAGTTTAAGAGCTACTCCTCCCTACTAGCCATGTTACACTCACATGACAAGTGTATATACATGTAAGTCAAAATATTCTATTAATTCAAGAAAATGTTACTTTGGGAGGAGCATAGTTTCAAAACACCGTTGACCTCATTCTTACCAAACTTATTGGCCATATGGTAATGATCTGTTAATCAACCTATGAGTGGCCTTAGTTTAAGATTTATTAAATAAAGTATTACAGACTCCTATGCTAGTGTGTGTGTCTATGTTATTTACGCAACGGATCGATAAGATTTCAAATACATAGACACTTGAAATGGAAATACAGTAGAGCAATATAGTAAGCAAATACAACAACACAAGAAATTAATAAGGAGTTCACCCTATCCTCCATGGCTACATCTCCAGTCCAGCTCTCAGTGGTGGGCTTATTTTACTGTGTCTTAAGCAGAGAATTACAATGCAGGAGCTCAATATGAATCCCCTGGAAAAGATTTTCTTGGCAGGGTGGTTCTTGGATTCCCCAAGCCACTGGAGTGCACAGACTATTTTGCCTACCAGCTCTTTGACCTCTCTGGTCTGACAGATCCTCCTGAGGATGGCTTGAATCTCTCAAGCTCTCTGGTCCTCAATGTTGCCTTTGGTTAGCTTCAACCCTTTGTCTTCTTTCTGGTTTTTCTTCACTATCTTCTTTGCTTCTCTGTCTCCTATCTTTTTCCTCTGTGTGTCTTCTATTCTCTGTTCATGGCTTTAAAGCCATCCGAGCTCATGGCGGTTTGGTTCCTCTTCCGCCTCCATCGGATCACCTTTTGCAGCTGCGCTTGGAGTTCCCTATTCAACGTCATCATGAGGCTCACAGGGAGTGGCCACATGTCCTACTATAAACTGAGTCTTCCTACACCATGGCAGTCAAAGCGGACCTTAAATTATTCTATATTGTGGCTTCTTCCCTCATTAAATCCAGCCTGGTCGTTGGGCGTGATATCAACCTTTAGATTTGGATCCCTTAGATCCAACGCCATCTGCTCGTTTCGCGTGGTTGAATTGCTCGACTATTAGTGCATGATGAGCAATGGTTTTCTCTCTCCTTCGCTTGCCACGGGTCCATCGCTGACTGGAATCGCTCTGATTTCACCAAAACTGCTTACTGCTTAAGGAGCCCCCAATCAATACCACCGGTTTCGAAGTGGGTCCCACCTTTTAGCTTTCAACCTTTTCGCATTTTGTCCTTCAGTTCTCTTGCTCTCCTTGCAACCAAGCGCTCGGGGCTTCTCCATTTTGAGGGTTTTCACCCAACGATGATCGCCCATCAAAAACCTCCTCTGTTTCTCGATCTGGGCCTCCTAGGGGCTAATTTCACCTCCTGCGTAGTCTCCATGGGCCTCGGTCAGTGCACTTTGACTAAGGTCCTTGTCCTCCCACACTGGCTGCCACTGCTACTAGTTCAGAGGTGTTTTTTAATCATTGTTTTGAATTTTTTGAAGTCTGTCCTGACCTGCTACATCCATGGTTCTTTTGATTATTCTTTATGGATCAAATTTGGATCATGGCCTTCCCACTGAAAAATCTTTTGGACCACCAAAATTTGGTTTTCAAGCATCGACTAAGTGAGGGTATTGTTTTCTCACTTGCCCAATCTCAATCCACTTTGCACTACTTGGCTTTAAACCTTTGAGCTGAATCCCGAGGTACTCCACATCTGCCCTGCATGTCGTCCTCACCTTCCTGTCCAGTACGGTGTCTTCCTGGAATTCATTAAGATATTCAAGTAGCAGATCATCAATAGAAGGCAATTGACTCTACTCTTCAAGGTCCTCAATCATTGAAGGTTCAAACAATCTCAAGCAATCTGCATTTACGATTGAGTAGTTGTGCATGTAAGCTGGTAGATCAAGGCGAAAAGCATTTTCACCAATCTTCTCAACTATCCTAAAGGGTCCATACCTGATAGGCTTTAGCCTTTTACCTTCACCTTGCATCTTGTCCTTGCTGATATACAGCCAGACCTGGTCACCAACTTGAAAACTACGCTACATCCGATGCTTGTCATGCCTAGCTTTCTATTTAGCTTGGCTCTTTTCCAGCTATTCCTGTACTACCTGGTGGATCTCCTGCATCTATTCAATGAACTTAGTTTCCCTATCCACATCACTGTGTCCATTAACCATGATATCTTTACCAAAGACAAAATCCAAAGTAGACCTTGGTGTGAAATCAAAACAGGTCTCAAAAGGAGATCTCTATGTAGAAGAATGCTTTGCTCTATTGTAAGCATGCTTCACATAACACAAGTGTTCATCCCAAGGCTTAGGATGTTTGCTGCAATATCTTCTCAGTAACTAGATCACTATCCTATTAACTACTTCTATCTGGCCATCATTTTGTGTATGATAAGTTGTGCTTTTCTTCAGTTTGGTGTCCATTAGTTCCCAGAGACTTGACCAAAACTTCCCCACAAATCAGGTGTCTCGATCAGATACAATAGAAGTGGCTAATCCAAAATTAACTCATACATGTTCAAACAATAATTTTGCAGCCTGTTAAACTATAATATGTTTATTACAAGGTATCAAAATACACATTTTGTTGAACCTATCCACAACAACATATAGATAATCATGACCTTTCCTAGGTTTAGGCAGTCCTCCAACGAAATCCTTGGAAACACTTTCCCAAGGGTGAGAAGGAACTGGCAATGGAGTGTACAAGCCTAGTTTTCTGTTGCTGGGCTTGCTTTTAGCACACATAGCACACCCTCTTACATATCTAGAAACTGTCTCATTCATTTTCAGCCAATAACAAAACCTTTGTAGTTGTGCAAATATTTTACTTACCCCAAAGTGACCTGATATCAAAGAAGTGTGTGCTTCACTAATTAAATTTACTCTCTCAATTTGTGGAATGCATAGTTTCCCACAATGATATAAGAGTTGGTTTTTTACATGATAATCCAATTCCTCTACTATTTTCCCTTGACTCAAAGTTGCATATACATCTTTAAAGTCCATATCTTGAGCATATTGTTCAATGTAGCTTTCATGTAGTATAGAATTATGCTTAGGTAAGGTAGATGCATTTATAATGGGCCGAGATAACATGTCTACAACTTTGTTATGTATGCCCTTTTTATATCTGATGACTAAATGAAACTGTTGTAGAAAACCCATCCATCTGTAGTATCTTGATTGCTGCAACTTAGTTTAGGAGTTCAGGTATTGAAGTGGTTGATGATCAGTATGCATTATTGTCTCTTTGCCCATTAAGTAATGTATCCACTTTTTCACACTCTGAACTAATGCATACAATTCTTTATCATATGTAGGATAGTTAACTACTGCAGGATTAAAAGTCTCAGAATGATAACATATGGGTTTACCGTGCTGTGTCAACACTGCTCCCATCGCATAGTCACTGGCATCTATTTGGATCTCAAATGGTCTTTGTAGATCAGGCAGTGCTTATACAACTGTTGTACTAATCTTTTCATTCAAGGTGTCAAAGGCTTTTTGATGTTTGCCTCCCCACTGAAACGCCTTGTTCAATCCTTTTAACACATGTAAGGGAGCTGCAATTGAGGAAAAGTTAGAAATGAACTTCCTCCAATATTGTGCTACTCCTCAGAAGCTTCTCACTTCCATAGCAGACTTGGGTTTAGGCCAGTTTACAATGACTGCCACTTTAGAGGGACCTATTTTCAATTCACCACCCCCTACTATATGACCCAAGTAGTTTAGAGATGTCTTGCCAAATTCACATTTTGAGAGTTTAACATAAAGTTTTTCTCTTTTCAAAACATCTAGTGTCTGCTCAACATGCTTTAAATGTTCTTCCCATGTTTTACTAAAAATCAGAATCTCATCTAGGTACACAATAACAAAATCATCAAGAAAAGGTCTGAGTGCATCATTCATTAATCTCATGAAAGTAGCAAGAGCATTAGTTAAGCCAAAAGGCATAACCAGCCATTCATACAATCTCTACTTTGTTTTGAAAGAAGTCTTCCATGCATCTTGTTCTACAACTCTGACTTGATGGTATCCACTATGCAAGTCTAGTTTGGTGAAATAAAAACCTTCCTTCAATTGATCTAAAAGATCATCTATGCGAGGAAGGGGATAATGATTTTTTATTGTTATCTTATTCAGTGCTCGGTAATCAATGCACATTCTCCACGAGCCATGTTTCTTTCTCACCAAAACAATTGGTGAGCCACATGGTGATGTGCTAGGCTTGATGAATTCCTTCTCGAGCAACTCCTGCACCTGCTTCTTGATTTCAACATTCTCTAAAGCAGACAACCGGTACATTCCAATGTTAGGCAATGGAACATCTTGCTGCAAAATAATATCATGTACTATTCCCTTTTTGGGTGGCAGACCTTTAGGTTCTTGAAATAAGACATCGTAAACTGAAACAACATTTGCTATATCATCCTTCTGTTCAGCATTATATCCCTCAAATACATTGGTTTTATCACGCTTCTTTTCCTTTACAACCATCAGTAAGAATTGTTTGCATGAATTTATCATTCTTTTCATCTGCCCTGAGTTTATGAGAGTATAATTATTCTTGAGCTTGTGAGCTCTTACATAGTATTCGATTCCATCTTTAACAAGTAGATACCTGTTCTCAACTCTATAATAAATAGCCTTCCTATCATACAAGTAAGGGCTTCCTTAAACAATTCCACATATATCCAAAGGAATTATGTCTAACTCCACCTCATCTACAAATGTTGACCCAAAAGAAAACTTGATTTTGTACTATCTAGTCACTTGTAGTTGTGCTTTATCATTCAACCATCATAATGGATATGGTTTCTTGTGAGGTGTGGTTGCTAATCCCAATTTCTTTACAATTGCTTCAGAAATTAAATTTACTTGTGAGCCACTATCAAACAAAGTATCAATCTTTTGATTTTTGGAAACAACTCGAATATGGAAAAGCTCATGTCTTTTTCTCTCATTTTCTTCACCAATAATAGATTGAGCAAAATTACTAGTAGATGCTTCAGAATTCTTACCTTTTATACTTGTGGCTGCAATAGTTGTTTCATCTCCCGAGTTTGACCCCAAATCTTTCTGAAGAGTTGCAACAATCTTCTTCTTCTTGCCCTAGGACTTCTTAGGTCTTAGCTCTGGATGCAGAATCCAACAATGCTCATCATCATGCCAATCCTTTTTATAGTGAGTGCTTGAAGCTTTTCTTTTATGTGCAGTGTTAGCCTTCCTTGCTTTCCACTTCTGCTTTTTTTTCTCCTTGCTCTTGCTTGCAGTGGGTTGGGATGGTCCCCTAACTTCTGGATTTCCATTCTCTCCTCTAGCTTCTAGATGAGTAGCTTGTAAGGATACCTCATCTATACTAGTGGGATTGAACATGAGGATGGTATGCCTCATGTAGTTGGGTAGACCACCAATGTACTTCAAAAGAGTCTCTGGTGAGTCTAATGAGATCCATAGAATCAATGCTCTCTTTCTAAATTATTTAGTGTACCCTTGCACACTTTGCCCTTTCAACTATCGAAGAGTTTTCCAACTCATCATGGGTTGTTGCATGTAGGGCAATGGATAGAATTGCTTCTTAATTGCAGAAACAAAGTCACTCCAGACAGAGATAGTCTTACCATGTCTTTTCATATTAGCTTGGGTTATGTCTTCCCACCAAACCAAGGTAGTGCCTCCTAGGCATAGGCTTGCAAGCTAAATCTTTCTCTTGTTTGAGTCTATGTTTTGCACTCTGCAATACACATCAATTTGTCTAATCCAATTGTCCAAATTTTCAGCATTTAGCTCTCCATCATATATAGGCAAGTCAAATTTAACATCTAGCTTGATCAAAGATGCTTTTTTATTATGCACAGGGATATTAGGAGGTGTGAGAAAGCTTTCCTCTTTCCCTTTTCCTTTGGAGTGGTAATGGAAGTGAGACTCATCTTCTTCTTTATCTTGTTTAGAACATGATGAATCCTCATCCATATGCTTTCTAAAGTCCCTATACATTTCTTCTACCATAGACTTTATAGCTAGGAAACTTTCTATGAGTTGAGGGTCTAGCCCTACAGAACCTTCTTCTGACATTGTCTTTCGAGGATAGACTATCCCAATTTCAGGATTAGTTTCGACCAACTCTCCTTCTCCTAATTTGAGCTTTGATCTAGTGAGCACTCAACAGCTAAACCAACAGAAGCTTGTCTAACTTTACAAACCTAAAGCTCTGATACCACTTGATCTGATAATCACCCTATGAGTGACCTCAGTTAAAGATTTATTAAATAAAGGTATTACAGACTCATATGCTGGTGTGTGTGTCTATGTTATTTAGGCAATGGATCAATCAAATTGAAAATACACAGACACTTGAAATGGAAAGACATCAAAGAAATACAATAAGCAAATACAAGAAGACAAGAAATTAATAAGGGGTTCACCCTATCCTCCAAGGCTACATCTCCAGTCCAGCTCTTAGTGGTGGCCTTATTTTATTGTGTCTTAAGCAGAGAATTACATTGCAGGAGCTCAATATGAGTCCCCTGGAACAGATTTGCTTGGCAGGGTGGTTCTTGGATTCCCCAAGCCACTAGAATGCACAGACTCTTTTGCCTACCAGCTCTTTGACCTCTCTGGTCTGACAGATCCTCTCGAGGATGGCTTGAATCTCTCAAGCTCTTTGGTGCTCGATGTTACCTCTTGTCAGCTTTAGCCCTCTGTCTTCTTTTTGCTTTTCCTTTACTGTCTTCTTTGCTTCTCTATCTCCTGTCTTCTTCTTCTGTGTGTCTTATGTTCTCTGTTCATGGCTTTAAAGCCATTCGAGATCATGGCAGCTCAGTTCCTCTTCCACCTCCGTTGGATCGCCTTCTGCAGCTGCGCTTGGAGTTTCTTGTTCGACGTCATCATTTGGCTCACAGGGAGTGGCCACATGTCCTCCTGTAAACTATGCCAACCTGCTTCATTGGTTCATTTCTTTGGTTACGTTGTGGAATGAGTCTTCTTCCACTGTGGCGGTCAAAGCGGACCTCAAATTCTTCTAGATCGCGGCTTATTCCCTCGTTAAATCTGACCTGGCCATTGGGCACAATATCAATCGTCTGATCTAGATCCCCCAGATCCAACACCATCCGCTCATTTCGCGCGGTTGACTTGCTCGACCATTAGCACGTGATGAGCAGTGGTTTTCTCTCTCCTCCACTTGCCACCCATCGATCACTGAGTGGAATTGCTCTAATTTCACCAAAACTGCTTACTGCCCAAGGAGCCCCGATCAATACTGCCGGTTTCAGAGCAGGTCCCGCCTTTTAGCTTTCAGCCTTTTCGCCTTTTGTTTCTCCGGCTCTCAATGTGACTAAGCACTTGAGGCTTCCCCATTTTGAGGGTTTTCGCCCATCGATGAGCGCTAATCAAGCATGAAAAACCTCCTCTATTTCCCGATCTAGGCTTCCTAGGGGCTAATTTCGCCTCCCGTGCAGTCTCCATGGGCCTCGATCAGCGCACTTTGACTGAGGTCCTTGTCGTTCCACGCTGGCTGCCACTGCCACTAGTTCAGAGGTGTTTTTTGATCGCTGTTCTGAATTCTTTGAAGTCTGGCCTCACCTGGTACATGCATAGTTCTTTTGATTATTCTTCATGGATCCAATTCGGATCAAGTAATGAAGAAAATACACTAGCAATAAAAAGAAAATGCTTGAGGACCATATATGACTTGCCCAAAATGACCAAAACCACTCAAGTATCAAAACACAACCCACACACAACATTTAACATGCATATTACCCGGAGTCGAGTCATTCTGGCAATTTCCACATAGCTCGAGTAAGGTTTCATGTACATGTTCCTCAATATGTGCCATTCTCCCTTCAAGGTTGTCAAGCACTCTTTAAGTCCCTTGTGACCTCTCAAGGGAGACAAACAAGTCCATCATATGCCAACGATTACACAGGAGTTCATTAATAAATCCAATGATTGCATTGTGATCATCCTAACATTCCTTAGCCAACTACAACAAATATCTATAAAAGTGAGGCTCATAAATAAAATATCTCAATTCCTATGCTAAGTGAATATTCCAATGTCAATTATGTATACATTGTATGTGGTGAAAATAAAAATCATGTATATATCTCATGTGGTGAATATATATATATATATATATATATATATATATATATATATATATAAAACTACATGAAATGTATTAGCAATAAGATCCTTGGACTCAACTATATAAAGCAATTGAAAAGAAATATGCCATGTTCATTCATATCTCAACATGACAATAACCCCAAAGTTAAGGCCAAGGATCTTATTGTTAATACATTTCATGTAGTTTTACTATTCTACACTATGACCATGTAGTTTTATCTATTATGTTTGGAAATCCAACAAAGATTTCTTAGAATTAGAATTACAAGTATAAGCTATCTAATCTACACAATCCAAATAACCGTGATGTTTTTAAGATTTTGAGTCTAATATTTATGTATTAAAAAGTGCAATATATAATATTAGGACATATCCATGCTAAGAATTAATCTATCAAAAACCTAAATGCATCAAATGTTTTAAGGTTCAATATTTTTTCAATTTTTCCATTCTAAAAAAGGTTTACCTTTTTAATTCCATGATTAAGATAATTTATACTAGTAATTATATCATTCTAATATTATATATAAACTATATCCATTTTTTAAATTTATTATTCACTAATAATATAAATAATAAATAATTACATACATCATAAATATTTCTCTTACCATATATAAAATAAATAAAATTACAATTTCCTTCATATTATTTATTTTCCCAACAAAAACAAAAACTATTCATTACTTCTAAGTGCAAGTCATTCAATGAGATTTTCAACGCACACCTGTAAACCTTCTTATGCTCACCTTTCTTATGACCATAGAAGTTGGTTTACGACCATAGTCTCCAAACCTTCTTAAGCTTACCTTTTCTGTGACCATAGAAGTTGCGTTACGAGCATAAGCATTCAGAAACCCCTTTGTTTCTCATAATCAGTGTACCCAAACGGAAGGCTAAATAGTAAGATGTTTAAAGGAAATAACTAGTTTTATTTTATTATTCCGAGAGATGTGAAAGGAATTTTTAGTTAATTTTATATTTAAAATGTAGAAAAATATATTTTAACTATATATTAAATTTGATTAATATAAATATTTTGAATTTTGTAATGTTTTAAAAAGAATAATAATAATAAATTGAAATTTATTTTTATATTTTTTTCAAAATAACAATAAAATTACCCTTCTTACAAAAAAAATCTTTAATTTGTCAAACCATTATATAATAAATATATTCCGATAACACTTTTTCTACCCGTTCATGTTATCAAATCCGCGTGAATGCATCTATTATTAAACTAATTAATCAGTATGGTTAGAGGGAACGATTATTTTAAATATAAGATGAGAAGTTATATGCTCTATTTTAGTAAAAATGATAATAATTTAAAGTAATTATTTAACATTTTTAGATCGACAATGATAAGCTGAAACAGAATACATAAAAACAAGAAGTAACAGAAAGAGATATGATCATATAAACATTTTTTATTTTATAAAAGAACAATAAGAGAATGTTTATTTGATAGGCTCATAATAAATTAACAGGCTGGAATAAATTGACAAAGACTTGGTAGCTTTCATCAACCAAAATAATAAACCAAAATATAAAGTAAATAGAGAAACACAAAAATGTTTCACCAACTGAACTTTAGAAAAAAACACAAAAAATGTTTAACAATGTAAACGATGTCCAGCGCTTCATTGAAAGCAACTCTCATGATTACGGGACCATTCATGGTCGGAAAGCGCTTCCTAAAAATATAGACCCAGATTTCTGTTGAAAATATAATTTCAACTGCGATCGCCGATATCGCATCGGCAAAATGAAGTGAAGGAATTATAAAGGAGCCTTTGTGTTTGCGATAAGCGATCGCCGATATCGCATCGGCAAAGTCGAAGTGAAGGAATTATAAAGGAGCCTTTGTGTTTGCGATAAGCGATCGCCGATATCGCATCGGCAAAGTCGAAGTGAAGGAATTATAAAGGAGCTTTTGTGTTTCCGATAAGCGATCGCCGATATCGCATCGGCACATCGCTATCGGCAATGTCATAGAGTCGGGGTCTTTGACATGAGAAAAGTTGCGATGCGATGCAAATAAAGTCAATGGTTAAAGTACAGGTCAGCAGCAAATAAATTTGACGTGAAGTAAAAGTTCCTTTACCGCCAGTAAATGTCAGTAAAACAGTAAATGCAATTTACTGTGGGTTGGTAAGTTTTGGTGAAGTTTTTAATTTTATTTCAGCGGGAGTATGGGCAAATTTAAAGAATGGTATGGGCAAGTCATCGCCCTATCTTTAATTTTTTTGGTATATGTTTCTAGTGAGTGCTCATTTTTGTAGATGAGTGAATTGCACATGAAATTAAAAATGTGAATGATAACGCACAGCAGTGTGTAAAAAGATAGAATCAGTTGATGTAATTTTGTGTAGGGAAAAACCATGTGTGGTTTTGCACAGCAGTGCATAAAGGAAATGGTGGAGCATTGTAAAACGAAGGTGCAGTAAAAGCGAAAAACCATGTGTGGTTTTGCACAGCAGTGCATGAAGAAAAGAAAAGGTGAGAGCACATCTGTAAATTTTTTTTTATTTTAACTGGAAGTGAAGAAAAGTAAAACACCGCAAGCAGGGGAGGCATATAATTTTCTTGGGTAAGCATGTGTAAATTTTGTTTTTACAGCAGCATGTAAAAGAAGGTTTTTACACCAGTGAATGTAAAAGGGGTTTTACTGCAGTAAACCCAGCACAGTAATTTCTCAGGTGAAAACAGAGTTTTTGCTGAATGTAAGTTTTCTTTGAAAATCCCTCTGAGTGAAAGAGGATGAAGTTTGTATCAGGCTTTGTATTTTAATCAATAGAAATATTTTTATGGCTGTGTAATACTCTGTTATGAGTAGATTTGTTTTAAAAGCTTCCCTGTGCACAAAGGTCCTGGAACAGTGGAAACAGAGCATTGGCTCTGTGGTGTTAGAATGTCTGGTTTTGGTATTTCCCATCGAAAAATACCCAACAGTGGTATCAGAGCTAGTCCAGGCTCTTTGAAGACTCAAAGAAGCTGAAGGAAGGTGTTGTTGCAGCAGTCAAACCTCTCCAGCAGTGTGAAGCCACAACCAAAACAGTTAAGGTATTCCTCAAGCTTTCCTTTGTGTTACTGTTATAGAAACAGTCAATGATTAAAAAAAACACAGTCAAGTATTAGAAGCCCAGATAAGAATGGCAAGGTCAAAGAAGAAAGCCTCCAAGCCTGTTAAAAATGTGTCTCCCCCTTCTACTAAACTTGAAGGCAATCCATTAGAATACATTCTATTTGAAACCCCAAAGTTTGATGGAAACTTTGATGTATGGGAAATAATGATGAGGGCTTTCCTAATGTCTGAGGGGATTGAAGTCTGGGAGTCAGTGATTGATGACAGCAAGATGGATAAAGAATCCATGGAGTATGATGCACAAGCAGCAAAACTAATCTTGGATGGACTCCCTGATTCTGTGAAGAGGAATCTAGGAAAAAATACATCAGCAAAGGATATATGGGATAGACTGCATGACCTTCATGCAAAGGGAGCACTGACCATGACAATGAGTCAAGAAGAACCCATCATAGAAGCTGAGAATGAAAAGCTTGACCTCATCAAGCTTCAAGTAAAGGAAAGGGATGAAGAACTAGCCAAGCTCAAGAAGGAGCTTGACCAATGCAAGAAGAAACATTATGAAGAAGTCATATCAATGACAAATCAGCTGAATGAAGCAAGGAAGCAGGCAGATGCCTTGTCAAGTCAACTTGAACAAAGGCACATGAGGGTGAACAAACTTGTGGAAGAGATTGGACAATATAAGGTAGAGGTCTCCTCCCTTAAGTCCGAACTACAAGAAGCCAGGAAGCAGGTACAAGGAGCTGAAAAGAAAATGAAGAGCAGTCAAGCAAAAGATGAAGAAATCTCCAAAATGAAGACAGAGATTATCTCCTTCAAAGTAGTAGCAGCTGAAGCTACTCATAGCAAGGAAGAAACTGATGGACAACTAGCAAAGAAAAATAATGAATGTGAAAAGTTAGAAGAAGAGATTGTCCTCCTCAGGAAGAAGGTTGAAGGGATGAACAAGATCATGAAGAGCTCTCAAGCTTTGGATGACATGCTTAGCTATCATAGATCTCCATCTGATAAATCAGGACTTGGGTATGTAGGTGAACCCTCAAACAAGCATGAGGATGCTTTAAGCAAAGGAGATGTGAAGAAGCCAGAAAGAGATGGTGAAGCTCCTAGTTCCAGCAAAGGCAAGGAGAAAAATGAAGGTTGCAATAGAAGAGATCCTGCTCCAAGTAGAAAACCAGCTCCAAGAAGAAATGTAGCTGATGGCAAAAATGCAAGAGGCAATGGTGATCATCAAAGGATCTCAAGGCAGCAAGGCTTCAGAAGCACATCAATGAAACCTCCGTCTCCCAGGTACCAAAGTTCATTTTATGGTTATTGTTATGCATGTTCAAACTTTGGTCATATGGCAAGAGACTGTAGAGCATTTAATAAAGATAGATGTTGTGGTCCCCGAAAATCTCCAAGAAACAATTTTAGAAGAAATCATGAAATGTCATTCATGAACAATGTTGAATGTTTCAAGTGTCATAACATTGGGCATATGGCACGAGATTGTAACTTAACATGGGCTCTTACACAAGCTAGACCCATGCAAAAGAAGAAAGTTACACAAGTATGGAGAAGGAAGGAAAGGCAATATGAAAACCCCTTGAACTCCCCAGTGGATCTAAATTTGTTTTGAGAAGAGTCTGCTAAAAGAAGACAAGCACACATTAAAGGGGAGCTTGTAATTTTTTTCTTGCTGAACTGTATTAACAGTCACTCCTTGATGAAATTTTTTTTATAAAGAAAAATATGAAGTTAAATCTGCCATAACAGCAGAGAAGAAAAGGGGACAACGCTCAAATGTGAAGTGCAACAGCGCAATAAGAAAAGTATGCAAAGCATGGAGACCCTCACAGCAGTGGGAAGATAGAACACAAAACAGCAGTTTGAAATGTTTTTGTGGTGCACATGCATTGAAATGCATAGCAATGGAAGGTAGTTTCCTTTTATGTAGTATGAGAGAATATACTCACAGCAGAGTGAGTATAATACACAGCAGATGAAATGTTTTGTATTGGGAATGAAAATGCAAAGCAGTGAGAAGAAAATGAGAAAGCAAAACGCAGCAGAGCATAAATGCCCAGTGGCTGAGAATGCAATGAAATTTTTCACACAGCAGTGAAAAATGTAATATTTTTTTTGTATGCAATGCAACATGCACAGAAATGGCTAAAGAAAAACAGGGACAGCAGATTTTTAATGCACATGGGTGAATGATAATGTGTATGGCAGCAGAAAAATGAAAGGAATTGCACAGCAGTGCATTGTGTAATTAAAAAAAATGAAACTGAAGATTGTGTGAAGCAAGGGTGTAAAAAGTAACAGCCCGTGTTATTTATTGTGTGGAGAATAAAGAGTTAGTGTATGGGCACAGCAGTATGATGAAACAAAAGGCAGCGACAGTGCAAATTGCAGAGGCAACGCAACAGCAAATAAAAACCCAGGGATGACAGTCCATGGTTATGGGTATGGACAGCAGTGAATATGAAAAAATGCAGCAGCAGGAAGTTATGGACAGCAGCATGACGGCAAGAAGGAGAAGCACACAGCAATGCAAATAAAAAAAATGCAGCAGCAAGAAGTTTTGAACAACAGCACATGCAAAAGAAATTTTCCTTACAGCAGTAAAGGTAAATGTAATGAATTGAATTGAAATGCAATATATGCAACAGCAGTGAGTGTAAGAAATGTTTACACACAGCAGTGTAAATTTGTAAATTGGGACAGCGTAATTGTTCCAAGAAAGACAGAGTATTTTGTCTTTGAAAAGTGCAGAAGCAGTGCAAGTGTAGACACAGCAGTGTGAGGTAGACACAGTAAAGAAGATGACACAACAGTGCAGCAGAAAATATGCAGCAGCATAAAAGAACATCGTAATGAGTTTGCACACACAGCAGTGCAATGGTTGTTTGTTTTGGAACTGCATTTGAAGCAGTCATTTGGTGAAACCCTCTATTGAAGAGGAAGGTGCTTTTAAGCACATTGTCATTAGTGAATCCCTCTGTAATGAGGAAGGTGCTCTTAAGCACAGTTACATTGGTGAATCCCTCTGTTCAGAGGAAGATGCTCTCTAGCATAGTTTGGTAGATCTCTCTGTCATGAGGAAGGTGCTCTTAAGCACAGTCACATGGTGAATCCCTCTGTCATGAGGAAGGTGCTCTTAAGCACAGTTTCAGGTGAATCCCTCTATTAAGAGGAAGACAACTTTGTTTGTTTATGAACTGCAGCAGAAGCAGTTGGTGAATCCCTCTATGCGAGGAAGATTGGTGAACCCCTCTATGTGAGGAAGATATTCTTGTAACAGCAGTTAGTGAATCCCTCCATGTGAGGAAGTGTTTGGGTATGATTGAATGCCCGACAGTTGAAATTAAAGGGGAGTGTTGAAAATATAATTTCAACTGCGATCGCCGATATCGCATCGGCAAAATGAAGTGAAGGAATTATAAAGGAGCCTTTGTGTTTGCGATAAGCGATCGCCGATATCGCATCGGCAAAGTCGAAGTGAAGGAATTATAAAGGAGCCTTTGTGTTTGCGATAAGCGATCGCCGATATCGCATCGGCAAAGTCGAAGTGAAGGAATTATAAAGGAGCTTTTGTGTTTCCGATAAGCGATCGCCGATATCGCATCGGCACATCGCTATCGGCAATGTCATAGAGTCGGGGTCTTTGACATGAGAAAAGTTGCGATGCGATGCAAATAAAGTCAATGGTTAAAGTACAGGTTAGCAGCAAATAAATTTGACGTGAAGTAAAAGTTCCTTTACCGCCAGTAAATGTCAGTAAAACAGTAAATGCAATTTACTGTGGGTTGGTAAGTTTTGGTGAAGTTTTTAATTTTATTTCAGCGGGAGTATGGGCAAATTTAAAGAATGGTATGGGCAAGTCATCGCCCTATCTTTAATTTTTTTGGTATATGTTTCTAGTGAGTGCTCATTTTTGTAGATGAGTGAATTGCACATGAAATTAAAAATGTGAATGATAACGCACAGCAGTGTGTAAAAAGATAGAACCAGTTGATGTAATTTTGTGTAGGGAAAAACCATGTGTGGTTTTGCACAGCAGTGCATAAAGGAAATGGTGGAGCATTGTAAAACGAAGGTGCAGTAAAAGCGAAAAACCATGTGTGGTTTTGCACAGCAGTGCATGAAGAAAAGAAAAGGTGAGAGCACATCTGTAAATTTTTTTTATTTTAACTGGAAGTGAAGAAAAGTAAAACACCGCAAGCAGGGGAGGCATATAATTTTCTTGGGTAAGCATGTGTAAATTTTGTTTTTACAGCAGCATGTAAAAGAAGGTTTTTACACCAGTGAATGTAAAAGGGGTTTTACTGCAGTAAACCCAGCACAGTAATTTCTCAGGTGAAAACAGAGTTTTTGCTGAATGTAAGTTTTCTTTGAAAATCCCTCTGAGTGAAAGAGGATGAAGTTTGTATCAGGCTTTGTATTTTAATCAATAGAAATATTTTTATGGCTGTGTAATACTCTGTTATGAGTAGATTTGTTTTAAAAGCTTCCCTGTGCACAAAGGTCCTGGAACAGTGGAAACAGAGCATTGGCTCTGTGGTGTTAGAATGTCTGGTTTTGGTATTTCCCATCGAAAAATACCCGACAATTTCGCCAAATCCAAGTCGCTGCTATTGTTAGCTACTGAAACTCTTTCACATGAGGGGCACATCCTAAGGGTTGACGCGGGCCTCAGAGGTGGCGATGACATTTTGAGAGCTTTCAGTTTTTCCAGCTCCATGTGAAGTTTTCTATTCTCCTCTGCAAGTGCGTCATTATATCTCTTCATAACCTCGCAGTCCACTTCGATTTGCTTCAGCTTTCTCCTATAAACAAATTCATAACATTTTAATTAACCTATCACAGAAATCTTTCTCCTATAAACAAATTCATAACATTTTAATTAACCTATCACAGAAATCTACTGTCAACACAATAGGATCCATCGGATCAAAACTTTTCCCAATAATAAAATTGCTGGAATTTCAAGTTCCAAGTCACTCTTCAAGATTACAGGACAAATTCTGTACCTGTGGATTCCAAAGAGATAATTTCCAATATTATAACGTCTACATGCAAAATACGATGAATGAATAAAGGACACTAGCTAACCTTGCTCGTCTGTTCTGGAACCAAACTTCAACTTGTCGAGGACTGAGATTCAACTGTAACGCCAACTCTTGCTTTTGCTTCTGCCGAAGAAGAAGAAGTTACAACAGCCGAAATGATGACGAAACACAAATGATAAATAAATAAAGTTAGTAGAGACTTACAGGTTCAGGTGCCCTGTTCTTTTTGAAGCTTTCTTCCAGAAAAGCACACTGCTCTCTGGACAGTCTAAGCTTCTTCCTGGAAGAGCCCTCTTCTTCCACATCGTTGAGTACCCTCGCCATAGCCCCGTTTTCGCTTGATCTCGGTGTTGGTGGCGTTGGAATGCACGGTGCTGCTGTTGGACGACGACACGTTGATGGCCCCTGCATCTTCGTTGTAAAAATAGGACGCTGGGAATTTGTTGGCATCAGATCTCCATGTCACAGCTACCGGACGGATCAGAACCTTCGCTTCTCCCGCTGATCCCTCGCCACCAACACCAATGGATTCTGCACATTACGATTATCCTTATTGTTATTCAAAAACGCCATTAAAACAACAGACATATCAATCAAAACACCATTAAAATAAAATTCGATCTGTTCTTAAAGATTAGTTTTAATATGTGTTAAAGAGGGCAAGAACATACCAATCGATGGTGAGGTCTTCTCCCAGGGCAGAGTGCCGCAGTCCCAGTCAGGAGCTGAGGGAAACAGATGTAACTGCAGCGGAGGCCCACTCACATTTCTTTGCGAAACGTACATCTCATCAGTGATTGTGCCATCACCTATACCCAAACCTAAAGAAAGGCTTGCACTGCAATCCTGATCCATACCCCTTTCTTTTGGCTAATGTTTGGATAGAGTGAGAATGATTGATGAAGGTGTAAAATAGAAAGGAGATATATAGAAGGAGAGAATGGCGATAGATCCAGAGTCCGGCCTGACCCCTCAATCTTTAACAATAATTATAATAATTATAATTGACTGTTAAAACGATAAAAGGTTCACCGTCAAACACAGTGTCGTTGGTCCTTCACAATTTATGGTGTTGACAGCCTGACATCGCATCTCTTTGACCCGTTTAGTTGGCCAACGAAGAGAGGGTATACATTATTATTTGAAAAAAACGCATGTCTGTGGCAAATCGTCTAGCGACAACAAAGTTTATATCACATCATTTTTCGATTTTTTCACGCCTTCTCCAATTCCCCACACCAACGCTTATGAAGTTCACGAGGTGAGATAATAATGTAGATTTAAATTAAATATCCAATTTTTGAAACAAAGGATTTTCTTGTTCAAAATGGTGGAAGATCCGATAAATTTATTCAATAAAATAAACTTTACTTTTAAAATATATAGTAATATTATAAAATTTAATATTTTATTAATTTATATTTGTTAAACTATTTAAAGAGTTTAGACGTAAAGAAACATGTTAACTGCTTAAGATCTAGAGGCATCCGGTCGGAGTGAAAGTTTACCCCTTACCAATCAGCAGAGGATTATTAGTTTTCCTTCAATAAGGGTGATGAGTCAACCTTTAGTGCTAGTTTCACTTATGATAGGTTTTCCCACCCTCTATTAAAAAAATAAATTGTTATAATTTTAAATAAAATTAATGTTTAGCTATTAAATTTTATGATTATGTTTAAAAAATATAAAAAAGAAGCGTTGATTGAAATTTATAATGTATTGATAAGTTACTATTTTAACACAATTTGAAATTAAGATTTAAGTTAATTTTCTACTTTATATTAATTTAATTCAAAAAACATTTTAATTTCTTAAATTAGTATTAATTTTTTATTGTAATATTTCAAAGGTATATTATCGGTATATTATCTTTTGATTTTTAATTGCACTATATTTTATTTCTAGATTTATATTAATAATATTTTTAATATTATTAATATTTTACAGAGTCATTTTTTTTTTACTTTTCAATCATTTAGTTAAAATATTATATCTTCATGCCAACCCAATTTGAGGCACCAGGGGTTTCCATTTGAGTTTGAGGTACCAAATTTTTCATGTTGTTTTGGAACATTACATACTTAGTCATAGTCATGTTCTTAATCTAACATTTCCTTTAATTTTAAAATTATATAAGTTATGAAAAGCTTTTCAATTTGTTAGATATTTCTCAACAAAATCTCATATAACCTTATTATTACAATTCTTTAAAAACTAATAAACATATTCTCTTTATTATTACATTATTTTTCTATAATCATATTAAATTACTTAAAGTAAAGTGATGACTTATAAATTTAATTTAATTAATTTAATAGTACAAAATATCATAAATTAAAATTTAATTTATTTTTTATATATAACAAATACTATAACTAATTAAAAAAATATATATATTTTTAATTATTCAAAAGGATTAACATTTAAATGAAAATGTTCTCATTTCATGATTAGTTGAAATCCTCATCAATAGGCATGAGAAATCATCATTGAGTAACCTTTCTATTTTTAAGTTATCCTCAAACATCAAAATCCATCCTCATATTGGGATTATAAAAAATAATTAAATTACAATTGATTTTTAATTTCCTTACGAATAAGCATAATAGACTACCATTATGTTAACTTTTTTTTTATTCTCCCATATTAACATAATTAAATGTATTACCCATCATCACTTAATCATTTATTAATTCTCATTAGCCATGGTCAAACATCAAAATCCATCCCTATATTGGGATTATGGGGAATGATTAAATTAGAACTGAATTTCCTCATTCAAAGATTTGTTAATTTCTTTACAAATAAGAATAATAGATTACGATTGGGTTAACTTTTTGTTATTCTTCCATGTTAACATAATTAAATGTATTACCCATCATCCCTTAATTATTTACTAATCCTCATTAATAGGCATGAGAAATCATCATTGAGTCACCTTTTTATTATTTTTAACCATGGTCAAACATCAAAATCCATCCCCATATTGGGATTATGGGGAATAATTACATTAGAATTGAATTTCCTCATTCAAAGATTTGTTAATTTCTTTACAAATAAGGATAATAGACCACCATTGGGTTAAATTTTTGTTATTTTCCCATGTTAACATAATTAAATGTATTACCCATCACCCTTTAATCATTTACTAATCCTCACAGATAAAAATAATAAATAGAAATCATGTTTGGTTATATATATAATTGATTTTTAATATCAATCAATTTATGTCCCATTGCTTTTTTTTAGGTGTATTTTGTTCCTTTATAATTTAAATGATATATATATATATATATATATATATATATATATATATATATATATATATATATATATATATATATATATTATAGTTTTATTTTTTTATTATGAATTATTTTGTATTATAATTATTTTAAATAAAGTATTTATATAAATTAAATGATTGATAAACATCCAAAGAAACCAAAATACTCATTTTATAATATATTTCACATTATATAAATTTTTAAAATCCTAAAAATTAATTAAATTTATTTATTTTTTAAATTATATATATAAAGATGTAATAAGATATTGAGATATTGAGATTATCTCCACTTTCACATGGAAAGTTAACTTGTAAATGGAATTTGTTAGAACATCATGGACCAATAACATGCCTTACTAATACTACATGCCCAAAATACCATAACTCATGTTCATAGAGCACATGTTCATATGACAAGTTTTTAGTTAATCAATTAAATTAAAAGGAAAGAAAAGACATAACTACATTTTATATAAATCTAAACTTTCATTTTTTTTTTCTTTACCTAAAAGAATCAACAACTAGGTCATTTCCATACTTGTACTTGTGCATACAACATATTTTATTTTAATTAATCAATTTAATCGAAATTGAAAAAACTATATAAGTATAGTTTCTTTTGTTTATTTATTTACAACTAGGCTAGTCTCATACTCTCGTACTCATACTCTCGTACTCGCATCACTACATGCATGGGTAGATGGCGAGTCTCATACTCTCATCACCACATGCATGGGTCGATTCAAACATTTATTAATATAACCTGTAGGTGTGTAAGTATGCCCCTTCCAGAAGCATTGGTGAATGGGGTGAGTAGAACATGACACCCTCCCATACATAATACATAATTTACATAGTCATCACCATTTCAGTTTCCCCCAAAGGCTTCCTTTGGTTTCTGATTATTACTAAGTACTAAGGAAATTCTAGAAATATTATATGGAGGTTAAATCCATGTCATCATTCACATACTTATTGGTAATTAAAGTATCATATTCATGTAAATTAAATGGTTGGTCAAGATTGACAGGTATAATCCACTATAAGCATTAAAATACTAACTACATGATATATGTCAAATTGCCAAAACTAAAAATGAATTAAAAGTAACTATATTATTATTATTATTATTATTATTAATTTAAAAAATTCAAAATATAAGTTAAAAATATGTAGATTTAAAAAACGTGGAACAAGATTTTTAAATATGGAGATTTAGCCCCACTTTAGAATGGACATTCTTAATCTGTAAACATACTTTCTTACACTACCACTCACCAACACCATGGCTTATCGAAACATCATACCCAAAATGTTATAAGTCACTTCAAATGATACTTGTGCATATCACATTTTTTTTTATAAATCAATTGAATTAAAAGGGAAAAAAAACCTAACTACTTTGGAAATAAATCTCAACCTTTAATGTGTGTATATTACTATGAATATTCTATAATATCATTTGATATTACCTCTCTACCATTAATCTAATAACTATTAGAAACTAAATTAAAATTTTAGAATCTCTATTTCAAAATAAACACTAATCTCTAATAATTAGAGTGTAATTAATAGTTTAGAAATCTTATTTGAAAACAGAGAAACCTATCACTTTAGTCATTCATATTACTTAACTATATCTCATATTGTTATATTTATTGTTACTTGGGTGTACCATTGTCATTAGAATTCTTATATTGTTAAAAACATTATTGTTAACGATCGAACAACAAAATGCGATGATGATTTGATCTTTTTCATAATTGAATGAAATATTATAATGTTAGTTTGACCTTTTCCTAATATACATATTTAAGGCAATAGGATTTTTATGGTCAAGTTCCTCCACACAAAACTGTAGCAGATTCGTCGGCCTTAAAAAAATATACCATTTAAACAATGTGATTGACCATGGGCCTCGAATTTGCAATTTTCTTTGCTTGAGGTTCTTTGACTCTCAATAACCACACGCCAGCCACATGGCAGAGTGTGGCATCATGGCAGTGGAAAGGACGTTACGTCATAAATCCGGTGAGCGGTGCCTTGTGGGGCTAATCCATTTAGCTTGGGACTAGGGGCCAATTCTTTAGAATACTATGCTACAAATTATTCTGATGTGTAATGCATGGGATCACACCACATCTGCCTAGGCATTTATAATATCGAAAAATCACATTCCGTGATTTCACAATGTAGCATTTGGTTGTAGCCCCAGAACTTGTGTTCTCCAATGAGTGACGTTTCCTGATCTGCGTGAAGAGGAGATGAGTGAAGCCCCAAATCAGAGCCCTTTCTATTGGCAATTTCCGATCGGAGGTGTAACCTTGGTGCATGAAATGTCAATTTTCCAATTGTCGATTGTCGATCACCTTTTGTGTCGAGGCCTTGGTCCCCTGGCTTTTCGCATGACCTCCCTCTAGCCCCCCATCAAAGCCCTTCAATCAAAGGTTATCAATTAGAGGTTTCACTTCGATGCATAATATGGCTCAACCTACGATCATTGATCTCCCATACATCACACCATCACTGTCACGTATCTGCCACGTGTCACCTTTTGAATAACACCACGTTCCAACCTTGATTCCTTTGAACTCTTTGTGACTGTGGTGCGAGCCCCAAAAATAGATGCCTCTCTGTCAACAGTTTCCAATTAAAGGTGCAACCTTAGTGCATAAGATGTCAATTCGTCAATTGTTGATCGTTGATCACCTTCTGCATTTGGGCCTTGGTCATGTGGCTTTTCATGTGACCATAGTCTAGCCCCTGTATTGAACCCTTCAACTAAAGTCTATCAATCAAAGGTTTCACTTCGATGCACAATAGGGCTCAACCTCTGATCGTTGATCTCCCATACGTGACACCATCAATGCCACGTACTTGGCATGTGTCACCTTTTGAATACTGCCACATGCCACCCCTTTATCGCCTGTTATGAGCCTTGAAACTGTCAAACTTGCTTGCTACGTGTCAACCCTGTTAGCACATCGTGATGATGTCATCCTCCCCATTTCACTTGGTGCAACCAATTGCTGGCTCCAACACATCCCTTAACACATCCAATGATTGTCTATCGCGTGTCTCTTATCGGAGCCAGTCTTCTTGCTGCTATGCATCCCTTTGGGAGGAGGGAGAAAAGGATTGAGCTCCTTTGGTTTGTAGACAAATACTTTGTTAATTTTTTATCATCTGTCTCGACACTTTAACACTAGCGGCTCGTTACCGGTGGTTTCCTCCATATCAAAACTCACATATCGCAAATCGCAATATTAACACGTTTAAGATGTGGCCCACTCTCAGAAAGCTACCCTTGAGAACGGACGTGATGTTCTATTGAATTATTTTTCTTACCTCTCGAATGTCAAGATATTAGAACGAATAGAGATCTCCAAAGTTGGAAGTTGAAACTTGAAAAAACAGGGCATTTGGAGGTCGATAAGGATCGCTAGATATTGGTAACAGATAAGACAGTGACACCTTGGACCTGCAGGACATTCCTGTTGGTCTATTGGTTGGACGCACCACTTTATCATAGAGATATATCAAACTAATAACATCGTGGAAATTCTTTTCAAAATTTCCAATACATGTAGCATTGGTCATGTATAATAATAATAAAATATTTAAATTCTAAATCTCTGAACTGTGCTATAGACCTACAAACACTAATATGAAACCTTGATTTTTTATCATACCAAACTTAAATGTGAAACCACATCCATCCCTTATCATAGCTTTTGGAATATGACCTCTAATAAGATCCATTTTCCATGCACATATCTTGCTGCCGCTATCTATTTTATTCATTAATTACCATTGGTTGGCTAATTTTGTGCATTTACTATTGTTTTATTCTCCATCGTATGAAGATTTCATATTTTATGCCCTTGTATAGAGGTAAATCAGTATGATCGATTGGCCATTTTTGTCCACAGATTTCCAAAATATTTCTTCTATTGTCAAAGGTTTCAATGGACGAAAACTGAAATATATATTTAATCAATATGCCACATTTTTTTAACGATTGAAGCTTAAAACCTCTACACATATATTAGTCTCAGTGGTTACTCTATTCATTAATCTAATTAATGTACTGACCATGTGCGTTTATTTTTTCTTTATTTTCACTCACACAAAACTGATATGTTTTATGCCATTGACATTTTATTAAATGCATTTATTCAAACGAGCCACATTGATATGATAGATCAGACTTTCGACTTGTAATATTTTTAAAAGGATTCTTCTAATGTCAAAGTTTCAAAATCCCAAAACTCCCATGTATATTTAATCAATATGTCACATTTTCCTTTGATTAAGGTTTGAAACTTATCCACACATCTTGATGTTAATGACTATTTTATTCAATAATCTAATTAATGGCCTGCCTATGTGCATTTATCGTCACTTTACTCTCACTCAGACAAGAATCTCTATCATTATCTCTGTCATTGATAACCCTGCGACCTCTACCATGTGTCCTGAATCTAATTTATTTCTCCCTCTACTTTGCTAGTAGATGGTGTGTGCTCTATTTAGCCACTTCACGTCGCACCATTTTGCATATTTTTGGAGGTTCATTTCCTGTTGTTGTTGTTTTTCTATTTTTGGTCTCGTGTTGTTTCGCTTAGTATTTTTGTTGCACATCGTGCTACTACCTTCAACCCATGAATTGCCCTGAAATTTCAATAACCAACAAGTGATAATGAGAAGCTGCTAACGATATTGTCTTTTGCACTCAGATGGAAAGTTTTAATGTTTTCATACTATTTATATATATTAGAATAATATGTGCATTGCCATGACATACAACACACCTTCCTGTAGAGTTTTTGAAATGCCATATATACACAACCAAATTTCTATGCTTAAAATTTCAATTTACCTTTCCCCTTACCTTTGACTATTAACAAAAAATTTAAATTATAAATCTTTCTTCTTTCATTTGGCTGCAAGTATGCCAATCCTGTGAATAGTGAAGCTCATTGTTTTACTTTTGCCTCTCTTCTAATGTTGACAGCATTTTACGAGAATTGACCTTTCAAGAAACCTCCTTTCCTCGTCATCATGGAAGTTACCTTGACAACAAATTCCATCACTTTGTTGCTTTTTGGCTCTACAACAATCTAACCATCACTCCAAATTGTTGAAATCAACCTTCTTGCTTCCACAAAGACATCCTCCCAATGCTACCACATTTTGCTCTCTAACAGTACCTTTTAGCATAGAACTTTGCTTCCGGCTGCTTAGAATGGCCATGTCCTCTCTGGTGCCCTCTAGTTGTGCTCGATTATCATTCTCAAAGAATTCAGTTGAACGTTTTTGCACAACCATGTGTATTTTCTCTCTTCACCATATTCTTGATGTTTTTTTGTTCCTTCCCTCTCTCCGTCATTGTCACTTCGACTAATACATTGTTGCTTTTCTCGTTCTTTCTGTCTTTTCAAGACTCTGCAAATTAATGAACTTGAAATTCTCAAACATCATGAAACTTTGATTGGGGACCCGAACCTTCTTCAAATTGTACAAACATCGACATACCAACCAGTTTCTTCAACGTCATATGCCCATGCCATGTTTATTGTTGCTTCGACACTAGATTGTGCATCATCATCAACTCAATTGTCCTCTATTCTACTTGTTGCTTTTCCATTCATGTTGCTAAGCCCCTATCATAAGCAATGGTTAATCCAGGGTAGGGTTCTTGGAAGAAAATTCGTTCACTTCTACAACAATGGTTGAGCCTCTGAAAAAGTCTTCGGATTTGACTTGATTGATTATACCAATGATACAATCCATATCTCTACCTTCAGGGATATGGAAAATTCCTTCCATGACCTTGTCCAAACTGGGAAGCTTTACATGGTTTCAAATGGCATTATTAAAATAAAGAACACAAATTACAACAATCTGGATATAAAATGGGAAGTCTCCCTCTCTGCAACTTGTACTATTGAAAATTCCTTAGATGAGGTTGTGACAATTCCTTTCAACTATTTCCATTTTAAATCTATATATGAAATTAGATTGACAAACCTCAACTCAATTATCGATATCATTGGCATTGTTAAGTCCATTTCTCCAAATTCCACCATTCGTCGAAGAGATGGATCTGAAACACCTAGGAATACTCTCATCTTGGAAGACATGTATGTCTATAGTATCAAAAACACCCTATAGGGGGAGCATTGCAACACCCTGGGCAGGAAACTCGTTGAACTTGCCTCTTCTGGTGCTTCGATTGTGCTTGCAATCATGGTGTCATCAAAGAGACCATTTGGCCTCTTCACCATCATTAAGTCGAAAATAGTTAGGGCCTTCCTAGTGGGGCCAACCACAACATACAATTGTCAACCTCGTAGACTCGCATCCCACCGGAAAACCAACATGGTTCTTTGTTCGTGGAACCATCACCTCTATTGACATGTAATATTTTTACCTCCTTGCATGCCCTTTCTCATATGATGGCATGAAATGCGTGAAAAAGTTTTTCAACCACTCAAATGGAATGTGTCATTGCACAAAATGTGGTGGGGCCTTCCCGGAATGTGACTATCGGTATGCACTGAAATTTTAAATGCAAGACCACACACACATACTAGAAAATGTCATCGCACTTGATAATGCTACAACTGGACTCATGGGTGTCCAAGAAAAGGAATTTTTCATACTCTCTAGTGATCCTAGTGCTATCCACGAGGATTTTTCAAGGGTGTAGGTGGAAACAAATAAACAATAAATAGAAAACGAAAATTTATAGACCTTCCGAGTCATAAGTGAATTCCATGATGTTTTTTCAGAGGAAATTATAGGTTTACCCACTCATCAAGACATAGATTTGTCCTCCATTTAGTATGAGGTGTCACCCCCTTGTCTATATCTCCTTACCAAATGAGCATACCAAAGTTACTAGAACTAAAAATGTAGTTACATGAAGGTTATATCAAGCCCAATGTCTCACCATGGGGGGACCCTGTACTATTTTTCAAGAATAAGGATGTCACATTTATAATTTCCATCGATTATCATCAATTAAATAAGATAATTTCCACAAATAAATACCTACTACTATGAATTGATGATATTTCCAATGAAGTGATGGGACCAACTAGATTTTAAAATATTGATTTAAGGAACGTTATCCTTTGGTCTCACTAACACACCAACAACCTTGATGTGTTTAATGAACAATATACTCCAAAAATATCTTGATAGGTTTGTGTTAGTATTCATAGATGACATTTTGGTGCATTCTAAAAATGAATAAGAACACAAAGAACATCAGAAATTGGTTTTAAAAACTTTAAGAGAACATTAAATACATGCAAAACTTAGCAAATGTGAGTTTTACAAAAACATAATATAGTATTTTGGTCACTACATTTCCTCTCGATCGTATAAAGGTTAGGGTTATTATGAATTGGCCCATACCTAATGATGTCTCATGAGTTCAATAATTTATCAGGATCAAAAGATATGATCAGAGATTCATAAAGGGATTTTCAAAATTGTCTTATCCCATTACTTCATTACAGAAAAAGGGAGCAAAGTTTGAGTGAACAACCAAATGCCAAGAAAGTTTTGACAAGTTAAAACAACTTCTGATAGTTATAGCTCCTATACTAAAAATTGCAGACACAAACAAGGAATTCATTGTTTGTACTGATCCATGCTTGGAAGACCTTAGGGGAGTGTTGATGCAGGAAAATTCATTAGTATCCTATGACTCTAGGAAGTTGAAACCACACGAAAAGAGTGATGTTGTGTATCATATAAAACTGGCAGTAGTGATAGATGCTCTAAAAGTGTGGAGACACTATTTGCTAGGAAACAAGTTTACCTTGCTAATGGATCACATCATCCTGAAATATTTTTTCATCCATCCTTATCTAAATTCTAAACAAGGAAGGTGGATAACTTTCCTCAGTGAGTTTGAATTCCATATTAAACACATAAAAGGAAAACAAAACAAAATAGTTGATGCTTTAAGTAGAAACGTGCATGCTTTGATGGGACTATCAGTTAGTAGTATCAATACATATTTGGTGAAAAAAATTAAAATTTCAATGCAAAAATATCATAAATATCTACAAATTCAACAAAAATTATAGAAAATGGAAGTGTGAGCATATGTTGAAAATTCTGAAAAAGTGTTAACCTACTAAAATAGATTGAATATTGGAAATATGAGTGTGATAAAATAAATGATATTGGATGAATATCACAAGAAACCATATGAAAGCCATCCTGGATACCAAAATATCATAACAACATTAAGGAAAAAAAATTTCAGCTAGGGATGAAGAAGGAGGTGGAAAAATACTTAGAAAAATGTATAGAATGTCAATAAGTAAAGGTGGAACATCAACACCCTACTGGATTACTAAACACATTGCCCATTCCCAAATGGAATTGGGAAGTTATCTCATGGTGGTAGTGGACACTTTCACTAAAGAAACATATTTTATACTAGTGTTGTGTACTTTTATAACCATACAAATTGCTGATATATTCATGAAGGAAATTTTCCGATTGCATGGAGTACTGAAGATGGTAGTGTCAACCATAGATCTTAAATTTACCTCCGAGTTTGGGAAAGCTTTGTTTGGGTTCATGGGAACTCAATTAAATTTAAACTTGCATATCATCCTCAAATGGATGGACAGACAGAAAGGACTAATCATATCTTGGAAGATATGATGTGAATGTACATCATGGATAGACCTACTAAGTAGGAAGATTTCTTCATTTAGAAGAATTTACATATAACAGTAGCTATATAAATTCAATAAAAATGAGTCCTTTTGAAGATCTGTAGGGCAAAAAATGTCATATACTATTTAATTAGAGTCAACCGAAAGATTGATTGATATTAGGACTGTAAGCTTTATAGTAAATAGAACATGTGGTAGAAGAGATTAGAAAAAACATCAAAACTAGGCAACACATGCAAAAAGGGTATCCAGACAAAAATAGAATTCATAAATATTAATATTGGAGACCATGTTTACTTAAGAGTAAAATCAAGAAAAACTACCTTAATAACAGGGATTTGTGCAAAATTGGCTCCATGGTTCTGATGGCCTTTCAAAATCTTGGACAAAATTGGTCTAGTAGCATATCAATTGGCTTTGCTTTGTCATATTAAAGCTTACAATCTCTTTCATGTGCCTTTATTAATGAAATATGTTCATGATGATTCTCATGGTATTGATTGGAATCTAAGACTGGTGAAACTTGAAGGAGATTTCCTACTAGATCCACTCTACATCTTAGATTACAAAGAAATATTTCTCTTGAACAGAGTCGTCACTTAGGTTAAAGTGTAGTGGAGGCACTTTACACCTGCGAAAGCTACTTGGGAGTGGGAGGATATGATGAAAGAAGCTTATCTAACATGGTTCAAAAAGTAATAAAATGAACAATAAACATCGATGACAGTGTGAATTTATAAAGAGGGGGAAGATGTATTAACCCTTTATTTCTATGTGAATGATTGAGTTATTTTTAGTTGTGTTGGCTAGAAAGACATGGAAAAATCGACTTAAAATTAATGATAAAGTATGATGATGTATTACATTAATTTTATTAATGAAAAGGATAATTGGAAATTACTTGGGAAAGAAACAATTGAATTAACGAGATTATTACCAAGATCCGAAAACCAATGTTGACAAATAATATCAATAAACATTCCCTTAAGTCACTCCTAAAAATCCCTAGGAGTTAATTAATAATATGTAATATGATTGGAGAGAAAATATATTAAATAACGCAATGTAGAGAATAACACCAAGTAATGGTGAATAAAACACCACACGAGAAAAAGGCGGGCTTTAAAGAAAAAGGAGAACATACCTTTTTTTGTTTTTTGTTTTTAAAGAGAAAAGCCTAGGCTACTTTGCTGGCATACCCTGGAAAGAAGGACTCCCCTAAGGAAAGATCTTCTATGGAAGAGGAATATAATCTCTTACCTAAAATCACAAGGGGGGATAATTCCTCTAAATAAAGATCTCTGTTACGGGGGAACTAGAGGATTAGTTCATGGTTGGGAGGAAGCAGTTTTGCCCAAGAGCAATTTCGGTTAAAAATCCTGTTAGAATTTTTGTAGAGTTCTTAATTGATGATTTCTTGAAAATTATTAACATTTGGTTTATTTTCGAAGAATGCAATAGTAATTATGTTATGTGTAACTGCTTCAGAATATTGATAATGTTTATCGCATGGGTTAATGAAATGATTGAATATGGGAAGAGGGAAGTAGCTATATAATTATGGGAAATTATATGTATATAGAAAATAAATACTTTTACTAAAAATATTCATTGGGAATGCTTACATGAGAATGATTATTTTAAAGAAAAATATTTTGATATTACTGGTTCCGCGAATTTCCATTAAGTTCTACTAAATTTCTAGATGCTTTGTACACACACATCGAATTGGGGATATAGCCCATTTCACCTAATTTTTCTCTCTGAGAATAGTAGGAGTTACTAAACAAATGGAAGAATTACTCAAATCGCGCATAATTATAAGCGAAGTAATAACATAGGACTTATACAAAACATCCTTCAAGTTTGAATTGATGATCAAAGGATTATCTTTGGCTATTTGTTCATTCACGACTATACAATTGCACTATTAAAAAATAAAAATATAAAACCTCGAGAGGAAAATTAGAGCTTTAAAATATATATATATATAGTGGCTAAATCAATTCTTGCCTTCAAGTTACTGGGCGATCTGAATCTCTATAGATTTTATTTAAAATCCCTAATTCTCCACAACTTGAAGGTTACTCCTGGTAACATTGCTAGTAGACTTGTCTCTGATGCTCGCTAGAGAAGAGG
This sequence comes from Pinus tabuliformis, assembly GCA_031772625.1. NCBI lineage: Eukaryota > Viridiplantae > Streptophyta > Pinopsida > Pinales > Pinaceae > Pinus > Pinus tabuliformis. The sequence continues at coordinate 1,553,534,740 of CM062818.1, read as the reverse complement.
AATTTTCCTAAGTTAATTGTAGTAGTACACCCAACGGAACCACGCTAGTAATATCTAGTGATAGAAAGTAAAGGAAGATATATATTAATAAAACATATTGCTTAACATAAAAGATAATAAACTGGATAAACAATTCTACAACAAGGATATATTTGAAAAATTTAGAAGAGTATTACTTTCTTGCAAGCATCTAACAAAGTTCGAGAGGGCTAGGAAATATTTGTGATACTAATTCATATGGGTTACTATTGAATGATTTCCTTCATAGGGATAAAGAATGATATAAGGGTCTGATCCATGCGAGTGAGTTGATTTGATATAACGTTAACATCAACCCCATATGAGGCAGTGAAGGGTAGTAATATACAATCAAAATCATGAAAGCCTCGGTACAAATTGACGGAGCTGAAAACTAGTGAAAGTAAACTGCCTAGTTGAAGAGTTTCATAAAAGAAATACATAAATATATCAAAATAAATCCTTTAATATCTTATGGAAAATAGCAACATCTCCTTAATCACTATAATGGAATGGAGTCGTGGGATTTACTATTCATACGTGCATACATGGACAATATGAAAATGATATATTTCATCATAATAGTTGTGAACATTACTTCTAGATTCAATTCATAAATTATAGAATTTTCACCATAACCCATGACTGGAAATGTTTTCCAAACAAAATTAGAAATATAGAAAGAACAATGAAATCACATGACAAGACTATAAAGAAATAAATACTCCTATATTCAAATTAGGAAGGAAATCAGAGAGTACATCTCTTAAAATAATATCCCCCTAGACATTCCAGTGAAAGTATGGGTTGTGTTCTTGATAGAGGTGTAAATTCCCTCTTAAATATTTACATAAAGGAAGAATATAGAAATTAACCCCATAAAAACTAAGGGTTTTAGCTCATAATTATGTGCTTAGGCTAGAAAGAATGAAAGGAAGCCAAGAATAATCCTAGCAGAGAAGAAGCTACATTGTATAGGAGAGAAATCACAATTGTCCCTAATATCCATGAAACACTCCATTGAGAAGTAAAGGTGATGTGAAATAACCGACCTAGCACGAGTGAGAGTAACCAACCAATGAATGACAACATTTGACCCCATGTTGGGACCCGAAAGAGAAAAACTCTTGAGTAAGTAGGGGCTGGAGGTACCTGCAGAACAACAATTGAGGGATTGGTGTTAACCCTGTTGGAGAAAAAGGATAAAATAAACATGTAGAAAATGGGAAACAAAACCTTCAATAAAAGGTTGTTTACCTCATGAAGGATAGTCTCCTGTCGTGAGCTAGTATTTTCCTAACATGTGCAGCATAGGACAGGAAAAAAATGAAAAGGGTTCCCTCGAATAAAATAACTCTATAACATCAAAGGAACATTACAATAAATTTCATATTGAAACTAAGGATAATACACTTACCTAAATCATAGCACTGATACCGTGTTGATCCACCACCCAGAAGCACACCGAGAAGGGTTGCCCTCTTCCTGCATAATAGTAACTAGGGGTATATTTGTCAAATTTATAAAAACCCATAGATTGTACAAGTGACCCTGAAAGAAACTTAATAAATCACTGTGGGGATATTTATTATCCGAATGAGGAAAAAAAATGAACGACTTACAAAGTTAAAACTGGAAGGAAAATTTAAGCCAATCCTGGCTGAATTAGCAAAATGATAGTGAAGACCCATTTGTGTTTCGGTTTTGACATCGACATAGAGAAAACAAAAACTAGTGATCCTTTTACAAAGAAAGCAAACCAGGGCATTTAAATAAGTTTAAAACTGAACTTATTTGAAAATTTTACCTGATTCAATGGGTACTAGAGGCGTGAAAGCTCTAGGGGATGTCATAATACCTTAACCATCAAAAAAATTATGAGTGTCTCCTTCTTCATCATGACATTGTTATGGAAGCCAACACACGAAGTGAGATAGGAAGGTTCTCGAATGACGCATGTTACAAACCATATCACTAGGGTGAGAGAAGAAGAAACCATAGTATCTGTCGGATGAGAGGACATCAAATCCAACTATTGCAGGGTGGAGATTACCATAGGCCATGTGAAAATCACATGGGATTTTCCTAGATGACACAAGACCATTCGACGTGAGAATCAAGTCCAATACATGACATTACAGTAGCAGGATAGGTAAGTTGAATTAAAGTTAAATGATAAGTTAGAAGAGGGGGTTACCTTTTTTTATATGACCATACTCTTCCCAAATACAGAGTTATAAACAACAAGTTTAAAGTTACAATGCACATCCAATTAATAAGGAGTTATAATAACATTCACACCTCACTATGTATATCCCATACATTGGCCTTAACATTAGGAAATGGAGTCATTCAACGAATTCATAAAGGACATGACATGTCAATAACCTACACACCTTCTTAACCATATGCCTAGGATGTCACATAATAACCAAATGGATCAAGAATTGTTAAGACCAAGATTGTATATGTATACATAGAAAAACTAGACAACGTTATGTTCTCATAAACTAAGGTGATGATTAATGTGACGATGGAAAATAAACCAACAAGTATGAATTGAATAAACATTATAAGGGAATGTGGGAAGATTAATTATAGAAAAAAAAGCAAACTTTATGTAGATGGAAGAATTTTACAAATAAAATCCATGAACTTCATAAATGATGTCATGAATTATTAGAAAATATACATGAGGTAGCCATTATTGTTGTAGTGGAGAAAGAACAGCATTGGGTTGATGAAAGAGTATAATATATTTTTTCATGGTGTAAATTTTGTTGTTTAAGTTGCATACATTTTGATGCATGTTACAAAAATTCTCTCCTCCTAACTATCTTGGAAACTATTAATAATACTTAATTTGTATAACTAATATATGGCTTATTCAAATAATTTTAATTAAAATATTATTTTTTCCTTATTGTGTTTCGAGACTCATTCTACAAGGAGATGTGTAATTCCTTTGGTGCTCAATTTTGAGTTAAGACATGTCTCTTTAAAGAAAAATGAAATATGTTATAAATGAAAACACAATATATGTTATTATAAAAAGCAAAAAATGAATATACATATTTTTCTAGTTTTAGTTAAATCATTATAAAACCCTAAATAATTTGGTAGGTAAGAACCCACGGGGGAATTGAACCCTATAACAGTGCACTCATTAACTGTCAACCCAAAACCCCGTGGGCTGTAAAACCCTATAACTTAGCATCAAGGAGATTTGGTAAAAAAATTATTCTCACATTCAACTATTAAAAAGAACATGTAATTGAAACTAGAAAGGAAAAATAATTACTTTGTAATAAGAAAATAAGAAGATTCAGTAACTCATTCAATTCTTAAATTAGAATTAATATCTCGCATTTGAAAAATATGAATAATAAATGGTACAATATAAATCATAAATAAAATATTTAAATATGTAAGATTAATTAATATTAATCTATATTTAATTTTAATTTTATTCTTGTGGTTTATTGTATCAAATATGGATACTAGCTACATCGATGGAAATCCCACCTATTTCCCACTTGTGTCACTCTTGGTGGGACTAGAATAGTGAGCCGATGAAAACTACTCTTCTTTACCACTAGTGTCCCACTCCTGTTAATCCCAATCGGATTGGAAGCTAAGTGAGAAGTTTAAGAGCTACTCCTCCCTACTAGCCATGTTACACTCACATGACAAGTTTATATACATGTAAGTCAAAATATTCTATTAATTCAAGAAAATGTTACTTTGGGAGGAGCATAGTTTCAAAACACCGTTGACCTCATTCTTACCAAACTTATTGGCCATATGGTAATGATCTGTTAATCAACCTATGAGTGGCCTTAGTTTAAGATTTATTAAATAAAGGTATTACAGACTCCTATGCTAGTGTGTGTGTCTATGTTATTTACGCAACGGATCGATAAGATTTCAAATACATAGACACTTGAAATGGAAATACAGTAGAGCAATATAGTAAGCAAATACAACAACACAAGAAATTAATAAGGAGTTCACCCTATCCTCCATGGCTACATCTCCAGTCCAGCTCTCAGTGGTGGGCTTATTTTACTGTGTCTTAAGCAGAGAATTACAATGCAGGAGCTCAATATGAATCCCCTGGAAAAGATTTGCTTGGCAAGGTGGTTCTTGGATTCCCCAAGCCACTGGAGTGCACAGACTATTTTGCCTACCAGCTCTTTGACCTCTCTGGTCTGACAGATCCTTCTGAGGATGGCTTGAATCTCTCAAGCTCTCTGGTCCTCAATGTTGCCTTTGGTTAGCTTCAACCCTTTGTCTTCTTTCTGGTTTTTCTTCACTATCTTCTTTGCTTCTCTGTCTCCTATCTTTTTCCTCTGTGTGTCTTCTATTCTCTGTTCATGGCTTTAAAGCCATCTGAGCTCATGGCGGTTTGGTTCCTCTTCCGCCTCCATCGGATCACCTTTTGCAGCTGCGCTTGGAGTTCCCTATTCAACGTCATCATGAGGCTCACAGGGAGTGGCCACATGTCCTCCTATAAACTGAGTCTTCCTACACCATGGCAGTCAAAGCGGACCTTAAATTATTCTATATTGTGGCTTCTTCCCTCATTAAATCCAGCCTGGTCATTGGGCGCGATATCAACCTTTAGATTTGGATCCCTTAGATCCAACGCCATCTGCTCGTTTCGCGTGGTTGAATTGCTCGACTATTAGTGCATGATGAGAAATGGTTTTCTCTCTCCTTCGCTTGCCACGGGTCCATCGCTGACTGGAATCGCTCTGATTTCACCAAAACTGCTTACTGCTTAAGGAGCCCCCAATCAATACCACCGGTTTCGAAGTGGGTCCCACCTTTTAGCTTTCAACCTTTTCGCATTTTGTCCTTCAGTTCTCTTGCTCTCCATGCAACCAAGCCCTCGGGGCTTCTCCATTTTGAGGGTTTTCACCCAATGATAATCGCCCATCAAAAACCTCCTCTGTTTCCCGATCTGGGCCTCCTAGGGGCTAATTTCACCTCCCGCGTAGTCTCCATGGGCCTCGGTCAGTGCACTTTGACTAAGGTCCTTGTCCTCCCACACTGGCTGCCACTGCTACTAGTTCAGAGGTGTTTTTTAATCATTGTTTTGAATTTTTTGAAGTCTGTCCTGACCTGCTACATCCATGGTTCTTTTGATTATTCTTTATGGATCAAATTCGGATCATGGCCTTCCCACTGAAAAATCTTTTGGACCACCAAAATTTGGTTTTCAAGCATCGACTAAGTGAGGTTATTGTTTTCTCACTTGCCCAATCTCAATCCACTTTGCACTACTTGGCTTTAAACCTTTGAGCTGAATCCCGAGGTACTCCACATCTGCCCTGCATGTCGTCCTCACCTTCCTGCCCAGTACGGTGTCTTCCTGGAATTCATTAAGATATTCAAGTAGCAGATCATCAATAGAAGGCAATTGACTCTACTCTTCAAGGTCCTCAATCATTGAAGGTTCAAACAATCTCAAGCAATCTGCATTTACGATTGAGTAGTTGTGCATGTAAGCTGGTAGATCAAGGCGAAAAGCATTTTCACCAATCTTCTCAACTATCCTAAAGGGTCCATACCTGATAGGCTTTAGCCTTTTACCTTCACCTTGCATCTTGTCCTTGCTGATATACAGCCAGACCTGGTCACCAACTTGAAAACTACGCTGCATCCGATGCTTGTCATGCCTAGCCTTCTATTTAGCTTGGCTCTTTTCCAGCTATTCCTGTACTACCTGGTGGATCTCCTGCATCTATTCAACGAACTTAGTTTCCCTATCCACATCACTGTGTCCATTAACCATGATATCTTTACCAAAGACAAAATCCAAAGTAGACCTTGGTGTGAAATCAAAACAGGTCTCAAAAGGAGATCTCTATGTAGAAGAATGCTTTGCTCTATTGTAAGCATGCTTCACATAACACAAGCGTTCATCCCAAGGCTTAGGATGTTTGCTGCAATATCTTCTCAGTAACTAGATCACTATCCTATTAACTACTTCTATCTGGCCATCATTTTGTGTATGATAAGTTGTGCTTTTCTTCAGTTTGGTGTCCATTAGTTCCCACAGACTTGACCAAAACTTCCCCACAAATCAGGTGTCTCGATCAGATACAATAGAAGTGGCTAATCCAAAATTAACTCATACATGTTCAAACAATAATTTTGCAGCCTGTTAAACTATAATATGTTTATTACAAGGTATCAAAATACACATTTTGTTGAACCTATCCACAACAACATATAGATAATCATGACCTTTCCTAGGTTTAGGCAGTCCTCCAACGAAATCCTTGGAAACACTTTCCCAAGGGTGAGAAGGAACTGGCAATGGAGTGTACAAGCCTAGATTTCTGTTGCTGGGCTTGCTTTTAGCACACATAGCACACCCTCTTACATATCTAGAAACTGTCTCATTCATTTTCAGCCAATAACAAAACCTTTGTAGTTGTGCAAATATTTTACTTACCCCAAAGTGACCTGATATCAAAGAAGTGTGTGCTTCACTAATTAAATTTACTCTCTCAATTTGTGGAATGCAGAGTTTCCCACAATGATATAAGAGTTGGTTTTTTACATGATAATCCAATTCCTCTACTATTTTCCCTTGACTCAAAGTTGCATATACATCTTTAAAGTCCATATCTTGAGCATATTGTTCAATGTAGCTTTCATGTTGTATAGAATTATGCTTAGGTAAGGTAGATGCATTTATAATGGGCCGAGATAACATGTCTACAACTTTGTTATGTATGCCCTTTTTATATCTGATGACTAAATGAAACTGTTGTAGAAAACCCATCCATCTGTAGTATCTTGATTGCTGCAACTTAGTTTAGGAGTTCAGGTATTGAAGTGGTTGATGATCAGTATGCATTACTGTCTCTTTGCCCATTAAGTAATGTATCCACTTTTTCACACTCTGAACTAATGCATACAATTCTTTATCATATGTAGGATAGTTAACTACTGCAGGATTAAAAGTCTCAGAATGATAACATATGGGTTTACCGTGCTGTGTCAACACGGCTCCCATCGCATAGTCACTGGCATCTATTTGGATCTCAAATGGTCTTTGTAGATCAGGCAGTGCTTATACAACTGTTGTACTAATCTTTTCATTCAAGGTGTCAAAGGCTTTCTGATGTTTGCCTCCCCACTGAAACGCCTTGTTCAATCCTGTTAACACATGTAAGGGAGCTGCAATTGAGGAAAAGTTAGAAATGAACTTCCTCCAATATTGTGCTACTCCTCAGAAGCTTCTCACTTCCATAGCAGACTTGGGTTTAGGCCAGTTTACAATGACTGCCACTTTAGAGGGACCTATTTTCAATTCACCACCCCCTACTATATGACCCAAGTAGTTTAGAGATGTCTTGCCAAATTCACATTTTGAAAGTTTAACATAAAGTTTTTCTCTTTTCAAAACATCTAGTGTCTGCTCAACATGCTTTAAATGTTCTTCCCATGTTTTACTAAAAATCAGAATGTCATCTAGGTACACAATAACAAAATCATCAAGAAAAGGTCTGAGTGCATCATTCATTAATCTCATGAAAGTAGCAAGAGCATTAGTTAAGCCAAAAGGCATAACCATCCATTCATACAATCTTCACTTTGTTTTGAAAGAAGTCTTCCATGCATCTTGTTCTGCAACTCTGACTTGATGGTATCCACTATGCAAGTCTAGTTTGGTGAAATAAAAACCTTCCTTCAATTGATCTAAAAGATCATCTATGCAAGGAAGGGGATAATGATTTTTTATTGTTATCTTATTCAGTGCTCGATAATCAATGCACATTCTCCACGCGCCATCTTTCTTTCTCACCAAAACAATTGGTGAGCCACATGGTGATGTGCTAGGCTTGATGAATTCCTTCTCGAGCAACTCCTGCACCTGCTTCTTGATTTCAACATTCTCTAAAGCAGACAACCGGTACATTCCAATGTTAGGCAATTGAACATCTTGCCGCAAAATAATATCATGTACTATTCCCTTTTTGGGTGGCAGACCTTTAGGTTCTTGAAATAAGACATCGTAAACTGAAACAACATTTTCTATATCAGCCTTCTGTTCAGCATTATATCCCTCAAATACATTGGTTTTATCACGCTTCTTTTCCTTTACAACCATCGGTAAGAATTGTTTGCATGAATTTATCATTCTTTTCATCTGCCCTGAGTTTATGAGAGTATAATTATTCTTGAGCTTGTGAGCTCTTACATAGTATTCGATTCCATCTTTAACAAGTAGATACCTGTTCTCAACTCTATAATAAATAGCCTTCCTATCATACAAGTAAGGGCTTCCTTAAACAATTCCACATATATCCAAAGGAATTATGTCTAACTCCACCTCATCTACAAATGTTGACCCAAAAGAAAACTTGATTTTGTACTATCTAGTCACTTGTAGTTGTGCTTTATCATTCAACCATCATAATGGATATGGTTTCTTGTGACGTGTGGTTGCTAATCCCAATTTCTTTACAATTGCTTCAGAAATTAAATTTACTTGTGAGCCACTATCAAACAAAGTATCAATCTTTTGATTTTTGGAAACAACTCGAATATGGAAAAGCTCATGTCTTTTTCTCTCATTTTCTTCACCAATAATAGATTGAGCAAAATTACTAGTAGATGCTTCAGAATTCTTACCTTTTATACTTGTGGCTGCAATAGTTGTTTCATCTCCCTAGTTTGACCCCAAATCTTTCTGAAGAGTTGCAACAATCTTCTTCTTCTTGCCCTAGGACTTCTTAGGTCTTAGCTCTGGATGCAGAATCCAACAATGCTCATCATCATGCCAATCCTTTTTATAGTGAGTGCTTGAAGCTTTTCTTTTCTGTGCAGTGTTAGCCTTCCTTGCTTTCCACTTCTGCTTTCTTTTCTCCTTGCTCTTGCTTGCAGTGGGTTGGGATGGTCCCCTAACTTCTGGATTTCCATTCTCTCCTCTAGCTTCTAGATGAGTAGCTTGTAAGGATACCTCATCTATACTAGTGGGATTGAACATGAGGATGGTATGCCTCATGTAGTTGGGTAGACCACCAATGTACTTCAAAAGAGTCTCTGGTGAGTCTAATGAGATCCATAGAATCAATGGTCTCTTTCTAAATTATTTAGTGTACCCTTGCACACTTTGCCCTTTCAACTATCGAAGAGTTTTCCAACTCATCATGGGTTGTTGCATGTAGGGCAATGGATAGAATTGCTTCTTAATTGCAGAAACAAAGTCACTCCAGACAGAGATAGTCTTACCATGTCTTTTCATATTAGCTTGGGTTATGTCTTCCCACCAAACCAAGGTAGTGCCTCCTAGGCATAGGCTTGCAAGCTAAATCTTTCTCTTGTTTGAGTCTATGTTTTGCACTCTGCAATACACATCAATTTGTCTAATCCAATTGTCCAAATTTTCAGCATTTAGCTCTCCATCATATATAGGCAAGTCAAATTTAACATCTAGCTTGATCAAAGATGCTTTTTTATTATGCACAGGGATATTAGGAGGTGTGAGAAAGCTTTCCTCTTTCCCTTTTCCTTTGGAGTGGTAATGGAAGTGAGACTCATCTTCTTCTTTATCTTGTTTAGAACATGATGAATCCTCATCCATATGCTTTCTAAAGTCCCTATACATTTCTTCTACCATAGACTTTATAGCTAGGAAACTTTCTATGAGTTGAGGGTCTAGCCCTACAGAACCTTCTTCTGACATTGTCTTTCGAGGATAGACTATCCCAATTTCAAGATTAGTTTCGACCAACTCTCCTTCTCCTAATTTGAGCTTTGATCTAGTAAGCATTCAACAGATAAACCAACAAAAGCTTGTCTAACTTTACAACCCTAAAGCTCTGATACCACTTGATCTGATAATCACCCTATGAGTGACCTCAGTTAAATATTTATTAAATAAAGGTATTACAGACTCATATGCTGGTGTGTGTGTCTATGTTATTTAGGCAATGGATCAATCAAATTGAAAATACACAGACACTTGAAATGGAAAGACATCAAAGAAATACAGTAAGCAAATACAAGAAGACAAGAAATTAATAAGGGGTTCACCCTATCCTCCAAGGCTACATCTCCAGTCCAGCTCTTAGTGGTGGCCTTATTTTATTGTGTCTTAAGCAGAGAATTACATTGCAGGAGCTCAATATGAGTCCCCTGGAACAGATTTGCTTGGCAGGGTGGTTCTTGGATTCCCCAAGCCACTAGAATGCACAGACTCTTTTGCCTACAAGCTCTTTGACCTCTCTGGTCTGACAGATCCTCTCGAGGATGGCTTGAATCTCTCAAGCTCTTTGGTGCTCGATGTTACCTCTTGTCAGCTTTAGCCCTCTGTCTTCTTTTTGCTTTTCCTTTACTGTCTTCTTTGCTTCTCTATCTCCTGTCTTCTTCTTCTGTGTGTCTTATGTTCTCTGTTCATGGCTTTAAAGCCATTCGAGATCATGGCAGCTCAGTTCCTCTTCCACCTCCGTTGGATCGCCTTCTGCAGCTGCGCTTGGAGTTTCTTGTTCGACGTCATCATTTGGCTCACAGGGAGTGGCCACATGTCCTCCTGTAAACTATGCCAGCCTGCTTCATCGGTTCATTTCTTTGGTTACGTTGTGGAATGAGTCTTCTTCCACTGTGTCGGTCAAAGCGGACCTCAAATTCTTCTAGATCGCGGCTTATTCCCTCGTTAAATCTGACTTGGCCATTGGGCACAATATCAATCGTCTGATCTAGATCCCCCAGATCCAACACCATCCGCTCATTTCGCGCGGTTGACTTGCTCGACCATTAGCACGTGATGAGTAGTGGTTTTCTCTCTCCTCCACTTGCCACCCATCGATCACTGAGTGGAATTGCTCTAATTTCACCAAAACTGCTTACTGCCCAAGGAGCCCCGATCAATACTGCCGGTTTCAGAGCAGGTCCCGCCTTTTAGCTTTCAGCCTTTTCGCCTTTTGTCCTTTGTTTCTCCGGCTCTCAATGTGACTAAGCACTTGAGGCTTCCCCATTTTGAGGGTTTTCGCCCATCGATAATCGAGCATGAAAAACCTCCTCTGTTTCCCGATCTAGGCTTCCTGGGGGCTAATTTCGCCTCCCGTGCAGTCTCCATGGGCCTCGATCAGCGCGCTTTGACTGAGGTCCTTGTCGTTCCACGCTGGCTGCCACTGCCACTAGTTCAGAGGTGTTTTTTGATCGCTGTTCTGAATTCTTTGAAGTCTGGGCTCACCTGGTACATGCATAGTTCTTTTGATTATTCTTCATGGATCCAATTCGGATCAAGTAATGAAGAAAATACACTAACAATAAAAAGAAAATGCTTGAGGACCATATATGACTTTCCCAAAATGACCAAAACCACTCAAGTATCAAAACACAACCCACACACAACATTTAACATGCATATTACCCGGAGTCGAGTCATTCTGGCAATTTCCACATAGATCGAGTAAGGTTTCATGTACATGTTCCTCAATATGTGCCATTCTCCCTTCAAGGTTGTCAAGCACTCTTTAAGCCCCTTGTGACCTCTCAAGGGAGACAAACAAGTCCATCATATGCCAACGATTACACAGGAGTTCATTAATAAATCCAATGATTGCATTGTGATCATCCTAACATTCCTTAGCCAACTACAACAAATATCTATAAAAGTGAGGCTCATAAATAAAATATCTCAATTCCTATGCTAAGTGAATATTCCAATGTCAATTATGTATACATTGTATGTGGTGAAAATAAAAATCATGTATATATCTCATGTGGTGAATATATCTATATATATATATATATATATATATATATATATATATATATATATATATATATATATAAAAACTACATGAAATGTATTAGCAATAAGATCCTTGGCCTCAACTATATAAAGCAATTGAAAAGAAATATGCCATGTTCATTCATATCTCAACATGACAATAACCCCGAAGTTAAGGCCAAGGATCTTATTGTTAATACATTTCATGTAGTTTTACTATTCTACACTATGACCATGTAGTTTTATCTATTATGTTTGGAAATCCAACAAAGATTTCTTAGAATTAGAATTACAAGTATAAGCTATCTAATCTACACAATCCAAATAACCGTGATGTTTTTAAGATTTTGAGTCTAATATTTATGTATTAAAAAGTGCAATATATAATATTAGGACATATCCATGTTAAGAATTAATCTATCAAAAACCTAAATGCATCAAATGTTTTAAGGTTCAATATTTTTTCAATTTTTCCATTCTAAAAAAGGTTTACCTTTTTAATTCCATGATTAAGATAAATTTATACTAGTAATTATATCATTCTAATATTATATATAAACTATATCCATTTTTTAAATTTATTATTCACTAATAATATAAATAATAAATAATTACATACATCATAAATATTTCTCTTACCATATATAAAATAAATAAAATTACAATTTCCTTCAAATTATTTATTTTCCCAAAAAAAACAAAAACTATTCATTACTTCTAAGTGCAAGTCATTCAATGAGATTTTCAACGCACACCTGTAAACCTTCTTATGCTCACCTTTCTTATGACCATAGAAGTTGGTTTACGACCATAGTCTCCAAACCTTCTTAAGCTTACCTTTTCTGTGACCATAGAAGTTGCGTTACGAGCATAAGCATTCAGAAACCCCTTTGTTTCTCATAATCAGTGTACCCAAACGGAAGGCTAAATAGTAAGATGTTTAAAGGAAATAACTAGTTTTATTTTATTATTCCGAGAGATGTGAAAGGAATTTTTAGTTAATTTTATATTTAAAATGTAGAAAAATATACCCCTTTCTTTTGGCTAATGTTTCGATAGAGTGGAATGATTGATGAAGGTGTAAAATAGAAAGGAGATATATAGGAGGAGAGAATGGCGATAGATCCAGAGTCCGGCCTGACCCCTCAATCTTTAACAATAACTATAATAATTATAATGGACTGTTAAAACGATAAAAGGTTCGCCGTCAAACACAATGTCGTTGGTCCTTCACATCGCATCTCTTTGACCCGTTTAGTTGGCCAACGAAGAGAGGGTATACATTATTATTTGGAAAAAACGCATGGCTGTGGCAAATCGTCTAGCGACAACAAAGTTTATATCACATCATTTTTCGAAATTTTCACTACTTCTCCAATTTCCCACACCAACATTTATGAAGTTCACGAGGTGAGATAATAATGTAGATTTAAATTAAGAGGTGAGATAATAATGTAGATTTAAATTAAATATCATATTTTTGAAACGAAGGAATTTCTTGTTCAAAATGGAGGAAGATCCGATAAATTTATTCAATAAAATAAACTTTACTTTTAAAATATATAGTAATATTATAAAATTTAATATTTTATTAATTTATATTTTTTAAACTATTTAAAGAGTTCAGACGTAAGGAAAGTGAAAGTTTACCCTTTACCAATCACCACTGGATTATTTGTTTTCCTTCAATAAGGGTGATGAGTCAGCCTTTAGTGCTAGTTTCACTTATGATAAGTTTTCCCACCCTCTATTAAAAAAATAAATTGTTATAATTTTAAATAAAATTAATGTTTAGCTATTAAATTTTATGATTATGTTTAAAAATATATAACAAAAGAAGCGTTGATCAAAATTTATAATGTATTGATAAGTTACTATTTTAACACAATTTGAAATTAAGATTTAAGTTAATTTTCTACTTTATATTAATTTAATTCAAAAAACATTTTAATTTTTTAAATTAGTATTAATTTTTTATTGTAATATTTCAAAGTTATATTATTTTTTGATTTTTGATTGCACTATATTTTATTTCTAGATTTATATTAATAATATTTTTAATATTTTTAATATTTTACATAGTCATTTTTCTTTTGACTTTTCAATGATTTAGTTAAAATATTGTATCTTCATGCCAAACCAATTTGAGGCACCAGGGGTTTCGATTTGAGTTTGAGGCAGCAAACTTTTCATGTTGTTTTGGTACATTACATACTTAGTCATAGTCATGTTCTTAATCTAGCATTTCCTTTAATTTTAAAATTATATAAGTTATGAAAAGCTTTTCAATTTGTTAGATATTTCTCAAAAAAATCTCATATAACCTTATTATTACAATTCTCTAAAACTAATAAACATATTCTCTTTATTATTACATTATTTTCTATAATCATATTAAATTACTTAAAATAAAGTGATGACTTATAAATTTAATTTAATTAATTTAATAGTATAAAATATCATAAATTAAAATCTAATTTATTTTTTATATATAACAAATATTATAACTAATTAAAAAATATATATGCATTTCTAATTATTCAAAAGGATTAACATTTAAATCAAAATGTTCTCATTTCATGATTCGTTAAAATCCTCATCAATAGGCATGAGAAATCATCATTGAGTAACCTTTCTATTTTTAAGTTATCCTCAAACATCAAAATCCATCCTCATATTGGGATTATAAAAATAATTAAATTACAATTGAATTTTAATTTCCTTACGAATAAACATAATAGACTACCATTGGGTTAACTTTTTTTTATTCTTCCATATTAACATAATTAAATGTATTACCCATTATCACTTAATCATTTATTAATTCTCATCAATAGGCATGAGAAATCATCATTGAATCACCTTTTTATTTTTTTAGCCATAGTCAAACATCAAAATACATCCCTATATTGGGATTATGGGGAATAATTAAATTAGAATTGAATTTCCTCATTCAAATATTTGTTAATTTCTTTACAAATAAGAATAATAAACTACAATTGGGTTAACTTTTTGTTATTCTTCCATGTTAACATAATTAAATGTATTACCCATCATCCCTTAATTATTTACTAATCCTCATTAATAGGCATGAGAAATCATCATTGAGTCACCTTTTTATTATTTTTAGCCATGGTCAAACATCAAAATCCATCCCCATATTGGGATTATGGGAATAATTACATTAGAATTGAATTTCCTCATTCAAAGATTTGTTAATTTCTTTACAAATAAGGATAATAGACCACCATTGGGTTAACTTTTTGTTATTTTCCCATGTTAACATAATTAAATGTATTACCCATCACCCTTTAACCATTTACTAATCCTCACAGATAAAAATAATAAATAGAATCATGTTTGGTTATATACATAATTGATTTTTAATATCAATAAATTTATGTCCAATTACTTTTCTTTAGGTGTATTTTGTTCCTTTATAATTTAAATGATATATATATTATAGTTTTATTTTTTTATTATGAATTATTTTGTATTATAGTTATTTTAAATAAAGTATTTATATAAATTAAATGATTGATAAACATCCAAAGAAACCAAAATACTCATTTTATAATATATTTCACATTATATAAATTTTTAAAATCCTAAAAATTAATTAAATTTATTTATTTTTTAAATTATATATATAAAGATGTAATAAGATATTGAGATATTGAGATTATCTCCACTTTCACATGGAGAGTTAACTTGTAAATGGAATTTGTTAGAATATCATGGACCAATAACATGCCTTACTAATACTACATGCCCAAAATACCATAACTCATGTTCATAGAGCACATGTTCATATGACAAGTTTTTAATTAATCAATTAAATTAAAAGGAAAGAAGAAACATAACTACATTTTATATAAATATAAACTTTTCATTTTTTTTTCTTTACCTAAAATAATCAACAACTAGGTCATTTCCATACTTGTACATGTTCATACAACATATTTCATTTTAATTAATCAATTTAATCAAAATTGAAAAAACTATATAAGTATAGTTTCTTTTGTTTATTTATTTATTTTACATAGAGGAATCAACAACAACTGGGCTAATCTCATACTCGCATCACCACATGCATGGGTAGATGGCGAGTCTCATACTCTCATCACCACATGCATGGGTCGATTCAAACATTTACTAATATAACCTCTAGGTGTGTAAGTATGCCCCTTCTAGATGCATTGCTGAATGGGGCGAGTAGAACATGACACCTCCGCATACATAATACATAATTTACATAGTCATCACCATTTCAGTTTCCCCCAAAGGATTCCTTTGGTTTCTGATTATTACTAAGTACTAAGGAAATTCTAGAAATATTATATGGAGGTTAAATCCATGTCATCATTCACATACTTATTGGTAATTAAAGTATCATATTCATATAAATTAAATGGTTGGTCAAGATTGACAGGAATAATCCACTATAAGCATGAAAATACTAACTACATGATACATGTCACATTGCCAAAACTAAAAATGAATTAAAAGTAACTATATTATTATTATTATTATTAATTTAAAAAATTCAAAATATAAGTTAAAAATATGTAGATTTGAAAAACATGGAACAAGATTTTTAAATATGGAGATTTAGCCCCACTTTAGCATGGACATTCTTAATCTCTAAACATACTTTCTTACACTACCACTCACCAAAACCATGGCTTATTGACACATCATACCCAAAAAGTTATAAGTCACTTCAAATGATACTTGTGCATATCACATTTTTTTTATCAATCAATTGAATTAAAAGGGAAAAGAAACCTAACTACTTTGGAAATAAATCTCAACCTTTAATGTGTGTATATTACTATGAATATTCTATAATATCATTTGATATTACCTCTCTACCATTCATCTAATAACTATTAGAAACTAAATTAAAATTTTAGAATCTCTATTTCAAAATAAGCACTAATCTCTAATAATTACGAGTGTAATTAATAGTTTAGAAATCTTATTTGAAAACAGAGAAACCTATCAATTTAGTCATTCATATTACTTAACTATATCTCATATTATTATATTTATTGTTATTTGGGTGTAACATTGTCATTAGAATTGTTATATTGTTAAAAACATTATTGTTAATGATCTAACAACAAATGCAATGATGATTTGATCTTTTTCATAATTGAATGAAATATTATAATGTTAGTTTGACCTTTTCCTAATATACATATTTAAGGCAATAGGATTTTTACGATCAAGTTCCTACACACGAAACTATAGCAAATTCGTCGGCCTTAAAAAATATACCATTTCAACAATGTGATTGACCATGGGCCTAAAATTTGCAATTTGCTTTGCTTGAGGTTCTTTGACTCTTAATAACCACATGCCAGCCACATGGTGGAGTGTGACATCATGGCGGTGGAAAGGACGTTACGTCATAAATCCAGTGAGAGGTGCCTTGTGCGGCTAATCCATTTAGCTTGGGACGGGGGGGGGGCAATTCTTTAGAATACTATGCTACAAATTATTCCGATGTGTAATGCATGGGACCAAATCAGATGTGCCTAGGCATTTATAATATCGAAAAATCACAATCGGCGATTTCACAATGTAGCATTTGGTTGCAACCCCAGAATTTGTGTTCTCCAATGAGTGATGTTTCCTGATCTACGTGAAGAGGAGATGAGTGAAGCCCCAAATCAGAGCCCTTTCTATTGGCAATTTCCGATCGGAGGTGTAACCTTGGTGCATGACATGTCAATTTTCCAATTTTCGATTGTCGATCACCTTTTGTGTCCAAGCCTTGGTCCCCTGGTTTTTCACATGACCTCCGTCTAGCCCCCCATCAAAGCCCTTCAATCGAAGGTTATCAATTAGAGGTTTCACTTTGATGCATAATATGGCTCAACCTACGATCATTGATCTCCCATACATCACACCATCACTGGCACGTATCTGCCATGTGTCACCTTTTGAATAACACCACGTGCCAACCTTGATTCCTTTGAAATCTTTGTGACCGTGGTGCGAGCCCAAAAACCAGATCCCTCTCTGTCGACAGTTTCCAATCAAAGGTGCAACCCTAGTGCATAAGATGTCAATTCGTCAATTGTTGATCGTTGATCACCTTCTGCGTTTGGGCCTTGGTCATGTGGCTCTTCATGTGACCATTGTCTAGCCCCCGTATCGAACTCTTCAACTAAAGTCTATCAATCAAAGGTTTCACTTCGATGCACAATAGGGCTCAACCTCTGATCGTTGATCTCCCATACGTGACACCATCAATGCCACGTATCTACCACGTGTCACCTTTTTAATACTGCCACATGCCACCCCTTTTTGGCCTATTGTGAGCCTTGAAACTGTCAAACTTGCCTGCTACGTGTCGACCCTGTTAGCACATCGTGATGATGTTATCCTCCCCATTTCACTTGGTGCAACCAATTTCTGGCTCCAACACATCCCTTAACACATCCAGTGATTGTCAATCGCATGTCTCTTATCGGAGCCAGTCTTCTTACTGCTATGCATCCCTTCAGGAGGAGGGAGAAAAGGATTGAGCTCCTTTGGTTTGTAGACAAATACCTTGTTAATTTTTTATCATCTGACCTGACACTTTAACACTAGTGGCTCATTACCAGTGGTTTCCTCCATATCAAAACTCACATATCACAAATCACAATATTGACACTTTTAGGATGTGGCCCACTCTCAGCAAGCTACCCTTGAGAACGAACGTGATGTTCTATTGAATTATTTTTCTTACCTCTCGAATGTCGAGATATTAGAACAAATAGAGATCTCCAAAGTCGGAAGTTGAAACTTGAAAAAACAGGGCATTTGGAGGCTGATAAGGATCACTAGATATTGGTAACAAATAAGATAGTGACACCTTGGACCTGCGAGACATTCTTGTTGGTCTATTGGTTGGACAAACCGCTTTATCATAGAGATATATCAAACTAGTAACATTGTGGAAATTATTTTCAAAATTTCCAATACATGTAGCATTGGTCATGTATAATAATAATAAAATATATAAATTCGGAATCTCTGAACTGTGCTATAGACCTCCAACCACTAATATGAAACCCTGATTTTTTATCATACCAAACATAAATGTGAAACCACATCCATCCCTTATCATAGCTTTTGGAATATGACCTCCAATAAGATCCATTGTCCATGCACATATCTTGTTCTCGCTATCTATTTTATTCATTAATTACCATTGGTTGGCTAACTTTGTGCATTTACTATTGTTTTATTCTCCATCATATGAAGATTTCATATTTTACGCCCTTGTACAAAGGTAAATTAGTATGATCAATTGGCCATTTTTGTCCACAGCTTTCCAAAATATTTCTTCAATTGTCAACGGTTTCAATGGACGAAAACTGAAATATATATTTAATCAATATGCCACCTTTTTTTAATGACTGAAGCTTAAAACCTCTACACATATATTAGTCTTGGTGGCTACTCTATTCATTAATCTAATTAATGTACCGACCATGTGTGTTTATTTTTGCTTTATTTTCATTCACACAAATTGATATGTTTTATGCCATTGACATTTTATTAAATGCATTTATTCAAACGAGCCACATTGATATGCTAGATCAGACTTTCAACTTGTAATATTTTGAAAATGATTCTTCTAATCTCAAAGTTTCAAAATCCCAAAACTCCCATGTATATTTAATCAATATGTCACATTTTCCTTTGATTAAGGTTTGAAACTTATCCACACATCTTGACGTTGATGACTATTTGATTCAATAATCTAATTAATGGCCTGCCTACGTGCATTTATTCTCACTTTACTCTCACTCAGACAAGAATCTCTATCATTACCTCTATCATTGATAACCCCGCGATGTCTACCATGTGTCCTCACTCTAATTTATTTCTCCCTCTACTTTGCTAGTAGATGGTGTGTGCTCTATTTAGCCTCTTGATGTCGCACCATTTTGCATATTTTTCGAGGTTCATTTCCTGTTGTTGTTGTTTTTCTATTGTTGGTCTCGTGTTGTTTCTCTTACTGTTTTTGTTGCACATCGTGCTACTACCTTCAACCCAAGAACTGCCATGAAATTTCAATAGCCAACAAGTGATAATCGAGAAGCTGCTAACGATATCGTCTTCTGCACTCAAATGGAAAGTTTTAATGTTTTCATACTATTTATATATCTTAGAAAAATATGTGCATTGTCATGACATAGAACACACCTTCCTGTAGAGTTTTTTAAATGCCATATATAGACAACCAAATTTCTATACTTAAAAATTTCAATTTACCTTTCCACTTACCTTTGACTATTAACAAAAAATTTAAATTATAAATCTTTCTTCTTTCATTTGGCTCCAAGTATGCCAATCCTGCAAATCGTCAAGCTTCTTGTTTTACTTTTTCCTCTCTTCTAATGTTGAGAGCATTTTACGAGCTTTGACCTTTCAAGAAACCTCCTTTCCTCATCATCATGAAAGTTACCTTGACAACAAATTCCATCACTTTGTTGCTTTTTGGCTCTACAACAATCTAACCTTCACTCCAAATCGTTGAAATCAACCTTCTTGCTTCCACAAAGACATCCTCCCAGCGCTACCACATTTCCCTCTCCAATAGTACCTCTTAGCATAGATCTTTGCTTTCAGTTGCTTAGAATGGCCATGTCCTCTCTGGTGCCCTCTATTTGTGCTCGATTATCATTCTCAAAGAAGTCAGTTGAATGTTTTTGGACAACTATGTGTATTTTATCTCTTCACCATATTCTTGATGTTTTTTTGTTCCTTCCCTCTCTCCGTCATTGTCACTTCGACTAATACATTGTTGCTTTTCTCGTTCTTTCTGTCTTTTCAGGACTCTGCAAATTAATGAACTTGAAATTCTCTAACGTCATGAAACTTTGATTGGGGACCCAAACCTTCTTCAATTGTACAAACATCGACATATCAACTGGTTTCTTCAACGTCATATGCCCATGCCTTGTTTATTGCTACTTTGACAATGGATTGTGCATCATCATCAATTCAGTTGTCCTCTATTCTACTTGCTGCTATTCCATTCATGTTGCTAAGCCCCTATCATAAGCAATGGTCGAACCAGGGTAGGGTGCTTGGAAGAACATTCGTTCGATCCTACAACAATGGTCGAGTCTCTGGAAAGGTGTTCAGATTTGACCTGATTGATTATGCCAATGATACAATCCATATCTCTACCTTCAGTGATATGGAAAATTCGTTCCATGACCTTGTCCAAATTGGGAAGCTTTACATGGTTTTAAATGGAATTATTAAAGTAAAGCACACAAATTACAACCATCTGGATAGAAAATGGGAAGTCTCCCTCTTTGCAACATGTACTATTGAACATTCCTTAGATAAGGTTGTGACAATTCCTTTCAACTATTTCCATTTTAAATCTATAGATGAAATCAGATTGACAAACCTCAACTCAATTATCAATATCATTGGCATTGTCAAGTCCATTTCTCCAACTTCCACCATTCGTCGAAGAGATGGATCTGAAACACCTAGGAAAAATGTCATCTTGGAAGACATGTATGTCTATAGTATTGAAATCACCCTATGGGGGGAGCGTTACAACACCTTGGGCAAGCAACTCATTGAACTTGCCTCTTCTGGTGCTTCAATTGTGCTTGCAATCATGGTGTCATCAAAGAGACCATTTGGCCTCTTCACCATTGTTAAGTACGAAATTCTTTGGGCCTTCCTAATGGGGCCAACCACAACATACAATTGTCAACCTCATAGACTCACATCCCACTGGAAAACCAACATGGTTCTTTGTTCGTGGAACCATCACCTCTATTGAGATGTAATACTTTTACTTCCTTGCATGCCATTTCTCATATGATGGCATGAAATGCATGAAAAAAGTTGTCAACCACTCAAATTGAATGCGTCACTGCACAAAATGTGGTGGGGCCTTCCCGGAATGTGACTATCGGTATGTGCTGAAATTTTAAATGCAAGTCCACACATGCATACTGGAAAATGTCATCGCACTTGATAATGCTGCAATTGAATTCATTGGTGTCCAAGAAAAGGAATTTTTCATACTCTCTAATGATCCTAGTGATATCCATGAGGGTTTGCAAGGGTGTAGGTTTGAACAAATAAACAATAAATAGAAAAGGAAAATTTAGAGTCCTTTCTAGTCATAAGTGAATTCCATGATGTTTTTTCAGAGGAAATTCTAGGTTTACCTGCTCATCAAGACATAGATTTTTCCTCCATTTAGTATGAGGTGTCACCCCCTTGTCTATATCTCCTTACCAAATGAGCATACCCAAGTTACTAGAACTAAAAATGTAGTTACATGAACTACTAGAAAAGGTTTTATCAGGCCCAATGTCTCACCATGGGGGGACCCTGTACTATTTTTCAAGAAAAACGATGGCACATTTATAATTTGCATCGATTATCATCAATTAAATAAGATAATTGCCAAGAATAAATACGTGCTACTATGAATTGTTGATATTTCCAATGAAGTGATGGGACCAACTAGATTTTAAAATATTAATTTAAGAAACGTTATCCTTTGGTCTCACTAACACACCAACAACCTCGATGTTATTAATGAGCAATATACTCCAAAAATATCTTGATAGGATTGTGCTAGTATTCATAGATGACATTTTAGTGCATTTTAAAAATGAATAAGAACACAAAGAACATCCGAAATTGGTTTTAAAAACTTTAAGAGAACATTAAATATATGCAAAACTTAGGAAATGTGAGTTTTACAAAAACATAATACAATATTTTGGTCACTACATTTCCTCTCGGTCCTATAAAGGTTATGGCTATTATGAATTGGCCCATACCTAATGATGTCTCAATAGTTCACTAATTTATCGGGATCAAAAGATATGATCAAAGATTCATAAAGGGATTTTCAGAATTGTCTTATCCCATTACTTCATTACAGAAAAAGGAGCAAAGTTTGAGTGAACAGCCAAATTCCAGGAAAGTTTTGACAAGTTAAAACAACTTTTGATAGTTACAGCTACTATACTAAAAATTGCAAACCGAAATAATGAATTCATTTTTTGTATTGATTCATGCTTGGAAGACCTTAGCGGAGTGTTGATGCAGGAAAATGTATTAGTATCCTATGACTCTAGGAAGTTGAAACCACACGAAAAGAGTTATGTTGTGTATCATATAAAGCTGGAAGTAGTGATAGATGCTCTAAAATTGTGGAGACACCATTTGCTAGGAAACAAGTTTACCTTGCTAACAGATCACGTCATCCTGAAATATTTTTTCATCCATCCTTATCTAAATTCTAAACAAGGAATGTGGATAACTTTCCTCAATGAGCTTGAATTCCATATTAAACACATAAAAGGAAAACAAAACAAAATAGTTGACGCTTTAAGTAGCAATGTGCATGATTTGATGGGAGTATCAGTTATTAGTATCAGTAAATATTTTGTGAAAAAAATTAAAAGTTAAATGCAAAAATATCATAAATATCTACAAATTCAACAAAAATGACAGAAAATGGAATTGTGAGCATATGTTGAAAATTATGAAAAATTGTTAACCTACTGAAATAGATTGAATATTGGAAATATGAGTGTGATAAAATAAATGATATTGGATGAATATCATAGGAAACCATATGAAAGACATCTTGGATACCAAAATATCATAACAACATTAAGGAAAAATTATTTCAACTACGGATGAAGAAGGAGGTGGAAAAATACTTAGAAAAATGTATAGAATGTTAATAAGTAAAGGTGGAACATCAACACCCTACTAGATTACTAAACCCATTGCCCATTCCCAAATGGAATTGGGAAGTGATTTCATTGGATTTTATTACACGATTACCAAGGATAGAATTATAACATGAGTCCATCATGGTTGTAGTGGACACTTTCAATAAAGAAACATAGTTTATATTGGTGTTGTGTATTATTAGAACCATACAAATTTCTAATATATTCATGGAGGAAATTTTATGATTGCGTGGAGTAGTGAAGATGGTAGTGTTAGACATAGATCTTAAATTTACCTCCGAGTTTGGGAAATCTTTGCTTGGGTTCATGGGAACTCAATTAAATTTAAACTTGAATATCATCCTCAAATGGATGGACAGACAGAAAGGACTAATCAGATCTTGGAAGATATGATGTGAATGTACGTCATGGATAGGCCTACCAAGTAGGAAGATTTCTTCATTTTGAAGAATTTACATATAACAATAGCTATATAAATTCAATAAAAATGAGTTCTTTTGAAGATCTGTAGGGCACAAAATGTCGTATACTGTTTAATTAGAGTCAACCGAAAGATCGATTGATATTAGGACTGTAAGATTTGTAGTAAATGGAAGATGTGGTACAAAAGATTAGACAAAACATCAAAACTGGAAAACACATGCAAAAAGGGTATCCAGACAAAAACGAATTCATAAGTATTAATATTGGAGACCATGTTTACTTAAGAGTAAAATCAAGAAAAACTACCTTAAGAACTGTGATCTATGCAAAATTGGCTCCATGGTTCTGATGGCCTTTCAAAATCTTGGACAAAATTGTTCTAGTAGCATATCAATTGGCTTTGCTTTGTCATATTAAAGTTTACAATCTCTTTCATGTGCCTTTATTAAGGAAATATCTTCATGATGATTCTCATGGTATTGATTGGAATGTGAGACTGGTGAAACTTGAAGGAGATTTCCTACTAGAGCCACTCTACATCTTAGATTACAAAGAAATATTTCTCTTGAACAGAGTTGTCACTTAGGTAAAAGTGCAATGGAGGCACTTTACACCTGAGCAAGCTACTTGGGAGTGGGAGGATACGATGAAACAAGCTTATCTAACATGGTTCAAAAATTAATAAAATGAACAATAAACATCGATGACAGTGTTAATTTATAAAGAGGGGGAATATGTAATAACCCTTTATTTCTATGTGAATGATTGAGTTATTTTTAGTTGTGTTGGCTAGAAAGCCATGGCAAAATTGACTTAAAATTAATGATAAAGTATGATGATGTATTAAATTAATTTTATTAATGAAAAGGAAAATTGGAAATTACTTGGGAAAGAAACAATTGAATAAAGAGATTATTACCAAGATCCGAAAACCAAGGTTGACAAATAATATCAATAAAGCATTCCCTTAAGTCACTCCTAAAATCCCTAGGGGTTAACTAATAAGATGTAATATGACTGGATAGAAAATATATTAAATAATGCAAAGTAGAAAATAACACCAAGTAATGGTGAATAAAGCACCACAATAGAAAAAGGCGGGCTTTAAAGAAAAAAGAGAACATACCTTTTTTTGTTTTTTTGTTTTAAAGAGAAAAGCCTAGGCTACTTTGTTGGCATACCCTGGATAGAAGGACACCCCTAAGGAAGGATATTCTAGGGAAGTAAGGAATATAATCTCTTATCTAAAATCAAAAGGGGGGTTAATTCCTCTGAAAACAGATCTCTGCTACGGAGGAACTGGAGGACTAGTTCATGGTTGGGAGGAAGGAGTTTTGCCCAAGAGCAATTTCGGTTAAAAATCCTATTAGAATTTTTGTAGAGTTCTTAATTGATGATTTCCTGAAAATTATTAACATTTCGTTTATTTTCGAAGAATGCAATAGTAATTATGTTAGGTGTAACTGCTTTAGAATATTGATAATATTTATCGTATGGGTTACTGAAATGATTGAATATGTGAAGAGGGAAATATCTATATAATTACGGGAATTATATGTATATAGAAAATAAATATTTTCAGTAAAAATATTGATTGGGAATTCTTACATGAGAATGATTATTTTAAAGAAAAATATTTTGATATTACTAGTTTCACGAATTTCCATTATATTCTACTAAATTTCTAGATGCTTTGTACACACACATCAAATTGGGGATATAGCCCATTTCACCTAACTTTTCTCTCTGAGAACAGTAGGAGTTACTAAATGAATGGAAGAATTACTCAAATCATGCATAATTATAAGCGAAGTAACAACATAGGAGTTATACAAAACATCCTTCAATTTTGAATTGATGATGAAAGGATTATCTTTGGCTATTTGTTCATTCACGACTATACAGTTGCACTATTAAAAAATAAAATTATAAAACCTTGAGAAGAAAATCAGAGCTTTAAATATATATATATATATATATATATATATATATATATATATATATATAGTGGCTAAATCAATTCTTGCCTTCAAGTTACTGGTGATCTGAATCTCTATAGATTTTATTTAAAATCCTTAATTCTCCACAACTTGAAGGTTACTCTTGGTAACATTGCTAGTAGACTTGTCCCAGATGCTCGTTAGAGAAGATGAATTTTCCTAAGTTAACTGTAGCAGTACACCCAATGGAACCAAGCCAGTAATATCTATTGATAGAAAGTAAAGGAAGATATATATTAATAAAACATATTGCGTAACATAAAAGATAATAAACTCGATAAAGAATTTGACGACAAGGATATATTTGAAAATTTTGGAAGAGGATTACTTTCTTGCAAGCGTCTGACAAAGATCGAGAGGGATACGAAAATTTTGTGATACTAATTCATATGGGTTACTGTTGAATGATTTCCTTCATAGGGATAAAGAATGATATAAGGGTCTAAGCCATGCGAGTGAGTTGATTTGATATAACGTTAACATCAACCCCATACAAGGAAATGAAGGGTAATAATATACAATCAAAATCTTGAAAGCCTTGGTACAAATTGACGGAGCTGAAAACTAGTGAAAGTAAATTGCCTAGTTGAAGAGTTTCATAAAAGAAATACCTAAATATATCAAAATAAATCATTTAATATCTTATGGAAAATAGAAACATTTCCTTAACCAATATAATGGAATGGAGTCGTGGGATTTACTATTGATACGTGCATACATGGACTATATGAAAATGATATATTTCATCATAGTAGTCGTAAACATTACTTCTAGATTCAATTCAGAAATTATAGAATTTTCACCATAACCCATGATTGAAAATGTTATCCAAAAAAAATTAGAAATAGAGAAAGAACAATTAAATCACATGAAAAGACTATAAAGAAATAAATACTCCTATATTCAAATTAGGAAGGAAATCAGAGAGTATATCTCTTAAAATAATATCCCCCTAGACATTCCAGTGAAAGTATGAGTGTTGTTCTAGACAGAGGTGTAAATTCCCTCTTAAATATTTACATAAAGGAAGAATATTAAAATTAACCCCATAACAAATAAGGGTTTCAGCTCATAATTATGTGCTTAGGCTAGAAAGAATGAAAGGAAGCCAAGAACAATCCTAGCAGAGAAGAAGCTACATTATATAGGAGAGAAATCACAATTGTACCTAATATGCATGAAATACTCCATTGAGAAGAAAAGGTGATGTGAAATAACTGACCTAGCACGATTGAGAGTAGCTAACCAATGGACGACAACAGTTGAACCCATGTTGGGACCCGAAAGAGAAAAACTCTTGAGTAAGTAGGGGCTGGAGGTACCTGCAGAAGAACAATTGAGGGATTGTTGCTAACCCCATTGGAGAAAAAGGATCAAATAAACATGTAGAAAATGGGAAACAAAACCTTCAATAAAATGTTGTTTACCTTATGAAGGATAGTCTCCTGTCGCGAGCCAGTATTTTCCTAACATGTGCAGCATAAGACAGAAAAAAATGAAAATGGTTCACTCGAATAAAATAACTCTATAACGTCAGAGGAACATTACAATAAATTTCATATTGAAACTAAGGATAATACACTTACCTAAATCAGAGCACTGATACTGTGATGATCCACCACTAGGAAGCGCACCAAGAAGGGTTGCCCTGTTCCTGCATAATAGTAATTAGGGGTATATTTGTCAAATTTATAAAAAACCATAGATTGTACAAGTGACCCTGAAATAAACTTAATAAATCACTGTGGGGATATTTATTAGCTGAATGAGGAAAAAAAATTAATGACTTACAAAGCTAAAACTGGAAGGAAAATTTAAGCCAATCCTGGCTGAATTAGAGAAATGATAGTGATGACACATTTGTGTTCCGGTTTGGACATTGACATGGAGAAAACAAAAACTAGTGAGTTTTTTAGAAAGAAAGAAAACCCGATCATTTAAATAAGTTTGAAACCGAGCTTCTTTGAAAAGTTTACCTGATTCAATGGGAACTAGAGGCATCAAGGATCTAGGGTATGTCATAATACCTTGACCAAAAACATAGTTGTGAGTGTCTCCTTCTTCATCTTGACGTTGTTATGGGAGCCAACAGGCGGAGTGAAATAGGAAGGTTCTTGAATGAGGCATGTTACAAACCATATCACTAGGGTGAGAGAAGAAGAAACCATAGTAGCCGTTAGATGAGAGGACATCAAATCCAACCATCACAGGGTGGAGATTACCATAAGCCATGTGAAAATCACATGGGATTGGCCTAGATGACGCAAACCATTCAACGTGAGAATCAAGTCCAATATACGACATTACAGTAACAGGATAGGTAAAACGAAATAAAGTTAAATGATAAGTTAGAAGCGGGGGTTAGCTTTGTTTATATGACCACACTCTTCCCAAATACAGAGTTAGAAACACTAACGTTAAAGTTACAACGCGCATCCAATTAATAATAAGAAGTTATAATAACATTCACACCTCACTATTTATATCCTAGTCATTTTCCTTAACATTAGGAAATGGATCCATTCAACGAATTGATAAAGAAGATGCCATGTCAACAACCCACATGCTTTCTTAACGATATGCCTAGGATGTCACATAATAACTAAATGGATCAAGAATTGTTAACACCAAGATTCTATATGTATACATAGAAAAACTAGACCACTTTATGTTCACATAAACTAAGGTAATTTTTAATGTTACCATGGAAAATAAACCAACAAGTACGAATTGAATAAACATTATAATGGA
The DNA here is from genome assembly GCA_031772625.1 of Pinus tabuliformis. NCBI lineage: Eukaryota > Viridiplantae > Streptophyta > Pinopsida > Pinales > Pinaceae > Pinus > Pinus tabuliformis. Next base: position 1,553,506,025 of record CM062818.1, on the reverse strand, counting down.
ATGTGGGAAGATTAATTATAAAAAAAAAATATATGCAGATGGAGGAATTTTACAAATAAGAATCATGAATTTCATAAATGATGTCATGAATTATTAGAAAATATACATGAGGTAGCCATTATTGTTTTAGTGGAGAAAGAACAGCATTGGATTGATGAAAGAGTATAGAATTATTTTCATGGTGTAAATTTTGGTTTAAGTTTATAAATTTTGATGTATGTTACAAAATTTTGCCCCTCCTAAATATCTTGGAAACTATTAATAATATTTAATTCTTATAACTAATATATGGCTTATTCAAATATTTTTTATTCAAATATTGTTTTTTCCTTATCGTGTTTTGAGACTAATTCTACATGGAGATGTGTAATTCCTTTGGTGCTCAATCTCGAGTTAAGACATGTCTCTTTAAAGAAAAATGAAACATGTTATAAATGAAAAGACAATATATGCTATTATAAAAAGAAAAAAATGAATATACATATTTTTTTGGTTTTAATTAAATCATTATAAAACCCTATAACTTAGCATCAAGGAGATTTGGTAAAAAAATTATTCTCACATTCAACTATAAAAATAACATGTAATTGAAGCTAAAAAATAAAATTAATTACTCTGTAATAAGAAAATAAGAAGATTGAGTAACTCATTCAATTCTAAAATTACAATTAATATCTCACATTTGAAAAATATGAACAATAAAATGTACAATATAAATTATAAGTGAAATATTTTAATATGTAATGTTAATTAATATTAATCTATATTTAATTTTTATTTTATTCTTGTGGTTTATTGTATGAAAGATGGATACTAGCTACCTCAATGGAAATCCCACCTATTTCCCACTCTCGTCAATCTTGGTGGGACTAAAATAGTGCGCCGGATGAAACATACTCTTCCGTACCACCGTGTCCCACTCCTGCTAACCCCAATTGGATTGTAACGTAAGTGAGTAGTATAAGAGCTACTCCTCCCTACGACCCATGTTACACTCACATGACAAGTTTATATATATGTAAGCCAAAATATTTTATTAATTCAATAAAAAGTTACATTGAGAGGAGCTTAGTTTCAAAACACCATTGGCCTCATTCCTACCAAACTTATTGGCCATATGGTAATGACAAAAATACACTAACTATAAAAGGAGAATCCTTCAGGACCATATCCAACTTGCCCAAAATGACCAAAATCGCTCAAGTATCAAAACACAACCTACACACAACATTTAGCATCCATATTACCTGGAGTCGGGTCACTCGGGCCATTAAGGTTTGATGTACATGTTCCTCCATATGTGCCATTCTCCCTTCAAGGTTGTCAAGCTGCAGTTGAAGCCCCTTGTGACCTCTGAAGGAAGGCAAATAGATCCATCATATGCCAATGATTATGTAAAAGCTCATTAATAAATCCAATGATCTCATTGTGATCATCCTAACATTCCTGAGCCAACGACAACAAATATTTATAAAAGTGAGGCTCAGAAATAAAATATCTCAATTCCAATGCTAAGTGAATATTCCAATGTCAATTATGTATATATAATATATGGTGAAAATAAAAACCATGTATATATCTCATTTGGTGAATATATATATATATATATATATATATATATATATATATATAATACATGAGATGTATTAACAATAAGATCGTTGGCCTCAGCTATATAAGGAAATTGAAAAGAAAAGAGCCTTCAAAAACAGTACCACCTAGCCATGGACATGCCATGTTCATGCATATCTTAGCATGACAATAACCCCGGAGTTAAGGCCAAGGATCTTATTGTTAATACATTTCATGTAGTCTTACTATTCTACACTATGACCATGTAGTTTCATCAATTTTGTTTGAAAATCCAAAAAATATTTCTTGGAATTATAATTACAAGTTTAAGCTATGTACTCTAGACAATCTAGGTAACCATGAGGTTTTTAAGACTTTGAGTCAATTCACTACTACATGTAGGGAGTTTAAGACAATTTTCGAGTCAATTATCTTAACTTGAGACAAAAAGAAACTTTTGTATTGTCTTAATTATTGTATTTAAGCGGGTGTCTCAAAATTATTGTCTTAAAACAATGTCTCTATAAAGACAATATAGAACACATTATTATTGTCTCTATAAAGACATTGGAATTATTGTCTCTTAAGAGACAATTTCAATTGTCTCTCTAGAGACAATTTTATTTGTCTTTGTAGAGACACTTTCATTTTTGTCTCTTTAGAGACAATTACAACTACGACACAAAGAAGTGTTTTAAGACATTTTTTGGGTAAATTGTGTTAACTTGAGACAAATATATATATGTATATATATTATCTTAAATATTGTCTTTATGTGGGCGTCTCAAATTAATGTCTCAAAAAATTGTCTCTATAAAGAAAATATTTAATAGAATTGTTCTTGTCTCCTTGGAGACAAATTCATTTTTGTCTCTCTAGAGACAATAGTTTCGATTAAAGACATATGGTCTTTATAGAGACAATTTGTATTTTCTCTCTTTAAAGGCAATATAGAACAATGAACCCAAAAAAAATATTTGACCACTGATATAAATCAATATAAAATGTATTTGATTAAAAATAAACTACAATATTATTGATTAATTCATGATAGGGAATAGTGGAATTGAACCACCAACCTCTTTCTTATAATAAGGTTCTCTTCCACTCAGATAGAACCCGTTAAATAATTATGTAATCAGGTTGGAAAGTTTGTGATGTAGAACAAATAAAGGAGCTGATGATTGAGCTTCAGGAGGGTTTCCAAGATCAAATTGAGAGGATGGATGTGGTTGAAATTCAACATCAACTATCCCAAAAAATATGAACGTCTTAAACTTGGGAGAATTAAATAGGATTAAGGCATTTGTCCATAAAAGTCATGTGCACAACATTCAAAAGAAGAGTTAACTAAAATATGAATTCTAGCAAATTCTTAAACAATAAAAAAATTAGTTATTCTATCATTATTGTTGAGTTGCAAGAATGTGAAAGATTCAAAACAAATAACCTTTCTTCTAAATAAGCATGAGATCACTAAATATATGATTTATTTGAAGTGTTAAATTTGTTTTCTCAAATATTAGAGAAACATATTTACAGTCATAGCACGTTTCCATCTACATTCACTTCCTTTTATGTCCTTGAAATACTGAAGTTCCACATTTAGAAATGCTAGATGAATACAACATGATCAAATAGGAGTGAGAAGAGAAAAAACTAAGGCTCGAGATATGATGTTAGACTTTGTTTAGTGCTTTGATATACTTCACATAAACCACAAGACTTTTCTACAAAGGTAAAAAGACCAGTTTTTGACATTTAATCTCCATATTCAGAACATCCTTCTCTAAAGACTTACCTTCTCCAATATGGACATAATGCACTTGCTTAAAGGTACAATATGCGTAAGAGAAACAGTTCCATAATTTTACATATTAACATAAAGGTGGACTTTCAATGGTGGAAAAGGTTCCTAATTTTAGAATATAAAAACATTGGGAAAGCCTATATTGAAAGATAAGGGTCCATCACATTCTAATTTTATATTCCTAGATGAGATGTAGTTTCTAATAGTAAAATATGCAACCATCCTCACATTACTAGAAGACTTATAATCTACAATACATGTTACAAAATGTTTTGTAGTAATGAAGTCATAAAATCTACAATACATGTTACTACGTGTTCAGTGAACCCATGATACTAGACTAAAGACATAAGAACATAGAAATATGACATGGGTGTGTTTTCAAATAATAGTAGTTTAATGAACACCTGCATATGCATTGTAAAACTTAACATTTCAAAAAGATCAAGAAACTCCATAAAAGATGAAACAATGGTAGAATAAGGTCCCTAACTACCCAATGATCAAATTGTCTTATTTGATGAGAGCCACCTCTAACATTGATGCACTAAATTTCACTCAAGCAGTGGTTCACAAGGGATGGTACCAGTTCAATTGTCTGTGTTTCCTATAATTTGGGGGAAGGGGGCACCTTGGGGAGGTTCCTAGCTATTCCAAGGATGTCACCTATTGAAAGGGGCGCCTGGAAATTATCCCCTTTCAAATATAGTGGCGAAAAAAAGGGAAATTACATTTTTTTTTACTTTTACTATGGGTCCAAGTACACTTTTTAGGAAACCACAAGCTCCCAAAATTCTAAATTTTCATTTTACACATGAAGGAGAAGTGAGAGAAACCATGGTAGTATCTTGGAAGGAATTTCTAAATAGCAAAAATAGAATTTCTAAATAGAAAAACTGGTTGTTGTGATTGAAGGAGAAATTTTTAACTTGAAGTAGCAAGACTTTTAACTTGGATCGGGGAAAGGACCCAGTTTGGAGCAAGGTTATGATTCTCTCCAACATAGTTATATTGACTCACAATTAAGCTAACTCACTAAGACTCTAGGTCAAAAATCATATCTCTATCAGATGTGGAAAATTTGCAGATATTTCTAGAGAATCAATTTATTGCAATATGAAAATCTCCAGTAAGGAAACAAAGGTGGCACCAAAAATAAGTGACGCAGAAAAACACTAGATGTGGATGAGTTGGATCAAAAAAGGAATTCTTTATGATTGAATTGAGATCAAACAGAATGTAAATTGAGCTAACATCTTTAAGTCATTAATAGGTTGTAGATTGTCAGGGAGAATGATTGATCTCTGGTAAGTAAACAAGGAGATGCCAATAAAACTATATTGAAGGAAAAAACCACTAGACATGGGAGATTTGTAGTCAAACACAAATTCATCATGTTCCCAAGGACAATCATAAAATGAAAAAGATCATAGGGGAAATGTGGTTGGAAAGAATCTGAAGTTGTAAAGGTAGCTACTCGATGTTTAATTGAACCAAATATTTAAACAAAATAGCATAGTTAAACATGTCTTCTAAAACCAATCATTTTCAAGCTACCCATCACACGCAGGCTAGCCACTGCTATAGTAGGCATGACGACCAAATTTCACTCAAGAAGTGGCTTCACAAGGGATGGTACCAGTTGCATTGTCTATGTTTCCTATAATTTAGGTGCAGGGAGCACCGTGGGGAGGTTCCTAGTTGTTCGAGGAATGTCACCTATTAAAAGGGATGCATGGAAATTATCCCCTTTCAAATCTAATGGCCGAAAAGAGGGAAATTATGTTTTGTTTTATTTACTTTTACTATGAGTCCAAGTACACTTTTCAGGAAACCCCAATCTCCAAAAATTCTAAATTTTAATTTTTCATGTGAAAGAGAAGCAAGAGAAGCTAGGGTAGTAGATTGTAAGTAATTTCTGAGCAACAAAAATAGAATTTATAAGAAAAAAAAAAAAAATCTTGTTATTGAAGGATAAATTTTTAACTTGAAGTAGGAAGACTTTTAACTTGGATCAACGAGATGAGCTAGTTTGGAGCATGGTTATGATTCTATCAAACTTAGGTTTTTTATCTCACAAGTCAGCTAACTCACTAAGACACAAGGTAAAAAATTAGGTCACTATCAGATGTGGACAAATTGCAGATATTTCTGGAGAGTTAGTCTATTGCAACATGAAGATCTCCAATAAGGAAACAAAGGTGGCACGAAAACTAAGCAAACCAACAGAACAATGGATGTGGACGAGCTGGATCCAAACACAAATTATTCATGACTGAATTGAGATCAAACAGAATTAAATCTGAACTAACACCTTTAAGACATTGATAGGTTTTATATTATCAAGGAGAACAACTGATCGCTAGTAAGTAAACAAGGAGATGCCAATAAAACTATATTAAAGGATCAAAACACTAGACATGGGAGATTTGTAGTCAAATGCAAATTCATTATGTGCCCTAGGATAGTCACAAAATGTTTTGAAACCAGCTCACAAAAATATAGAAAAGAAATATAAATGCCTTAGAATTCAGCCTCTTCGAGGGGCCAACCTCCTTCACATTACACAAATGAACAATTCCTGGATGATGCAAATCACAAGACCTCCTTTCTATATATAAGAGTCTAAGGGGTCATAATATAATTAGAGCCGACATAAAAATAATAATGTAAGGGAACTATAATAACAATAGTGGGCTTCTATGGGGCACAATAATAACAATGTGTGGACTACATGGGCACAAAAATATAATAAGGGGGTTGTAGTAATAACAATAAGGGGTTACGCTAGTAGTATAGGGACCTAACATGCCCCTCTCCTTTAAAAAGTGTTGTCCTCAACGCTTGAGTAGTTCTTGATGCTTCTATATAAAATTCTTGTCCTCCCATGTGGAATCATCAGCGGGTAAGTTCTTCCACTTAATGAGATAACCCAAAATTGTTCTTCCAAGAAAGAGTTATTCTCAATCTCCTAAGGTGACCTGATTATATAATGTTTCAGTAAAGAGAACTTGTACGACATGCCACGTGTCACTGTTTCAACCTTCGGATTGAAAAATATATAGAGAAGACTATAGGCTATCTTCTTTCTGTAACTTTTTACGAAATGTCAATTTGTTTCTCAGAGAGAAAGTTATGAAGATTTTCCAAAGATCACCTGTTTAGAATGTAATTCGAGAGTTTGAGAAAACCCTAACTTCCTCAAATTAATCTCCTGAAATATAGGGAGAAAATATCTGAGATTTAGACCCGAGCTTCACCAAGATTTCAGCTCAAATGGGTTTTAAATTTAGACTCTGAATATTTGTAGATAAAATATTATAGTGTAACTTCCACAATAACTTGTTTGAGATGCAATTCTAGAGATTGCAAAAACCCTAGCTTCCTCAGATCATATCTCTGAAAATATAGCGAGACAAGATTTGAAATTTAGAGCCAAGGTTCAGACTGATCTCTTCTAAAATGGGGTTTTTTGTAGCTTCTGAAACTTCATAGCGAACAAGTAATAGCGAAAATGCCACGATGAACATTTTGGAGCAGTGAAACCCTAGAATCTAAAGCTCTGATACCAAATTTTATGAAACAAGCTCACAAAAACATAGAAAAGAAATATAAACGCCTTAGAATTCAGCCTCTTCAAGGGGATAACCTCCTTCACATTATAGAAATAAATAATTCTTGGATGATACAAATGACAAGACCTCCTTTCTATATATAGGAGTCTAAGGGGTCATAATATAATAAGAGCCGACATAAAAATAATAATGTAAGGGTACAATAATAACAATAGTGGACCTCTATGGGGCACAATAATAACAATATGGGGACTACATGGGCACAACAATATAATAAGGGGGTTGTACTAATAACAATAAGGGGTTACACTAGTAGTATAGTGACCTAACATAAAATGGTAAAGGAAATAAGGGAAATGTGGTTGGAAAGAATCAGAAGTTGTCAAGGAAGCTACCAGATGTTTAATAGAATCAAATATTTACACAAAATCACACAAGTAAACAAGTCTTCTAAAACTTGTCATCTTTGAGCTACCCATCATAGGGTGGTTGGCCACTGCTATAGTAGGCATGACGACTTCACAAGGGAACGAAACATTCTTGTAGCCAAACACTTACATAGTCGAATCCATGCTCAGTCACCATCTCCTATACTTGTAAATTAATGTCACCATTCTACTCAATAATTTCATGAAGTTGTTTTCTTAGAAATGCTTTAGAAAATCACTATGGGCAGTCATAGAATTAGACCATTTTTTACCAATATTTTTTTCTTTTTCTATTTTATTTTTAGTAATGAAAAATTGTACTTTGCTACAAGTATATGTTGCATTAATAGGTGTAATAAAAATTCCGTTATTTATTATTTTGGACCAAAATTTTGGTTTTTTTAATAAAATGGTTCCTCTAATCATTAATATAAATAATAAATACATGTCCTAGAATTTTATTTAAAATGGTCAGGAGATTTCTTAAACATCTACCAATAGAAAAATGAAAAACCAGGTGGGTTCAACACCAATAATGCTATTAGCACAAAAAGACAATGTGACAATACAACAAACCATATAGATGTCAAGGAAACAAAGACAACAAAGTCATGGTAAATTGACCCACTTCCCAGAGGAACAGAAGTCCATTTTCAATGGTAAGAAACAATTGATATTATTCGAGCACTAAAATAAAGATAAGTGTGATCCGAGGGGTTCAGTCCCCAGCCTTCAGTAAATAAGTTCAGGATCATGAACTATTGCCTCCCAACCAATATTCCCTGGTTCAAGTTTCAGGAGCTTCTTAGCTTTGGATATACTTGTGGCCTTGATATAATTCACCTTTATTTGAGTAAGGCATAGGCCATCTATTCTCCTAATCTAGTGTCTGATTAAAATGGATAATTCATTCCATTACATGGGTTTCTCCTTTGAATTGGGATTAGACTTGGATTGTGGATAGTTCTATCCAGATTATCTAGAATCTATAGTTCTACAGGGAAATGCCAAGGAATCAAATATGGATAAAGCTTCAATAAACATATATATGATTCTGATGAGATTAGGTTTCTTTGAGGTAGGCGAGATTCCAATCTATAGTGCTCAAAATCAAGAGATGGTTATTGAAGTAGCCAAGGAAGGTATAATTCTTCTGAAAAATGAGGGATTGTTGCCCCTATAAAAAAATCAGATTAAAATTTTGGTTGTGATTGGACCTCATGCCGATGCCACAAAACCTATGATAGGAAACTATGTAGGTACATTTTTAGTTCCTCATTTGAATTACATTTGATAAATCTAGATTTATCAAGTTTTGAAAGATAAATGATTTAGGGTATGGTGTGGTATTGCTATGTGGCATCATGGCTCCTTAGGAGTGGGAGTGGAAGTGGAAGTGTGGAGTGACATTTTAAAAGCTCATGGGTCAGGCGAGATTTTGGGAGCGAATTTAATATAATATATTTATATATATATTGATGCATATATGTCAACAAAAGAATTTAGAATGATAAATTAGTGTTAAAAAACATAAAAACATGTATTAAATCATATTACATCATTCGTATAGTAGTTATAACCTTCATCAACCACAAGTCCACAAAATACAACTGATCACTTATATAGCATGTAAGGGTGCACATAACCAAAATAAAATTGAGCACAATCCATATCTAAATTGAAAATACATCACCAAATAGCCTCTAGATATCCTCTAGCATCCAAAAATAATATGGTGAAAAAATCCTCATTTGGATTTTTACACTTTGAATCTAGGATACAAGGCCATGTTTGTTGAAAATAGATTTTAGGATATGCGATGTAAGTGGAAACCACTATTGAATATAAAATATCTTCTAAGCTATGAGAGATTTATATGGCTTCCTATCAGAGACAAAGCACTCACATGGGGTATCCTTCAAAGAAGGAACAAACATTGTCTCGGTAGACTTCCCTTGCTCACCTTACAATTACTTGCTCTTATGCAAGGTCTATGTGAACTGAAATCGACCTTCTCTCAAGAACAAAGGATAGCTTGCAAGGTATTGTTGTAGAGGATTATTTCACAAAATGGAGAAAAACTCTGCTTTAAAGGAATTTAGAGCCCTGGAAATAACAATATTCTTAAGATATATGGCTAGTGAGGAATGTTGCAATTTTTGAAGAGTGTCTCATGTCTCCTTATCAATGTGCAATTCAAGCCAAATCTATTTTCTATTGCCTCAACAATATCTCCAAAATTTGTCCACAAAGGACTTTATCACACAATTCCATTTCCAAAACTGACATTTGGGGTTTCTTTGATGGAGATAGCAAAGGCACCCAACCTTAACATGGGGCATGTGGCCTTCTATTTTTCAATTCATCCATTATATCAATTTCAAATCACATTTGATAGGGGTTTCAAATAACTTGTTGCAAGAAGGAGGCTCAAAATTTTAGGTGTATGGGGATAATATAGTGGTCATCAATTGTATAAAACAAATCTATAAAATGGAGAAATTGGTACTTAGTCCTATATATGATGATGGAAAAAGCTGTGTTTTTTGTGTTGAATAAGTTTTCTTATACATGTCTACAAAGAACATAGATGTGAAGCAAAGTTTCTATCAAAGGAAGGACTCCAATTGGTAGTTGGTTTGTGCATATGAAAATAATCAAAGGATGGTACAATGGTATAGGAATCCAGAATTCCTTTTCTTTGATTGAGGGGAAGTTCTCAAGTGTAGGTTTTCAGCTTCCTGTTGGGTCTGATAAGATTTATATTATTTTTGTTGTGGAGTTACATGCCTACAAAGGTCGTGTTTGACCCTTTTTAGTTATATTGAGAGAAGAACTTTTCATCTCCCGAATTATGATGTAATTTTGGTTTGAATTAAATTTTGTATCTCAAACTGTTGTTATGTTTGGGTTATGTGTGCGGGAAAAATACCCCAGTTTTGAGATCTACTCAATGGAAACTAATGGATTAGTTTGTTTCTTCTCTTTTCCAGTTGCATCCTGTAGATCTATCATGCAATGCTAATGGCATGTCTAGAAAGTATATCTTCATATTGAATAGAATATACAACTCAAATATAAGTGAAGTATGTTTAGTGGATGCACACTTTAATATCACATCCATCATCCTTCGTCTATTTCAATTGTTTTCAAACCATGCATATCAAAGCCTAGTTCTGTACAATTATTTCAGGGCATGCATACCAAAGCATATTCAAGGGCGAATGTAAGGGAAAACAACAACCAACTAAAAACTAAGTTATTAAAGAAACGAAACCTTGTATCTATTCATGAAAGTAAACTCAGATATTGAATCAAAATATTTAATGTAGATGACCTCAATGGACCATGTGGGCTCTCACATGAGAGCCACGTGCCTCACCACTCCATCTCCATAACATATCATGGAAGAATTGTGCCATTATACACAATGTTCAACATGCTAATATGTTATGCCTATATGGGAAGAAATTGTCTGTCTCACCCATAGCCATTATTTCCATTTCTTTGAGCACATTATTCGACCCCAAACCGGAGAATTACCATACCATCTCAGTTGAAAAAATCAAATGGGAAGATCCATAGGGATTTGTCAAAATCGCAGGTTATTTTACAGGTCTTGTGTTGTAGACTGTAGTGAGCTATACCAGGTTACAAGGTCTCCATTGGGTTTTAGTCAAGTGGTCAAACTAATGAACTTTAACATGTTACTGAGGTTTGAACCCCCTAAAGACATAGTTCCGTCAATTTGGCCAGCACAGAAAATTACCACATCTTAGAAGGTGCAATATCTAAAAATAGTCACAAAACATTTCGACTCTTACATAATTTTTCAGACACCAGATACTTGATTACTTATCTTCCTTTTCATTTGGCTTCCTAGGGTTTCATCCCTTCTCTAACCTATCTATGGTTTTCAAAAGACCTAGCAAGGTTGACTCAAAGGGGCCAAAACAAGGTTTTCCTTCATTATTCCCAAAATCACAATTAACTACTAAAAACTGAAATTGTGACCTTCCCTTAGTCTATACACTTTTACAAGTCATTGGTCACAATTTGGAAGCATAGTCATTTGTCAAATATGGTCTTATTTTGTGACCTTTGACCTATGACCCATCTAAACCTATCACAAGCGACCAAGTGATTGGACATTTTTCTTATGCCAGACGACAAGTCACGAGTCACACCTTTGGGCATGAGACTTGACTTACGATGCGAAAGTCACACCTTTTCTTAAGACCTATAACTTGACTTGCGTCCCCTCATTATCAACGAATAAAGTCAATAAGGAGAAGATTTTAGAATTTTCCCATTATGTTTAGAGCTAATGCCCCAAATTCTCTATTAATTCTACTCCTCGACACCAAGCTTTAAATGTTCCTCAAAGTAATAACAAATATGGGTTCATGTCACCTGAAATAAGTAGAACACATAAAGAAAGAAAGCGTCCACTATAATAGTGTCAATTGCTAAAAAGACATCAATTTCAGCAAATGGGGAATATTTGAAATGACCCAATGCTCCAAATATGGAAAATTGAATACAAATTTATAGGCTTAAATGCATGGCTTCACCGAAGTCTTACAAGGTAAGAGAATATGGACTACATCACTACCAATCCACAATGATAATGACCTCATGGATATCAAGAAGGTATGCACCCTTGTATAAAATTCATAGTTCACAACATTAGAAATTTGATCCCTAGTTTAAATATTTTTCTATGTTAACGGATCTGTGGGTCTGGGTAGTTGGATCTGCGGATCCCTGGATCAAATACAGATTCGGATCCCAATCCACTAGGATCTACGCAGTTCACTTTAGAGCCTTGTTAAAAAATGTGTGTTAGAACATTTCAAATATTATTGAAAAATCTATTTTTGGATCCCCCATGTCAGAACATTTCAAATCTTATTGAAAAAATTATTGTTGAATCCCACGATTATTTAGTGGCTTGTGTGCACTTTTGAAATATTATTGAAAAATAAATTGTTGAATAACGCGATTATTTATTGGCCGACCAGGTCAGACATCAACTTATTATGTTGCCAATTTTAAATTTCCATCTCTCATAGGTTTAGTCTTGGATGGTTTATAATAAATTCGTTTTAAATTAATAAATCCAATTCACTTTATAATCCAATCTAAATAGTTCATGTCCCTTTAATTTAATTTATGTTTATAACTTTATAATCCTTGCTATTATGTTTTACTGTAATTTTAAACTAATTACTTTGGATGAATACTTAATACTTAATAGTTATAAATAATATATTAATCTTAAAGTTATTAATAAAATATATTAATTTTTTTATATAAGCATTACATTTTACAAATGTATATAAATTATAAAATATAAAATATAAAAATTATAATTTTTATTTTTATTTTTAAAAATATAAAAAATATATTTGAATTATTTGTACTTGTCGTTTCCTTGGCATATCTAGATCCTAGCTTTTGAAAAACCTAGTGGATTCGTATCTGGATCCGATTTGAATCGTACCCGTATCCATAACTTTGTAACTTAGATATTTTTGTTTACAAAAGTTAACTGTCTTTGTCTTCAAATGGTCCTAAATGATATTTCAAATTTGGTCATATTATTTCTATTCATATGGATGCCAAGAGGAAGATTGTTTCTTTAGTTTCTACCATCCATTCTTTAGTTGTGGGGTGGGGCACAAACCCATTAAAGAGTTAAATTTTCAATGTTGGTAACATTTATGTAACTACTAATGCTAAGGAGAAATGAATTTCAGAATTGGATGGCTGACAAGTTGGTCGATTCTCAGTGGCTAGTTTGTAGGAACCCCAACACAATTGAACTCTAGATGATAATTAAGGTGTGTTTCCTGTCAAAATTCCCTAGGAAGAAGAGGTCACTAAGTGTTGAGATCACGAGAGATAAACATGGATCGAATAGAACCAACAGCACACCCTAAATCAATAAAAAAAAATTACACATAAAGAGAAGATAAGATCATGAATAAGAGAAACACCACATGAAACTAAATAATTTGGCATAAGAGAGCACTTATCTCCTTATCAAACAATTTATTTGTACAATATTTGTAGACACTCTAAGGTGGAATACCCTCCCTAAGAAGGGTTACAAGCACATTAATCTAGGTTGGTCCCAGCCACCTAGATATAATATAATAAAGAGATGACTAGCATATATTTTAAGCCAAAACCCTTGCTACACTTGAACAATACAGAAGACATGTCAACCGATAATCCTATAGACATGTGGGTGGAAACTGCATCAAAAGAGTTGATATTTGTGAGCCTTTATAAACAATCCACATAGGCTTGTTAGAGCCAATATGAATCATTCTAGACAACTTAGCAAGACTCACATCATGAAATATAATATCTAATACAAAAGTACCAAACCTTTGAATATATGAAGAATGCCTCCAAGTAAGGTGGAGTGAATACCAAGAACACCTTCATCTAAAACCGATATAGTCCAGTCTGCTAAGAACAAAACCATATGTATACCATAAGAACAATCCATCCAATCCAACAGCTGAAGTGTCCATGAGTCTTCAAGAAAACCTATAAAAGGGGCCAGGAAGGGTTTAAAACCCTATTATAAAGTGATCCTAATACCTTAGTTCAGTGGCCCTTATGGAAAATTCCACCAGCCATTAATCTCACATATTAACTAAATAACATAAAAAATCTTGTGCCAGGAAATTCTCCATAACAAATTGTTTCAAGCGGGCCCTCCTAAGAATCTCTAAGAGGGAAAGAATCATGAAAACCATTCAAAATTAGTGCAAATAATATGATCTAAACAATTTTTGGTAAATTTTTCAACAAGCACTTGAACATTGGTGAAATCCTAGTGAAATGAGTTAATCTAAAAAAGCATGATGGCAGCCCTTAGGAAAATAATATTAGGCAAAAAATTCAGATCAACTCCAACTAAAGCTGGCAAAGACTACAGTTAAAAATAATACCACCATTGGCAAGCAACACATGAAGACATATTGTTGGGTGCCAAATTTTCTGTAGTTAAGGTAGGATATGGACACAAACAACCCTAAACAGGGAGCTTTCCAGCTGGGAAAAAAATATAGAACAACCCCAAAAATTCTTCAATTCGACATTTTTCCAGCTATAAAAAATACCACGAAGATCAAGAAGAAAACCTAGAAGGAACAAGTGCACTAGCCTTAGTGTAATATTAAATAGGAGGGAAAAAAAAAAACCATATAAAGTGCACATTAAAAACAAAAATATGGCGCATCTAATATATGAAATAAACCATGTAGGATAAGTGTGAAACACTCATGTAATAAGTGTTCCCAACAGGTTGAAAATTAGCAACTACTGCTAACACTTGGATGAAATTAGCAACTACTGCTAACTTGAACTGTTTGTAGTTCTCAATGACTTGGGTTCTGTAAAATCCACTCCATCGATTTCTTGGCACCAAAGGAAAACGAATGACCCTATCCAAAGGGATATTTACCAAAAGCACAGTGGGAATTTTGGTTCAATGGGACTGATATTAAAAATAAATAACGAAATTGATGTGGTAGGGACAAGTAGGAAAGTTTTTTGATGCAAAAAATATATTTTACCATGACAAAACACTATTCTTTTTCACTACAAACTAAGGAACTTACAGGAAATTACCTAACTATAAGGTTCTATGTTTTTACTGATTTTCATCTCCTTTCAATTTACAGTAGGATTAAGGAAAATGTGATATTGACCATACAAAAACATCTTATATTAGTGGCTTACAGCCTTGCCTTTGATGTACAAATATTATTCATTGCATTTTTTACACACCAAACATACATTTAGCAGAGCTCTACTCTACTACAAAGCCTCCAAATGTAGTAGAATTTCACTTGTAAGTGTTTCGTAAATTATAAAAGACACTTGTGTCAGTAATGGTTTTCTATGTTGACAAAAATGGATAGCTAATATAGCCCCCAATAGGTCTCAATTCCTACCAAGTGATATGCCCCATGCTTTTGAATGTACACAGAGAACACAATGACAATTGGAGCCAGGCACGTGTACTAGGTTACTTTTCATAAATAGATACTCCCCACTCATGGTTCCTAAGCTGAAGGCCACTGAATTGAATGTCAGTAAAGGTTCTTTTGTAATGCTAAATCTGGGGTTGTTGGACTCATTATAGTAAGAGGAAGCCCTTTGTGGAGGATTCAAAATCTCTATCCAATTTGGTCTTGACTTCAATCTACAAAGTGCCCATTCACCATTTGTAAGCATTAGCATGCTTATATTCCTGGAAGTTTTTGGAATGATTCCACTTCTAATGATTCCTAGAAGGGCTCTCTGGTAAGCATTAGCAAGCATTAGCTTGCTTGAATTTGCATTTTGAATTATTTTGAATATGAAATTGTGACTGACAACCTCCAACCAAAAAACACAATATAGAAATTCTACAAAAAACCAAGTACACTTTCCAAAGAATGAAGTAGTAACATACATTTAACGACTCTTCAGAAAGTCATTCCTAGCCAAAGACATTTTTTTGTCAATGCTCTATACACCCCTATAGAGAAAAACCATGTCCCTAAATCATAACAAGGGGAAAATAGCTATACAAAACATATCTATACACATAAATGTATATATGAACAAAGTAAACATTGAATAATGAATTACTCACTGTGCGTTCCATCTCTCCAGGCTTCTATGGAGGAATAGGAGATCCTAAACTATATTGGGGAAGCATCTGAAAACATATGAATAACAGTGAACAGATCAGTAGAATA